>CM057338.1:339477478-340141162 GCA_030015575.1 Agapanthus africanus | reverse complement strand
CCAACTTTTCTGTTTAACAGAAAATATCCCTCTCAATGGAATTTAATTATATGCTTAACCACCATTGGATCCTTGATCCAACGGTTCATTGAGTAGAATTTAATTCTACGTAAAGAGGTGCCCTCACGTTGTTTACCATGTGAGGCTTATTTAGCTCCTCTAATTTGGCGTCCATATGCCTTGCATATGGGCGCTCACGTGTTTAACACGTGAGGCTAATTTAGCCAATAGTTGTTTTGACCATAGCGCCTATATGCTTTGCATATAGGCATTCACGTGTTTAACACGTGAGCCTTATTTAGCCTACCAATTGTTTGATTGCAACGCCTATATGCTTTGCATATAGGCGCTCGCGTGTTTAACATGTGAGGCTTATTTAGCCTACCAATTTTTTTGATTGCAGTGCCTATATGCTTTGCATATAGGCGCTCACGTGTTTAACACGTGAGGCTTATTTAGCCTATCAATTGTTTGATTGCAGCGCCTATATGCGCTCCACGTGTTTAACACGCGAGGCTTGAGTTATGGGGAATTTTCTCCTCTCTCTCTATTTTTTATGATGGGAAAAAATGCCCCCCAGCATTGCTCTCACGTGGATTGCACATGAGTGCAAACTCTGTCCATCTTTATCACCGTTGGATTGCCTTGGAGAATGGGAAGCTGAACCGCTTCCATCACGTCTTATAAATGGGGACCTTTGGCTCTTGAGATGACCACTGTTTCTTCATCTTCTTTCTTAGTTTTTTCCTTGAGAATATAATTATCCTTCCAGAGCTTAGTTCTCTGCCTCTAGCACTTCAGAGTTAAACTCTGCAAAACACTCCTTTTGGGTAAGAATTATGAACGACATTCACCTATCAGGAAACCCTTTTTTGTTGTTGCCTTGGATTTTTAAATCCATCAACAGAGTTTTTGCTCTGATCTTTTGGAGATCTAAAAAAAACTCTTTTTTTATTTAAACAAATTAGACATGGGGTCTTGAATCAATGAGGATTGTTAGTTCTCCTCTTAGGGTTTTACTCTATCACTGATCTTTGAGGATCCTTGGAATTTAATTCCATTTTCTTTGTTTCCCAACCAGAGTTCCTAGGATTTAATCCTATTATTGAAGGAATTTAATTCCATTTTCTTACAGAGCTTTGCTCTGAGAGATCTAGGGACTTTTAGGAATTTTATTCCCCTTCTGTTTTTGAGAATTTTTCTTTTTTAGGATTTTAATTCGTGATTGATTTGAAAAAGTGTTTGTCGTGAATAAAGTTAACCGCAATCAATAATGGGTGTCGCGTGTAGCTAGCCGATGAGCACGGGTCGTCCTTAGAGAAACGTCTAACTTTTAATGTTGCTTTAGACGAGTTGATTGAAAGAAGCGGTGATTGGTTGTAGATCTACGATATACGGATGTAGAATCTATGAAGAAGAGGCTTTTAGGGGTTCATAGAATTTAGTAGTAATGGATGATTAATTAAAGATGACACCTTTTATCTTTTAATAGATTTAAAACTAGATCGATAGTGATGAATATGGATTAGGGTTCTTTTTGGAAGAAACTAGGATTCCCCACTCTTAACCCTTATCCTTGCATTGGTATCTATTCATGTCTAGCTTTTACCAAAACAATTGTTAATTTAATCTCAAATCACAGGTCGAAACTATCAATAATTGGTTTAAGCGCGCCCGATAAGGATGTTAGCATTTATTTTGCTAAAATTTTATAAACTTTATAAGATATAAAAGAAGTTAAGAGATTTTATCATCCATTGATCTACCCTAATCCTACGAACCCTAGCAAGTTAAAAATTACTCACGCATGGTTGAGATAGAAGAAGAAAGGATAGAGAAAGAAATCATAATGCAGAATGTAAATGCGAAATAATTAAGCAAATGATCTACCTTTATTAATCAAGTTTACAAGTACAAATCCTTCGAATTTATATTACAAGAAGAAGTTGCTCTCGATGTCTGCCTTGTAGGAAGTAGATGTTCCATCGATATTCACGTCGCTCTATCACGTCGAATTGCGGGACCTGTCGTGGATCTCTTGTTAATTGACGATGATTTGCTTTGTGTTAAAGGTGATAGTTTGTCTATGTTTAGCCTTCGGTCCTTTTTATAGCTCTCAAAGAAGAAACCCTAGATACCCCGTGTGTAGGATTTGCTGTTGTGATCAGCCCACCAAACCACAGATCCTACGACCATGAATAAGGCCGCGGATCCGCGGCATTATAGGTGCTTTTGGCGCTCTAAACCACGGCGGTTTTAAGGGAATCGCAACTTGAAAATTCTTTTAGGCTTTTTCTGTTGACACTTGGAGATTTTTGTGATATTTGGATTTTACAAAATATTTCTTTGAGTCTTTGCCAGTATTGATTTTACGATTTTATTGGCAGATTTTGATCCGGACATCTCGAATATCTTGATCTCCCGACCTAAGCTAAATCTACACAATATCTCCATAAATAATATTAGTAATATTTGTTATGTTAGAGATATTATCTTAATCATTTTTATATGGTA
This sequence comes from Agapanthus africanus, assembly GCA_030015575.1. Lineage (NCBI taxonomy): Eukaryota > Viridiplantae > Streptophyta > Magnoliopsida > Asparagales > Amaryllidaceae > Agapanthus > Agapanthus africanus. The sequence goes on along the minus strand of CM057338.1, from coordinate 340,138,648 downwards.
TTAAATCTTTAAGAAATTTGATTAAGATTATTTGATATGATATGCATAATAAAAATATTATATAAATATTATATGCATATATTTTCCTTTTATAATGTTAATTATAATATATAAACATATGATAAAGAGTAAATTTGTAGATAAACCCACATATATTCTATATTTATAATAAACACTTTTTAAATATTTAAGAAAAGTAAGGAAAATGTTATATCAAATGTGCAATATTTTTTGACTGAACAAATACCCCAAACTTAACTTTGATCGTCCCGAGGAAACTAGTTATTTCAAGAGAGGGAGAAAAAAGAAAAAAAGAAAAAAGAAAAACCTAGCACACTTTCGTAGGCAAGCACGATTGCACTGAGCACGTGCAACAAGCCTTTAAAAGCTCTAGGTGTCCCTAATAGGAGGAGTGTTGTCTCCTGAGGGTTTCAGCGGATTACACCTATAAAAATCCCATAATAAAAGAAAGAAGATGAAAGTTACATACAAAAATAAGGATCATATAAAAGAAAGAACTTGAAAAGAAGAGTTTCCAACTACACTAGCTTTTCGGTTGACATGAGCCCTATCTTACTAGTCATGAAAAGATGTCGGAAATCACATCATCTCTCAATAAAACATCGCCTTTAGTCTTCCTCCCTACCTTTCTTCCAACATCGATAATATACCCCTACATGTGTGTAAAAGACATATCTACATTTAGAGAATTCAGTTCAATCTATCATACTCTTGTCCATCTTCCTTAGTACTTTTTAGTTGGTGAATATTTTAAATGGAATTGCTCACACATTCTTCATGCGACCATTAATACTTCTTGAGATTCTAACCGACCGATTACTAAATGTGCTCACTTATTTAGGCGTAATTAGTAATTTTCTCGTCTTGCAACACATAAGGCCTTAGCAGTGGCTCCTAAACCAGTTGGTCTAAGGCACCAGGTGATAAAGCACTCTCGCTATATTTTTTTTTATGCTGCCTTAAGCAATTACAAAACCGGTGTTCATTTTTCTTCACCATTTCTTTTTATATATTTTTATTTTTATTTATACCAAGGCTTTTAGACAAGAGCATTTCAAGGTATCCTCTACTATCCCAAGTTTTCAAGATGTGTGCAAGCACGTATAGTAGGGTTATCAACATTCAAAAGCTTGGACTCAAGAATAGGGACAATTTTTCAGACTAATTTTTTATCCTCAGACTAGTGATTCCTTTCATCTTACTGAGCCTTGGGACAACAGCTCATGACTACGTATTACTAGTTTCGTTTAAGAAAATATCTAACTTTCTTTCTTTTCTCAAACTATTCCTATTTTTCATATGTAATTTTCACTTTCAAACATTCATTATCAATAAAAATTTTATACACTTAAATTTTTTTATATATAGTGCCTAGTGCCAAATGTCATATCAGTAAATACAAGCCTCCTATACAAATCTGTTTTCAGCAGTGTCCTCACTGATATTGTTCTTTGAGCGCATAGACCTGTATACTTAGGAGGAAAATAATAGGGTGAAATAATAGTTAAATGAAAACTACCCCCAAACTTGTTCTTTGGCACGCATGGATATTCAGTTATATCTTAACTCACTCACCTCCATTCTTTAGATGAAACAGTGTTATCGAAACATGGAGGTGAGGCAGAGGAAAATTATTTATGATAAAGCGGCTTCTGTAAAAACAGAAGCTCCTCTGCCAGGTCAGCGGAAAAATACGGTTTTAATCTATGCTCATTTACTTTAAAAATAAAACCGTTTTTTAACATTTTCAATATCCACTGCACGGTATAGGTATACATACCGCATCATAAAAGGTTCTTTCCAACGAGATCTTAACTTACCCGGATGAAGCTGAATACGGGAATCGTAAAGAAGGACTTTTTGTTCCGGTGTGAAACTTTTTCTAAAAAGGTTTTTATCGTGGAACACTTTAGTCCGGTTCTTTACTATAACTGCATTATCGTAAGTATCATCGCGAAGTTCGCTTAGCTCATTTAATTGCAGATTCCGATAGCCGCTGGCTTGATCAAAATTAAAGTTTAGCTCTTTAATAGCCAACATTTCTTTATATTCGATCTCGACAGGAAGGCGGCAAGCCTTCCCAAACACAAGTCGGTATGGAGACATACCAAGATCGGTCTTATAAGCGGTACGGAATGCCCAAAGAGTATCCATCAATTTGGTGGACCAATCTTTACGGTTCTTAGAAACCGTTTTCTCCAAAATATATTCGATATGTCGATTGGAGATCTCAGCTTGCACGCTCGTTTGGGGATGATAGGGTGTAGAAAACTTATGGTTGATTGAATATTTCCATATCAAAGCCACGAAAGACCGATTACAGAAATGCGTCCTGTTGTCGCTAATTATAGCACGAGGGCGTCTGAATCCCGAAAAGATATTTTCTTTAAGGAACGTAATAACAACCTTGTTGTCATTAGTGCGACACGGTACTGCTTCCACCCATTTAGAGACATAATCAACCGCAAGTAAGATGTATAAATTCCCAAAAGAGTTGGGTAAAGGGTCCATAAAATCAATTCCCCAAACGTCAAATATCTCCACAACCAAGATAGGTTGGAGCGACATCTCATTTCTCCGTGAAATACGACCTATGTGTTGACATCGAGGACAAGTTTTGCAATGATCATATGCATCTTTAAATAATGTTGGCCAATAAAACCCACATTGGAAAATTTTCTCCGCCGTTTTACGTGGACCAAAATGACCGCCACATGCTTGATCATGGCAGAAAGAGAATACACTCTTGAATTCATCATTGGGGACACATTGGCGAATGATTTGATCGGGACAATACTTAAACAAATAAGGTTCATCCCAGTAAAAATGTTTTACTTGGGATAGAAATCGATGCTTGTCTTGTTTCGACCAATCGCTGGGTATAAATCCCGTTGCTAGATAATTAACAATATCCACGAACCAAGGTTCACAGGATACGGTCAAGAGCTGCTCGTCAGGAAAGGTCGCGTATAGTCGGATACTACGTTTTCACATCCACTCTTGTCTCGTATGACAAGATCAAACTCTTGTAACAACAGGATCCAATGTATAAGCCTGGCTTTAGCATCCTTGTTCGATAAAAGATGTCGTAGGATGGAGTGATCGGTGTAAACCACTATAGGCGAGCCAATTAAGTAGGGCCTGGATTTTTCTAATGCAAATACAACTGCCAAGATTTTTTTCTCGATAGTTGTATAATTAATTTGGGCATCGTTCAAGGTCCTACTTACATAGTAAATTACATGTGGCATCTTATCAATGTGATGTTCTTAGACTGCACCAATAGCAAAATCTGATGTATCACACATAAGCTCGAAAGGGTGGTTTCAATCCGGAGATGACAGAACGGGGGCTGTAGTGAGGTAGCTTTTAAGTGATTCAAAAGCAGTCTCGCAATCCGAATCGAAGTTAAATGTTGTATCCTTGGCTAAGAGAAGAGTTAAGAGTCTAGCAATTTTGCTAAAATCCTTAATGAATCACCTATAAAATCCTGCATGACCAGGAAAGAATCGTATATCTTTTACGCATTTGGAAGGAGGAAAGTTATGGATGACATCTATTTTAGCTCTGTCTACCTTAATGCTTTTTCGTGAAATGATATGTCCAAGGACAATACCTTCTTGCGCCATGAAATGACATTTTTCCCAATTCAAAGTTAAGTTCTTATCCTTACAGCGGGTAAGAACCACGTCAAGATGACATAGGCATTACTCAAAGGAGTCTCCAAATATGGAGAAATCGTCCATAAATATCTCCAGAAAATTCTCGACAATGTCTGAGAATATCCCCATCATACACCGCTGAAATATAGCAGGAGCGTTGCATAATCCAATGGGCATGCGTCTATAAGCAAAAGTACCGAAAGGACAAGTAAATGTTGTTTTATCTTGATCCTTTTCAGCTATGGGGACCTGATTATAGCCGGAGTATCCGTCCAAGAAACAGTAGTATTCATGCTCTGCTAATCATTCTAATATCTGGTCAATGAAAGGTAGAGGGAAGTGATCTTTCCTCGTTGCGGCATTGAGTTTTCTATAATCAATACATACCCGCCACCCTGTTTGGGTGCGTATTTAGATCAACTCATTAGCCTCATTAGTTATGATCGTGATGCCAGACTTTTTAGGGACTATATGAATAGGACTTACCCATTGGCTATCAGATATTGGGTAAATTATGCCACTATCTAGACACTTGACGATTTCTTTCTTTACCACCTCCTTCATGATGGGATTCAACCATCTTTGTGAGTCTCGGGCTGGTTTGGCTTCATCCATCAAATATATATGATGTTCCACAATCAAGGGACTAATCCCTTTAATGTCTGCCATTGTCCAGCCAAAAGCTTGCCGATTTGATCTCAAGACCGACAAATGAGCACTCTCTTGCTCTAAACCTAGAGAAGCGGATATGATCACGGGTAAAGATTCATTCTCACATAAATATGCGTATTTAAGATGAGAAGGAATTTGCTTGAGATCCAGTGTCGGCGGAGAGACGAAAGAAGGTAGGGTAGGGGAATTATACTCGGACTCCCTAAGAGGTTCATAACTAGCGTATGATATTGACTCGGAAAGCTCAACTGACTTATGCGATGAGTCAAAGGATTCAAACTCGGGTGTGGACTCGTCAAAGGTCTCCTCACCGGTATAATCATTTTCTAGATCAAACAATGACGCACTAGTGTCGTCAAGATCATTATAGCAAAGTTCCTCAACTTCGCAGCTATCGGAAGCTATCCCGTTGACAGAATAGATATCGATTAGATGAGCAAAAGGTTCATATGGTTGACTTCCTAGCTTATAAATGTTAAGCTCAATTTTCATCTTCTCGAAGGATATGCTCATAGAACCGTTACGACAATTTATCACACCGCTGGAAGTTGCTAGAAAAGGTCAACCGAGAATCACCGGGATTTGGTTTCGTGGGTTCGTCACAGGCTGTGTATCTAAAACAATAAAGTCCACAGGGAATATAAATTCTCCGACTTTGATTAACACATCTTCGAGCTCACCCCTAGGTTGGGTGATAGATCGATTGGCCATCTAGAGAGTGCAGTGTGCAGGTTTCAACTCTCTCATACCAAGCTGCTCATAGACAGAATACGGGAGCAAGTTAACACTAGCGCCTAGGTAAAGTAGAGAACGATCGATGCTTTTTCCCCCAATAGTTATAGATATTGTAGGATAACAGGGGTCCTTACGTTTCTTAGGTAATTGTTGGGTAAAAGCCATGCCCACATTGCTAGTTAAGAACACCTTTTTTGGCACTTGAGTTTTCCTCTTCCTAGTGCACAAGTCCTTAAGGATTTTCGCATAAGACGGAACTTGTTGAATATCATCTAGGAGAGGAATATTTATGTTAATTTTCTTAAACATTTCCACAATCTTCTTTATTTATGCATTAGGTTTGTTGGCCCTCAACCTGTTGGGAAAAGGAGCTTTATTAATAAGGGTTGGGTCCAACATTGGAGGAGAAGTTTGTGGGGATGGACTCGATCCCAGAATTGGAGTTGGGATCGTTTTAGGTTGACTCGAGAAATTGGGTTGAGGGTTCGAGCCTAGTGGAAAACGGAGCAAAGGCTCGGAAGAAGGTGGTGGACGAGACGAATTAAGGTTAGAAATAGAAGCCGGGGTTTCAATTGATTTCTCATCATCAACCTGTTCACCGACTTGATTGTTCAGCACTCTTCCCGATCTCAACGTGGTTACGGCACTCACATTATGACTTTGTGAGTGGCCAGGATTCGGTAGAGGTTGAGATGGAAGTTTTCCTTTCTCTCTCTCACTTATCACGACATTTATCTGTGCAAGTTGTGTTTTTATCGATTTTATGCTTTCACCGTGGGAAGCGGTGTGCTGCACTAATGTTTGGATAGAAGACGTTAAATTAACCGTCGTTTGCATGGAATGTTTAATAAACGTTTCCACGCTTCGTTCGAGTGCAGATTTTTCGGTACCGGCCGTTGGGAAAGAATTATTATAAGATGTAGAGTTGTTGGCCGGATTTTGAAAAGTTTGCGGTTGAAAGGGGTGCTGACTCTATTGTGGTGGTTGTTGTTGCTGTGGAGGAGGCTTTTGATAGTTATTTTGTCTTGGGAACGGATTTTGATTTTGAGTTTGGTTTTGGTTCCAAGCAAAATTAGGATGATTCCTCCATCCTGATTGTATGTGGAAGAATAAGGATCATTTCTAGGTCGTTGCTGAAAAGTAGCATTAATTTGTTCTTGACATTGAAACGGTGGACTCAAAGGACATTCTTCCGTTAAATGTGATGGGTCGGAACAGCAACCACACACGGTTTGGGGGAGCGTAACCTGGTTTAGGGAGGCTGATGAAAATTTGTTTTCCATAGCTTATAGTTTTTTCTGCATCGCTGCCATTTCGGCTTTCATTGCGATGGAAATGTCGAGCTGATGGATACCCCTTAGACAATGTTGGTCTAACGCTTTCCCACTGCAAAGTTTATTCAGCGAGATCTTCCAGAAATTGCCAAACTTCACCATCGTCTTTAGACAAGAAATGACATTGACAAATAGTTTCAAGCATCTGTTTTGTCGCAGGATTAACACCCCCATATATAATTCGGCAAAGTTGCCATTTAGCAATTCCGTGATGGGGGGATTGTAGAAGAAGATCCTTGAATCGTTCAAAGCATTTCCAGAATGGTTCGTTGGGAAGTTGGGTAAATTGGTTAATCTCGCTTCGAACACGGGCAGTCTTGTGATTAGGATAAAATTTCTTAAGGAATGCTATAACGAATTTGTCCCATTTGGCTATAGAATGCGCGGCAGTGTTATAAAACCATTTTTCTGCTATATCGCATAAGGTAAAAGGGAGAAGACGTAATCTCATAGCATCCATAGAAAGTTGTGAAGTGTCCATCATTGCACATACGTTTTCGAATTTGGTTATGAAAAATATGCGTCTTCGGATTCAAGCCCATGAAATTTGGGCAACAGTTTGATGAATTGGGGTTTAATTTCGAAATTATCCCCATTGGCTGGTGGAATAGATAGACAGGTAGGAAGGGGACCGCGTATCGGGTAGTATCTTTCTTGAAGAGAGATGCGCGATGGATTCTGCGCACCTATGGGTGGTGGCAGGGGTATGTTGGTAAAATTTGATAGAGAACCGTCCATCTAGGTCGATATGGGGTGGAGGCGAAAAAGGAGATGAAGATGTACCGACATCAGAGTTGATATCAGAAATGCAAACAAGACGGGTACTAGAATCCCGTGTCCAGCCGACCATGCACTAAGCGGGTTTAGTGCACGTGGCAGCGTGTGTGAGAACTAAAAAGGTTTGTTTTGAAAAGTGTCGTACGTGAGACAAATCACACAAAAAATGCACAATCAACCCTAGAACTAAGGTCACGTAGGTCAAGTCACTAGACCACTCCTAGACTTCCAAAGAACAAGTCACAGGATCAATCATCTACCACCTCTATATTACTCTTGTGGCCAGGTAAGTGCCAGGTAAGTGTAAGGTATCCGCTATACGAATCATCGAAAATAGCGGGCCTAATTAAGTAACCACTTGCCTTAGTCACACTTTCCGAGACGCCACAAAAGAAATGCGGATAAGCGATAGATTACCCACGACCCTCCTCTGTCCCAATTGAGCGTGACGGTCCTTAGAGTCTTGATCTAGACATTTTTTAATTAATGTAGGGTTATGCGGATGCTTGTTTTGTGATTTGTGGGGCGTAGGAAGGGTGATGAAATCCTCCATAATATGAATTTTGGTTTTGCCCCTTAAAGTCCTTTTTAAAAAAAAAATGCACAAACAAACCAATTTCAAAACACGCAAAATGATTTTTGAGCGGCGATATTTTGCAAAGAATCCTGCAGAAAATCAAATTATTGGATTTCAGTGGAGAGAGAAAGAATTAAAGAAGATACCTGAAGATTTTTGGCGACCTAACTCACCCACAGAGCCGCGGTTCCGCCGCCAATAGCCTACTATTGCCGCGGTACCGCGGTGGATATTAAGGTTCTTCTGCTAATTTTTTTCTTCAGTCGCCTCCTTTTCTCCTCTGGGCTTTGCTTGATGTCTCTAAATCTCTATTTTCTCGTTCCAGTGACTCCAGATTCTCTCACAAAAAGTCACAGACTAATCGTTAAATATACAATTTGTTGTTTTTAATTTTTTTATTTTATGGATCGGATAAGAATTCAACCCGAATAGCAAGAAAAAAAATTACGCACGTATCCCCGGCAATGACGCCATTTGATTGATTTGAAAAAGTGTGTCATGAATAAAGTTAACCACAATCAATAATGGTGTCGCGTGTAGCTAGCCGAGATGAGTACGGGTCATCCTCAAGGAAACGTCGAACTTCTAATCTTGCTTTAGATGAGTTGATTGAAAGAAGGGGTGATTGGTTATAGATCTACGATATACGGATGTAGAATCTATGAAGAAGAGGCTTGTAGGGTTCATAGAATTTAGTAGTAATGGATGATTAATTAAAGATGACTCCTTTTATCTTTTAACAAATTTAAAACTAGATCTATAGTGATGAATGTGGATTAGGGTTCTTTTGGAAGATACTAGGGTTTCCCCGCTCTTAACCCTTATCCTTGCATTGATCTCTATTCATGTCTAGTATTTACCAAAATAATTGTTAATCTAATCTCAGATCGCGGTCGAGACTATCAATAAATTGGTAGCACGCCCGATAAGGATGTTAACATTTATTTTGCTAAAGTTTATAAAATTTATCAGATGTAAAAAAAGTTAAGAGATTTTACCATCCATTGATCTACCCTAATCCTACGAACCCTAGCAAGCTAGGAATTACTCACGCATGGTTGAGATAGAAGAAAAAAGGATAGAGAAGGAAATCATAATGAAGAATTTAAATGTAGAATGTAAATGCAAAATAATTAAGCAAACGATCTACCTTTATTAATCAACTTTACAAGTACAAATCCTTCGAATTTAGATTACAAGAAGAAATTGCTCTCGATCTCTGCCTCGTAGGAAGTAGATGTTCCGTCGATGTTCATGTCACTCTATCACGTCGAATCGCGGACCTGTCGTGGATCTCTTGTTCTTTGACGGTGATTTACTTCGTGTTAAAGGTGATTGTTCTCTAAGTTTAGCCCTCGATCCTTTTTATAGTCCTCAAAGAAGAAACCCTAGATGCCCCGTGTGTAGGATTTGCTGTTGTGATCAGCCCACTAAACCACAGATCCTACGGCCATGATAAAGCCGCGGATCCGCGGCATATAGGTGCTTTTGGCCGCTAAACCGTGGCGGTTTAGGGGAATCGCAACATGAAAATTCTTGAGGGCTCTTCTGTTGACATTTGGAGATTTTTGTAATGTTTGGATTCTACAAATATTTCTTTGAGTCTCTGCCAGTATTGATTCTACAATTTTATTGGCAGATTTTGATCCTGACATCTCAAATATCTCGATCTCCCGATCTGAGCTAAATCTGCACAATATCTCCATAAATAATAATAGTAATATTTGTTATGTTAGAGATATTATCTTAATCATTTTATATGATATTAAATTTTTAAGAAATTTGATTAAGATTATTTTATATGATATGCATAATAAAAATATTATATAAATATTCTATGCATATATTTTCCTTCATAATGTTAATTATAATATATAAGCATATGATAAAGAGTAAATTTGCAGATAAACCCACATATGTTCTATATTTATAATAAACACATTTAAATATTTAAGAAAAGTAAGAAAAATGTTATATCAAATGTGCAATATTTTCGACTGAAAAATACCCTTTTCACAGATTTGAATCTGTTGCCCATTTCAACAGAACTCGCTTTTCGAGAATGTTTAAAAAAAACTCCATTGTTTATTAATGAGAATCCTTTTAGATTCTCACAATGATTATCTTGCCCCATCATTGGTGAGCCGCCATTTTGATTTTGTAGGACCCACTGGCTTTGTAGTTAGTAGTCTCATGAGACAAACTCATATTTTTTTTATTAATGGGTTTTCTCTTTATTTTTTTAGGTACAATGGCCTCACTTCCTTACTTCCTTTACACATGCTCGGAGGTCGCTTTTCCTCAGTCGCCATCAGACGAGGAAGTTATGGCAATGATCAGGGAACATGATAAGGACAAAAAGAGTCTTCTCTTATAAGGAGTTTAGTACGGTCATATTATCAGGGGTCGCCACAGTTTTACGTGTGAAGTACCAGTAGAACTCATCTGCTCAATGTCGTTGATGGAGCATCTGCGTACTGCTTATGCGGTGGAAGCGGCTAATTGGACTCCTGCGAGCCGGCTTGAGCCATCAACGACTGGGATACCCAATCAACCCGTAATGGCTTTTGATATCTTGGGATGCCGAATATGTCAGGGTGAAGCCCGACCCTGGGGCAGATCTATAAGGTAGGTGTTACCCCGCGTCATCCAGTAGGCTACTGTCCTTAGGCCCGGTACATTCTTTCCTCCCAACGTTCATGGTTGCAGAAATTTGGGTTGTATCAAGCGGTGTACGCGTTACTGTTCTACTGCCATACTCCTCACGTCTGGTGGGTCAAGGCTTTTTTGAACAAGTGGAACCTTCCAACGTAAACGTTTCTGCTCGGGGACCGTGAAGTCTCTATTTTGTTGGTGGAGTTCCGGGACATTTCAGGGCTGCCGATTAGGGGAGAGCACTACGAAGAATTATTGCCTCATGACGAGTATATATTTGCCACAGTGCCAGCTGTACTTGAAGACTTAACAACCGAGAACACTGTTTGGCATAAGCACCCGAGTCTAATCAAGGCCTTAGGAATTTTTGAGAGACTATTCATAGCATCGGAAGGACAATGTGTCACTTTTGACGCTTTTATTGCTTGCTTTCTTCGTAAAAACGCCCTATCTAAGAAAGCTCCGAAATTCGCGAAGGTCGAGGATCCCTTCGGATTCGGCTTGGAGAAATTGCCAGCTAAAGAAGAAGATTTGCCACGGTTTTATATTCCAAATTCGTCAACCGTGATATTTGACGCAATCACTGCCCCTGGAATAGACGAAGAAACATTCTTTGTCAGCTTCATCAGTCTCTGGCTTAGCTGGTTCGCCATGCCGATACATCGCCGTTTTATGAGAGCCTCCGTCTTCTATCCTGCCCATCGCATAGCCAAAAGAGTGCGATTGGTCATTGGTGTTGCAGGGTTATCACACCTATATCATGGTTTAAGTACTGCCGCCAACACTTCGAACCAGGTGCATACACCGTGAATTGCTCTCTCCTCTACTTCATGTCATGGATCGAGATGCATGTGTTAGGCACATTTGCTACACACCGGCGTCCTGATTTCTATGAGTCATATACCTTCCCGTGGCTCATGAGGCTGGTCGATACTTCCGCTCCTGATTCGACTCAGTTAGGGGCTCTGCGTGTATTGCTTAATCCGTATTCAAACGAAGGCGGGATGGTTTTCAGTGATTGAGTTCTCTCTACGTCAGCGGGGCCTGTTCAATAGTTATTCGATTTGTCGAAGAATGGAGTTATGGATTTAAAACATAAAGAGATCATGCATTTATATTCAATTAGGCCGGGGTACTTAGTGTTCCGCCTAAATGACACTGCTCTCTTCATGCAGTATAATCCGCATCGCTTCGCGCAGCAGTTAGGTTACAACCAGGGCGTCCCCCTCGAATCCTTTTTAGTTGAGCCTACTCTCTCGCTGGAGGCTGCTCGTGACATCATCCATCATTTCATGTGGTTGAATATGGTTCCCCCTTCATGATCCCGGAGCCCGACTATCTTCTAAGGCCCGTGGGACCCTTTAAGTGCTGGTATCGCCACCGTGTTAGTCTTATCATCGCAGAGGAAAGGCGAGTGCTCTTCGAGTGTAAAGCCTCTGCTCCAGCTGAAGCCATCAGCACTCCATTGCGTCCACGGTCGGTTGTTCGCCCTCCTCTGAGGGACAGTGATTCAATGCTTATTCCTAAAGCTGCTCGGGCAGAATCAGTCCCCCACACTGTTGGTATGCTGGTTAGCCCTAGAGCTGGGGCAAAGATTCCTGATAAAGTACCAGCAGCGGCGTCACCAAAGGCGGACACTGAAGGCGGGGTTGGGCAGCGCCGTGCAAAAGAGCCGAAAGGGAGGAAGCGCCCTTCTACTCATGCTAGCTCGAGCCCTAAAAGGAGGTATAAATCGGCCGCCGGTCTACTCGATGCCTTGCTCGAGTCCGAGCCTCTTCAGGATGAGCCTATATCTGCGCATGAACCAAACGATGGTCTCCTCTTTCTTGGTAGATCCATCGAGGAAGCCGCTCAGTTGGCCGAGGCTTTGAAGAGTTCACAGGATGAAGCCAAAAACATGCGTCCCAAGAAGGGATGCTTTCCTTCTGTTGAATTCCAAGATGTTGATCTGGCCCCGACTATGTTACCGGTTGTTCCTCTGATGCTGGAAGGAGAATAGGCTCTCAAACCGCCAATCTCGGCTGCTTCTGAAGTCGAGGCTTCTCTAAAGGCTGGTAGAGATTTATCTTCAATCGAAGCTCGACGAGCGCGACTAAACAGAAAAGTGCAGTAGCTCGAAAAGGCCATTCTTCAGGCTCCCTGGTGTATTGATATGTATATTTTATGTCCTTCTCAGCAGATAATTTATATTACTTTCGTATCGTATCTTCTTTACACATTTTTCCTCCGTAGGGCCTTCTGCAGCGGGCACAGTTTCGAGCCCAGATCACGCCTCAGAGCCTCTTTGATGGCCTTTATTCCTCCAGCGGAGGTCGCCAGACTGGCCATAGACTCTGTAAATATTTTCAGTGGCGCACGAGAGGGTGTAGGGGAGATTGCTGAATCTGCTATCCCTCCAGTCCAGAATGGACAAAATATCGGAGGTAATCCATATATATATTTTTGTTTTTAACGACCTCTCCACATGTCTAACCCTTTCTTTTCCTCAGAATTGCGGGAGCTGGCGTCTTTTATTGTAGATCTTTCTCCGGAAGAAACCTTCTAGCGTTTACTTAATATGGCGGCCCCGCACGCGATACCCCCAGAGTATTGTCATTTCCTCTGGCCAAGGTAGGTATTCCTTTGCCTTTCCATTTTATATTCTCATGATAATGCCGATGTGCCCCTTTATTTTAAACCACAGTCCTAGAGCCTGATGACGAAGTTGAAGTTCTTGATGGGCCTAGGGATCTCTCAGATCCGCCTTCTGTGGCCATAGGTAAGTGACGCTTTATCACTGGCATTCTTTTACCTATTCCTTGTTCGGAAAGGCGGATAACTATACACGTATTTTCACAGCTTTGCCAGCCTTGACTCCACTAGAGTCCCGAATTTACATGCCACCAGGCCCTTACGCCAGACGCATGTCTGAAAGGATGGCAAAACAGAGCATTCACTCACTGGCGACTCTTATTGAAGATCTTCGCGCTGGCACTTCCGTCATGGCTAAAGAATTTGCTGTTGAAGCCAATGCTTCCTTGTCCGTTCTTGCCACCTACCATGACGAGGCGCTGGTGCGTACTTGGGTCGAATATTTCCGTCAAGTGGAGGCTTCCCTACATGGAGTTGAATGCGTACGCCTCTCTTCTGATATCCTATCCGTAAAGGCCAGCTTGCATGGGTGAATCGATCGGTGAGCGACCAATCTATAGTCTTGCAAGAAAAGGCTCAATCGGAAGTTTTCAGCAAGGGAGTTAGCTTCGAAGGGTTTGGGGGAACTTTAAGCCCAGCTCACTATCAAGACTACTCGGGCCTATGAAATTTGGCGGGTCCTTCAGGAGGCCATTACGGAGGTGGTGGCTCTTGATAAAGCCGTCATTTTTACATGCGAGATGGTTGAGACCCATAAGACTGCAAAGAAAGAGATTGAGAATCAATTTTCCTCATACCAAAAATAGCAGGCACTGGCAGGGACTCAGCTTGCGGTGTTGCTAGAGCTTGAGGCGAAAGTTCGGCGGAAAAATGATGATCTAGTTGGCTTATTGAACCGCTCGCCGTCTTGAATACTTTGTCGCTGTATATCTTTCTTTCTTCTTTTATTTTCCCTTTTTTGTATCTTGTATTCATTTGGATTTATGAATAAAAGACTCATTTTATTTCATACTTGCGCCTCTCTATCCTTTGATGTCTTGATTTGGCGTAAAGTAGTTTATATACTCATTTCGGAGTTTATAGTTTATGTACTCGTTTCGGAGTTTGTAGTTTATTCATTCATCTCGGAGTTTCTAGTTTATGTACTCATTTCAGAGTTTATAGTTTACTCACTCGTTTCAGAGTCTCTAGTTTATATACTCATTTCGGAGTTTGTAGTTTATTCACTCATCTCGGAGTCTCTAGTTTATGTACTCATTTCGGAGTGTTTTTAGTTTACCTCGGGTTTACAGGCAAACTTGTACTAACGTTATATGCAGATAACCCCTATTCTTTATGACGGAGGTCCATTACGCTTGTGGTACTAGGGTTTTAGTACGTGGTACCGTCGCGTTGGCTGATGTATTACTCGATATGCGGTCTTTAAGCCGTTGTTCGAGTAGCCCCTCGACTGTCGTGTCTCCGATCCCTTCGAGGGCTGAACAAGATGTCTTCAAGTAATCTCCTTAGGTCATATTACCGTCGGAAGAGCAAACATTAGGAATTCGCCATGACGCTTTTTACTTGAGATTAGGCTCAGTTTGGAGCCCCGATGAGTCATAACCACTCCGCACTGATGTGGGATGATCTCCGATAGTCTTTTAGGCTTTATATGAGTTGCTTTCAAGACCCGAAGCTGGGAATATGCCGTTGCTTCATTTTTTTTATTTTTTATTTTTGACGATGTAGCGCCGATTCTTTGCTGAAGTAGGGTAGACATTTGTAAGACTTCTATGCTGTATGTATTGCAGTTGAAGTCCGGAGCTAGGAATATGCCATTGCTTCATTTTTGTTTCGACCCTTAGGTCTTTTGTTGACGTTGCGTCTGCATCCCGCTGGCATGAGAAGAACGTCGAGCTGGAGCTAGGATTTTTACCATCACTCCACTTTTGTTTGTTGATGTTGCGCCTGCACCGAGAAGGAACGTCGAGTTGGAGCTAGGATTTTACCATCACTCCTTTTTGATTTGGCTCCTTGGAGACTTTGTTGACGTCGTATCTGCACCCTACTGGAATGAGAAGAACGTCGAGCTGATCTCTAGGCTGTAGATATTGCTGTCAAGATCCGGCTCTCACTTTGACGGAGCCTGGTAGGAAAGTATGTTTCCCTTTCTTTCATTTGTGCCCATAGATTGTATATAAGAGTCAGTATGGACATACTTACATGGTAGAGGAAATTTTATTTTATTTTATTTTTTATTGCCGCGATACTTTATCTTTTCAGCTTTTCATATCACGAAAGTCGCGATTGCCCAAACATTTCAGCTATTTTTCGCGGTGCCCAATCATTTCGGCTATTTTTTATATTTTTACTCGTTGCTTTTTATTGACAGTTGCCCAAACATTTCGGCTGTTTTTATATGCATATATTTTTTTACTCGCTGATTTTTATTACGAGTTGCCCCATCATTTCGGCTGCTTTTATATTCATTTTTTTGCTGCTCGCTGCTGTTTTTTATTGCGAGTTTGGAATCTGATACCAACCTTGGTATCAGCATCGCTACAACTGGAATATTGTCAGGAGCAAATCATCATTTGCCGTGAAAGGGCTTAGAGTTTGACGCCCGTTTAGGCATCTTCATCGCTACGACTAGAATATTACCAGTAGCGGCTCATCATTTGCCTTTGTTGATTTGAAAAAATATGGCTTAGAAAACAGGGTTAGGATCCTGTTGATTAATGCTTTTGACTTTATGAGCCGTAAGTGTTTCATAAAGGTATTTCTCCCTACGAATCGTGAGAATCTCGTATGTGTATTTTCTCCTTAGGAATCGTGGGGATTCCCAAGTGATATTTTCTCTTGTAAGTCGTAAGGATCTCGCAAGAGTGTTTTCTCCTTATAAGTCGAGAGGACTTACAAGTGTCGTTCACTATATGGGGAAATTTCTTGCCATTGGTAGAACTTGGTGGAGAAATGTTTATTCGTGCCTGTAGATTGTATACAAGGGTCAATATTGGACCGCCTGTAGGGCAACTTGTAGAATATAACTGCTTAAGAAACAGGTTCAGATCCCTGAAGCTTAAGGCTTTTGAATCTTATGAGCCATGAGGGTCTCACAGGGGGAATTCTCCTTACGAGTCGTGAGGATCTCTCAAGTATAATTTCTCCTTAGGAATCATGAGGATTCCTAAGTATGTTGCTCCTTTATGAGTCGTAAGGTGTAACATTTTGAAATATTTTAGAGAATTTATTATTTTATTTAATTAAAAATGTTATTTTATGTTTATTGAAATAAAAAGACCTTTTAATATGTAGTAGGACAAATTAGCAAAGGAAGTAGTTTGTTTTTATAATAATAAGTGTCATAAGGGGTTTTGTGAAAAGTTTAATTTTTGTGGAAATTTGAGTTGTGTGAGGGTTTTTGTGTAAAAAGGGTTAGGTAATGGTTAAGGATAGTTGAACCTCACACACATCACAACTCCAATTGAACCTCAAGCTCACACCTCCTCCTTGCATAAACACACCACTTCACTTCATAGTGACACATCCTACATGCATGGATGCACCATTCTTCCCCATGATGACACCTCCTCCTAAATTTATCCTCATCATTCTTATCTTTTCCCTATAGCTCAGTTGAATTATTAAGTTGGAAACAAATTTACTAAATTAAGAAAATAAAGAGAATCCTAGACCACACCAA
Source organism: Agapanthus africanus (assembly GCA_030015575.1). NCBI lineage: Eukaryota > Viridiplantae > Streptophyta > Magnoliopsida > Asparagales > Amaryllidaceae > Agapanthus > Agapanthus africanus. Next base: position 340,121,902 of record CM057338.1, on the reverse strand, counting down.
AGTAAAGAAAAGAAGAGAAGCTAAGTACCAAGTGATTCCTTACCTCAACACTCAAGCTAGGCTGTTTTGTTCTTGTGCTTTCCTTGATGAATTAACTCAGTGGATCCTTCAGTTGGTATAATCTCATATTTCAGATCTTGTTTTAATTCTGTTTCAGTATAAATGCATGATATCGAATATCGTATTTGGATAAATTTAGGCTCTGTTATGAATCTGCTATAGTCTAGGAAATCTTTAACAAAATCAAGCAGTACTTTAACCTTGTAAATTGGAACTAGATTACACACTAAAAGCACAAACCAATTCCTTGATAATTCGACCGGCCACATCCCTGAAATATCCTAGCTCGCTGGTTTTTGTACGGAGTTGGGTGTTGGTTTTTCTAGGGTATCTCTCTGTTTATATATTAGGGTGTTTGGTATAGTCAGTTTATGTTATATTTTCAGTATATTTCACATGTCTGTTTTAGAGTGCAGTATAGGAAAACAGTGTATTTTGTGATATTTAGCATACTGTAATCGAATCTGGAACCAATAGGTGAAACCACTAGTAAATCTAGCAAGACCAAAAGTATAATAAGACCACTAGAAGACTTTACTCAAAACCCGAGACCCTATTTCAATGAGTGAACCGGCGAGGATCCCTGTTTGGCCGAGGTCACCGGACCTTTTGGTGGTATTTGATGTGGATTTTCTTCTGTAGCTTGACCTTGGTATTTTATAAGTTTTTGTATTGTTTGATTTGTCCCAATAATTACACAGTAAAATCTGGGAATGATTAGTAATGGTTTTACCAAATTTCAGATATTACGATATAGGTTTTCGTATTTTGAACTGCAGCTGAATCGTTAACGTTTATACGTTAACAACAGGAATATATTGTCATTTTTGGGTTAAGTATACTGTAGGTTCTAACGTATGGGTACCTATCTCGTTGTTTTGAGTTTTGATATGATATTTACGTCGATATGATATAACGACGATTATAGGTATGATTGCGAAGATTTCCGAGACGGAGTTGGCGGATATAGCAGAGTGGATTTCAGCAAGCTCATCAAGTTGGTGAGTAGATTTACATCTACGGGGGAAGTCGGGTGGATGTCGTATAACACCCTCGCAACCTTATAATAGTAGTATGAGATATAGTAATTTTAGTAATTATTTAAGATATGGATATTGGAATTAACTTGCATCTAGTATGATACTCATTTGCATATAGTTTACGGATGATCTGTTAAATAGGTACGAAGGATCACGCCGTACTAGAGATAATTTAAATATAGTGATAATGTGAGGAATTGTTCGAGGAATTGTAACGTATTGATGATTATGGAATTCGTATGCCGAATAACGGCCCAGTTCCCTTTAGACTCGTAAAATAATGCTTATATTTACTTTACTTGTTTACATTGATATTATATGTTTCCGTAATACGAACACTCTGATAGAACAATGCACAACTACCAATGAATACTATGCTGCACAAGCATGTATACATATATTACACTACATCTCATTGGTACTACCATGTCACTATAGAACCGTTCTGTTATGTAATGCGTATATATATGTTGATATGAATGGGCTATTACACCTGTAGAACACTTGCACAAATACTAATGATTGCCATGCTGCTAGAACATAGACGCGTATGTTACACTACACATCATTAATAGTGCCATGACACAGTAGAATCGATATATTTATACCTGTTTGATTTAATTACGCAGTTCTCCTTTATTATCTGTTGCATATTGGGAATATCAGTACTATAGATGTTATATTTGATTCTTATGGATTTTCTGGATGTTTTACTTTTGATGGTATATATCAGTGGCATGGGACGCTGTTATATATGCATATATATAATATATCATCAGAATAATCTATTCAAGTATTCTCATTCTTTACTTAATGTTTCTGGATATGATTGAGTTAACGTCCATCATGAGCTTGATGTTTACTGATTGTTTTATTCCGGACCGAGTGGGGGAGCTATACGGTCGCGGATTTTTATGCTATTCGGACTGAGTGGGGGAGCTATATAGTTGGATACATGGTAGACCTTGATCGAGACCGAGGGCCAGAATTGCCGCATTGAGGCGGGGGAGCCTCGCGAGGATACTCGATACCGGAGATAGAGATGAGCACGGAAGATATCCAGGGGATACTGACCGGGGTTCGATTGGGCACGGCGGATATCCAGAAGATACCGACCGGGGCCAGGGATATCGGGTGGCGATCATCTGTTGAGATGGTGTCAACGGTATCTGCATTTGCGTGTCGGTGATAGACACGAGAGATTTGAGGATTTGCGTGTCGGTGATGGACACGAGGGATTTCTGATTTCGGGTGTCGATACTGGACATCCATATATATTGATATGTTGATATCATGAGGCACCCAGTTATATTATTGTTATTGTAGCCGACCAGGACTGATCCGGGGGACAGTACCTGCATGGTTCTTTACTGGTAATTGCATACATTAAAAAGGAATTCAAATCGAGCTATAGTCTTATTATTTTGACATGTCTGGTAGGACATCGAAATCTTTTAAATCGTAAACCTCTTAACACTATTCATTAAAACAGCAGGACGTATATCTTAAATAAGATACCTAAATTATTTCATACTATCAATTCTGCTTTTATGCCGTGACATATCTATTCCACGACTATTTTAAAGAAGAGGTTTACATATATATATATATATATATATATATATATATATATATATATATATATATATTCGGCTACTTATGGCTTTTTACCTAGATTCAGGTCATATATAGGATATATTCTACTTTGGGATAGCATGATAAATAGTGTTGCATTTACGATACATACACATATCATATATTATATTACTAATGGATATGATAGTAGTATATCTATGACTTAGGTATTATTGTGTATTTCGATTTCTATCTTGTGATGTACTTTTTACTCACCGAGTCGGCAACTCACCCCCGTTGTGCCACAGTTTCTTGCAGGTGTTACCGTTTGGATTATCAGCGGCTATGGGCACACACTTCTTCCGGGGATTGCTTGGTAAGTGGGTTACTATTGTATCGTACTCACACTTGGTTATTCATATATTCTTGTATCTAGTAAGACTCCATCAACTTAGAAATGGTATATTAAGGACTTAGAAGCGAGACTTAGATTTGTGTGTTGTGGTATCGTACCCATTGGAGTCGAATTTTTATATAGTTTGCTTGGTTGCTCCGCCATTTGGGCGTGGAAGCTAGCTTCCATTGGGATGCTATTTTATTATTATGTTGTATTGGGTTTTTATGCGAAATCTATAAAGGAGGTGCTGTCGAATTTCAAAATGACATAGATGCTCTTTAAACATACTTAGTTAAATTTAAATAGTTATTTTAAAATGATTCCATCTGATGATTATTAAAACTTCACCTCCAATGTTTTCAAAAGAAAAAGGTTTAGATTCCGGGTTTCGGCTTACTTGGACCGCGCCGACATCTTAAGATGTCACGTGATTTAAGTGCCGGTCACGTGCCACATTTGGGTCGTGACAAAGTTGGTATCAGAGCGTTCGGTTTAACCTTTGTTCAAGTCTAGATTTAGCTATATGGGGTCTAGTCATGCACTTTTGTTACCTAGACTTTACCTTATAGGACTTGGACTTGACTTTGGGGGTCTTATACTTGAACTTTCATTATATAGGATGACCTTGGTTGATAGAGTAGGTACTAAGTAGAGTGACGTACCGTACATATATTCCGCGACATATTTACGATATGGTACTTCGCCTAAGTTACCTTAGGATTTATATCTTGAGATCTTCCTTCTATTCGTTCCGATGATCTATCCTTGTTGATATATGTTGATTGTTCCGTTCGCCATGTCTACGTAAGCCAAGAGGACTGCGATTAGAAATACGGTCAGAGCAGACTTGTCTGGGATGAGGACTGACCAGGGTGACATTCCAGTGATATAGAGACATGTCGTTTATTCATATTCGATCGGGTTCTAATGTTGAAGCGAGTTTCTTCGGGATCCGCACTAGACGGTAGAGTCATTGCAGGAAATCAGCCGGACTTGAGGCCTGATGCTTTCCCCTCTTCGAAGATCATGGTGTGGTGTACTATTCAGACAGTGGTACCAATCGTTGCTGAGATTGTCGAGGTGTTGCTTCCGGGGTACAGGAAGTTGACAGTCATCGATGTTTACAAGTGTAGCTGGATCAGAGGATTAGTAGTCATTCAAATGAGGGATGACGAGGACTTGTAATTCGTTATGGCGCTCCGATGCGAGATCGGTGAAATTGATTAGCTTCTTCCGATGGATCTTACTCAGACCTGATGCAAGTCACTCGAGAAAGAGATCGTGCAGTAAGTTTTCCTCCGGCGAATTGGGACAAATTTTCGAAGATGAGCTTAGCCAGATTTTTCTACAGAGCATCAGAGATGTTGGATTTGTGTTTTTGAGTTATGTGAAGACTTCGAGCTTGGTCATAACCGAGTATGACTTGCAATTTGCGTGATTATCATGATGCGCTTCTTAATGGATTGATATTGGAGAGTAATGGAACAAGAGATTGGTGCAAAATTTTAGTGAACAGTTATTCTTCACCGTCGATATTGAAGATTTGATGCATATATTGAGATGCGTACGACTACACTTTCAGGAGGAAATATTTTTAAAAAAATGACAGTTTTTAATAAAGAGAAAATGGATTCAGTAATGAGTGCTAGTTCTGGACAGGTTGGATAGCTGAAATCAGCAGAAGAATTGAAGAGGTTCTTTCTAGAAGTTGATAATAAGTAAGATTGGATCTAAGATCAGTTGTTGGCACACAAGCAGAGAATAGAGATTTCCGTCATCAACATGTTGTGTTATGAAAGACTGGACTACTGGTCAAGAAGATGCGGTGGGAGGTATCAGTAATAGGACAGATGGTATCGTTGCTCATCACTGGACGATTGCATAAAGAAGCCATGGTATTAGAGATCCGCAAGAAGAACCAGAATTCAGAGACAGAGAATGTTAAATCGTGGCAGACGTCAAGTAGAAATCCTTACTATGCCAATTCCGGGTGTAGAAACACCTTCCGACATTGAAGAGGATATACTTCGATGTCATTTGAGTTCGAGTTGGGTTTTTATGATCTAAATATTTCATTTTCAACGTTGAAGAAAGGGCAACTTAACGTCCGTTATTTTGACATATGTATTTTTGAAGATTTGTGGGTCACATGATATTTTGTGCACACCATGTGCACTTGATGAGATTTCTGTGTACAGTAATTTCACTTTGATTTATGTTTTGTGCACACCAGGTGTGCTTGCTGAGATCTTGGCGCGAGGTGACTACACTCGATTGGAGTATTGTGTACACTGGATGTACTACACCAATATTTTTTCCGCGCTCATCAGATGCACATGGTTTAGAGATTTTATATATATACCCTAAGTATACTTGGTATGATTTTATGCACACCAGTTGCACATTTTGATTTTGTGCATCCTGATGCACTTGGATTTGATTTTGTGCACTCCAATACACTTGATACTAGTTTGTACACTTTTGTTCCATGCACAGTAGATACAGTGGATATCGTTTCGTGCACGCCTGTTGCATTTAGCGCTGTTTTGTTATCATGCACACCGTGATGGGTGATTTGAGCTTTACATGCAAAACCGTTAAGGTTGATTTTGTTTTCATGATTTGCACTTGAAAAGATATCTTATAGATTTAATTTATATATTTTTGCTTAGTCGTGAGCTACCGATATTGCACTACGACTATGGCATTGATTGTATACTTGGTATACACAACGGTTTTCATATTTGGTATTCTGTATCATAACTGGAGTAATTCTTATAGCAACCGCTAGAGTTACAGTTATGTGAAATTATATCTTTTGAGTTTTCACGCACATTGGTGCGATATGATGCGTTTTAGCTCATGTGGGATTTTGGAGTTCTATTATGTTGAGCGGATTTTGTATTTTAAAATTTTGGACCTGACAAAATGATTTGAAAAGAGTTAGTTTATTAAGAAAAATATTTTTTTATATGATGGGAGTTAAATTTAAATCCGGGGACCGAATTTTCTAAAGGGAGAATATTGTAACATTTTAAAATATTTTAGAGAATTTATTATTTTATTTAATTAAAAATGTTATTTTAAGTTTATTGAAATAAAAAGACCTTTTAATATGTAGTAGGACAAATTAGTAAAGTAAGTAGTTTGTTTTTATAATAATAAGTGTCATAAGGGGTTTTGTGAAAAGTTTAATTTTTGTGGAAATTTGAGTTGTGTGAGGGTTTTTATGTAAAAAGGTTAGGTAATGGTTAAGGATAGTTGAACCTCACACACACCACAACTCCAATTGAACCTCAAGCTCACACCTACTCCTTGCATGAACACACCACTTCACTTCATATTGACACATCCTACTTGCATGGATGCACCATTCTTTCTCATGATGACACCTCCTCCTAAATTTATCCTCATCATTCTTACCTTTTCCTTATAGCTCAGCTGAATTATTAAGTTGGAAACAAATTTACTAAATTAAGAAAATAAAGAGAATCCCAGAACACATCAAAGTAAAGAAAAGAAGAGAAGCTAAGCACCAAGTGATTCCTTACCTAAACACTCAAACTAGGCTATCTTGTTCTTGTGCTTTCCTTGATGAATTAACTCAGTGGATCCTTCAGTTGGTATAATCTCATATCTCATATCTTGTTTTAATTCTGTTTCAGTATAGATGTATGATATCGAATATCGTATTTGGATAAATTTGGGCTCTGTTATGAATCTGCTATAGTCTAGGAAATTTTTAACAAAATCAAGCAGTACCTTAACCTTGTAAATTGGAACTAGATTACACACTAAAAGCACGAACCAATTCCTTCATAATTCGACCGGCCACATCCCTGAAATATCCGAGCTCGCCGGTTTTTGTAGGGAGTTGGGTGTTGGTTTTTATAGGGTAGCTCTCTGTTTATATATTAGGGTGTTTGGTATAGTTAGTTTATGTTATATTTTCAGTATATTTCACATGTCTGTTTTTAGTGTGCAGTATAGGAAAACAATGTATTTTGTGATATTTAGCATACTGTAATCGAATCTGGAACTAATAGGTGAAACCACTAGTAAATCTTGCAAGACTAAAAGTATAATAAGACCACTAGAAGACTTTACTCAAAGCCCGAGACCCTATTTCAATGAGTGAACCGGCAAGAATCCCTGTTTGGCCAAGGTCGTCGGACCTTTTGGTGGTATTTGATGTGGATTTTCTTCTGTAGCTTGATTTTGGTATTTTATAAGTTTTTGTATTGTTTGATTTGTCCCAATAATTACACAGTAAAATCTGGGAATGATCAGTAATGGTTTTACCAAATTTCAGATATTACGATATGGTTTTTCGTATTTTGAACTGCAGCTGAATCATTAATGTTTATACGTTAACAACAAGAATATATTGTCGTTTTTGGGTTAAGTATGCTGTAGGTTCTAATTTATGGGTACCTATCTCGTTATTTTGAGTTTTGATATGATATTTACATCGATATGATATAACGATGATTATATGTACGATTGCGAAGATTTTCGAGATGGTAGACATAGCAGCGTGGACTTCAGCAAGCTCATCAAGTTGGTGAGTAGATTTACATCTATGGGGAAGTCGAATGGATGGCGTATAGCACCCCCTCAACCTTATAATAGTAGTATGAGATATAGAAATTTTAGTAATTATTTAAGATATGGATATTGGAATTAACTTGCATCTAGTATGATACTCATTTGCATATAGTTTACGGATGATTTGGTAAATAGGTTTGAAGGATCATGCCGTACTAGAGATAATTTAAATATAGTGATAATGTGAGGAATTGTTCGAGGAATTGTACCGTATTGATGATTATGGAATTCGTATGCCGAATAACGGCCCAGTTCCCTTTAGACTCGTAAAATAATGCTTATATTTACTTTACTTGTTTACATTGATATTATGCGTTTCTGTAATACGAACACTCTGATAGAACACTGCATAACAACCAATGAGTACAATGCTGTTATAAGGTGGATACTGACCGGGGTTCGATTGGGCACGGCGGATATCCAGGAGATACTGACCGGGGCCAGGGATATCGGGTGGCGATCATCTGTTGAGATGGTGTCGACGGTATCTGCATTTGCGTGTCGGTGATGGACACGAGAGTTTTGAGGATTTGCGTGTCGGTGATGGACACGAGAGATTTCTGATTTCGGGTGTCGATGCTGGACATCTATATATATTGATATGTTGATATTATGAGGCACCCAGTTATATTATAGTTATTGTAGCCGACCAGGACTGATTTGGGGGACAGTACCTGCATAGTTCTTTACTGGTAATTGCATACATTAAAAAGGAATTCAAATCGAGCTATAGTCTCATTATTTTGACATGTCTGGTAGGACATCGAAATCTTTTAAATCGTAAACCTCTTAACACTATTCATTAAAATAGCAGGACGTATATCTTAACTAAGATACCTAAATTATTTCATACTATCAAGTCTGCTTTTATGCCGTGACATATCTATTCCACGGCTATTTTAAAGAAGAGGTTTACATATATATATGTTCGGCTACTTATGGCTTTTTACCTAGATTCAGGTTATGTATAGGATATGTTCTACTTTGGGATAGCATGATAAATAGTGTTGCATTTACGATATATACACATATCATATATTATATTAATAATGGATATGATAGTAGTATATCTATGACTTAGGTATCGTTGTGCATTTCGATTTCTATCTTGTGATGTACTTTTTACTCACCGAGTCAGCAACTCACCCCCGATGTGCCACAGTTTCTTGCAGGTGTTACCGTTTGGATTATTAGTGGCTATGGGCACACACTTCTTCCGGGGATTGTTTGGTAAGTGAGTTACTATTGTATCGTACTCACACTTGGTTATTCATATATTCTTGTATCTAGTAAGACTCCATCAACTTAGAAATGGAATATTGAGGACTTAAAAGCGAGACTTAGATTTGTGTGTTGTGGTGTCGTAGTCATTGGAGTCGACTTTTTATATAGTTTGCTTGTTTGCTCCACCGTTTGGGCATGGAAGCTAGCTTCCGTTGGGATGATATTTTATTATTATGTTGTATTGGGTTTTTATGTGAAATTTAGAAAGGAGGTGCTGTCGAATTTCAAAATGACATAGATACTCTTTAAACATACTTAGTTAAATTTAAATGGTTATTTTAAAATGATTCCATCTAATGATTATTAAAACTTCACCTCCAATGTTTTCAAAAGAAAAAGGTTTAGATTCCGGGTTTCGGTTTACTCGGACCGCGTCGACATGTTTAGATGTCACGTGGTTTAAGTGCCGGTCACGTGCCACATTTGGGTCGTGATGTAAGGGTCTCACATAGGTAATTTCTCCTCACAAGGTTGAGATGACTTCGCAAGTACATATGAATTTTTTATTTTACAAGTTTGCGCCCTTTCCGGGTTTTCACAAACTCGCCGGCAGTCCTGCTGTTTTTACTCACGGCGCCCTTTCGGGTTTTCATCCATGCCCATTTTGCTTGTGGACATACCTTTTTTTAATGGCGAAACTCTCGAAAGTAGCTTCGTCATAGGTGACCCACCTGTTTACCGGTGGGTTTTGAGGGTGGTTTCATTGCTGGATTAGCTATGTAGCCAGCGGGACTCGAGTTGCAATCTTTCCTGCTAAGACATTGATTGCATTATAGATTCCAAGGGAATGTATCACCGTATTCGGGGCGATGCACTAGTTTAGGGACGTTCCGGTCCATTATCGCCATGTTTGAGGCGAAATTTTAGTTTAGGGACTTTTCAGTCCATTATCGCCATGTTTGAGGAGAAATTTTATTTTAGGGACTTTTCGGTCCAATGTCGCCATATTTGAGGTGAAGTTCTAGTTTAGGGACATCTCGGTCCGTTGTTAATTTAGGGACTTCTCGATCCATTGCTAGTTTAGGAACTTCTCGGTCTGTTATTGCCATATTTGAGGCGGATAATTAGTTTAGGGACTTCTCGGTCCTTTATCGCCATATTTGAGGCAGATTTCTAGCTTAAGGACATCTCGGTCTGTTGTTAGTTTAGGGACTTCTCGATTCAATGTCCCCATATTTGAGGCGAATTTCTAGTTTACGGACATCTCGGTCCTTTGTCTCCATATTTGAGGCGAATTTCTAGTTTAAGGACATCTCGGTCCTTTGTCACCATGTTTGAGCCTACGGAGTTTCTTTGTATACTACTCTCAGAGTTCTGACTCAGGAAGATAGCGAGCAGACACGAGCGTCGTCATCTATCATAGACCTAAGTCATGATTCATCAAGCATAGTATTTTTTGAGGAATCGGCTGCTTATTGGATGGAAGGGTCTTTCGCCATGCATATCCATGAGCAGGTAGGCTCTACCTTGGTAGACTTTGTCTATGATGTATGGGCCTTCATACTTTGGCTCGAATTTCCCCCGTTTTGCATGATTGGGGATCATTGGTCTTTTGACGACTAGCATGAGTTCGCCTTGGCAGAATGTTCTCGGTCTGGTCAGTCTTTCATATGACCGTGTCACCCTTGCCTTATAAGTCTCTAGGTTTTGCTGTGCTATAAGGAGAGTTTCGTCGAGGGAGTCAAACTCCTAAAGCCGAAGATGAGCATTTTATTCATCTGTCAGCTCGTATCAAACTGCTACTCGTAGAGAAGGGAGTTCTATTTTCAGGGGAAGCAATGCTTCCGTGCCGAATACCAACGCGTATGGTGTTGTATTCGTCGTTGTTTTGAACGTTGTTCGGTACGTCCAGAGAGCTTCATGCAACCTTTCGTGCCAGTCTCTCTTGTTTCTGGACACCGTTTTCTTTATAATATTCGTTAAGGTTTTGTTGAAAGCTTTAGCTAGACCGTTGGCCATAGGATTATAGACTGAAGAGTATCTCCAATCTATTTTATGCTATTATGCGGAGCAGATGATTTTATGACTTCTATAAGCTGTCCCATTATCTGAGATAATTCGTCACGGAACCGATAGATGACATGTGTCATGAAGAAATGGAGAATATTCTCTGTCTTCACCTCCCTTAGTGGTACTGCTTCTGCCCACTTAGAGAAGTAGTCGGTCATTGCCAATATTAACCGATGTCATTTGGACTATGCCGGTTCAATGGGGCCAATTATATCGTTTCCCTACATTTCAAACGGCCAGCTAGCCACTGTTGGGTGTAGCGGATTTGGATGTTGGTGGATGAAGACCCCGTGGATTTGGAACGAGTGACACTGCTTCACATATTCAAGGCAGTCTTGAATCATTTCGGGCCAATAGTAACCTATTCTTTTGATCTTCAGCTTCATATTTGGCCCAGCTTGGTGATAACCGCAGAGTCCATCATGAATTTCTTGAACGACTTTCTTTGCTTTCTCCTGCCCCAGGCATCTTAGCCATAAACAGTCGAATGATCTCTTATATAGAGTATCATTGATGAAAGCGAAAGACAAAGCTTGTTTCATGAGCTGATGTTGAAACGACACGTTTTTGGGCGTTCGTTGGGATTTGAAGTAGCCTATGAAGACTTCCCTCCAATCCTTGACCTTTTCTTCATCTTCTATTTGAAGGGCTACTTGTTCGGTCGTTTCTTTTCCTTCGGATTGCTCTGTTAAGTCTCCCAAAGATATTTCTGTTGGCGTGGGGATTCTACGGCTTTGCACGATGATCTTTACGTCATCAAGGTCTTCGTCGTCCATTTCCTTAGCCAATTTGGCCAATGTATCCGCCTTGCTGTTTTTTCCACGCGGTATACTCTCCAGAACATAAGAGGGAATTTGTGTCAGCAGTTGCTGCACTATTTCGCCATATTTTATCATCTCTGACTTGCACGTCTGATAGTCGCCATTTACTTGGCTAACGATCAGCTGGGAGTCTCCATATATGAGGAGGTCTTTGATTCCCTTGTCGACAGTGATCTCGAGGCCCGTTATCAAAGCTTCAAATTCAGCTTTGTTGTTAGTCTTTGGCTCTGTTAAGGAGAGGGCGTAACGCAATATCCCTCCTTACGGAGTCACGAAGATAAGGCGCACCCCGGCTTTGATTATGGGGGCGTTTTGCTTTTGCCTTTTCATGGAAGATGCTCTATCGAAGTAGAGTTCCCATTCGGAATCATTTTCTTCTTTCTCTTCTTCGATTGTGTCGAACGCATGTTCATCCGGCAACTCGCAATTTAAGAGGGAGTAGGCTGGTATCGGATGCTCCGCGAGAAAGTCAGCAATGGCCTTGCCTTTCACTGCTTTGAGGGATCAACACATTATCGAGAACTCCATCAAGAGGAGGGCCCATTTGGCAAGCCTTCCTGTTAGTATATGAAAGTGTATGTTAGCACCACTACTGGGTTTTACTGGTATCAAGCATGCTATTTAAAAAAATTTTAGGATGCTAATCAACACTAACCAAGATCTTAAACTAGATGATTAGGGTTTAACTATGACATAACAAAACTAATATAAGAGAAAGGTGGCTACAACCTTTGTAGACCGTTTCCTTCTCTTCTAAAGCTCCGGGTTGTAGTCCCTACGACTCCACTAGGCTCCACTTGAAGGTTGAATGAACTTGTTTCAATGACCTTCGTGCCGAAGATGATCCACCCGAAGTCCGCTAATCCAAGCTACCTCTTCACTAAACTCTTTAGTGAAGGAAACATACTACACTTAAGTGCTAATTAAGTGTAGGATGGTGAAGTAGGGTTTTGTTTGCTTACTAGGGTTCTCACAAGCTCAAGGGTTCACAACTCATGTGAGGGATTGAGCTTGGAGGAGGAGGTGAAGAAAATGGAGAGAGGTAGAGAGCATGGAGCTCAAGTATGGAAAAAATCACTCAAGTCTAGAATGAAGTGTTGAATGGCTCTTCAAAGCTCAAACATTATTGAAGCATACAATTTTTAACCATTAAAATTTGTAGCCATGCTTCAATGGTGCAAGCAAATGAATATAAAAAAGAATAAGCCATGCTTTTCTCTATACCACAAAAAGTCTCCACATTTTCCACCTCAATTTCTATTTTCTAAAAATAGAAAATCCATGCAATGCTTCATATATATATATATATTTAGAAAATCCATGCAATGCTTCATATATATATATATATTATGAAGAATAATTAGTGAGCTAATAATATTAGTCAATATACAATTATATCAAATATAAATATATATCATATTATTAAATTAACACTTGATTTAATAATCTGGTTATATCATATATAACCGACTAATATCATTTATTTGTATATCACATTATCAAATCAACACTTGATTCAATAATCCGGTTATATCACATATAACCTAATTGATATCAAATAACCGGATTAGAATACAGTATCACATACTTGTATTTAATTAGGCCCCCGCACATATCAGCATATGTGCCCTACTTCATTTCGCTTAAACCATGAAAATTTTGTGCGGGACTCTAAAGACCCGTCAATATGCCAGTAGTAGGTGATGATCAAATCAATCACCCACAAACCATCAACAGTATTAGCTGGACATAACGGCTACCCATGTATTGAGCGACTAGAAGATCAACAAGCAAGCTTGTCCAAAATCTCATGAAGCCTATAGGTAACACTTACCGTGCAACCGGTATCTTCGTCTGATATGTCGCATATCGAGTCTGGGGGTAGAATCTTCAGACCCCAATAACATGATAAGTCATGCCGATGTGTGGCCTATAACAGTACGAGAAACTACTGATAACATTTACCAGTAAATCTCATCAACAGCCCTGGCTAGGGACTTCCTGTTATAGCCAATCGAGCATAACGCAACATCAACTCCCAATACCGGGAGAGACGAAACCCCTCGTATTGCTCATTGCCTCCATTTGATTCGAGACTGTACCCAAAATCCACCTGTTTGCACGACTCCTTTGAGCCGTGGTAGGAAGAAAATCAAAGCACAGTGGGAATCACACAAGACTCTATGACGATATCGGGTCTACAGACTAACTTATACAAGTGTCATCAGAGAACTGTTATCTGACGATAGGTATAATATCATCTAGGAGTTATCGGCGAGTCTTGTTCGGTGTTCCCATTCTCTAATGAGCACCCGTGTACAATCTTTAATGTCAAACACCAATGGATATGGGATCAACTATCACCCCCATACATGGTCAAGAAACGTACACACTAGTCTACTATGGAATATCGATGCCCTGTCTCGATATACCCTTGACTAAGAACAATTAAAGGGTGTGCTTGTAGACTACCTAGGTCCCAGTAGTATGATCCGCATCATAGTCCTGATAGTCAAGCCAACACTCTAAGGGCTTTATCAACATGTATCTGAGAGACAGTATAATAATACTAATTGTACATGTTAAGATAAAGAGTAACCAAATAGTATACTGTCATGTCAAGCAAGAAAGTCCTCTATATATATGTCCAAGCATCCACTATAATATACATCAATGTACAATAATGGCCTCTAGGGCATACATATCCCTAAAAAGTATGACCCTTGACATTAGATATTTGAGAGAACCCACCTTTGATATGAGATGGACCTCATGTGCCAAGGCGTAATGTTTGAGCTTCGTTATCACGAAGATCAGTGCCAGGCAATGCTTTTCGATGGGGGAGTAGTTGTTTTCTGCCCCCAGGAGAACTCGACTCAAATAGTATAAAGCTCTCTCCTTTTCTTGCTCGTTCTCTTATGCCCATAGTGCGCCTAGAGAACCCTCAAGGGCTGTTGTATATAGGATAAGGAGTTTTCCCTTAACCAGAGCAGCCAATACCAGCAGATTTTGCAGGTATTGCTTGATTTCGTCTAGTGCATTTTGGCACTTTCGATCCCAGATGAACGGGATCCCCTTCTTCATCAAAGGGCTATAGGGATGGCATTTTCTGAAGTAGTTGGGTATGAACCACCGGATATATTCGAGCTTTCCTTGAAGAGACCGCAGTTGTTTGAGGATTCTCGGTGCGGGTATTTTCATAATCGCCTTGATTTTCGAAGAGTCGATTTCGATACCCGGTGCCGTATGATGAATCCTAGGAATTTGCTTGAGGAGACTCCAAACACGCATTTTAGAGGATTCATCTTCGGATTATACTTCCGAAGACATCGGAATACTATTTTTAAATGTTCCCAATGTTCCTCATGAGACCCGCTTTTAACCACAAGGTCATCGATGTAGCATTCGACGATCTCATGGATGAGGTCATCGAAGATCTTTGTCATGGCCCTCTAGTAGGTAGCGCCAGTGTTCTTCAGACTGAAGGGCATCGCTTTATAGCAAAATATGCCCAACGAAGTCTAGAAGGCGGTATGCTTTTGATCTTCAAGATGCATTTTTATTAGTTTGTATCCTGAAGATCCATCCATGAAGGAGAAGACCTCATAGGTAGGCGTGTTATCGATCATCAACTCGGTAGCAG
This sequence comes from Agapanthus africanus, assembly GCA_030015575.1. Lineage (NCBI taxonomy): Eukaryota > Viridiplantae > Streptophyta > Magnoliopsida > Asparagales > Amaryllidaceae > Agapanthus > Agapanthus africanus. The sequence continues at coordinate 340,106,464 of CM057338.1, read as the reverse complement.
GTACTGGGAAGTCATCCTTCGGGCAAGTTTTGTTGAGGTCCAGAAAGTCCACGCAGATGCGCATCGTCCCATTTTTCTTCATCACCGGAACGATGTTGACGATCCAGTCAGGATATTGAACTTCTTGGATGAAACCAGAGTCGATTAGTTTCTTGACCTCAGCATTTATACTCATCTCAAGTTCGAGCCGCATTCTTCTTGGTGCCTGTTTGACTGGCTTTATGTTCGGCGATATGGCCAATTTATGTACTGCCACCTTTGGATCTAGACACGGCATCTCAGAATAGTTCCATGCGAAGCAGTCTTTATATTGCATGAGCACGTCTTTTAACGTGGCTACCTGTTTTTTAAATAGTAGCTCACTGACGAACGTTGGCCTCAGATCATTTTCTGTCCCTAAGTCAATTTTCCTTAGGTTGCTCGCCGTCATATGTATCACATCTTCTAGCTCTTTTGGCGCCGGTGGAAACTCGGAGATCACATCGTCCTCGTCTTCATTTGCGAAGCACATGCGGGGGTCATCCATAGTCGCGTGCCCTCCCTCCTTTGAGAGTGTTATCATATGGCAGGTACGAGTTCGCTTACATTCTTGATGTTGAGCAGGTCCAATCCTTATGGTATAGGTATTCTTTGGCTTGTGCTTTTGCGGCGGGTTTACCCTCCAGCTGTCGGACAAAACGAACCTACCTTGCTGATACTGGTTTTCTACCCAGTCTTTGAATGTGAAGCAGTCTTCAAGGGTATGACCTATTGCTCGGTGGTAGAAGCAATAATCTGGGTGATGGACCCCATTTATTTGTTTGGGGTGCCGAGACTCCGGAAGTGTCATCATTTGGTGCTTCATGACAAGGTTGAATATTTTCCTTGTCTTGTCTTGAAGGAAGGAGTATTCCCTACCCATCTTCTTTATAAAGGACGGGTTCCAATTGAGTTTTTCTTGATAGCGTGGCTTCTTAGATCTGCCTTATTGTTTGCGAACATTATTTGCGTTCTTTGTCCTGCTTTTGCCTCTATTTCGGGATTTTTCCCTTTTGCAAGGACATACAGCTGGCCGGGGATGAAGGGCATTGTAGTCTTCTTTCTCCGCAGATTGCTGATTGAGGCTCTGCGTCCTGGCCTTTTCATAAATGGCCATTTCGCGGCTGTGATTGTCTCGACTCCTTTGACAAGCTTCTTTTATTAGCTTGTCTATTTATTCTTCGAGCGACGGACTTAACATTATTAGAGCGGGCTCATGCTCTGTTTCAATGTTGCAGCCATTCGGAAGAGCATTTTCCCCTTCGCGGTAGCTGTTTACGACGTGACAGCTGTGGAACTGCTCCCGTTTCTTGGACCGAACATATCTAAGCCCGGTTGTCTCCATCTTCCCGTTAGGCATCTTCCGCTGAGTCCCGGGAATATCCCAAATCTTTTTGTAGAATTTGGCCTGCCGAATAGTTTGTTCGAAGGGTACACCTTGGCACTTTAACAACCTTTTCAATCCCTCGACGTAGTATCTTGGCAGACGGATTGGTTGAGGCTTGTCGAGTGCAAAATTGGCACCAGACTTCTTTCTCTACTCTGGTGTCCATAGATTGGTAGAAAAGGATCACCTTCTCACCTCTTTGTCTGGGAGGGACGTAGAAAGTATGTAGTTCTTGTACGCTATATATATCGGGCGCATCAAGTTCCTTATAATGCCGAGGCAGAGCCGTTGTGATTTGTAGACTCTGATCTGCTTTGTCGAGGGTTTGCACTGACGGGCGGATGGAGAACACTGCGTTGGCCTCATCCTCAGAGTCGCTACCAAAGACCAGAATATGGGTAGATGGTCCGAGCCTGCTGTTTTCTTTCTGGGGTTACCCCGAGTAGACTATTTCTTCATCTCTCTCAAAATCGCTCCCAAAGATCGGGATAGTGGCAACGGACTTCTGTTTATCCTTCGGTTTACGACATCTTTCCGTGTCTTCGAAGTCTGGTAGGAACTACTTTGCGTCTTCATATTTCCGAACCTCGTTTACGGAGAACGAGTTTAGCTCTCCCGTGACGGTGTATTCTGAGCTGTCTTTGAAATACTTCAACATTGATATTGTGTAGAAGGGATGACATTGTACTCATGCAACCAGGGCCAGCCGAGCAAAGCGTTATAGCAATTCTTGGCGTCAATGATGTAAAATTTGATGTCAGTGACGAGCAACCCGAAGCGTAACGTTAGTATTACGGACCCAAGCGTCCGTAACGACTGTGAGTCGAACTCGGAGATAGTAATTTTTTCTCGGGCCAAGTGCTGAACGTTCGTGCAGATCTCCTTCAGCACTTTCACGTTGAGAAGGTTGACGGAGGATCCATTGTCAATAAGGATTTTCCCTATCTTAATGTCGTGGCAGTACCCGATGACGTATAACGGACGATTATGTTCACACGTACCGAGGAAGAGGTCTTCATCGCTGAATGTAATGTCAGCTGTGTGAACTTCAACCTGCTCATCCTTCATCTTCTCCTTTGCGAGGAAAGTTTGGAACTGATCAGGCTCTTGTAATGCCTTAATCGGAAATTCTCGTGCCTCTTTGGACAGGAGGAGAGCATCCAATATGCTCAGTTATGAGGGTATTTTTCCTCAGATGTGCCAGGACATTATAATCCACCTTATTTTTCTTAGACGGGTCCCTTGCTGCGAGTTCTTTGACAACTCCACCATCGAGGGCAATTTCCTCAGGGATTTTTTTCTTTCCTTTTGTCTTTTTTGCTCGAACCCTTGCTTGTAGGCCCGAAGTTCTTTTCAGACAGCATGCTGCTCCGCAGCTAAATATTCTCTCAGTTTTTCTCCTCTTCTTTTTCGGAGGTGGAGTATTTGAAGAGAGGGCTGAAGGATATTTCGTCCTTAGAATTGCTCCCGAAAGTAAAAACTTGGGGCTTTTCCCCTTCCGGACTGGTATCAACCATATAACAGTTGCCATTTGTTTTTTCACACGCATCTGTCGCATTCTTTTGCTGTCGACGAGTTTCATGTTTCAACCTCTTGAAGTGTTTATGGTGGGCAACATATCCTTGCTACTACTTCTTGAAGGTATTGCATTCTTCGGTTGGGTGGGTGACCCTCCGATTATATAGGCAGTAGTTTGGATGTAAATCCTCTCCGTCAAGGAATATGACCCCGTGAGTGTTTCTTATAAGATGTGGCAGCTTCATTCCTATGGACAGGGCTTTGGTGAACCGCTTCTCCGTCTTGATCCTGCTCTTATTTGTGGCAAGTGTGCTTTGGTTTGGTTGGAATACTTTACGACTCCACCTTGTCGCAGCTTGTTCATCCTGACGCTGACACTTAGCCTTTTCGTATATGGCTGTTTCTCGTTCTCGGTCAGCTTTGTTTTTTCGAAAGGCTTCGTTTAACAGCCTATCGATCGGGTCTTCTAGCAGTTCCGGGGATTTTAACACCGATTCTACCCCCATTCCCTCATCGTTGTTTTCTGACGTTGAGGGAGTTTCTTCGTCATTTAATAACGAATGGGAGACTATGTGGTAACTTGCTAAATAGTCTTCGGTTTCTTCTGACGAGTCATGTTCCTCATCATTGTCGCTCTCTTCGTTCTCAAGAATATGCTTGAGGAACTCTTTGAGTGTGACCGGTGTCCGCGCCTTCTGCTTGTACTCCTCCAACACGTCATTGTACTTTTGTAGGTCTGTGCGCTTGTCGTCATACTTGGCAGGCTGCACAAGCTTCTTGGTCTTCTTCTTTTTCTTTTAAGAATTTGAAGGCTTGACTTGGGGATTTTGCCCTTTGTCAATAACTTTTGGTACGGGACGCGGTTTCAGCATCCCTTCAATGATTTCAGGTTCAAGTGGGCTTTTCCACCTGACTCCCGGACATACCTGTAAATCCTTCAGCATTCTTTTGGTTTTAGTTAAATGAACGACTTCCTATAGAGTTTTTTCCACGAGCGAGCATGATGCCCCCGGCGCATCCACCTTTTTGGGAGTGTGCTTCTGTGGTGGGTTCACCCTCCAGTTTTCAGACAGTGCGAATTTCCCCTGTTGATACTGGTCCTAGACCCGGTTCTTGAAGACATAGTAATCTTCAATTGGGTGGCTCACCATTCTGTGATAGGAGCAGTAGTTGGGGTTGTTGACGTCGTCGGGTTGCGGTGGACGCCGTGGGTCTGGTAATGTGATGAGTTTGTTACGCATTACCAACTCAAATAGTCTCCTCGTCTTATCGTGTGGAAATAAGTAAGCGCATCCTAGCCTTTCATCCAGGGATAGGCGTGGACGTGCATTGTTTTGGCGAGCAGCCGGTTTTGGGCCACTCAACTGTTGTTGAGTGTTAGCAACGAAGGCCTCTTTTCCTTTACCCTTGGCATTTCGAGGGTCCATATTTGAGGAGGAAGGCATGTGTCCCATCTGGTCCATTTGGGCCAGTTTATCTATCAGAGCCTGAAAGGTTGTTGGTTTGAAAAACGTCATGGACACAGTCGTTAGAGGATCAAATGTCCCGATGAACATGCCCACGGCAGGGGATTCTTCGATGCGATGTTCGCACTTTGACCATAGGTTCCTCCATCGGATCACGTATTGGACCCAGGTTACTCCCAGCCTCACCTTGGCAATGATTAATGCCGTGATCGGGGTGCGCTGGCGAACCTCTATGCGAATAGCAGCTCCATCTCTTTGAATGTCTTCACGGATTCATTCGGGAGCTCCGAGTACCATTCAAAGGCCGTCTCTGACAGGCTGCCAACGAACTAGCGAAGCAACAGTTTTTCATCGCCTCCAGTGTTGCCGCACAAAGCTCTGAACTGCATGACGTGCTGATGGGGATTACCTGTCCCTTTGTATACATGGAATTTGGGGATCGTATATCCCAGCGGGTACTTGATTTGGTCATACCAGCCTGGGTACAGTCGCCCGGTTCTGACGATTTGGCCAGCCGCTTCATTTGCTTGATGAGCTCGTATTTGTTGGGCTATATAATCATCAAGAGCAGCCTTGGGGATCATTTCCTCTTTGGCTGTTGATAGAGCCGGAAGAGGGTTTGATGTTTCCCTTCTGTCATCCTTGATGATTATCGGCGGATTCTCGGCTGGGGGTTCTGGCTGGATCATCATTCCAACCATATCCTGGAACAAGAGAGCCATCTGCGTTATGTTAGCAGCCTGCTCAGTAGCTTCCCTGTCCTTTCTTTCAAGCACCCTTCGCAGGAACTCTGTATCGGTCTCGTGCTCTTGGCGCTGTTCGGCTGTTGTGTCCGGGCTTTCTTTCTGCCTGGTAAGTGCTGCCATTTTGGTTAGCATCTCCTGGAGCTTTTGTTGTTGCTTCTGAGCTTTTGTCAGCGAGTTTGCGGCTGGTGACCTACGGAAGCACGGTTTTCTTCTTTCCCGGAAGCCATGCATACCGTATGTACGATCGTGCCCCCAGACTTGGGGCGTTTGGTTCCATCGTCTTTGGAGTTTGCCGCCGGCGGTGGGATTTTCTCCAGCCTCATCCTTTTGTGGGAGGTCGAAGTTGAAGGAGCCGCTGTAACAGGCACCTGTGCAGAAGAAGCCCCTCGCTGTATGACGGAGGGACAGTCTTTCTCTTGCCGAGCCTTCGATTTCTTCGGTCGACGAGAGTAGATTTGTTCAATCACGTAGTTCTGGACTTTTCGCCAGACCCTGTGAATTTGTGAGGAGAGCCGTTGATGGGGGCGCTCCATCTTTGCTTGCACTGTGGTTTCTACAGGCGGGGGCGATTTCTTTAGCACCGCCATTGGAGAGTTCTTGCGTACCCTACTGAGTAGATCAAAGTTGTTTCCAGTTAGAACAGCAGCGTCAACTTTCACCATTGGAGCTGATAGGATAAGTCCAGAAGGAGAATTGCCCCATCTTTTCTCACCCAGCGCCAATGGCGATGTCGAGCGTGTCTTGCAGACGAGACCGCCTCAGTTTTGGAAGCGGCTTCTTCGTGCCCCCAGCTTTTGTGAGGGGCTGTTGTTGGTGTCAGCCTGTCGAAGACTGATGTCCTTGGCAGGGTTTGAGAATGGCCGGCCAATCTTTCAAAGATCGACTTTCTGGTAGGGGAAGTGATTGATCATCTTCGTGTCGTATGTAAAATGTTTCGCAACCAAAGAAATTTATACCGCAATCTATTAACGGTGTCTATTGTAGTTTCGTCGGTGAATGCGGATCGTCCACTGAGAAGTGTGATTTGCTCGTTATTGTTTTATTTGAGTTGAAAATTAAAAGATAAAAGAAATTGCAATAAAATTGATTCAAGATTTATGAGTTTTCATTTTCAAGAAACTTAAAGAAAGTAAAGATCTAAAATCAAGAATCAAGAAATGTTCCCAAATTGTTTGAATTATCAAGATTTGTAAAGAGGCTTGTCGGAATCGATCTAATTGATAGTGATGGTGAATACTAATTATTACAAATTCTTATCTATTGAAAATTTGTTGCTAGATCGATGACGATCAATGAGAATTAGGGATCTATTGAAGAAACTAGGGTTTCTTCATCATCATCCCTTGTCCTTTTATTGATTATCATTCAAATTCTAGCCTCTAGCAAATTAAATCACCGATCGTTGATCTCTAATTTGGAGCGAAGAAATCGATCTCACTCAAATTAGGTTTTCGATGATTCAATTTCCTAAAGTTTACAAAAAACTTAAGAATCGTTCAAGAATTTAATCATCAACATCTATCTATTTCCTCGATTCCGCTACAAGCAGAGATTTCACTCACACATCATGAAAAAAGAACAAATCAAGAATCGATAAATTTTCATAATGCAAGAATGTAAAGAAAAGCAAGATTTACAATATTCACCTTTATTAATCGACGATTAGGTACAATTCACTCAACTCGAGGTTACAAGATTTGAGGACGTAACTAAATCAGCCGAAATTAGCTTCGCATCGATCTTCTTGAGTCGCAGATCATCATGGATCTCTTGCTCGGATGAAGGTAGTCGTTGCTTCAATGGATCTCAATTTGCTTGCTTGATTCGCTTCTCAATGAATCTTAATTTGGCTTTTGAATTGGATTTGAGGCTAGGGTTTTGGATCACAAGTTGTGTCACTCAACATGTGTTTGGAATTGTTGAACAACTAATCAACTCTTGAACAACCTTTGTAATGATGCCTTAGGTGCCCTTTTTTAGTTTTCCCTCAAGCTTCCCCTAGAAGCTAGGTCTAGCTTCCCTTGGAAGCTTGGTTGTTATGAAGCTTGCATAGGAAGCTAGGTAGTTATGTAGAAGTTTCTAGATTAAGGTAGTTAGCTAGCTTGCATAAGAAGCTTGGTTGTTATGAGGCTTGAATGAGAAGCTTGGCTGTTAGAAGGGAAGCTTCTGGAGAACTCTAGGGACCGAAGCATCATGAAGAAGTTTTGCTGTTGAAAAGAAGCCTCGGGGAAAATTACCAACCGCCGATGAGTCAGAACGACCGCGGATCCACGGTGGATCGGCCTGACTCGGCCGCGGATCCGCAGCCGTATAGTGAGCTCTCTGGTTGAATTCTTCAGGGATATTTTGTGTTGACTTTTTGGAACTTTTCTGATGTGTAGAATCTTATAATTCTTTCTTCTTTACTGCCAGATCACAAGTCTTGGACTTGACGTATTTTATCAGCACTTTTAGTAGTTCTGGCTCTTTTACCTGGAGAATTTCCTGCACACAATCTCGAGACAAGTGTTTGATATACAAAAGATCACGTATGCAATAATAAACACACAATTTCCCTCATAATGCTGGTTATAATGTATAACACATGTTATTTGGTATTTTTGCAAACAAATTGCTAATATGTGCTATATTTATACCAAACACCTTTAGACGATTACAAATAGTAGGGAAATTGCTGTGTTAAAAATGCAATATTTTCGCCTGATCAAATTCCCCTAAACTTAATTTTGGTCGTCTCGAGTAAACTTGTTTTATTCAAGAGAAGGAGAAAATATACGAAAAAGAAAAACTAACTAGCATACTTTCGTAGGCAACACGATTGCACTGAGCACGTGCAACAAGCCTTTAAACCTCTAGGTGTCCCTAGTAGGAGGAGTGTTGTCTCCTGAGGGTTTTCAGCGGATTGCACCGACAAAATCCCATAATAAAAGGAAGACCGTGAAAGTTACATATAAAGATAAGAATTATAAAAGAAAGACTTTGAAAATTAGAGTTTCCAACTATACTAGCTTTTCAGTTGTTATGAGCCATATCTTAATAGTCATGAAAAGATGTCAGAAATCACATCATCCCTCAATAAAATATCGTCTTTATTCTTCATTCCTACCTTTCTTCCAAACATCGATCATATACCCCTACGTGTGTGTAAAAGACATCCCTACACTCGGAGAATTCAATTCAAGCTATTATACTCTTGTCCATCTACTTCAGTACTTTTTAATTGATGAATATTTAGATGGATTTGCTCACATATTTTTCATGCGACCGTTAATACTTCTTAAAGTACTAACCGATCGATTACTCATGTGCTTGCTTATTAGGTGTATTAGCATTTTCCTCGTCTTGCACCACCTAAGGCTTAGCAGTGACTCCCAAACCAATTGGTCTAAGGCACTAGGTGATGAAGCACCCTCGCTATATTCTTTTTATTGCTGCCTTGGTGATAACAAAACCAGTGTTCATTTTTCTACACCATTTTATATTTTATTCATTTATAATTTTCTTCATACTTTGGCTTTTAGACAAGAGCATTTCAAGGTATCCTCTACTATCCCGAGTTTCAAGATGTGTGTAAGTGCGTATAGTAGGGTACCAACATTCAAATGTTTGGCTTTCAGAATAGGAACTATTTTTCAGACTTATTTTTATCCTCAGATTAGTGACTTCCTTCATCTTACTAACCCTTGGGACAATGGCTCATAACTACTTATTACTAGTTTGTTTAAGAAAACTTCTAATTTTCTTGGTTTTCTTAAATTCTTCCAATCTCTTGGATGTAATTTTTCACTATCTAATCTTTTATTATCTAATTAATTTGAATTATTTTAAATTATTTTATATGTTTTATATGCTTTGTGCTTATGCAAAGTATGATGCAAAGTGGCGCGTAAATAAGCACAAATCTCCCCCAAACTTGTTTTCAACAGTGTCCTCACTGTTGCCATCTGCTGGATCACAAAAACCTGTAAGCCTGGAAGGAAATTTATTAACGGGGGCAATAAATATGATCGTGAAAATCTCCCCCAAACTTATTCTTTTCACTCACCTCCATTTTAAGGATGATACAGTATTTTACATGACATGGAGGTGAGACGGAGGAATTTTAATCAAGATAAAGCGGCTCCTGTAAAAACAGGAGCTCCTCCGTGGGGTCAGTGGAAAAAATACGTTTTTAATCTATGTCCATTTACTTCGAAAATTGTACCGTTTTCAACATTTTCAACCTCATCTGCCCATGCAGGTATACATACCGCACAACAAAGGTCCTTTCCACCGAGATCGTAGCTTACCCGCATGAAGATGGAGTCGTGAATCATAAAGAAGGACTTGTTGACCAGGTGTAAAAGTTTTTCTCAAAATGTTTTTATCGTGAAAGACCTTAGTCCGATTCTTTACAATCACAACATTATCATAAGCTTCATCGCGGAGTTCGCTTAGCTCGTTTAATTGCAGCTTCCGAAAGTTGTAGGCTTGATTTAAGTCAAAGTTAAGTTCTCTAATGGCCCACATTGCTTTGTGCTCAATCTCGACCGGAAGGTGACAAGCCTTTCCAAACACTAGTCTGTAGGGAGACATACCTAGATCGGTTTTATATGCAGTTCGGAATGCCCAAAGAGTATCCGTCAATTTGGTTGACCAATCTTTCCGATTTTTAGAAACTGTTTTCTCCAAAATTTGTTTGATTTGTCTGTTTGAAACCTCAGCTTGCCCGCTCATTTGGAGATGATAGGGTGTGGAAAGTTTGTAGTTGATTGCATATCTCTGCATCAAAGTCTCGAAAGACCGATTGCAGAATTGCGTCCCGTTATCGCTGATGATAGCGCGTGGGTGTCCAAATCGCGAAAAGATGTTTTCTTTTAAGAACTTAATGACAACTTTTTTGTCATTAGTGATATAAGGAATTGCTTCAACCCACTTCAAGACGTAATCAACCGCAAGCAATATGTACAAATTCCCGAAAGAGCTGGGAAAAGGACTCATAAAGTCAATACTCCAAACGTCAAAAATTTCAACCACCAAGATGGGTTGCTGTGGCATTTCATTTCTCTGGGAAATCCTACCCATGTGTTGACACTGTGCACAGGTTTTGCAATGATCAAATGCATCTTTGAATAAAGTCGGCCAATAAAAACCGCATTGCAAAACCTTTTCCGCCGTCTTTCGAGGACCGAAATAACCCCCACATGCCTGATCATGACAAAAAGATAGAACACTCTTGAATTCATCATTAGAGACACATCTGCGAATGATCTGGTCAGGACAATACTTAAACAGATAGGGTTCATCCCAGTAAAGATGTTTTACTTGTGATAGAAATCGATATTTGTCCTGTTTCGACCATTCGCGGGGGATAAGTCCTGTAGCAAGATAATTCACAATATTCTTGAACCAAGGTTCGTCAAATACATTCAAGAGTTGTTCTTCTGGAAAAGAACCATTGATCGGCAGGGTCACAGGTGAAGAAGAGATGCGTGACAGATGGTCGGCTACAACGTTTTCACATCTTTTCTTATCTTTAATAACAAGATCAAATTCTTGTAATAGAAGGATCCAACGTATTAGCCTACCTTTAGCATCCTTCTTCGCCAAAAGATGTTTTAAGGCAGAGTGGTCAGTGTACACAACAATAGGTGAGCCAATCAAGTAAGGCCTGAATTTTTCTAATGCAAATACAACTGCCAAAAGTTCTTTTTCGGTAGTTTTATAGTTAATTTGAGCATCGTTCAGGGTATTACTTTCATAATAGATCACGTGTAGCATCTTTTCAATGTGCTGTCCTAAGACTGCACCAACTGCAAAATCTGATGCATCACACAAAGCTCAAACGGGTGGTTCCAATCTGGAGATGATAGAACGGGGGCTGTAGTGAAAGAGTGCTTAAGTGAGTCAAATGCTGCCTTACAATCCGAGTCAAAGTGAAAGGTTGTGTCCTTGGCCAAGAGAAGAGTTAAAGGTCTAGCAATTTTGCTTAAATCCTTAATGAATCTCCGATAAAAGCTTGCATGGCCAAGAAAAGATCATATATCCTTAATGCATTTGGGATGAGGAAGGTTTTGAATGACATCTATTTTAACTTTGTCAACCTCAATGCCTTTCCGTGAAATAACATGTCCAAGCACAATTCCCTCTTGGACCATGAAATGGCATTTTTCCCAATTCAAGGTTTAGTTCTTCTCTTTACAATGAGTAAGAACTGCGTCAAGATGAGATAGGCAGTCAGCAAAAGAATCTCCGAATATCGAGAAATCTTCCATGAAAATCTCCAGAAAATTCTCGACCATGTCCGAGAATATTCCCATCATACACCGCTGAAATGTAGCGGGAGCATTGCATAACCCAAAGGGCATGCGTCTATAAGAAAAAGTACCAAAAGGACAAGTAAATGTGGTTTTATCTTGATCCTTTTTGGCAATAGAGACCTGGTTATAGCCATAATATCTGTCCATGAAGCAGTAATATTCTCGTCCAGCTAAGCGTTCTAGCATTTGGTCAATGAAAGGAAGAGGAAAGTGGTCTTTCCTCGTTGCAGCATTGAGTTTTCTATAATCAATACATACGCGCCACCCAGTTTGAGCGCGTGTCTGGATTAACTCATTTATCTCATTTGTTATGACCGTGATGCCAGATTTCTTAGGGACGACATGAATTGGACTTACCCATTGGTTATCGAAGATTGGGTAAATGATACCACTGTCAAGGCATTTGACGATTTCTTTCTTCACCGCCCCCTTCATGACGGGGTTTAACCGTCTCTGTGGTTCTCGGGTTGGCTTGGATTCATCCATCAAATGTATATATGTTCAACAATCAAGGGACTAATCCCTTTGATGTCAGCCATAGTCCAACCAAACGCCTGCCTATTAGATCTCAATACCGTCAAAAGCGCATTCTCTTGCTCTGAGACTAGAGAAGCAGATATGATCACGGGTAAAGACTCATTCTCACCTAAATATGCATATTTAAGATGAGAAGGTAAGAGTTTGAGATCTAATACTGGCGGAGAAATTATAGAAGGTGGGGTCATCGAATGATATTCAGAGTCACAAAGAAGCTCATAGGCTGCAAAAGATACAGACTCGGAAAGTGATGAGTCAAGAGTGTCAGACTCAAGAATGGAAAGAGTGTCCTCACTAAGATGTGCAAGATCAAACATTGATGTGCTAGTGTCATCGAGATGTTCAAAGCAAAGTTCATCAACTTCGCAGCTTTCGGGAGCAATCTCGTGGACAGAACATACATCAAGTATGTGAGCAGAGAGTTCAGATGGCTGACTTCCAATTTTATAGATGTTCAGTTCAATTGTCATTTTTCCAAAAGATAGGTTCATTGAACCGTTTCGATAGTTAATGACAGCATTGGAAGTGGTAAGGAATGGTCGACCCAAAATCACTGGAATTTGGTTCCGTGGGTTTGCTACAGGTTGTGTATCAAGGACAATAAAGTCTACAGGGAATATGAATTCCCCGACTTTTATCAACACATCCTCCAGTTCACCCTTAGGTTTGGTGATTGAACGGTCTGCCATTTGGAGAGTGCAATGAGCTGGTTTTAACTCTCCAATCCCTAACTGCTCATAGACAGAATATGGAAGCAGGTTAACACTTGCGCCAAGGTCAAGTAAAGCACGGTTAATGTTTTTACCCCCAATAGAAATCGAGATTGTAGGACATCCTGGGTCCTTACGTTTCTTTGGTAACTGTGGGGTAAAAGCAATACTAATATTATTAGTCATGAAAACCTTTTTGGGCACTTGAGTCTTCCTCTTCCTAGTGCAAAAGTCTTTGAGAATTTTCGCATAAGCGGGGACTTGTTGAATAGCATCTAGGAGAGGGATGTTGATGTTAACCTGTTTGAACATTTCCATAATCTTCTCCATATGTGGACTCAATTTGTTTCCCCTTAACCGATTCGGATAAGGAGCTTTGGCAATAAGAGTTGGGTCCAACATTGGAGAAGGTAGTGTTGTGTGGAAGTGATCCCAGAATAGGAGTGGGGATCGTCTTTGGTGGACTAGAAGAGGTATGATGAGGTATCGAGCCTTGAGGAAAACGAAGAATAGGCTCATAAGAAGGTGGTGGGGTAGATAAAGTAGGATTAGAAGTAGAAGTAGATGTGGAAGGAAAAGTGTCAGCCGGGGTATTATTGATAGATTTTTCATTATCATCAATCTCTTCCCCAACGTGATTATTCAGCACTCTTCCAGATCTCAACGTTGTGATGGCATTCACATTGTAGTGTTGCGAATGCCCAGGATTCGGTAGGGGTTGAGACGGAAGTTTCCCTTTCTCTCTAGCACTCATTTCGGTTTTTAATTGTGCAATTTGTTCTTCCATCGATTTTATACTCTCAGCTTGGGAGGTGGAGTTTTTCTTTATATCATCGACAGAAGACTGAATCTTGGCTGAAACTTGCATGAAATTTTTCAGAATCAAATTCATGGTTTGTGCGAGTGAAGAGGATTCATCAGAACCGGTCAACTGTAAAGGATTATACGGTGCAGGTATGTTGACTGGGTTTTAAAAGTTTTGTGATTGGAAGGGGTGCTGACTCAGTTGAAGTGGTTGTTGTTGTGGTGGAGGAGCCCTTTTGGAAATTGTTTTGATTTGGAACCGTGTTTTGAGTTAGTGATTGGTTCCGAGCAAAGTTAGGGTGATTCCTCCAACCCTGATTATAAGTGGAAGAATATGGATCATTTCTAGGTCTTTGTTGGAAAGCAGCATTGGTATGCTCTTGACCTTGAAACGGAGAATTCAATGGACATTTTTCCGTAAGATGAGATGGATCAGAACAGCATTCACAGACAGTTTTGGGAAGTGACATCTGATTTAGGAAGGCTTCTAAAAATTTATGTTCCATAGCTTTGAGTTTCTTTTACATTGCTGCCATTTCAGCTCTAACTCCTATGAAAACATCAATTTGGTGAATGCCACCCCTAGACGATGACTGGTTTATACTCTCCCACTGTAAAGATTTTTCAGCGAAATCTTCTAAAAATCTCCACATGAAGGTGCCTTGACACATGGATTCAAGGTTCTGTTTTGTTGTAGGATTAATGCCCTCATATATGATTCTGCATAGATCCCATCTAGGAATTCCGTGACGAGGACATTGAACTAACAGATTCTTGAAGCGTTCAAAACTATTTTAGAATGGTTCATTTGGAAGCTGGGTAAATTAATTTATTTCGCTACGGACTCAAGCTGTTTTATAATTAAGGTAGAATTTCTTTAGAAAGCTGTTACGAATTCTCCCCAGTTCGAAATAGAATGTGCGGCTATGTTATAAAGCCATTTCTCGGCGATATCGCACAAAGTGAATAGGAGAAGACGTAGACGCATAGCATCCACAGAAAGCTATAAAGTACCCATCATAGCACATACATTTTCAAATTTGGTAATAAAGACGTATGCGTCTTCAGACTCTAGACCGTGATATTTTGGTAGAAGATTGATGTATTGGGGTTTGATTTCAAAATTGTCCCCATTGGCTGGTGGAATGGTAAGACGGGTCGAAAGAGGACCTCGTATAGGGTAACATCTCTCTTAGAGAGAGATGCGGGGCAGATTCTGCGCACCTGCGGGTGGTGGCAGAGTAGTGTTAAAGAAATTCGATATAGAATTGTCCATCGAAGTGGGTGTGGTGGAGGGTGAAGAAAAAGAAAACATAGAATTACAAGACAGGCACTAGAATCCTGTGTCCAGCCGAGCATGCACTAAATGGTTTAGTACAAGTGGCAGCGTTGTGATAATAAAGGAAAAGATGAGTTTGGTGTTTGGTTTGAAAAAAAGTACGGATATTTTGAAAAATTCACACAAACAATGCACAAGCAACCCTAAATCTAGTGGTCACCTAGGTCAAGTCTCTAGACCGCTCCTAGACTTCCAGAAGACAAGTCGCAAGATAGATCCTCTACTGCCTCTTTGCCCCTCCTGTGGCCAGGTAAGTGCCAGGTAAGTGGGAGGTTCTCCACTACGTAAGTAGTGGGCCTAATTAAGTAACCACTTGCCTTAGACACAATTGCTTTAGACACCGCAAAAGAAACGCGGATAAGCAATAAATTACCCACGACCTCCTTCTGTCCTAAGTGAGCGCGATGGTCCTTAGAGTCATGTCTAGATATTTTTTAGTTAATGAGGGTGATGCAGATGCAAGTTTGTGATTTTTGGGGCTTAGGAAGGGTAATGAACTCCCCACCTAATCTGAATTTGGTCTTTGCCCCTTAATTTCCGTATTAAAAAATGCAAACAACCAAGATCAAACACGCACAATGTTTTTCTTTTTGCGGCGCTGCGAATTTTTGCAAAGAATCCTGCAGAAATTGGTTATTGGACAGAGCAGGGAGGAGATAAGAAAGACAGAGATATACCTGAGAAGTTTGGAACAGGGAATCAACTTTCCCGCCGCGGATCCGTCGCAAGAAGCCACCTAATGCCGCGGTTGCGCGGTCCTTTGAGAAGATACCTGCACAAAAATTGGTACAGATGCTTCTGTTGTCTCACTGAGCTTCCTGAGATGCTTTGCAAATTTTTCCTCTTGCTCCACAGATTCCAGATCTCTTTCCAACAAATCACAACAAATCGTTAAGCGCTTGTGCGAATTTTGATCTAAAAATTCTGATGGAATAATAAATTTTCCAACTCAAATTACAAAAACGAACAAATTAGCACACTATCCCCGGCAACGGCGCAATTTGATTGATCATCTTCGTGTCGTACGTAAAATGTTTCACAACCAAAGAAATTTATACCGCAATCAATTAACGGTGTCTATTGTAGTTTCGTCGGTGAATGCGGATCGTCCACTGAGAAAGTGTGATTTGCTCGTTATTGTTTTAATTGAGTCGAAAATTAAAAGATAAAAGAAATTGCAATAAAATTGATTCAAGATTTGTGAGCTTTCATTTTCAAGAAACTTAAAGAAAGTAAAGATCTAAAATCAAGAATCAAGAAATGTTCCCAAATTGTTTGAATTATCAAGATTTGTAAAGAGACTTGTCGGAATCGATCCAATTGATAGTGATGGTAAATACTAATTATTATAAATTCTTATCTATTGAAAATTTGTTGCTAGATCGATGACGATCAATGAGAATTAGGGATCTATTGAAGAAACTAGGGTTTCTTCATCATCATCCCTTATCCTTTCATTGATTATCATTCAAATTCTAGCCTCTAGAAAATTAAATCACCGATCGTTGATCTCTAATTTGGAGCGAAGAAATCGATCTCACTCAAATTAGGTTTTCATGATTCAATTTCTTAAAGTTTACAAAACTCATAAGACTTAAGAATCGTTCAAGAATTTAATCATCAACATCTATCTATTTCCTCGATTCCGCTACAAGCGGAGATTTCACTCACACATCATGAAAAAAGAACGAATCAAGAATCGATAAATTTTCATAATGCAAGAATGTAAAGAAAAGCAAGATTTACAATATTCACCTTTATTATCGACGATTAGATACAATTCACTCAACTCGAGATTACAAGATTTGAGGAGGTAACTAAATCAGCCGAAATTAGCTTCGCATCGATCTTCTTGAGTCGCGGATCATCATGGATCTCTTTCTCGGATGAAGGTCGGCATTACTTCAAAGGATCACCATTTGCTTGCTTGATTCGCTTCTCGATGAATCTTGATTTGGCTTTTGGATTGGATTTGAGGCTAGGGTTTTGGATCACAAGTTGTGTCACTCAACTTGTATTTGGAATTGTTGAACAACTAATCAACTCTTGAACAACCTTTGTAATGATGCCCTAGGTGCCCTTTTATAGTTTTCCCTCAAGCTTCCCCTAGAAGCTAGGTCTAGCTTCCCTTGGAAGCTTGGTTGTTATGAAGCTTGCATAAGAAGCTAGATAGTTACGTAGAAGTTTCTAGATTAAGGCGGTTAACTAGCTTGCATGAGAAGATTGGTTTTTATGAGGCTTGCATGAGAAGCTTGGCTGTTAGAAGGGAAGCTTCTGGAGAACTCTAAGGACTGAAGCATCATGAAGAAGTTTTGCTGTTGAAAAGAAGTCTCAGGGAAAATTACCAACCGCCGATGAGTCAGAACGGCCACGGATCCGCGGCGGATTGGCCTGACTCGGCCGCAGATCCACGGCCGTATAGGGAGCTCTCTGGTTGAATTCTTCAGGGATATTTTGTGTTGACTTTTTGGAACTTTCCTGATATCTGGAATCTTATAATTCTTTCCTGTTTACTGCCAGATCACAAGTCTTGGACTTGACGTATTTTATCAGCACTTTTAGTAGTTCCGGCTCTTTTACCTGGAGAATTTCCTGCACACAATCTCGAGACAAGTGTTTGATATATAAAAGATCACGTATGCAATAATAAACACACAATTTCTCTCATAATGCTGGTTATAATGTATAACACATGTTATTTGGTATTTTTGCAGACAAATTGCTAATATGTGCTATATTTATACCAAACACCTTTAGATGATTACAAATAATAGGGAAATTGCTGTGTTAAAAATACAATATTTTTGACTGATCAGGAAGCACCTTTGACGACGTCGCCCATAGCAAGAGTTGGAAGGGCTATCTTTTTTGCGGTAGCCCTTTAGGTGTCACGAGCCTCTTTGCGGGCCCGTTTAGGTTCTTTCCCAGCCTATTGAAGACTGAGATGTCAGCTTTGGACGGCCCATTAAGAGGGGCCGTTGTGATCGCCAGTCGTTCAACGATCGACCTCTTAGGAGCTTCCTCTTGCGGCGCTGAGGCACCGACAGCCACTGGTGGGAACATAGTCCCGAAGAATAGTCCAGTAGGTCACATTGTGCTCGTAGGTCACTCCTTCAGTTGGGATGGAGCAAGAGTTGCTGTTGCAAAAGGTGCAGTTGGAAGCCATCGATTTTCTTCTTCTGCTGCACAGGAGCAAGACACCAAATTTTAGTACCTCAAATCCAAGGGCAACCATAGAGAACCACGATTTTGTTCGCGAAATACGACATACAAAGTATGGATTGGAAAGAGGAAAACGTCCCACCGGACGTTACAGAATCTGTTCACCACCGGAGACGGGGACGAACCGGGATGGATCGTCTTTCCTGAATCTCGGGGCAGATGCTATTTGGATTTATTCGTCCACCTCCCCAAAGATACCAAGTTGATTTATGGTACCATATATCGGAGGTTTGGACAAACGCGACCGTTGTAGCAGACTTTATAAGATTCCCCCTCATTTTATGAGGGGTTTTTGATTGTGGGGACGTTTTTCCTGCAGGCGCAAGCCCTTCCAGTTAATTACATTACCGTATTGCGATAACCACTTTCTCCTTCTCCAGCAGTTCACTTTGTGTCATGTGTGTTTTTGTTTGTTTTGGTTGCCTGTGGATTGTATATGGAGACTAGTTTATGTCGTCGCCCATAGGGCATGGATTAGTCCAAATCCGTATATTTTTAGATTCGGGCTTGGTTTATTTAAGGACCGTTGATCTGGTTTGAGATTAAGATCAACTTAAATATATATATATGAGCATTTGGGGCTTAGTTTGTTTTAGTTTAAGGACGTCACGGTCCATTATCTCCATATTTAGGGCAAATATTAGCTTAAGGACATTTCGGTCCAACGTTCCCATTTTAGGGACGAATATTAGTTTAAGCACGTTTCGGTCCAACATTCCCGTTTTGGGGACAAATATAAGTTTAAGGACGTTTCGGTCCATTAATGCCGTTTTTGAGGCGAATATAAGTTTAGGGACATTTCGGTCCCTTATCCATCTTGCGCGCATGTGTATTTGTTATGTGACGAAGTGAACAATAGCGATATGGAATGTGCCCAATTTGGGGCACGATTCAATTTGAGGCCTGCACATCAATTTGGAAGTGCATCAATGTAAAAAAAGTTGTTGGTCATCGGAACCCGCCACCTCTCTGAAGACATTGAAGAATTACAACGACATGTATCAGAGGTGTGAAGAGATGTACACTTAAACTAAATCACGTATTTGAGCGGAAAAGGGGTGATGGTCCTAAGAATCATTAGTCGTATTTGGGACTAAGAGTACCTTAGGAGATGTGGGATGAATATCGTTTTGGATATCATTAATGACAGATCTTTAGTCAATGTATGAGACTAAAATCAGTTTGGGATATCATGAGCAATATGGGTTCGGTTGATTTTAAAATCAAAGAGGTTTAACCTCAGGAATTTCAGCCTATTTGGGCTGAGATTGGGTTTCTATGCTACCCAGTAGTGTTAAACACTGATATATGCTGTTCTCGCGTGTATTTCACGTGGGGCACTGGAATAGTACTGAGCACTAATCTTTTTTGGCTCACGTGTTTTTCACATGAGGCGCTTATATATGGGTGCTGCCCAAACATGGCTAAGCACTTGTCATTTTGACTGAACATGGAGTGCTAAGCACTTTGCATGGCACTCACGTGGGAAGCACGTGAGTGCTGAGCATTGATTTCAGGTTTTATTTGCTCACCCCCTTTTTGCCATAAGTGCTAAGCACTTGGCTGGGGCTCAAGTGGGAAGCACATGATGTGTTTTTATTTTTCTTCTTTTGTTTTAAGCACTCACGTAGGAAACACATTAGACAAAAATAACAGTGCTAAGCACTAATTTTACTCACGTGTGTTTCACGTGAGACGCCAAGTTCTTCTTGTTTTCAGAGATATTAATTTCTGTTAATAACTTTTTAGTCGTTGATGATCAAGATTTCTGTTTTGAAGATCTTGAATCATCATCATCATTATTATTGGAGAACTAAGTTCTCTTTATTTTTATAAGAATTAAGTTCTTTATGTAGGGTTAAACCCTAATTTTGGGGAAATTAAATTCCCAGAACATATGTTCTTTTTCTTTTTTTTTAACCTAGTTCTTTTCCCTAAGTTTTGAGTCAGAATAACAGAATCTCCCCAATGAGAATTAAATTCTCAACTTGTTGGAAGATTTTCTTTTACAAATCTCAAACCAGAAGAAGAACTAAGTTCTTGTTTGAAGGGTTAAACCCTTATATCTGTTATACTAGGCAAGAGAGATCCTTTTAATCTCTCCTTTTTTTATTTACCTAGAGTGTTTTTGAAGGAGGAGAGTCTTCTTCTTTTGAGAATTAAATTCTCTATTCTCTTAAGAGCTTACTGTATTTTTGCAGAAACTTATTGGGGGTTCTTTTTATTTCCTTCCTCCAGTCTCTTTTGAGACTTGAAGTCTCGGGTCCTTTATATATTGGAGGCAGATTGTTAATGGGTTTTGAGAAAATCTCTCATTGAGAGATTCCAATTGATTTAATTGGTCTCAAAATTGATTTGGGGAATTTTACCCACCGTTGGATTTTTGATCCAAGTGTCTCTTGTTCCCGCCAAAAGCTATTTGTTCCTGTTTACACCGGTTAAAGTTTCGTTTACAGATATATGTGAAATCAGACTCATTAATATATGCACATGCACACATCAGAGAAAGAACATGTGTTAGAAAGGGAGCACTTGGTGGTCAACGACAAAATAAAGCATTTAATTGAACATTTTATTCTATAGGATATAGATCACCAAACATGGGATCGAAAGTACAGGGATTCACAAAACTATGGATAAAATTATCTAACGCCCTCTCTGCCTTCTCCACCATGTCAAAGCGGCGATCTTCACAAACAGTCGCTCCCCATCGGTCAGAACTATGCCCATCAACGAAGGCAGACATGACAACCCGCTGAGCCCGTATCTGGTATAGCAGCTGAACAGAGCGATCCCTCAGAGCTGTGGTAATCAAAAGTGCCTCGTGAAAACACTCGATCTTGTCCTCTGCGGCATCGAGCATTGCCAGAGTCATTTCTGCTGGATGAGGAGGGATGTTATCGAGCACGGACAAGAAGACCATCCGAAGACAAATGGAGCCGATGGGGAGAGGAGATCCTCTGCGAGTCAAAACCTCGTACAACACCGTATCGCATTGGTCATCCGTAGGAGCAGGGTTCACCAAGTGTACAGCAAAACGAGAAACGATTTCCTCAATAGGCACCTCCCATGGTTGCCGGCGAGCATGTGGATGATTACAAACCATAGCTCTTCTCTGTTAAAATAATCCTCTGAAAGTGAGAAAGAAGAGAACCATTGCTTCAAATTATAAAGAGAGACATTTAAGTCTAAGCACAGAAAATTTTGTGTATGATGGAACGGTTTCCAAGCTCTGTTAAGAGAATGCATTGGGAAAGAGAAGTTTGACTCAAGAAAAGTAGAGAAAGAAGGCGAAAAGACACCTTGAGTAAAGAGACGGCGCCTCACATGCAGAACACGAGAGCGCTCGCGCCAGGAGCGCTCGCGCCAGGAGCGCCAGCGCTAAGAGTCAAAGAGCTCACGTGTAAAGCACGAGAGAGCTAGCGCCAAGAGCGCCAGCACTAAAATTCAAAGACTCTGAGGCAGTGCTCACGTGCAAAACACGAGAGCGCCAAGCGCTAGAACTAAATGTTATCCACCATTGGATCAAAGATCCAACTAAGATGAATAAATCATCAAATTACAGAATTCAATTCTGTTGAGGAAATACTTCTCAAATCTTTCCAAACAAGAAAGATTGTACTCTGTAAATCAGAGCACCATTGGATCAAAGATCCAATGGTGATTAAAAACCACCAAGATACAGAATAAGTTCTGTATGGGAAAATACTTTCCCAATCTTTTTAACAACAAGAAAACTATCTTCTGTAAAACAGAAGACCTTGGATCAAAGATCCAATGGTGGGAAACTTTTCCCAAATCAATCAAAAATCTCTCAATGAGAGATCTCCTTAACTGATTCAACAAATCAGCCTCCCCTATATAAAGGAACCAAGACTTCAAGTCTTGGAAGGGAAGGAAGAACCCCCCTAAACTTCAAGTTCACAGAAAAGAAAAAGAGAAGAGCAAGCTTTAAGAAGAAGAAATTTTCTTCAAGGTAAATAAAAAGAAGAGAGATCATAACATCTCCTCCATATTTGAGAGTTCAACTCTCACATCAGAAAAACTTAATTCTTTTCCTAGATCACAGATCTATAAGACCAAGTCTTGCACAAAAAAACAGAAGAGATCAAAGCATCTCCTCACAAAAAGAAGAACTCAGTTCTTAGATTCATGAGACAAAGTCTTTTATAAACTGAGAATTTAATTCTCAGAGCACAGAACTAATCAGAGCTGCCAAAGAACCGCTTTAGCGCTTCAATTTGAAAGAAACGCTTTAAGCGCTCCAAGTCTGGCGCTCAGCGCCAAGCGCGCCACGTGATCCTCGCGTGGGCGCTATTTTATAAGAAACGCCTTAGCGCTCCAAGTCTGGCACTCAGCGCCAAGCGCTCCATGTGCTCCTCACGTGGGCGCTATTCTAAAGGAAGCGCTTTAGCGCTCCAGCGCTCCAAATCCGGTGCTCAGCGCCAAGCGCTCCACGTGCTCCCCACGTGGGCGCTATTTCGGAAGAAGTGCCTTAGCGCTCCAAGTCTGGTGCTCAGCGCCAAGCACTCTGTACATAAAGCGCTCTGTGCCGTAAAGAGTGTTCAACACTCAATAAAAAACAAAAATAAAGTGGGTGTCAGTACCCCAATAAATGTTTAGCAGTATGTGTATAGAGAAAGGACTATGTCCTAACAAGTGTCTAACACTTTATAAAAAAAAGAAATGACAGAGACTCAGTGGGCTCAGCCCAAGTTGGACAAACTCATAATCAACTGAGCCCATGTGCTCTTTATTGGACTCAGTCCCAAACAAGATTATCAAATCTTTGATGAACATTCACTGGCTCAAGGGTGCATCTCTCCACACCTCTGATACGTGTCGTTGTAATTCTTCAACGTCTTCAGAGAGGTGGAGGGTCTCAATAACCAATAACTTTTGGTGCATCCCAAAATTGGCTAAACCAGAACCCCACAGAGTATGACGTCTTTAAACCCTACAGATGTCTTTAAACCCTACGGACTACGGCGTCTTTAAACATGGACTATGAAGTCCTTAAATACCATGGACCGTAATGTCCTTAAACTAACTATGGACCGTAATGTCCTTAAACTAATCTTCATGGACTATGATGTCCTTAAACTCCACGGACTATGATGTCCTTAAACTTTGGACCGCAATGTCTTTAAAACTAAGCTCCATGGACCGCAATGTCCTTAAAACTAAATTGCGAACCGCAACGTCCCTAAAAACTAAATCTCACGGACTATGATGTCCTTAAACTTTAGACCGCAATGTCTTTAAAACTAAACCCTTTGGACCGCAATATCCTTAAAACTAAATTGCGGACCGCAACGTCCCTAAAAACTAAATTGCGGACCGCAATGTCCCTAAACTAAGACGATAGAGTCCAAATACTCTTTCGTTGGATCTAAATGATCCCAAAACCTTGTTGAGTAGATCTTAGTCTAGAATTAAAGTGACGTATCCTCAACAAACATTTAAGTTGATCTTAATCTAAAAATAGGATTAATGATCCTTAAAACCAACCTAAACCTAAATCTAAGAAAATACAGATTTGGACTAATCCACGCCCTACGGGCGACAACACAAATTAGTCTCCGCATACAATCCACGGGCAACCAAAAATAAAACAAACACACACGACATGAAGTGACCTTCTGGATAAGGAGAAAGTGGTTATCGTAACCCGATAACGTAATTAACTGCAGGGGCTTGCGCCTACAGGGAAGAGCGTCCCCACAATCAAAAACCTTTGCAAGCGAGGGGGAATCTGACGAAGTCTGCTACAACGGCCGCATCTGTCCAAACCTCCGATACACGGTGCTATAAATCAACCTGGCACCTTCGGAGAGGTGGACGGATAAAACCCAAATAGCATCTGCCCCCAAAATTCAGGCCGGACGTCCCAACGTCCCGGTCGCGGTTTTCGGCGGCGAACAGATTCTGGCACGCCCGGTGGGACCTTTTCCTCTTTCTACTCCACACTTCGTGTGTCGTGATTGTGAACGAATCATGGTTTAATGTGGTTGTCCCTGGATTCGAGGTACTAAGATTTGGTGTTTTGCTCCCGTGCAGATAAAATGGCTTCCAACTGCACCAACTGCAACAGCAACTCCCACTTCTTCCTCGTTGGAGGAGTGACCTATGGGCCCCAAGCAGCCTCCATCTTCACCATGCCAGTGGAACATGTGACTCAGGCCACCACTGGACTGTTCTTTGGGACCATGATCCCACCGACAAGCTTCAGCATCCCAATACCGTCACGGGAAGCTCCGAAGAAGTCAGTCTTTGATCGGCTTACCGCTACCACGACCCCTCTCAACGGGTCATCCAATTCCAAGTCTACTGCATCAGTCTTCGACAGGCTGAGCCTGAGCTTAAGTGGGCCCATGAAGAAGCCTGCAATACCCGAAGGGGTTATCCCAAAGCAGATAGCCATTCCGGCTCAAGTAGAGGAAATCGCCAAAGCGGCTTCTCCTGCCAAAGGATCTGTCTTTGCAAGACTGGCCGCTCCAACTCCCGCTCCAGGAAAAGTCACCAAGGCTGCTTCCCTTGCCCAAAAGTCAGTCTTTGACAGGCTGGACGTTCCTTCTCAACGGACGTCAGTCTTCGACCGGCTGGCACCAACAACAGTTTCTCATCAAAGCATGAAGCACGATGAAGATACCCCGACAACGGAGGTGATCCCGGCCGCACGACATGCTCGACGTCACTACTGGCGCCGAGTGAGGAAAGCTGGAGGCAGTTCCCCTTCTGGACTGACTCCGCCAGCTCCAATGGTGGAAATTGATGCTGCTGTTCCAACTGGGAACAACTTTGAACCACTCAAGAGGGTGCGCAGGAACTCTCCAACCGCTACAATGAAGAAGACTCCTCCACCTGTGGAGAACTTTACAAAGCCGAAGTCAGAACAGCCTCCTCAGCAGCTGTCCTCCAAAATCTGTAGGGTCTGGCGCAGAGTCCAAGACTCTGTAGTTGACCAAAACTACCTCCACCGACAGAAGAAGATGAAGGTTCGGCAAGAGTAGGACCGCCCTGTCGTATCACAGAAGGTGTCGTCTGCTTGGGTGCCTGCTGCAACGGCCCCCTCAACTTCGACCGCCCACAAAAGGAGAAGGCCGGAGAAAATCCCTGTGTCTGCAAACAATCTCAAGGGCATTAAATCTAAACGCCCCGAGCCTGGAGGCATGGTAGAGCACACCATTTACATGGCTTCCAGAAAAGAGGAAAGCCGTGCTTCTGGGGGTCGTTGACCACTTACGCGGTCCGTAACAAAGGCTCAGGAGCAACAGCAAAAGCTCCAGGAGATGCTAACAAAGATGGATGCGCTCACTGGGCCGAAAGAAAGCACGTAGACGTTGTCGGAGCAGCGCCAGGAACAGGAAACCGACGCCGAGTTCCTCCGATGAATGCTCAAGAAGAAAGACAAAGAGGCCACAGAACAAGCGACCAACATAAAACAAATGGCGTTATTGTTCCAGGATATGGTGGGCATGATGGTCCAGCCGGACCCTCCAGCGGAGAAGCCTCCGGTGTTCATTGAAGACGATAGAGGGGAGACATCAAACCCTCTCCGGCCTGTTTAGCCGCCAAGGAGGAAACAATCTCGAAAGCTGCGCTCGATGATTATATAGCTCAATAGATACGAGCCCATCAAGCGAACGAAGCTGCTGGTCAAGTCGTCAGAACTGGGCGACCCTATCCCAGCTGGTACGATCAGATTAAGTACCCGCCAGGATACACAATCCCAAAATTTCATGTATAAAAGGGGAGAGGCAACCCCCACCGGCATGTCGCCCAGTTCAGGGCTCTCGGCGGCAATACTGGAGGTGACGATCAGCTGCTGCTTCGCCAATTCGTCGGCAGCTTGGCGGAGACGGCCTTCGAATGGTATTCGGAGCTTCCCGACGAATCCATCAAAACATTCACGGAGATGGAGTTCTTATTCACCCAGCGTTTCGCAAACGCTAGCGAACGCACCCCAATCACGACATTGATCAATGCCTGGATGAAGCCAGGGGAGACATGGATTCAGTATGCAATTCGGTGGCGCAACCTATGGTCGAAGTGCGAACAGCGTATAGAAGAGGCTCCTGCAGTAAGCATGTTTGTGGGAACCCTCGATCCGCAGGCGATCATATCCCAATTCATGATGTTTTTCAAGCCAACCACCTTCCAGGCCTTGATTGACAAGCTGGCCCAAATGGACCAGATGGGCCATAGGCCTTCCTCTTCAAAGACGGAGCCTCGGAATGAAAAGGGAAAAGGGAAAGCGACCTTTGTCGCCAATGCTCAGCAACAGCCGAGTGGTCCAAAACCAGTCGATCGCCAAAATGACAGACAGCGATTTATCAACGAAATGATTATATAGCTCAATAGATATGCTTATATGTTAATTATAATATATAAGCATATGATAAAGAGTAAATTTGCAGATAAACCCACATATGTTCTATATTTATAATAAACACATTTAAATATTTAAGAAAAGTAAGAAAAATGTTATATCAAATGTGCAATATTTTCGACTGAAAAATACCCTTTTCACAGATTTGAATCTGTTGCCCATTTCAACAGAACTCGCTTTTCGAGAATGTTTAAAAAAAACTCCATTGTTTATTAATGAGAATCCTTTTAGATTCTCACAATGATTATCTTGCCCCATCATTGGTGAGCCGCCATTTTGATTTTGTAGGACCCACTGGCTTTGTAGTTAGTAGTCTCATGAGACAAACTCATATTTTTTTTATTAATGGGTTTTCTCTTTATTTTTTTAGGTACAATGGCCTCACTTCCTTACTTCCTTTACACATGCTCGGAGGTCGCTTTTCCTCAGTCGCCATCAGACGAGGAAGTTATGGCAATGATCAGGGAACATGATAAGGACAAAAAGAGTCTTCTCTTATAAGGAGTTTAGTACGGTCATATTATCAGGGGTCGCCACAGTTTTACGTGTGAAGTACCAGTAGAACTCATCTGCTCAATGTCGTTGATGGAGCATCTGCGTACTGCTTATGCGGTGGAAGCGGCTAATTGGACTCCTGCGAGCCGGCTTGAGCCATCAACGACTGGGATACCCAATCAACCCGTAATGGCTTTTGATATCTTGGGATGCCGAATATGTCAGGGTGAAGCCCGACCCTGGGGCAGATCTATAAGGTAGGTGTTACCCCGCGTCATCCAGTAGGCTACTGTCCTTAGGCCCGGTACATTCTTTCCTCCCAACGTTCATGGTTGCAGAAATTTGGGTTGTATCAAGCGGTGTACGCGTTACTGTTCTACTGCCATACTCCTCACGTCTGGTGGGTCAAGGCTTTTTTGAACAAGTGGAACCTTCCAACGTAAACGTTTCTGCTCGGGGACCGTGAAGTCTCTATTTTGTTGGTGGAGTTCCGGGACATTTCAGGGCTGCCGATTAGGGGAGAGCACTACGAAGAATTATTGCCTCATGACGAGTATATATTTGCCACAGTGCCAGCTGTACTTGAAGACTTAACAACCGAGAACACTGTTTGGCATAAGCACCCGAGTCTAATCAAGGCTTTAGGAATTTTTGAGAGACTATTCATAGCATCGGAAGGACAATGTGTCACTTTTGACGCTTTTATTGCTTGCTTTCTTCGTAAAAACGCCCTATCTAAGAAAGCTCCGAAATTCGCGAAGGTCGAGGATCCCTTCGGATTCGGCTTGGAGAAATTGCCAGCTAAAGAAGAAGATTTGCCGCGGTTTTATATTCCAAATTCGTCAACCGTGATATTTGACGCAATCACTGCCCCTGGAATAGACGAAGAAACATTCTTTGTCAGCTTCATCAGTCTCTGGCTTAGCTGGTTCGCCATGCCGATACATCGCCGTTTTATGAGAGCCTCCGTCTTCTATCCTGCCCATCGCATAGCCAAAAGAGTGCGATTGGTCATTGGTGTTGCAGGGTTATCACACCTATATCATGGTTTAAGTACTGCCGCCAACACTTCGAACCAGGTGCATACACCGTGAATTGCTCTCTCCTCTACTTCATGTCATGGATCGAGATGCATGTGTTAGGCACATTTGCTACACACCGGCGTCCTGATTTCTATGAGTCATATACCTTCCCGTGGCTCATGAGGCTGGTCGATACTTCCGCTCCTGATTCGACTCAGTTAGGGGCTCTGCGTGTATTGCTTAATCCGTATTCAAACGAAGGCGGGATGGTTTTCAGTGATTGAGTTCTCTCTACGTCAGCGGGGCCTGTTCAATAGTTATTCGATTTGTCGAAGAATGGAGTTATGGATTTAAAACATAAAGAGATCATGCATTTATATTCAATTAGGCCGGGGTACTTAGTGTTCCGCCTAAATGACACTGCTCTCTTCATGCAGTATAATCCGCATCGCTTCGCGCAGCAGTTAGGTTACAACCAGGGCGTCCCCCTCGAATCCTTTTTAGTTGAGCCTACTCTCTCGCTGGAGGCTGCTCGTGACATCATCCATCATTTCATGTGGTTGAATATGGTTCCCCCTTCATGATCCCGGAGCCCGACTATCTTCTAAGGCCCGTGGGACCCTTTAAGTGCTGGTATCGCCACCGTGTTAGTCTTATCATCGCAGAGGAAAGGCGAGTGCTCTTCGAGTGTAAAGCCTCTGCTCCAGCTGAAGCCATCAGCACTCCATTGCGTCCACGGTCGGTTGTTCGCCCTCCTCTGAGGGACAGTGATTCAATGCTTATTCCTAAAGCTGCTCGGGCAGAATCAGTCCCCCACACTGTTGGTATGCTGGTTAGCCCTAGAGCTGGGGCAAAGATTCCTGATAAAGTACCAGCAGCGGCGTCACCAAAGGCGGACACTGAAGGCGGGGTTGGGCAGCGCCGTGCAAAAGAGCCGAAAGGGAGGAAGCGCCCTTCTACTCATGCTAGCTCGAGCCCTAAAAGGAGGTATAAATCGGCCGCCGGTCTACTCGATGCCTTGCTCGAGTCCGAGCCTCTTCAGGATGAGCCTATATCTGCGCATGAACCAAACGATGGTCTCCTCTTTCTTGGTAGATCCATCGAGGAAGCCGCTCAGTTGGCCGAGGCTTTGAAGAGTTCACAGGATGAAGCCAAAAACATGCGTCCCAAGAAGGGATGCTTTCCTTCTGTTGAATTCCAAGATGTTGATCTGGCCCCGACTATGTTACCGGTTGTTCCTCTGATGCTGGAAGGAGAATAGGCTCTCAAACCGCCAATCTCGGCTGCTTCTGAAGTCGAGGCTGCTCTAAAGGCTGGTAGAGATTTATCTTCAATCGAAGCTCGACGAGCGCGACTAAACAGAAAAGTGCAGTAGCTCGAAAAGGCCATTCTTCAGGCTCCCTGGTGTATTGATATGTATATTTTATGTCCTTCTCAGCAGATAATTTATATTACTTTCGTATCGTATCTTCTTTACACATTTTTCCTCCGTAGGGCCTTCTGCAGCGGGCACAGTTTCGAGCCCAGATCACGCCTCAGAGCCTCTTTGATGGCCTTTATTCCTCCAGCGGAGGTCGCCAGACTGGCCATAGACTCTGTAAATATTTTCAGTGGCGCACGAGAGGGTGTAGGGGAGATTGCTGAATCTGCTATCCCTCCAGTCCAGAATGGACAAAATATCGGAGGTAATCCATATATATATTTTTGTTTTTAACGACCTCTCCACATGTCTAACCCTTTCTTTTCCTCAGAATTGCGGGAGCTGGCGTCTTTTATTGTAGATCTTTCTCCGGAAGAAACCTTCTAGCGTTTACTTAATATGGCGGCCCCGCACGCGATACCCCCAGAGTATTGTCATTTCCTCTGGCCAAGGTAGGTATTCCTTTGCCTTTCCATTTTATATTCTCATGATAATGCCGATGTGCCCCTTTATTTTAAACCACAGTCCTAGAGCCTGATGACGAAGTTGAAGTTCTTGATGGGCCTAGGGATCTCTCAGATCCGCCTTCTGTGGCCATAGGTAAGTGACGCTTTATCACTGGCATTCTTTTACCTATTCCTTGTTCGGAAAGGCGGATAACTATACACGTATTTTCACAGCTTTGCCAGCCTTGACTCCACTAGAGTCCCGAATTTACATGCCACCAGGCCCTTACGCCAGACGCATGTCTGAAAGGATGGCAAAACAGAGCATTCACTCACTGGCGACTCTTATTGAAGATCTTCGCGCTGGCACTTCCGTCATGGCTAAAGAATTTGCTGTTGAAGCCAATGCTTCCTTGTCCGTTCTTGCCACCTACCATGACGAGGCGCTGGTGCGTACTTGGGTCGAATATTTCCGTCAAGTGGAGGCTTCCCTACATGGAGTTGAATGCGTACGCCTCTCTTCTGATATCCTATCCGTAAAGGCCAGCTTGCATGGGTGAATCGATCGGTGAGCGGCCAATCTATAGTCTTGCAAGAAAAGGCTCAATCGGAAGTTTTCAGCAAGGGAGTTAGCTTCGAAGGGTTTGGGGGAACTTTAAGCCCAGCTCACTATCAAGACTACTCGGGCCTATGAAATTTGGCGGGTCCTTCAGGAGGCCATTACGGAGGTGGTGGCTCTTGATAAAGCCGTCATTTTTACATGCGAGATGGTTGAGACCCATAAGACTGCAAAGAAAGAGATTGAGAATCAATTTTCCTCATACCAAAAATAGCAGGCACTGGCAGGGACTCAGCTTGCGGTGTTGCTAGAGCTTGAGGCGAAAGTTCGGCGGAAAAATGATGATCTAGTTGGCTTATTGAACCGCTCGCCGTCTTGAATACTTTGTCGCTGTATATCTTTCTTTCTTCTTTTATTTTCCCTTTTTTGTATCTTGTATTCATTTGGATTTATGAATAAAAGACTCATTTTATTTCATACTTGCGCCTCTCTATCCTTTGATGTCTTGATTTGGCGTAAAGTAGTTTATATACTCATTTCGGAGTTTATAGTTTATGTACTCGTTTCGGAGTTTGTAGTTTATTCATTCATCTCGGAGTTTCTAGTTTATGTACTCATTTCAGAGTTTATAGTTTACTCACTCGTTTCAGAGTCTCTAGTTTATATACTCATTTCGGAGTTTGTAGTTTATTCACTCATCTCGGAGTCTCTAGTTTATGTACTCATTTCGGAGTGTTTTTAGTTTACCTCGGGTTTACAGGCAAACTTGTACTAACGTTATATGCAGATAACCCCTATTCTTTATGACGGAGGTCCATTACGCTTATGGTACTAGGGTTTTAGTACGTGGTACCGTCGCGTTGGCTGATGTATTACTCGATATGCGGTCTTTAAGCCGTTGTTCGAGTAGCCCCTCGACTGTCGTGTCTCCGATCCCTTCGAGGGCTGAACAAGATGTCTTCAAGTAATCTCCTTAGGTCATATTACCGTCGGAAGAGCAAACATTAGGAATTCGCCATGACGCTTTTTACTTGAGATTAGGCTCAGTTTGGAGCCCCGATGAGTCATAACCACTCCGCACTGATGTGGGATGATCTCCGATAGTCTTTTAGGCTTTATATGAGTTGCTTTCAAGACCCGAAGCTGGGAATATGCCGTTGCTTCATTTTTTTTATTTTTTATTTTTGACGATGTAGCGCCGATTCTTTGCTGAAGTAGGGTAGACATTTGTAAGACTTCTATGCTGTATGTATTGCAGTTGAAGTCCGGAGCTAGGAATATGCCATTGCTTCATTTTTGTTTCGACCCTTAGGTCTTTTGTTGACGTTGCGTCTGCATCCCGCTGGCATGAGAAGAACGTCGAGCTGGAGCTAGGATTTTTACCATCACTCCACTTTTGTTTGTTGATGTTGCGCCTGCACCGAGAAGGAACGTCGAGTTGGAGCTAGGATTTTACCATCACTCCTTTTTGATTTGGCTCCTTGGAGACTTTGTTGACGTCGTATCTGCACCCTACTGGAATGAGAAGAACGTCGAGCTGATCTCTAGGCTGTAGATATTGCTGTCAAGATCCGGCTCTCACTTTGACGGAGCCTGGTAGGAAAGTATGTTTCCCTTTCTTTCATTTGTGCCCATAGATTGTATATAAGAGTCAGTATGGACATACTTACATGGTAGAGGAAATTTTATTTTATTTTATTTTTTATTGCCGCGATACTTTATCTTTTCAGCTTTTCATATCACGAAAGTCGCGATTGCCCAAACATTTCAGCTATTTTTCGCGGTGCCCAATCATTTCGGCTATTTTTTATATTTTTACTCGTTGCTTTTTATTGACAGTTGCCCAAACATTTCGGCTGTTTTTATATGCATATATTTTTTTACTCGCTGATTTTTATTACGAGTTGCCCCATCATTTCGGCTGCTTTTATATTCATTTTTTTTGCTGCTCGCTGCTGTTTTTTATTGCGAGTTTGGAATCTGATACCAACCTTGGTATCAGCATCGCTACAACTGGAATATTGTCAGGAGCAAATCATCATTTGCCGTGAAAGGGCTTAGAGTTTGACGCCCGTTTAGGCATCTTCATCGCTACGACTAGAATATTACCAGTAGCGGCTCATCATTTGCCTTTGTTGATTTGAAAAAATATGGCTTAGAAAACAGGGTTAGGATCCTGTTGATTAATGCTTTTGACTTTATGAGCCGTAAGTGTTTCATAAAGGTATTTCTCCCTACGAATCGTGAGAATCTCGTATGTGTATTTTCTCCTTAGGAATCGTGGGGATTCCCAAGTGATATTTTCTCTTGTAAGTCGTAAGGATCTCGCAAGAGTGTTTTCTCCTTATAAGTCGAGAGGACTTACAAGTGTCGTTCACTATATGGGGAAATTTCTTGCCATTGGTAGAACTTGGTGGAGAAATGTTTATTCGTGCCTGTAGATTGTATACAAGGGTCAATATTGGACCGCCTGTAGGGCAACTTGTAGAATATAACTGCTTAAGAAACAGGTTCAGATCCCTGAAGCTTAAGGCTTTTGAATCTTATGAGCCATGAGGGTCTCACAGGGGGAATTCTCCTTACGAGTCGTGAGGATCTCTCAAGTATAATTTCTCCTTAGGAATCATGAGGATTCCTAAGTATGTTGCTCCTTTATGAGTCGTAAGGTGTAACATTTTGAAATATTTTAGAGAATTTATTATTTTATTTAATTAAAAATGTTATTTTATGTTTATTGAAATAAAAAGACCTTTTAATATGTAGTAGGACAAATTAGCAAAGGAAGTAGTTTGTTTTTATAATAATAAGTGTCATAAGGGGTTTTGTGAAAAGTTTAATTTTTGTGGAAATTTGAGTTGTGTGAGGGTTTTTGTGTAAAAAGGGTTAGGTAATGGTTAAGGATAGTTGAACCTCACACACATCACAACTCCAATTGAACCTCAAGCTCACACCTCCTCCTTGCATAAACACACCACTTCACTTCATAGTGACACATCCTACATGCATGGATGCACCATTCTTCCCCATGATGACACCTCCTCCTAAATTTATCCTCATCATTCTTATCTTTTCCCTATAGCTCAGTTGAATTATTAAGTTGGAAACAAATTTACTAAATTAAGAAAATAAAGAGAATCCTAGACCACACCAAAGTAAAGAAAAGAAGAGAAGCTAAGTACCAAGTGATTCCTTACCTCAACACTCAAGCTAGGCTGTTTTGTTCTTGTGCTTTCCTTGATGAATTAACTCAGTGGATCCTTCAGTTGGTATAATCTCATATTTCAGATCTTGTTTTAATTCTGTTTCAGTATAAATGCATGATATCGAATATCGTATTTGGATAAATTTAGGCTCTGTTATGAATCTGCTATAGTCTAGGAAATCTTTAACAAAATCAAGCAGTACTTTAACCTTGTAAATTGGAACTAGATTACACACTAAAAGCACAAACCAATTCCTTGATAATTCGACCGGCCACATCCCTGAAATATCCTAGCTCGCTGGTTTTTGTACGGAGTTGGGTGTTGGTTTTTCTAGGGTATCTCTCTGTTTATATATTAGGGTGTTTGGTATAGTCAGTTTATGTTATATTTTCAGTATATTTCACATGTCTGTTTTAGAGTGCAGTATAGGAAAACAGTGTATTTTGTGATATTTAGCATACTGTAATCGAATCTGGAACCAATAGGTGAAACCACTAGTAAATCTAGCAAGACCAAAAGTATAATAAGACCACTAGAAGACTTTACTCAAAACCCGAGACCCTATTTCAATGAGTGAACCGGCGAGGATCCCTGTTTGGCCGAGGTCACCGGACCTTTTGGTGGTATTTGATGTGGATTTTCTTCTGTAGCTTGACCTTGGTATTTTATAAGTTTTTGTATTGTTTGATTTGTCCCAATAATTACACAGTAAAATCTGGGAATGATTAGTAATGGTTTTACCAAATTTCAGATATTACGATATAGGTTTTCGTATTTTGAACTGCAGCTGAATCGTTAACGTTTATACGTTAACAACAGGAATATATTGTCATTTTTGGGTTAAGTATACTGTAGGTTCTAACGTATGGGTACCTATCTCGTTGTTTTGAGTTTTGATATGATATTTACGTCGATATGATATAACGACGATTATAGGTATGATTGCGAAGATTTCCGAGACGGAGTTGGCGGATATAGCAGAGTGGATTTCAGCAAGCTCATCAAGTTGGTGAGTAGATTTACATCTACGGGGGAAGTCGGGTGGATGTCGTATAACACCCTCGCAACCTTATAATAGTAGTATGAGATATAGTAATTTTAGTAATTATTTAAGATATGGATATTGGAATTAACTTGCATCTAGTATGATACTCATTTGCATATAGTTTACGGATGATCTGTTAAATAGGTACGAAGGATCACGCCGTACTAGAGATAATTTAAATATAGTGATAATGTGAGGAATTGTTCGAGGAATTGTAACGTATTGATGATTATGGAATTCGTATGCCGAATAACGGCCCAGTTCCCTTTAGACTCGTAAAATAATGCTTATATTTACTTTACTTGTTTACATTGATATTATATGTTTCCGTAATACGAACACTCTGATAGAACAATGCACAACTACCAATGAATACTATGCTGCACAAGCATGTATACATATATTACACTACATCTCATTGGTACTACCATGTCACTATAGAACCGTTCTGTTATGTAATGCGTATATATATGTTGATATGAATGGGCTATTACACCTGTAGAACACTTGCACAAATACTAATGATTGCCATGCTGCTAGAACATAGACGCGTATGTTACACTACACATCATTAATAGTGCCATGACACAGTAGAATCGATATATTTATACCTGTTTGATTTAATTACGCAGTTCTCCTTTATTATCTGTTGCATATTGGGAATATCAGTACTATAGATGTTATATTTGATTCTTATGGATTTTCTGGATGTTTTACTTTTGATGGTATATATCAGTGGCATGGGACGCTGTTATATATGCATATATATAATATATCATCAGAATAATCTATTCAAGTATTCTCATTCTTTACTTAATGTTTCTGGATATGATTGAGTTAACGTCCATCATGAGCTTGATGTTTACTGATTGTTTTATTCCGGACCGAGTGGGGGAGCTATACGGTCGCGGATTTTTATGCTATTCGGACTGAGTGGGGGAGCTATATAGTTGGATACATGGTAGACCTTGATCGAGACCGAGGGCCAGAATTGCCGCATTGAGGCGGGGGAGCCTCGCGAGGATACTCGATACCGGAGATAGAGATGAGCACGGAAGATATCCAGGGGATACTGACCGGGGTTCGATTGGGCACGGCGGATATCCAGAAGATACCGACCGGGGCCAGGGATATCGGGTGGCGATCATCTGTTGAGATGGTGTCAACGGTATCTGCATTTGCGTGTCGGTGATAGACACGAGAGATTTGAGGATTTGCGTGTCGGTGATGGACACGAGGGATTTCTGATTTCGGGTGTCGATACTGGACATCCATATATATTGATATGTTGATATCATGAGGCACCCAGTTATATTATTGTTATTGTAGCCGACCAGGACTGATCCGGGGGACAGTACCTGCATGGTTCTTTACTGGTAATTGCATACATTAAAAAGGAATTCAAATCGAGCTATAGTCTTATTATTTTGACATGTCTGGTAGGACATCGAAATCTTTTAAATCGTAAACCTCTTAACACTATTCATTAAAACAGCAGGACGTATATCTTAAATAAGATACCTAAATTATTTCATACTATCAATTCTGCTTTTATGCCGTGACATATCTATTCCACGACTATTTTA
This sequence comes from Agapanthus africanus, assembly GCA_030015575.1. Classification (NCBI taxonomy): domain Eukaryota; kingdom Viridiplantae; phylum Streptophyta; class Magnoliopsida; order Asparagales; family Amaryllidaceae; genus Agapanthus; species Agapanthus africanus. The sequence goes on along the minus strand of CM057338.1, from coordinate 340,070,250 downwards.
AAGAAGAGGTTTACATATATATATATATATATATATATATATATATATATATATTCGGCTACTTATGGCTTTTTACCTAGATTCAGGTCATATATAGGATATATTCTACTTTGGGATAGCATGATAAATAGTGTTGCATTTATGATACATACACATATCATATATTATATTACTAATGGATATGATAGTAGTATATCTATGACTTAGGTATTATTGTGTATTTCGATTTCTATCTTGTGATGTACTTTTTACTCACCGAGTCGGCAACTCACCCCCGTTGTGCCACAGTTTCTTGCAGGTGTTACCGTTTGGATTATCAGCGGCTATGGGCACACACTTCTTCCGGGGATTGCTTGGTAAGTGGGTTACTATTGTATCGTACTCACACTTGGTTATTCATATATTCTTGTATCTAGTAAGACTCCATCAACTTAGAAATGGTATATTAAGGACTTAGAAGCGAGACTTAGATTTGTGTGTTGTGGTATCGTACCCATTGGAGTCGAATTTTTATATAGTTTGCTTGGTTGCTCCGCCATTTGGGCGTGGAAGCTAGCTTCCATTGGGATGCTATTTTATTATTATGTTGTATTGGGTTTTTATGCGAAATCTATAAAGGAGGTGCTGTCGAATTTCAAAATGACATAGATGCTCTTTAAACATACTTAGTTAAATTTAAATAGTTATTTTAAAATGATTCCATCTGATGATTATTAAAACTTCACCTCCAATGTTTTCAAAAGAAAAAGGTTTAGATTCCGGGTTTCGGCTTACTTGGACCGCGCCGACATCTTAAGATGTCACGTGATTTAAGTGCCGGTCACGTGCCACATTTGGGTCGTGACAAAGTTGGTATCAGAGCGTTCGGTTTAACCTTTGTTCAAGTCTAGATTTAGCTATATGGGGTCTAGTCATGCACTTTTGTTACCTAGACTTTACCTTATAGGACTTGGACTTGACTTTGGGGGTCTTATACTTGAACTTTCATTATATAGGATGACCTTGGTTGATAGAGTAGGTACTAAGTAGAGTGACGTACCGTACATATATTCCGCGATATATTTACGATATGGTACTCCGCCTAAGTTACCTTAGGATTTATATCTTGAGATCTTCCTTCTATTCGTTCCGATGATCTATCCTTGTTGATATATGTTGATTGTTCCGTTCGCCATGTCTACGTAAGCCAAGAGGACTGCGATTAGAAATACGGTCAGAGCAGACTTGTCTGGGATGAGGACTGACCAGGGTGACATTCCATTGATATAGAGACATGTCGTTTATTCATATTCGATCGGGTTCTAATGTTGAAGCGAGTTTCTTCGGGATCCGCACTAGACGGTAGAGTCATTGCAGGAAATCAGCCGGACTTGAGGCCTGATGCTTTCCCCTCTTCGAAGATCATGGTGTGGTGTACTATTCAGACAGTGGTACCAATCGTTGCTGAGATTGTCGAGGTGTTGCTTCCGGGGTACAGGAAGTTGACAGTCATCGATGTTTACAAGTGTAGCTGGATCAGAGGATTAGTAGTCATTCAAATGAGGGATGACGAGGACTTGTAATTCGTTATGGCGCTCCGATGCGAGATCGGTGAAATTGATTAGCTTCTTCCGATGGATCTTACTCAGACCTGATGCAAGTCACTCGAGAAAGAGATCGTGCAGTAAGTTTTCCTCCGGCGAATTGGGACAAATTTTCGAAGATGAGCTTAGCCAGATTTTTCTACAGAGCATCAGAGATGTTGGATTTGTGTTTTTGAGTTATGTGAAGACTTCGAGCTTGGTCATAACCGAGTATGACTTGCAATTTGCTTGATTATCATGATGCGCTTCTTAATGGATTGATATTGGAGAGTAATGGAACAAGAGATTGGTGCAAAATTTTAGTGAACAGTTATTCTTCACCGTCGATATTGAAGATTTGATGCATATATTGAGATGCGTACGACTACACTTTCAGGAGGAAATATTTTTAAAAAAATGACAGTTTTTAATAAAGAGAAAATGGATTCAGTAATGAGTGCTAGTTCTGGACAGGTTGGATAGCTGAAATCAGCAGAAGAATTGAAGAGGTTCTTTCTAGAAGTTGATAATAAGTAAGATTGGATCTAAGATCAGTTGTTGGCACACAAGCAGAGAATAGAGATTTCCGTCATCAACATGTTGTGTTATGAAAGACTGGACTACTGGTCAAGAAGATGCGGTGGGAGGTATCAGTAATAGGACAGATGGTATCGTTGCTCATCACTGGACGATTGCATAAAGAAGCCATGGTATTAGAGATCCGCAAGAAGAACCAGAATTCAGAGACAGAGAATGTTAAATCGTGGCAGACGTCAAGTAGAAATCCTTACTATGCCAATTCCGGGTGTAGAAACACCTTCCGACATTGAAGAGGATATACTTCGATGTCATTTGAGTTCGAGTTGGGTTTTTATGATCTAAATATTTCATTTTCAACGTTGAAGAAAGGGCAACTTAACGTCCGTTATTTTGACATATGTATTTTTGAAGATTTGTGGGTCACATGATATTTTGTGCACACCATGTGCACTTGATGAGATTTCTGTGTACAGTAATTTCACTTTGATTTATGTTTTGTGCACACCAGGTGTGCTTGCTGAGATCTTGGCGCGAGGTGACTACACTCGATTGGAGTATTGTGTACACTGGATGTACTACACCAATATTTTTTCCGCGCTCATCAGATGCACATGGTTTAGAGATTTTATATATATACCCTAAGTATACTTGGTATGATTTTATGCACACCAGTTGCACATTTTGATTTTGTGCATCCTGATGCACTTGGATTTGATTTTGTGCACTCCAATACACTTGATACTAGTTTGTACACTTTTGTTCCATGCACAGTAGATACAGTGGATATCGTTTCGTGCACGCCTGTTGCATTTAGCGCTGTTTTGTTATCATGCACACCGTGACGGGTGATTTGAGCTTTACATGCAAAACCGTTAAGGTTGATTTTGTTTTCATGATTTGCACTTGAAAAGATATCTTATAGATTTAATTTATATATTTTTGCTTAGTCGTGAGCTACCGATATTGCACTACGACTATGGCATTGATTGTATACTTGGTATACACAACGGTTTTCATATTTGGTATTCTGTATCATAACTGGAGTAATTCTTATAGCAACCGCTAGAGTTACAGTTATGTGAAATTATATCTTTTGAGTTTTCACGCACATTGGTGCGATATGATGCGTTTTAGCTCATGTGGGATTTTGGAGTTCTATTATGTTGAGCGGATTTTGTATTTTAAAATTTTGGACCTGACAAAATGATTTGAAAAGAGTTAGTTTATTAAGAAAAATATTTTTTTATATGATGGGAGTTAAATTTAAATCCGGGGACCGAATTTTCTAAAGGGAGAATATTGTAACATTTTAAAATATTTTAGAGAATTTATTATTTTATTTAATTAAAAATGTTATTTTAAGTTTATTGAAATAAAAAGACCTTTTAATATGTAGTAGGACAAATTAGTAAAGTAAGTAGTTTGTTTTTATAATAATAAGTGTCATAAGGGGTTTTGTGAAAAGTTTAATTTTTGTGGAAATTTGAGTTGTGTGAGGGTTTTTATGTAAAAAGGTTAGGTAATGGTTAAGGATAGTTGAACCTCACACACACCACAACTCCAATTGAACCTCAAGCTCACACCTACTCCTTGCATGAACACACCACTTCACTTCATATTGACACATCCTACTTGCATGGATGCACCATTCTTTCTCATGATGACACCTCCTCCTAAATTTATCCTCATCATTCTTACCTTTTCCTTATAGCTCAGCTGAATTATTAAGTTGGAAACAAATTTACTAAATTAAGAAAATAAAGAGAATCCCAGAACACATCAAAGTAAAGAAAAGAAGAGAAGCTAAGCACCAAGTGATTCCTTACCTAAACACTCAAACTAGGCTATCTTGTTCTTGTGCTTTCCTTGATGAATTAACTCAGTGGATCCTTCAGTTGGTATAATCTCATATCTCATATCTTGTTTTAATTCTGTTTCAGTATAGATGTATGATATCGAATATCGTATTTGGATAAATTTGGGCTCTGTTATGAATCTGCTATAGTCTAGGAAATTTTTAACAAAATCAAGCAGTACCTTAACCTTGTAAATTGGAACTAGATTACACACTAAAAGCACGAACCAATTCCTTCATAATTCGACCGGCCACATCCCTGAAATATCCGAGCTCGCCGGTTTTTGTAGGGAGTTGGGTGTTGGTTTTTATAGGGTAGCTCTCTGTTTATATATTAGGGTGTTTGGTATAGTTAGTTTATGTTATATTTTCAGTATATTTCACATGTCTGTTTTTAGTGTGCAGTATAGGAAAACAATGTATTTTGTGATATTTAGCATACTGTAATCGAATCTGGAACTAATAGGTGAAACCACTAGTAAATCTTGCAAGACTAAAAGTATAATAAGACCACTAGAAGACTTTACTCAAAGCCCGAGACCCTATTTCAATGAGTGAACCGGCAAGAATCCCTGTTTGGCCAAGGTCGTCGGACCTTTTGGTGGTATTTGATGTGGATTTTCTTCTGTAGCTTGATTTTGGTATTTTATAAGTTTTTGTATTGTTTGATTTGTCCCAATAATTACACAGTAAAATCTGGGAATGATCAGTAATGGTTTTACCAAATTTCAGATATTACGATATGGTTTTTCGTATTTTGAACTGCAGCTGAATCATTAATGTTTATACGTTAACAACAAGAATATATTGTCGTTTTTGGGTTAAGTATGCTGTAGGTTCTAATTTATGGGTACCTATCTCGTTATTTTGAGTTTTGATATGATATTTACATCGATATGATATAACGATGATTATATGTACGATTGCGAAGATTTTCGAGATGGTAGACATAGCAGCGTGGACTTCAGCAAGCTCATCAAGTTGGTGAGTAGATTTACATCTATGGGGAAGTCGAATGGATGGCGTATAGCACCCCCTCAACCTTATAATAGTAGTATGAGATATAGAAATTTTAGTAATTATTTAAGATATGGATATTGGAATTAACTTGCATCTAGTATGATACTCATTTGCATATAGTTTACGGATGATTTGGTAAATAGGTTTGAAGGATCATGCCGTACTAGAGATAATTTAAATATAGTGATAATGTGAGGAATTGTTCGAGGAATTGTACCGTATTGATGATTATGGAATTCGTATGCCGAATAACGGCCCAGTTCCCTTTAGACTCGTAAAATAATGCTTATATTTACTTTACTTGTTTACATTGATATTATGCGTTTCTGTAATACGAACACTCTGATAGAACACTGCATAACAACCAATGAGTACAATGCTGTTATAAGGTGGATACTGACCGGGGTTCGATTGGGCACGGCGGATATCCAGGAGATACTGACCGGGGCCAGGGATATCGGGTGGCGATCATCTGTTGAGATGGTGTCGACGGTATCTGCATTTGCGTGTCGGTGATGGACACGAGAGTTTTGAGGATTTGCGTGTCGGTGATGGACACGAGAGATTTCTGATTTCGGGTGTCGATGCTGGACATCTATATATATTGATATGTTGATATTATGAGGCACCCAGTTATATTATAGTTATTGTAGCCGACCAGGACTGATTTGGGGGACAGTACCTGCATAGTTCTTTACTGGTAATTGCATACATTAAAAAGGAATTCAAATCGAGCTATAGTCTCATTATTTTGACATGTCTGGTAGGACATCGAAATCTTTTAAATCGTAAACCTCTTAACACTATTCATTAAAATAGCAGGACGTATATCTTAACTAAGATACCTAACTTATTTCATTCTATCAAGTCTGCTTTTATGCCGTGACATATCTATTCCACGGCTATTTTAAAGAAGAGGTTTACATATATATATGTTCGGCTACTTATGGCTTTTTACCTAGATTCAGGTTATGTATAGGATATGTTCTACTTTGGGATAGCATGATAAATAGTGTTGCATTTACGATATATACACATATCATATATTATATTAATAATGGATATGATAGTAGTATATCTATGACTTAGGTATCGTTGTGCATTTCGATTTCTATCTTGTGATGTACTTTTTACTCACCGAGTCAGCAACTCACCCCCGATGTGCCACAGTTTCTTGCAGGTGTTACCGTTTGGATTATTAGTGGCTATGGGCACACACTTCTTCCGGGGATTGTTTGGTAAGTGAGTTACTATTGTATCGTACTCACACTTGGTTATTCATATATTCTTGTATCTAGTAAGACTCCATCAACTTAGAAATGGAATATTGAGGACTTAAAAGCGAGACTTAGATTTGTGTGTTGTGGTGTCGTAGTCATTGGAGTCGACTTTTTATATAGTTTGCTTGTTTGCTCCACCGTTTGGGCATGGAAGCTAGCTTCCGTTGGGATGATATTTTATTATTATGTTGTATTGGGTTTTTATGTGAAATTTAGAAAGGAGGTGCTGTCGAATTTCAAAATGACATAGATACTCTTTAAACATACTTAGTTAAATTTAAATGGTTATTTTAAAATGATTCCATCTAATGATTATTAAAACTTCACCTCCAATGTTTTCAAAAGAAAAAGGTTTAGATTCCGGGTTTCGGTTTACTCGGACCGCGTCGACATGTTTAGATGTCACGTGGTTTAAGTGCCGGTCACGTGCCACATTTGGGTCGTGATGTAAGGGTCTCACATAGGTAATTTCTCCTCACAAGGTTGAGATGACTTCGCAAGTACATATGAATTTTTTATTTTACAAGTTTGCGCCCTTTCCGGGTTTTCACAAACTCGCCGGCAGTCCTGCTGTTTTTACTCACGGCGCCCTTTCGGGTTTTCATCCATGCCCATTTTGCTTGTGGACATACCTTTTTTTAATGGCGAAACTCTCGAAAGTAGCTTCGTCATAGGTGACCCACCTGTTTACCGGTGGGTTTTGAGGGTGGTTTCATTGCTGGATTAGCTATGTAGCCAGCGGGACTCGAGTTGCAATCTTTCCTGCTAAGACATTGATTGCATTATAGATTCCAAGGGAATGTATCACCGTATTCGGGGCGATGCACTAGTTTAGGGACGTTCCGGTCCATTATCGCCATGTTTGAGGCGAAATTTTAGTTTAGGGACTTTTCAGTCCATTATCGCCATGTTTGAGGAGAAATTTTATTTTAGGGACTTTTCGGTCCAATGTCGCCATATTTGAGGTGAAGTTCTAGTTTAGGGACATCTCGGTCCGTTGTTAATTTAGGGACTTCTCGATCCATTGCTAGTTTAGGAACTTCTCGGTCTGTTATTGCCATATTTGAGGCGGATAATTAGTTTAGGGACTTCTCGGTCCTTTATCGCCATATTTGAGGCAGATTTCTAGCTTAAGGACATCTCGGTCTGTTGTTAGTTTAGGGACTTCTCGATTCAATGTCCCCATATTTGAGGCGAATTTCTAGTTTACGGACATCTCGGTCCTTTGTCTCCATATTTGAGGCGAATTTCTAGTTTAAGGACATCTCGGTCCTTTGTCACCATGTTTGAGCCTACGGAGTTTCTTTGTATACTACTCTCAGAGTTCTGACTCAGGAAGATAGCGAGCAGACACGAGCGTCGTCATCTATCATAGACCTAAGTCATGATTCATCAAGCATAGTATTTTTTGAGGAATCGGCTGCTTATTGGATGGAAGGGTCTTTCGCCATGCATATCCATGAGCAGGTAGGCTCTACCTTGGTAGACTTTGTCTATGATGTATGGGCCTTCATACTTTGGCTCGAATTTCCCCCGTTTTGCATGATTGGGGATCATTGGTCTTTTGACGACTAGCATGAGTTCGCCTTGGCAGAATGTTCTCGGTCTGGTCAGTCTTTCATATGACCGTGTCACCCTTGCCTTATAAGTCTCTAGGTTTTGCTGTGCTATAAGGAGAGTTTCGTCGAGGGAGTCAAACTCCTAAAGCCGAAGATGAGCATTTTCTTCATCTGTCAGCTCGTATCAAACTGCTACTCATAGAGAAGGGAGTTCTATTTTCAGGGGAAGCAATGCTTCCGTGCCGAATACCAACGCGTATGGTGTTGTATTCGTCGTTGTTTTGAACGTTGTTCGGTACGTCCAGAGAGCTTCATGCAACCTTTCGTGCCAGTCTCTCTTGTTTCTGGACACCGTTTTCTTTATAATATTCGTTAAGGTTTTGTTGAAAGCTTTAGCTAGACCGTTGGCCATAGGATTATAGACTGAAGAGTATCTCCAATCTATTTTATGCTATTATGCGGAGCAGATGATTTTATGACTTCTATAAGCTGTCCCATTATCTGAGATAATTCGTCACGGAACCGATAGATGACATGTGTCATGAAGAAATGGAGAATATTCTCTGTCTTCACCTCCCTTAGTGGTACTGCTTCTGCCCACTTAGAGAAGTAGTCGGTCATTGCCAATATTAACCGATGTCATTTGGACTATGCCGGTTCAATGGGGCCAATTATATCGTTTCCCTACATTTCAAACGGCCAGCTAGCCACTGTTGGGTGTAGCGGATTTGGATGTTGGTGGATGAAGACCCCGTGGATTTGGAACGAGTGACACTGCTTCACATATTCAAGGCAGTCTTGAATCATTTCGGGCCAATAGTAACCTATTCTTTTGATCTTCAGCTTCATATTTGGCCCAGCTTGGTGATAACCGCAGAGTCCATCATGAATTTCTTGAACGACTTTCTTTGCTTTCTCCTGCCCCAGGCATCTTAGCCATAAACAGTCGAATGATCTCTTATATAGAGTATCATTGATGAAAGCGAAAGACAAAGCTTGTTTCATGAGCTGATGTTGAAACGACACGTTTTTGGGCGTTCGTTGGGATTTGAAGTAGCCTATGAAGACTTCCCTCCAATCCTTGACCTTTTCTTCATCTTCTATTTGAAGGGCTACTTGTTCGGTCGTTTCTTTTCCTTCGGATTGCTCTGTTAAGTCTCCCAAAGATATTTCTGTTGGCGTGGGGATTCTACGGCTTTGCACGATGATCTTTACGTCATCAAGGTCTTCGTCGTCCATTTCCTTAGCCAATTTGGCCAATGTATCCGCCTTGCTATTTTTTGCACGCGGTATACTCTCCAGAACATAAGAGGGAATTTGTGTCAGCAGTTGCTGCACTATTTCGCCATATTTTATCATCTCTGACTTGCACGTCTGATAGTCGCCATTTACTTGTCTAACGATCAGCTGGGAGTCTCCATATATGAGGAGGTCTTTGATTCCCTTGTCGACAGTGATCTCGAGGCCCGTTATCAAAGCTTCAAATTCAGCTTTGTTGTTAGTCTTTGGCTCTGTTAAGGAGAGGGCGTAACGCAATATCCCTCCTTACGGAGTCACGAAGATAAGGCGCACCCCGGCTTTGATTATGGGGGCGTTTTGCTTTTGCCTTTTCATGGAAGATGCTCTATCGAAGTAGAGTTCCCATTCGGAATCATTTTCTTCTTTCTCTTCTTCGATTGTGTCGAACGCATGTTCATCCGGCAACTCGCAATTTAAGAGGGAGTAGGCTGGTATCGGATGCTCCGCGAGAAAGTCAGCAATGGCCTTGCCTTTCACTGCTTTGAGGGATCAACACATTATCGAGAACTCCATCAAGAGGAGGGCCCATTTGGCAAGCCTTCCTGTTAGTATATGAAAGTGTATGTTAGCACCACTACTGGGTTTTACTGGTATCAAGCATGCTATTTTAAAAATTTTTAGGATGCTAATCAACACTAACCAAGATCTTAAACTAGATGATTAGGGTTTAACTATGACATAACAAAACTAATATAAGAGAAAGGTGGCTACAACCTTTGTAGACCGTTTCCTTCTCTTCTAAAGCTCCGGGTTGTAGTCCCTACGACTCCACTAGGCTCCACTTGAAGGTTGAATGAACTTGTTTCAATGACCTTCGTGCCGAAGATGATCCACCCGAAGTCCGCTAATCCAAGCTACCTCTTCACTAAACTCTTTAGTGAAGGAAACATACTACACTTAAGTGCTAATTAAGTGTAGGATGGTGAAGTAGGGTTTTGTTTGCTTACTAGGGTTCTCACAAGCTCAAGGGTTCACAACTCATGTGAGGGATTGAGCTTGGAGGAGGAGGTGAAGAAAATGGAGAGAGGTAGAGAGCATGGAGCTCAAGTATGGAAAAAATCACTCAAGTCTAGAATGAAGTGTTGAATGGCTCTTCAAAGCTCAAACATTATTGAAGCATACAATTTTTAACCATTAAAATTTGTAGCCATGCTTCAATGGTGCAAGCAAATGAATATAAAAAAGAATAAGCCATGCTTTTCTCTATACCACAAAAAGTCTCCACATTTTCCACCTCAATTTCTATTTTCTAAAAATAGAAAATCCATGCAATGCTTCATATATATATATATATTTAGAAAATCCATGCAATGCTTCATATATATATATATTATGAAGAATAATTAGTGAGCTAATAATATTAGTCAATATACAATTATATCAAATATAAATATATATCATATTATTAAATTAACACTTGATTTAATAATCTGGTTATATCATATATAACCGACTAATATCATTTATTTGTATATCACATTATCAAATCAACACTTGATTCAATAATCCGGTTATATCACATATAACCTAATTGATATCAAATAACCGGATTAGAATACAGTATCACATACTTGTATTTAATTAGGCCCCCGCACATATCAGCATATGTGCCCTACTTCATTTCGCTTAAACCATGAAAATTTTGTGCGGGACTCTAAAGACCCGTCAATATGCCAGTAGTAGGTGATGATCAAATCAATCACCCACAAACCATCAACAGTATTAGCTGGACATAACGGCTACCCATGTATTGAGCGACTAGAAGATCAACAAGCAAGCTTGTCCAAAATCTCATGAAGCCTATAGGTAACACTTACCGTGCAACCGGTATCTTCGTCTGATATGTCGCATATCGAGTCTGGGGGTAGAATCTTCAGACCCCAATAACATGATAAGTCATGCCGATGTGTGGCCTATAACAGTACGAGAAACTACTGATAACATTTACCAGTAAATCTCATCAACAGCCCTGGCTAGGGACTTCCTGTTATAGCCAATCGAGCATAACGCAACATCAACTCCCAATACCGGGAGAGACGAAACCCCTCGTATTGCTCATTGCCTCCATTTGATTCGAGACTGTACCCAAAATCCACCTGTTTGCACGACTCCTTTGAGCCGTGGTAGGAAGAAAATCAAAGCACAGTGGGAATCACACAAGACTCTATGACGATATCGGGTCTACAGACTAACTTATACAAGTGTCATCAGAGAACTGTTATCTGACGATAGGTATAATATCATCTAGGAGTTATCGGCGAGTCTTGTTCGGTGTTCCCATTCTCTAATGAGCACCCGTGTACAATCTTTAATGTCAAACACCAATGGATATGGGATCAACTATCACCCCCATACATGGTCAAGAAACGTACACACTAGTCTACTCTGGAATATCGATGCCCTGTCTCGATATACCCTTGACTAAGAACAATTAAAGGGTGTGCTTGTAGACTACCTAGGTCCCAGTAGTATGATCCGCATCATAGTCCTGATAGTCAAGCCAACACTCTAAGGGCTTTATCAACATGTATCTGAGAGACAGTATAATAATACTAATTGTACATGTTAAGATAAAGAGTAACCAAATAGTATACTGTCATGTCAAGCAAGAAAGTCCTCTATATATATGTCCAAGCATCCACTATAATATACATCAATGTACAATAATGGCCTCTAGGGCATACATATCCCTAAAAAGTATGACCCTTGACATTAGATATTTGAGAGAACCCACCTTTGATATGAGATGGACCTCATGTGCCAAGGCGTAATGTTTGAGCTTCGTTATCACGAAGATCAGTGCCAGGCAATGCTTTTCGATGGGGGAGTAGTTGTTTTCTGCCCCCAGGAGAACTCGACTCAAATAGTATAAAGCTCTCTCCTTTTCTTGCTCGTTCTCTTATGCCCATAGTGCGCCTAGAGAACCCTCAAGGGCTGTTGTATATAGGATAAGGAGTTTTCCCTTAACCAGAGCAGCCAATACCAGCAGATTTTGCAGGTATTGCTTGATTTCGTCTAGTGCATTTTGGCACTTTCGATCCCAGATGAACGGGATCCACTTCTTCATCAAAGGGCTATAGGGACGGCATTTTCTGAAGTAGTTGGGTATGAACCACCGGATATATTCGAGCTTTCCTTGAAGAGACCGCAGTTGTTTGAGGATTCTCGGTGCGGGTGTTTTCATAATCGCCTTGATTTTCGAAGAGTCGATTTCGATACCCGGTGCCGTATGATGAATCCTAGGAATTTGCTTGAGGAGACTCCAAACACGCATTTTAGAGGATTCATCTTCGGATTATACTTCCGAAGACATCGGAATACTATTTTTAAATGTTCCCAATGTTCCTCATGAGACCCGCTTTTAACCACAAGGTCATCGATGTAGCATTCGACGATCTCATGGATGAGGTCATCGAAGATCTTTGTCATGGCCCTCTAGTAGGTAGCGCCAGTGTTCTTCAGACTGAAGGGCATCGCTTTATAGCAAAATATGCCCAACGAAGTCTAGAAGGCGGTATGCTTTTGATCTTCAAGATGCATTTTTATTAGTTTGTATCCTGAAGATCCATCCATGAAGGAGAAGACCTCATAGGTAGGCGTGTTATCGATCATCAACTCGGTAGCAGGTACTGGGAAGTCATCCTTCGGGCAAGTTTTGTTGAGGTCCAGAAAGTCCACGCAGATGCGCATCGTCCCATTTTTCTTCATCACCGGAACGATGTTGACGATCCAGTCAGGATATTGAACTTCTTGGATGAAACCAGAGTCGATTAGTTTCTTGACCTCAGCATTTATACTCATCTCAAGTTCGAGCCGCATTCTTCTTGGTGCCTGTTTGACTGGCTTTATGTTCGGCGATATGGCCAATTTATGTACTGCCACCTTTGGATCTAGACACGGCATCTCAGAATAGTTCCATGCGAAGCAGTCTTTATATTGCATGAGCACGTCTTTTAACGTGGCTACCTGTTTTTTAGATAGTAGCTCACTGACGAACGTTGGCCTCAGATCATTTTCTGTCCCTAAGTCAATTTTCCTTAGGTTGCTCGCCGTCATATGTATCACATCTTCTAGCTCTTTTGGCGCCGGTGGAAACTCGGAGATCACATCGTCCTCGTCTTCATTTGCGAAGCACATGCGGGGGTCATCCATAGTCGCGTGCCCTCCCTCCTTTGAGAGTGTTATCATATGGCAGGTACGAGTTCGCTTACATTCTTGATGTTGAGCAGGTCCAATCCTTATGGTATAGGTATTCTTTGGCTTGTGCTTTTGCGGCGGGTTTACCCTCCAGCTGTCGGACAAAACGAACCTACCTTGCTGATACTGGTTTTCTACCCAGTCTTTGAATGTGAAGCAGTCTTCAAGGGTATGACCTATTGCTCGGTGGTAGAAGCAATAATCTGGGTGATGGACCCCATTTATTTGTTTGGGGTGCCGAGACTCCGGAAGTGTCATCATTTGGTGCTTCATGACAAGGTTGAATATTTTCCTTGTCTTGTCTTGAGGGAAGGAGTATTCCCTACCCATCTTCTTTATAAAGGACGGGTTCCAATTGAGTTTTTCTTGATAGCGTGGCTTCTTAGATCTGCCTTATTGTTTGCGAACATTATTTGCGTTCTTTGTCCTGCTTTTGCCTCTATTTCGGGATTTTTCCCTTTTGCAAGGACATACAGCTGGCCGGGGATGAAGGGCATTGTAGTCTTCTTTCTCCGCAGATTGCTGATTGAGGCTCTGCGTCCTGGCCTTTTCATAAATGGCCATTTCGCGGCTGTGATTGTCTCGACTCCTTTGACAAGCTTCTTTTATTAGCTTGTCTATTTATTCTTCGAGCGACGGACTTAACATTATTAGAGCGGGCTCATGCTCTGTTTCAATGTTGCAGCCATTCGGAAGAGCATTTTCCCCTTCGCGGTAGCTGTTTACGACGTGACAGCTGTGGAACTGCTCCCGTTTCTTGGACCGAACATATCTAAGCCCGGTTGTCTCCATCTTCCCGTTAGGCATCTTCCGCTGAGTCCCGGGAATATCCCAAATCTTTTTGTAGAATTTGGCCTGCCGAATAGTTTGTTCGAAGGGTACACCTTGGCACTTTAACAACCTTTTCAATCCCTCGACGTAGTATCTTGGCAGACGGATTGGTTGAGGCTTGTCGAGTGCAAAATTGGCACCAGACTTCTTTCTCTACTCTGGTGTCCATAGATTGGTAGAAAAGGATCACCTTCTCACCTCTTTGTCTGGGAGGGACGTAGAAAGTATGTAGTTCTTGTACGCTATATATATCGGGCGCATCAAGTTCCTTATAATGCCGAGGCAGAGCCGTTGTGATTTGTAGACTCTGATCTGCTTTGTCGAGGGTTTGCACTGACGGGCGGATGGAGAACACTGCGTTGGCCTCATCCTCAGAGTCGCTACCAAAGACCAGAATATGGGTAGATGGTCCGAGCCTGCTGTTTTCTTTCTGGGGTTACCCCGAGTAGACTATTTCTTCATCTCTCTCAAAATCGCTCCCAAAGATCGGGATAGTGGCAACGGACTTCTGTTTATCCTTCGGTTTACGACATCTTTCCGTGTCTTCGAAGTCTGGTAGGAACTACTTTGCGTCTTCATATTTCCGAACCTCGTTTACGGAGAACGAGTTTAGCTCTCCCGTGACGGTGTATTCTGAGCTGTCTTTGAAATACTTCAACATTGATATTGTGTAGAAGGGATGACATTGTACTCATGCAACCAGGGCCAGCCGAGCAAAGCGTTATAGCAATTCTTGGCGTCAATGATGTAAAATTTGATGTCAGTGACGAGCAACCCGAAGCGTAACGTTAGTATTACGGACCCAAGCGTCCGTAACGACTGTGAGTCGAACTCGGAGATAGTAATTTTTTCTCGGGCCAAGTGCTGAACGTTCGTGCAGATCTCCTTCAGCACTTTCACGTTGAGAAGGTTGACGGAGGATCCATTGTCAATAAGGATTTTCCCTATCTTAATGTCGTGGCAGTACCCGATGACGTATAACGGACGATTATGTTCACACGTACCGAGGAAGAGGTCTTCATCGCTGAATGTAATGTCAGCTGTGTGAACTTCAACCTGCTCATCCTTCATCTTCTCCTTTGCGAGGAAAGTTTGGAACTGATCAGGCTCTTGTAATGCCTTAATCGGAAATTCTCGTGCCTCTTTGGACAGGAGGAGAGCATCCAATATGCTCAGTTATGAGGGTATTTTTCCTCAGATGTGCCAGGACATTATAATCCACCTTATTTTTCTTAGACGGGTCCCTTGCTGCGAGTTCTTTGACAACTCCACCATCGAGGGCAATTTCCTCAGGGATTTTTTTCTTTCCTTTTGTCTTTTTTGCTCGAACCCTTGCTTGTAGGCCCGAAGTTCTTTTCAGACAGCATGCTGCTCCGCAGCTAAATATTCTCTCAGTTTTTCTCCTCTTCTTTTTCGGAGGTGGAGTATTTGAAGAGAGGGCTGAAGGATATTTCGTCCTTAGAATTGCTCCCGAAAGTAAAAACTTGGGGCTTTTCCCCTTCCGGACTGGTATCAACCATATAACAGTTGCCATTTGTTTTTTCACACGCATCTGTCGCATTCTTTTGCTGTCGACGAGTTTCATGTTTCAACCTCTTGAAGTGTTTATGGTGGGCAACATATCCTTGCTACTACTTCTTGAAGGTATTGCATTCTTCGGTTGGGTGGGTGACCCTCCGATTATATAGGCAGTAGTTTGGATGTAAATCCTCTCCGTCAAGGAATATGACCCCGTGAGTGTTTCTTATAAGATGTGGCAGCTTCATTCCTATGGACAGGGCTTTGGTGAACCGCTTCTCCGTCTTGATCCTGCTCTTATTTGTGGCAAGTGTGCTTTGGTTTGGTTGGAATACTTTACGACTCCACCTTGTCGCAGCTTGTTCATCCTGACGCTGACACTTAGCCTTTTCGTATATGGCTGTTTCTCGTTCTCGGTCAGCTTTGTTTTTTCGAAAGGCTTCGTTTAACAGCCTATCGATCGGGTCTTCTAGCAGTTCCGGGGATTTTAACACCGATTCTACCCCCATTCCCTCATCGTTGTTTTCTGACGTTGAGGGAGTTTCTTCGTCATTTAATAACGAATGGGAGACTATGTGGTAACTTGCTAAATAGTCTTCGGTTTCTTCTGACGAGTCATGTTCCTCATCATTGTCGCTCTCTTCGTTCTCAAGAATATGCTTGAGGAACTCTTTGAGTGTGACCGGTGTCCGCGCCTTCTGCTTGTACTCCTCCAACACGTCATTGTACTTTTGTAGGTCTGTGCGCTTGTCGTCATACTTGGCAGGCTGCACAAGCTTCTTGGTCTTCTTCTTTTTCTTTTAAGAATTTGAAGGCTTGACTTGGGGATTTTGCCCTTTGTCAATAACTTTTGGTACGGGACGCGGTTTCAGCATCCCTTCAATGATTTCAGGTTCAAGTGGGCTTTTCCACCTGACTCCCGGACATACCTGTAAATCCTTCAGCATTCTTTTGGTTGTAGTTAAATGAACGACTTCCTATAGAGTTTTTTCCACGAGCGAGCATGATGCCCCCGGCGCATCCACCTTTTTGGGAGTGTGCTTCTGTGGTGGGTTCACCCTCCAGTTTTCAGACAGTGCGAATTTCCCCTGTTGATACTGGTCCTAGACCCGGTTCTTGAAGACATAGTAATCTTCAATTGGGTGGCTCACCATTCTGTGATAGGAGCAGTAGTTGGGGTTGTTGACGTCGTCGGGTTGCGGTGGACGCCGTGGGTCTGGTAATGTGATGAGTTTGTTACGCATTACCAACTCAAATAGTCTCCTCGTCTTATCGTGTGGAAATAAGTAAGCGCATCCTAGCCTTTCATCCAGGGATAGGCGTGGACGTGCATTGTTTTGGCGAGCAGCCGGTTTTGGGCCACTCAACTGTTGTTGAGTGTTAGCAACGAAGGCCTCTTTTCCTTTACCCTTGGCATTTCGAGGGTCCATATTTGAGGAGGAAGGCATGTGTCCCATCTGGTCCATTTGGGCCAGTTTATCTATCAGAGCCTGAAAGGTTGTTGGTTTGAAAAACGTCATGGACACAGTCGTTAGAGGATCAAATGTCCCGATGAACATGCCCACGGCAGGGGATTCTTCGATGCGATGTTCGCACTTTGACCATAGGTTCCTCCATCGGATCACGTATTGGACCCAGGTTACTCCCAGCCTCACCTTGGCAATGATTAATGCCGTGATCGGGGTGCGCTGGCGAACCTCTATGCGAATAGCAGCTCCATCTCTTTGAATGTCTTCACGGATTCATTCGGGAGCTCCGAGTACCATTCAAAGGTCGTCTCTGACAGGCTGCCAACGAACTAGCGAAGCAACAGTTTTTCATCGCCTCCAGTGTTGCCGCACAAAGCTCTGAACTGCATGACGTGCTGATGGGGATTACCTGTCCCTTTGTATACATGGAATTTGGGGATCGTATATCCCAGCGGGTACTTGATTTGGTCATACCAGCCTGGGTACAGTCGCCCGGTTCTGACGATTTGGCCAGCCGCTTCATTTGCTTGATGAGCTCGTATTTGTTGGGCTATATAATCATCAAGAGCAGCCTTGGGGATCATTTCCTCTTTGGCTGTTGATAGAGCCGGAAGAGGGTTTGATGTTTCCCTTCTGTCATCCTTGATGATTATCGGCGGATTCTTGGCTGGGGGTTCTGGCTGGATCATCATTCCAACCATATCCTGGAACAAGAGAGCCATCTGCGTTATGTTAGCAGCCTGCTCAGTAGCTTCCCTGTCCTTTCTTTCAAGCACCCTTCGCAGGAACTCTGTATCGGTCTCGTGCTCTTGGCGCTGTTCGGCTGTTGTGTCCGGGCTTTCTTTCTGCCTGGTAAGTGCTGCCATTTTGGTTAGCATCTCCTGGAGCTTTTGTTGTTGCTTCTGAGCTTTTGTCAGCGAGTTTGCGGCTGGTGACCTACGGAAGCACGGTTTTCTTCTTTCCCGGAAGCCATGCATACCGTATGTACGATCGTGCCCCCAGACTTGGGGCGTTTGGTTCCATCGTCTTTGGAGTTTGCCGCCGGCGGTGGGATTTTCTCCAGCCTCATCCTTTTGTGGGAGGTCGAAGTTGAAGGAGCCGCTGTAACAGGCACCTGTGCAGAAGAAGCCCCTCGCTGTATGACGGAGGGACAGTCTTTCTCTTGCCGAGCCTTCGATTTCTTCGGTCGACGAGAGTAGATTTGTTCAATCACGTAGTTCTGGACTTTTCGCCAGACCCTGTGAATTTGTGAGGAGAGCCGTTGATGGGGGCGCTCCATCTTTGCTTGCACTGTGGTTTCTACAGGCGGGGGCGATTTCTTTAGCACCGCCATTGGAGAGTTCTTGCGTACCCTACTGAGTAGATCAAAGTTGTTTCCAGTTAGAACAGCAGCGTCAACTTTCACCATTGGAGCTGATAGGATAAGTCCAGAAGGAGAATTGCCCCATCTTTTCTCACCCAGCGCCAATGGCGATGTCGAGCGTGTCTTGCAGACGAGACCGCCTCAGTTTTGGAAGCGGCTTCTTCGTGCCCCCAGCTTTTGTGAGGGGCTGTTGTTGGTGTCAGCCTGTCGAAGACTGATGTCCTTGGCAGGGTTTGAGAATGGCCGGCCAATCTTTCAAAGATCGACTTTCTGGTAGGGGAAGTGATTGATCATCTTCGTGTCGTATGTAAAATGTTTCGCAACCAAAGAAATTTATACCGCAATCTATTAACGGTGTCTATTGTAGTTTCGTCGGTGAATGCGGATCGTCCACTGAGAAGTGTGATTTGCTCGTTATTGTTTTATTTGAGTTGAAAATTAAAAGATAAAAGAAATTGCAATAAAATTGATTCAAGATTTATGAGTTTTCATTTTCAAGAAACTTAAAGAAAGTAAAGATCTAAAATCAAGAATCAAGAAATGTTCCCAAATTGTTTGAATTATCAAGATTTGTAAAGAGGCTTGTCGGAATCGATCTAATTGATAGTGATGGTGAATACTAATTATTACAAATTCTTATCTATTGAAAATTTGTTGCTAGATCGATGACGATCAATGAGAATTAGGGATCTATTGAAGAAACTAGGGTTTCTTCATCATCATCCCTTGTCCTTTTATTGATTATCATTCAAATTCTAGCCTCTAGCAAATTAAATCACCGATCGTTGATCTCTAATTTGGAGCGAAGAAATCGATCTCACTCAAATTAGGTTTTCGATGATTCAATTTCCTAAAGTTTACAAAAAACTTAAGAATCGTTCAAGAATTTAATCATCAACATCTATCTATTTCCTCGATTCCGCTACAAGCAGAGATTTCACTCACACATCATGAAAAAAGAACAAATCAAGAATCGATAAATTTTCATAATGCAAGAATGTAAAGAAAAGCAAGATTTACAATATTCACCTTTATTAATCGACGATTAGGTACAATTCACTCAACTCGAGGTTACAAGATTTGAGGACGTAACTAAATCAGCCGAAATTAGCTTCGCATCGATCTTCTTGAGTCGCAGATCATCATGGATCTCTTGCTCGGATGAAGGTAGTCGTTGCTTCAATGGATCTCAATTTGCTTGCTTGATTCGCTTCTCAATGAATCTTAATTTGGCTTTTGAATTGGATTTGAGGCTAGGGTTTTGGATCACAAGTTGTGTCACTCAACATGTGTTTGGAATTGTTGAACAACTAATCAACTCTTGAACAACCTTTGTAATGATGCCTTAGGTGCCCTTTTTTAGTTTTCCCTCAAGCTTCCCCTAGAAGCTAGGTCTAGCTTCCCTTGGAAGCTTGGTTGTTATGAAGCTTGCATAGGAAGCTAGGTAGTTATGTAGAAGTTTCTAGATTAAGGTAGTTAGCTAGCTTGCATAAGAAGCTTGGTTGTTATGAGGCTTGAATGAGAAGCTTGGCTGTTAGAAGGGAAGCTTCTGGAGAACTCTAGGGACCGAAGCATCATGAAGAAGTTTTGCTGTTGAAAAGAAGCCTCGGGGAAAATTACCAACCGCCGATGAGTCAGAACGACCGCGGATCCACGGTGGATCGGCCTGACTCGGCCGCGGATCCGCAGCCGTATAGTGAGCTCTCTGGTTGAATTCTTCAGGGATATTTTGTGTTGACTTTTTGGAACTTTTCTGATGTGTAGAATCTTATAATTCTTTCTTCTTTACTGCCAGATCACAAGTCTTGGACTTGACGTATTTTATCAGCACTTTTAGTAGTTCTGGCTCTTTTACCTGGAGAATTTCCTGCACACAATCTCGAGACAAGTGTTTGATATACAAAAGATCACGTATGCAATAATAAACACACAATTTCCCTCATAATGCTGGTTATAATGTATAACACATGTTATTTGGTATTTTTGCAAACAAATTGCTAATATGTGCTATATTTATACCAAACACCTTTAGACGATTACAAATAGTAGGGAAATTGCTGTGTTAAAAATGCAATATTTTCGCCTGATCAAATTCCCCTAAACTTAATTTTGGTCGTCTCGAGTAAACTTGTTTTATTCAAGAGAAGGAGAAAATATACGAAAAAGAAAAACTAACTAGCATACTTTCGTAGGCAACACGATTGCACTGAGCACGTGCAACAAGCCTTTAAACCTCTAGGTGTCCCTAGTAGGAGGAGTGTTGTCTCCTGAGGGTTTTCAGCGGATTGCACCGACAAAATCCCATAATAAAAGGAAGACCGTGAAAGTTACATATAAAGATAAGAATTATAAAAGAAAGACTTTGAAAATTAGAGTTTCCAACTATACTAGCTTTTCAGTTGTTATGAGCCATATCTTAATAGTCATGAAAAGATGTCAGAAATCACATCATCCCTCAATAAAATATCGTCTTTATTCTTCATTCCTACCTTTCTTCCAAACATCGATCATATACCCCTACGTGTGTGTAAAAGACATCCCTACACTCGGAGAATTCAATTCAAGCTATTATACTCTTGTCCATCTACTTCAGTACTTTTTAATTGATGAATATTTAGATGGATTTGCTCACATATTTTTCATGCGACCGTTAATACTTCTTAAAGTACTAACCGATCGATTACTCATGTGCTTGCTTATTAGGTGTATTAGCATTTTCCTCGTCTTGCACCACCTAAGGCTTAGCAGTGACTCCCAAACCAATTGGTCTAAGGCACTAGGTGATGAAGCACCCTCGCTATATTCTTTTTATTGCTGCCTTGGTGATAACAAAACCAGTGTTCATTTTTCTACACCATTTTATATTTTATTCATTTATAATTTTCTTCATACTTTGGCTTTTAGACAAGAGCATTTCAAGGTATCCTCTACTATCCCGAGTTTCAAGATGTGTGTAAGTGCGTATAGTAGGGTACCAACATTCAAATGTTTGGCTTTCAGAATAGGAACTATTTTTCAGACTTATTTTTATCCTCAGATTAGTGACTTCCTTCATCTTACTAACCCTTGGGACAATGGCTCATAACTACTTATTACTAGTTTGTTTAAGAAAACTTCTAATTTTCTTGGTTTTCTTAAATTCTTCCAATCTCTTGGATGTAATTTTTCACTATCTAATCTTTTATTATCTAATTAATTTGAATTATTTTAAATTATTTTATATGTTTTATATGCTTTGTGCTTATGCAAAGTATGATGCAAAGTGGCGCGTAAATAAGCACAAATCTCCCCCAAACTTGTTTTCAACAGTGTCCTCACTGTTGCCATCTGCTGGATCACAAAAACCTGTAAGCCTGGAAGGAAATTTATTAACGGGGGCAATAAATATGATCGTGAAAATCTCCCCCAAACTTATTCTTTTCACTCACCTCCATTTTAAGGATGATACAGTATTTTACATGACATGGAGGTGAGACGGAGGAATTTTAATCAAGATAAAGCGGCTCCTGTAAAAACAGGAGCTCCTCCGTGGGGTCAGTGGAAAAAATACGTTTTTAATCTATGTCCATTTACTTCGAAAATTGTACCGTTTTCAACATTTTCAACCTCATCTGCCCATGCAGGTATACATACCGCACAACAAAGGTCCTTTCCACCGAGATCGTAGCTTACCCGCATGAAGATGGAGTCGTGAATCATAAAGAAGGACTTGTTGACCAGGTGTAAAAGTTTTTCTCAAAATGTTTTTATCGTGAAAGACCTTAGTCCGATTCTTTACAATCACAACATTATCATAAGCTTCATCGCGGAGTTTGCTTAGCTCGTTTAATTGCAGCTTCCGAAAGTTGTAGGCTTGATTTAAGTCAAAGTTAAGTTCTCTAATGGCCCACATTGCTTTGTGCTCAATCTCGACCGGAAGGTGACAAGCCTTTCCAAACACTAGTCTGTAGGGAGACATACCTAGATCGGTTTTATATGCAGTTCGGAATGCCCAAAGAGTATCCGTCAATTTGGTTGACCAATCTTTCCGATTTTTAGAAACTGTTTTCTCCAAAATTTGTTTGATTTGTCTGTTTGAAACCTCAGCTTGCCCGCTCATTTGGAGATGATAGGGTGTGGAAAGTTTGTAGTTGATTGCATATCTCTGCATCAAAGTCTCGAAAGACCGATTGCAGAATTGCGTCCCGTTATCGCTGATGATAGCGCGTGGGTGTCCAAATCGCGAAAAGATGTTTTCTTTTAAGAACTTAATGACAACTTTTTTGTCATTAGTGATATAAGGAATTGCTTCAACCCACTTCAAGACGTAATCAACCGCAAGCAATATGTACAAATTCCCGAAAGAGCTGGGAAAAGGACTCATAAAGTCAATACTCCAAACGTCAAAAATTTCAACCACCAAGATGGGTTGCTGTGGCATTTCATTTCTCTGGGAAATCCTACCCATGTGTTGACACTGTGCACAGGTTTTGCAATGATCAAATGCATCTTTGAATAAAGTCGGCCAATAAAAACCGCATTGCAAAACCTTTTCCGCCGTCTTTCGAGGACCGAAATAACCCCCACATGCCTGATCATGACAAAAAGATAGAACACTCTTGAATTCATCATTAGAGACACATCTGCGAATGATCTGGTCAGGACAATACTTAAACAGATAGGGTTCATCCCAGTAAAGATGTTTTACTTGTGATAGAAATCGATATTTGTCCTGTTTCGACCATTCGCGGGGGATAAGTCCTGTAGCAAGATAATTCACAATATTCTTGAACCAAGGTTCGTCAAATACATTCAAGAGTTGTTCTTCTGGAAAAGAACCATTGATCGGCAGGGTCACAGGTGAAGAAGAGATGCGTGACAGATGGTCGGCTACAACGTTTTCACATCTTTTCTTATCTTTAATAACAAGATCAAATTCTTGTAATAGAAGGATCCAACGTATTAGCCTACCTTTAGCATCCTTCTTCGCCAAAAGATGTTTTAAGGCAGAGTGGTCAGTGTACACAACAATAGGTGAGCCAATCAAGTAAGGCCTGAATTTTTCTAATGCAAATACAACTGCCAAAAGTTCTTTTTCGGTAGTTTTATAGTTAATTTGAGCATCGTTCAGGGTATTACTTTCATAATAGATCACGTGTAGCATCTTTTCAATGTGCTGTCCTAAGACTGCACCAACTGCAAAATCTGATGCATCACACAAAGCTCAAACGGGTGGTTCCAATCTGGAGATGATAGAACGGGGGCTGTAGTGAAAGAGTGCTTAAGTGAGTCAAATGCTGCCTTACAATCCGAGTCAAAGTGAAAGGTTGTGTCCTTGGCCAAGAGAAGAGTTAAAGGTCTAGCAATTTTGCTTAAATCCTTAATGAATCTCCGATAAAAGCTTGCATGGCCAAGAAAAGATCATATATCCTTAATGCATTTGGGATGAGGAAGGTTTTGAATGACATCTATTTTAACTTTGTCAACCTCAATGCCTTTCCGTGAAATAACATGTCCAAGCACAATTCCCTCTTGGACCATGAAATGGCATTTTTCCCAATTCAAGGTTTAGTTCTTCTCTTTACAATGAGTAAGAACTGCGTCAAGATGAGATAGGCAGTCAGCAAAAGAATCTCCGAATATCGAGAAATCTTCCATGAAAATCTCCAGAAAATTCTCGACCATGTCCGAGAATATTCCCATCATACACCGCTGAAATGTAGCGGGAGCATTGCATAACCCAAAGGGCATGCGTCTATAAGAAAAAGTACCAAAAGGACAAGTAAATGTGGTTTTATCTTGATCCTTTTTGGCAATAGAGACCTGGTTATAGCCATAATATCTGTCCATGAAGCAGTAATATTCTCGTCCAGCTAAGCGTTCTAGCATTTGGTCAATGAAAGGAAGAGGAAAGTGGTCTTTCCTCGTTGCAGCATTGAGTTTTCTATAATCAATACATACGCGCCACCCAGTTTGAGCGCGTGTCTGGATTAACTCATTTATCTCATTTGTTATGACCGTGATGCCAGATTTCTTAGGGACGACATGAATTGGACTTACCCATTGGTTATCGAAGATTGGGTAAATGATACCACTGTCAAGGCATTTGACGATTTCTTTCTTCACCGCCCCCTTCATGACGGGGTTTAACCGTCTCTGTGGTTCTCGGGTTGGCTTGGATTCATCCATCAAATGTATATATGTTCAACAATCAAGGGACTAATCCCTTTGATGTCAGCCATAGTCCAACCAAACGCCTGCCTATTAGATCTCAATACCGTCAAAAGCGCATTCTCTTGCTCTGAGACTAGAGAAGCAGATATGATCACGGGTAAAGACTCATTCTCACCTAAATATGCATATTTAAGATGAGAAGGTAAGAGTTTGAGATCTAATACTGGCGGAGAAATTATAGAAGGTGGGGTCATCGAATGATATTCAGAGTCACAAAGAAGCTCATAGGCTGCAAAAGATACAGACTCGGAAAGTGATGAGTCAAGAGTGTCAGACTCAAGAATGGAAAGAGTGTCCTCACTAAGATGTGCAAGATCAAACATTGATGTGCTAGTGTCATCGAGATGTTCAAAGCAAAGTTCATCAACTTCGCAGCTTTCGGGAGCAATCTCGTGGACAGAACATACATCAAGTATGTGAGCAGAGAGTTCAGATGGCTGACTTCCAATTTTATAGATGTTCAGTTCAATTGTCATTTTTCCAAAAGATAGGTTCATTGAACCGTTTCGATAGTTAATGACAGCATTGGAAGTGGTAAGGAATGGTCGACCCAAAATCACTGGAATTTGGTTCCGTGGGTTTGCTACAGGTTGTGTATCAAGGACAATAAAGTCTACAGGGAATATGAATTCCCCGACTTTTATCAACACATCCTCCAGTTCACCCTTAGGTTTGGTGATTGAACGGTCTGCCATTTGGAGAGTGCAATGAGCTGGTTTTAACTCTCCAATCCCTAACTGCTCATAGACAGAATATGGAAGCAGGTTAACACTTGCGCCAAGGTCAAGTAAAGCACGGTTAATGTTTTTACCCCCAATAGAAATCGAGATTGTAGGACATCCTGGGTCCTTACGTTTCTTTGGTAACTGTGGGGTAAAAGCAATACTAATATTATTAGTCATGAAAACCTTTTTGGGCACTTGAGTCTTCCTCTTCCTAGTGCAAAAGTCTTTGAGAATTTTCGCATAAGCGGGGACTTGTTGAATAGCATCTAGGAGAGGGATGTTGATGTTAACCTGTTTGAACATTTCCATAATCTTCTCCATATGTGGACTCAATTTGTTTCCCCTTAACCGATTCGGATAAGGAGCTTTGGCAATAAGAGTTGGGTCCAACATTGGAGAAGGTAGTGTTGTGTGGAAGTGATCCCAGAATAGGAGTGGGGATCGTCTTTGGTGGACTAGAAGAGGTATGATGAGGTATCGAGCCTTGAGGAAAACGAAGAATAGGCTCATAAGAAGGTGGTGGGGTAGATAAAGTAGGATTAGAAGTAGAAGTAGATGTGGAAGGAAAAGTGTCAGCCGGGGTATTATTGATAGATTTTTCATTATCATCAATCTCTTCCCCAACGTGATTATTCAGCACTCTTCCAGATCTCAACGTTGTGATGGCATTCACATTGTAGTGTTGCGAATGCCCAGGATTCGGTAGGGGTTGAGACGGAAGTTTCCCTTTCTCTCTAGCACTCATTTCGGTTTTTAATTGTGCAATTTGTTCTTCCATCGATTTTATACTCTCAGCTTGGGAGGTGGAGTTTTTCTTTATATCATCGACAGAAGACTGAATCTTGGCTGAAACTTGCATGAAATTTTTCAGAATCAAATTCATGGTTTGTGCGAGTGAAGAGGATTCATCAGAACCGGTCAACTGTAAAGGATTATACGGTGCAGGTATGTTGACTGGGTTTTAAAAGTTTTGTGATTGGAAGGGGTGCTGACTCAGTTGAAGTGGTTGTTGTTGTGGTGGAGGAGCCCTTTTGGAAATTGTTTTGATTTGGAACCGTGTTTTGAGTTAGTGATTGGTTCCGAGCAAAGTTAGGGTGATTCCTCCAACCCTGATTATAAGTGGAAGAATATGGATCATTTCTAGGTCTTTGTTGGAAAGCAGCATTGGTATGCTCTTGACCTTGAAACGGAGAATTCAATGGACATTTTTCCGTAAGATGAGATGGATCAGAACAGCATTCACAGACAGTTTTGGGAAGTGACATCTGATTTAGGAAGGCTTCTAAAAATTTATGTTCCATAGCTTTGAGTTTCTTTTACATTGCTGCCATTTCAGCTCTAACTCCTATGAAAACATCAATTTGGTGAATGCCACCCCTAGACGATGACTGGTTTATACTCTCCCACTGTAAAGATTTTTCAGCGAAATCTTCTAAAAATCTCCACATGAAGGTGCCTTGACACATGGATTCAAGGTTCTGTTTTGTTGTAGGATTAATGCCCTCATATATGATTCTGCATAGATCCCATCTAGGAATTCCGTGACGAGGACATTGAACTAACAGATTCTTGAAGCGTTCAAAACTATTTTAGAATGGTTCATTTGGAAGCTGGGTAAATTAATTTATTTCGCTACGGACTCAAGCTGTTTTATGATTAAGGTAGAATTTCTTTAGAAAGCTGTTACGAATTCTCCCCAGTTCGAAATAGAATGTGCGGCTATGTTATAAAGCCATTTCTCGGCGATATCGCACAAAGTGAATAGGAGAAGACGTAGACGCATAGCATCCACAGAAAGCTATAAAGTACCCATCATAGCACATACATTTTCAAATTTGGTAATAAAGACGTATGCGTCTTCAGACTCTAGACCGTGATATTTTGGTAGAAGATTGATGTATTGGGGTTTGATTTCAAAATTGTCCCCATTGGCTGGTGGAATGGTAAGACGGGTCGAAAGAGGACCTCGTATAGGGTAACATCTCTCTTAGAGAGAGATGCGGGGCAGATTCTGCGCACCTGCGGGTGGTGGCAGAGTAGTGTTAAAGAAATTCGATATAGAATTGTCCATCGAAGTGGGTGTGGTGGAGGGTGAAGAAAAAGAAAACATAGAATTACAAGACAGGCACTAGAATCCTGTGTCCAGCCGAGCATGCACTAAATGGTTTAGTACAAGTGGCAGCGTTGTGATAATAAAGGAAAAGATGAGTTTGGTGTTTGGTTTGAAAAAAAGTACGGATATTTTGAAAAATTCACACAAACAATGCACAAGCAACCCTAAATCTAGTGGTCACCTAGGTCAAGTCTCTAGACCGCTCCTAGACTTCCAGAAGACAAGTCGCAAGATAGATCCTCTACTGCCTCTTTGCCCCTCCTGTGGCCAGGTAAGTGCCAGGTAAGTGGGAGGTTCTCCACTACGTAAGTAGTGGGCCTAATTAAGTAACCACTTGCCTTAGACACACTTGCTTTAGACACCGCAAAAGAAACGCGGATAAGCAATAAATTACCCACGACCTCCTTCTGTCCTAAGTGAGCGCGATGGTCCTTAGAGTCATGTCTAGATATTTTTTAGTTAATGAGGGTGATGCAGATGCAAGTTTGTGATTTTTGGGGCTTAGGAAGGGTAATGAACTCCCCACCTAATCTGAATTTGGTCTTTGCCCCTTAATTTCCGTATTAAAAAATGCAAACAACCAAGATCAAACACGCACAATGTTTTTCTTTTTGCGGCGCTGCGAATTTTTGCAAAGAATCCTGCAGAAATTGGTTATTGGACAGAGCAGGGAGGAGATAAGAAAGACAGAGATATACCTGAGAAGTTTGGAACAGGGAATCAACTTTCCCGCCGCGGATCCGTCGCAAGAAGCCACCTAATGCCGCGGTTGCGCGGTCCTTTGAGAAGATACCTGCACAAAAATTGGTACAGATGCTTCTGTTGTCTCACTGAGCTTCCTGAGATGCTTTGCAAATTTTTCCTCTTGCTCCACAGATTCCAGATCTCTTTCCAACAAATCACAACAAATCGTTAAGCGCTTGTGCGAATTTTGATCTAAAAATTCTGATGGAATAATAAATTTTCCAACTCAAATTACAAAAACGAACAAATTAGCACACTATCCCCGGCAACGGCGCAATTTGATTGATCATCTTCGTGTCGTACGTAAAATGTTTCACAACCAAAGAAATTTATACCGCAATCAATTAACGGTGTCTATTGTAGTTTCGTCGGTGAATGCGGATCGTCCACTGAGAAAGTGTGATTTGCTCGTTATTGTTTTAATTGAGTCGAAAATTAAAAGATAAAAGAAATTGCAATAAAATTGATTCAAGATTTGTGAGCTTTCATTTTCAAGAAACTTAAAGAAAGTAAAGATCTAAAATCAAGAATCAAGAAATGTTCCCAAATTGTTTGAATTATCAAGATTTGTAAAGAGACTTGTCGGAATCGATCCAATTGATAGTGATGGTAAATACTAATTATTATAAATTCTTATCTATTGAAAATTTGTTGCTAGATCGATGACGATCAATGAGAATTAGGGATCTATTGAAGAAACTAGGGTTTCTTCATCATCATCCCTTATCCTTTCATTGATTATCATTCAAATTCTAGCCTCTAGAAAATTAAATCACCGATCGTTGATCTCTAATTTGGAGCGAAGAAATCGATCTCACTCAAATTAGGTTTTCATGATTCAATTTCTTAAAGTTTACAAAACTCATAAGACTTAAGAATCGTTCAAGAATTTAATCATCAACATCTATCTATTTCCTCGATTCCGCTACAAGCGGAGATTTCACTCACACATCATGAAAAAAGAACGAATCAAGAATCGATAAATTTTCATAATGCAAGAATGTAAAGAAAAGCAAGATTTACAATATTCACCTTTATTATCGACGATTAGATACAATTCACTCAACTCGAGATTACAAGATTTGAGGAGGTAACTAAATCAGCCGAAATTAGCTTCGCATCGATCTTCTTGAGTCGCGGATCATCATGGATCTCTTTCTCGGATGAAGGTCGGCATTACTTCAAAGGATCACCATTTGCTTGCTTGATTCGCTTCTCGATGAATCTTGATTTGGCTTTTGGATTGGATTTGAGGCTAGGGTTTTGGATCACAAGTTGTGTCACTCAACTTGTATTTGGAATTGTTGAACAACTAATCAACTCTTGAACAACCTTTGTAATGATGCCCTAGGTGCCCTTTTATAGTTTTCCCTCAAGCTTCCCCTAGAAGCTAGGTCTAGCTTCCCTTGGAAGCTTGGTTGTTATGAAGCTTGCATAAGAAGCTAGATAGTTACGTAGAAGTTTCTAGATTAAGGCGGTTAACTAGCTTGCATGAGAAGATTGGTTTTTATGAGGCTTGCATGAGAAGCTTGGCTGTTAGAAGGGAAGCTTCTGGAGAACTCTAAGGACTGAAGCATCATGAAGAAGTTTTGCTGTTGAAAAGAAGTCTCAGGGAAAATTACCAACCGCCGATGAGTCAGAACGGCCACGGATCCGCGGCGGATTGGCCTGACTCGGCCGCAGATCCACGGCCGTATAGGGAGCTCTCTGGTTGAATTCTTCAGGGATATTTTGTGTTGACTTTTTGGAACTTTCCTGATATCTGGAATCTTATAATTCTTTCCTGTTTACTGCCAGATCACAAGTCTTGGACTTGACGTATTTTATCAGCACTTTTAGTAGTTCCGGCTCTTTTACCTGGAGAATTTCCTGCACACAATCTCGAGACAAGTGTTTGATATATAAAAGATCACGTATGCAATAATAAACACACAATTTCTCTCATAATGCTGGTTATAATGTATAACACATGTTATTTGGTATTTTTGCAGACAAATTGCTAATATGTGCTATATTTATACCAAACACCTTTAGATGATTACAAATAATAGGGAAATTGCTGTGTTAAAAATACAATATTTTTGACTGATCAGGAAGCACCTTTGACGACGTCGCCCATAGCAAGAGTTGGAAGGGCTATCTTTTTTGCGGTAGCCCTTTAGGTGTCACGAGCCTCTTTGCGGGCCCGTTTAGGTTCTTTCCCAGCCTATTGAAGACTGAGATGTCAGCTTTGGACGGCCCATTAAGAGGGGCCGTTGTGATCGCCAGTCGTTCAACGATCGACCTCTTAGGAGCTTCCTCTTGCGGCGCTGAGGCACCGACAGCCACTGGTGGGAACATAGTCCCGAAGAATAGTCCAGTAGGTCACATTGTGCTCGTAGGTCACTCCTTCAGTTGGGATGGAGCAAGAGTTGCTGTTGCAAAAGGTGCAGTTGGAAGCCATCGATTTTCTTCTTCTGCTGCACAGGAGCAAGACACCAAATTTTAGTACCTCAAATCCAAGGGCAACCATAGAGAACCACGATTTTGTTCGCGAAATACGACATACAAAGTATGGATTGGAAAGAGGAAAACGTCCCACCGGACGTTACAGAATCTGTTCACCACCGGAGACGGGGACGAACCGGGATGGATCGTCTTTCCTGAATCTCGGGGCAGATGCTATTTGGATTTATTCGTCCACCTCCCCAAAGATACCAAGTTGATTTATGGTACCATATATCGGAGGTTTGGACAAACGCGACCGTTGTAGCAGACTTTATAAGATTCCCCCTCATTTTATGAGGGGTTTTTGATTGTGGGGACGTTTTTCCTGCAGGCGCAAGCCCTTCCAGTTAATTACATTACCGTATTGCGATAACCACTTTCTCCTTCTCCAGCAGTTCACTTTGTGTCATGTGTGTTTTTGTTTGTTTTGGTTGCCTGTGGATTGTATATGGAGACTAGTTTATGTCGTCGCCCATAGGGCATGGATTAGTCCAAATCCGTATATTTTTAGATTCGGGCTTGGTTTATTTAAGGACCGTTGATCTGGTTTGAGATTAAGATCAACTTAAATATATATATATGAGCATTTGGGGCTTAGTTTGTTTTAGTTTAAGGACGTCACGGTCCATTATCTCCATATTTAGGGCAAATATTAGCTTAAGGACATTTCGGTCCAACGTTCCCATTTTAGGGACGAATATTAGTTTAAGCACGTTTCGGTCCAACATTCCCGTTTTGGGGACAAATATAAGTTTAAGGACGTTTCGGTCCATTAATGCCGTTTTTGAGGCGAATATAAGTTTAGGGACATTTCGGTCCCTTATCCATCTTGCGCGCATGTGTATTTGTTATGTGACGAAGTGAACAATAGCGATATGGAATGTGCCCAATTTGGGGCACGATTCAATTTGAGGCCTGCACATCAATTTGGAAGTGCATCAATGTAAAAAAAGTTGTTGGTCATCGGAACCCGCCACCTCTCTGAAGACATTGAAGAATTACAACGACATGTATCAGAGGTGTGAAGAGATGTACACTTAAACTAAATCACGTATTTGAGCGGAAAAGGGGTGATGGTCCTAAGAATCATTAGTCGTATTTGGGACTAAGAGTACCTTAGGAGATGTGGGATGAATATCGTTTTGGATATCATTAATGACAGATCTTTAGTCAATGTATGAGACTAAAATCAGTTTGGGATATCATGAGCAATATGGGTTCGGTTGATTTTAAAATCAAAGAGGTTTAACCTCAGGAATTTCAGCCTATTTGGGCTGAGATTGGGTTTCTATGCTACCCAGTAGTGTTAAACACTGATATATGCTGTTCTCGCGTGTATTTCACGTGGGGCACTGGAATAGTACTGAGCACTAATCTTTTTTGGCTCACGTGTTTTTCACATGAGGCGCTTATATATGGGTGCTGCCCAAACATGGCTAAGCACTTGTCATTTTGACTGAACATGGAGTGCTAAGCACTTTGCATGGCACTCACGTGGGAAGCACGTGAGTGCTGAGCATTGATTTCAGGTTTTATTTGCTCACCCCCTTTTTGCCATAAGTGCTAAGCACTTGGCTGGGGCTCAAGTGGGAAGCACATGATGTGTTTTTATTTTTCTTCTTTTGTTTTAAGCACTCACGTAGGAAACACATTAGACAAAAATAACAGTGCTAAGCACTAATTTTACTCACGTGTGTTTCACGTGAGACGCCAAGTTCTTCTTGTTTTCAGAGATATTAATTTCTGTTAATAACTTTTTAGTCGTTGATGATCAAGATTTCTGTTTTGAAGATCTTGAATCATCATCATCATTATTATTGGAGAACTAAGTTCTCTTTATTTTTATAAGAATTAAGTTCTTTATGTAGGGTTAAACCCTAATTTTGGGGAAATTAAATTCCCAGAACATATGTTCTTTTTCTTTTTTTTTAACCTAGTTCTTTTCCCTAAGTTTTGAGTCAGAATAACAGAATCTCCCCAATGAGAATTAAATTCTCAACTTGTTGGAAGATTTTCTTTTACAAATCTCAAACCAGAAGAAGAACTAAGTTCTTGTTTGAAGGGTTAAACCCTTATATCTGTTATACTAGGCAAGAGAGATCCTTTTAATCTCTCCTTTTTTTATTTACCTAGAGTGTTTTTGAAGGAGGAGAGTCTTCTTCTTTTGAGAATTAAATTCTCTATTCTCTTAAGAGCTTACTGTATTTTTGCAGAAACTTATTGGGGGTTCTTTTTATTTCCTTCCTCCAGTCTCTTTTGAGACTTGAAGTCTCGGGTCCTTTATATATTGGAGGCAGATTGTTAATGGGTTTTGAGAAAATCTCTCATTGAGAGATTCCAATTGATTTAATTGGTCTCAAAATTGATTTGGGGAATTTTACCCACCGTTGGATTTTTGATCCAAGTGTCTCTTGTTCCCGCCAAAAGCTATTTGTTCCTGTTTACACCGGTTAAAGTTTCGTTTACAGATATATGTGAAATCAGACTCATTAATATATGCACATGCACACATCAGAGAAAGAACATGTGTTAGAAAGGGAGCACTTGGTGGTCAACGACAAAATAAAGCATTTAATTGAACATTTTATTCTATAGGATATAGATCACCAAACATGGGATCGAAAGTACAGGGATTCACAAAACTATGGATAAAATTATCTAACGCCCTCTCTGCCTTCTCCACCATGTCAAAGCGGCGATCTTCACAAACAGTCGCTCCCCATCGGTCAGAACTATGCCCATCAACGAAGGCAGACATGACAACCCGCTGAGCCCGTATCTGGTATAGCAGCTGAACAGAGCGATCCCTCAGAGCTGTGGTAATCAAAAGTGCCTCGTGAAAACACTCGATCTTGTCCTCTGCGGCATCGAGCATTGCCAGAGTCATTTCTGCTGGATGAGGAGGGATGTTATCGAGCACGGACAAGAAGACCATCCGAAGACAAATGGAGCCGATGGGGAGAGGAGATCCTCTGCGAGTCAAAACCTCGTACAACACCGTATCGCATTGGTCATCCGTAGGAGCAGGGTTCACCAAGTGTACAGCAAAACGAGAAACGATTTCCTCAATAGGCACCTCCCATGGTTGCCGGCGAGCATGTGGATGATTACAAACCATAGCTCTTCTCTGTTAAAATAATCCTCTGAAAGTGAGAAAGAAGAGAACCATTGCTTCAAATTATAAAGAGAGACATTTAAGTCTAAGCACAGAAAATTTTGTGTATGATGGAACGGTTTCCAAGCTCTGTTAAGAGAATGCATTGGGAAAGAGAAGTTTGACTCAAGAAAAGTAGAGAAAGAAGGCGAAAAGACACCTTGAGTAAAGAGACGGCGCCTCACATGCAGAACACGAGAGCGCTCGCGCCAGGAGCGCTCGCGCCAGGAGCGCCAGCGCTAAGAGTCAAAGAGCTCACGTGTAAAGCACGAGAGAGCTAGCGCCAAGAGCGCCAGCACTAAAATTCAAAGACTCTGAGGCAGCGCTCACGTGCAAAACACGAGAGCGCCAAGCGCTAGAACTAAATGTTATCCACCATTGGATCAAAGATCCAACTAAGATGAATAAATCATCAAATTACAGAATTCAATTCTGTTGAGGAAATACTTCTCAAATCTTTCCAAACAAGAAAGATTGTACTCTGTAAATCAGAGCACCATTGGATCAAAGATCCAATGGTGATTAAAAACCACCAAGATACAGAATAAGTTCTGTATGGGAAAATACTTTCCCAATCTTTTTAACAACAAGAAAACTATCTTCTGTAAAACAGAAGACCTTGGATCAAAGATCCAATGGTGGGAAACTTTTCCCAAATCAATCAAAAATCTCTCAATGAGAGATCTCCTTAACTGATTCAACAAATCAGCCTCCCCTATATAAAGGAACCAAGACTTCAAGTCTTGGAAGGGAAGGAAGAACCCCCCTAAACTTCAAGTTCACAGAAAAGAAAAAGAGAAGAGCAAGCTTTAAGAAGAAGAAATTTTCTTCAAGGTAAATAAAAAGAAGAGAGATCATAACATCTCCTCCATATTTGAGAGTTCAACTCTCACATCAGAAAAACTTAATTCTTTTCCTAGATCACAGATCTATAAGACCAAGTCTTGCACAAAAAAACAGAAGAGATCAAAGCATCTCCTCACAAAAAGAAGAACTCAGTTCTTAGATTCATGAGACAAAGTCTTTTATAAACTGAGAATTTAATTCTCAGAGCACAGAACTAATCAGAGCTGCCAAAGAACCGCTTTAGCGCTTCAATTTGAAAGAAACGCTTTAAGCGCTCCAAGTCTGGCGCTCAGCGCCAAGCGCGCCACGTGATCCTCGCGTGGGCGCTATTTTATAAGAAACGCCTTAGCGCTCCAAGTCTGGCACTCAGCGCCAAGCGCTCCATGTGCTCCTCACGTGGGCGCTATTCTAAAGGAAGCGCTTTAGCGCTCCAGCGCTCCAAATCCGGTGCTCAGCGCCAAGCGCTCCACGTGCTCCCCACGTGGGCGCTATTTCGGAAGAAGTGCCTTAGCGCTCCAAGTCTGGTGCTCAGCGCCAAGCACTCTGTACATAAAGCGCTCTGTGCCGTAAAGAGTGTTCAACACTCAATAAAAAACAAAAATAAAGTGGGTGTCAGTACCCCAATAAATGTTTAGCAGTATGTGTATAGAGAAAGGACTATGTCCTAACAAGTGTCTAACACTTTATAAAAAAAAGAAATGACAGAGACTCAGTGGGCTCAGCCCAAGTTGGACAAACTCATAATCAACTGAGCCCATGTGCTCTTTATTGGACTCAGTCCCAAACAAGATTATCAAATCTTTGATGAACATTCACTGGCTCAAGGGTGCATCTCTCCACACCTCTGATACGTGTCGTTGTAATTCTTCAACGTCTTCAGAGAGGTGGAGGGTCTCAATAACCAATAACTTTTGGTGCATCCCAAAATTGGCTAAACCAGAACCCCACAGAGTATGACGTCTTTAAACCCTACAGATGTCTTTAAACCCTACGGACTACGGCGTCTTTAAACATGGACTATGAAGTCCTTAAATACCATGGACCGTAATGTCCTTAAACTAACTATGGACCGTAATGTCCTTAAACTAATCTTCATGGACTATGATGTCCTTAAACTCCACGGACTATGATGTCCTTAAACTTTGGACCGCAATGTCTTTAAAACTAAGCTCCATGGACCGCAATGTCCTTAAAACTAAATTGCGAACCGCAACGTCCCTAAAAACTAAATCTCACGGACTATGATGTCCTTAAACTTTAGACCGCAATGTCTTTAAAACTAAACCCTTTGGACCGCAATATCCTTAAAACTAAATTGCGGACCGCAACGTCCCTAAAAACTAAATTGCGGACCGCAATGTCCCTAAACTAAGACGATAGAGTCCAAATACTCTTTCGTTGGATCTAAATGATCCCAAAACCTTGTTGAGTAGATCTTAGTCTAGAATTAAAGTGACGTATCCTCAACAAACATTTAAGTTGATCTTAATCTAAAAATAGGATTAATGATCCTTAAAACCAACCTAAACCTAAATCTAAGAAAATACAGATTTGGACTAATCCACGCCCTACGGGCGACAACACAAATTAGTCTCCGCATACAATCCACGGGCAACCAAAAATAAAACAAACACACACGACATGAAGTGACCTTCTGGATAAGGAGAAAGTGGTTATCGTAACCCGATAACGTAATTAACTGCAGGGGCTTGCGCCTACAGGGAAGAGCGTCCCCACAAT
This sequence comes from Agapanthus africanus, assembly GCA_030015575.1. Taxonomy (NCBI): domain Eukaryota; kingdom Viridiplantae; phylum Streptophyta; class Magnoliopsida; order Asparagales; family Amaryllidaceae; genus Agapanthus; species Agapanthus africanus. Next base: position 340,033,735 of record CM057338.1, on the reverse strand, counting down.
CAAAAACCTTTGCAAGCGAGGGGGAATCTGACGAAGTCTGCTACAACGGCCGCATCTGTCCAAACCTCCGATACACGGTGCTATAAATCAACCTGGCACCTTCGGAGAGGTGGACGGATAAAACCCAAATAGCATCTGCCCCCAAAATTCAGGCCGGACGTCCCAACGTCCCGGTCGCGGTTTTCGGCGGCGAACAGATTCTGGCACGCCCGGTGGGACCTTTTCCTCTTTCTACTCCACACTTCGTGTGTCGTGATTGTGAACGAATCATGGTTTAATGTGGTTGTCCCTGGATTCGAGGTACTAAGATTTGGTGTTTTGCTCCCGTGCAGATAAAATGGCTTCCAACTGCACCAACTGCAACAGCAACTCCCACTTCTTCCTCGTTGGAGGAGTGACCTATGGGCCCCAAGCAGCCTCCATCTTCACCATGCCAGTGGAACATGTGACTCAGGCCACCACTGGACTGTTCTTTGGGACCATGATCCCACCGACAAGCTTCAGCATCCCAATACCGTCACGGGAAGCTCCGAAGAAGTCAGTCTTTGATCGGCTTACCGCTACCACGACCCCTCTCAACGGGTCATCCAATTCCAAGTCTACTGCATCAGTCTTCGACAGGCTGAGCCTGAGCTTAAGTGGGCCCATGAAGAAGCCTGCAATACCCGAAGGGGTTATCCCAAAGCAGATAGCCATTCCGGCTCAAGTAGAGGAAATCGCCAAAGCGGCTTCTCCTGCCAAAGGATCTGTCTTTGCAAGACTGGCCGCTCCAACTCCCGCTCCAGGAAAAGTCACCAAGGCTGCTTCCCTTGCCCAAAAGTCAGTCTTTGACAGGCTGGACGTTCCTTCTCAACGGACGTCAGTCTTCGACCGGCTGGCACCAACAACAGTTTCTCATCAAAGCATGAAGCACGATGAAGATACCCCGACAACGGAGGTGATCCCGGCCGCACGACATGCTCGACGTCACTACTGGCGCCGAGTGAGGAAAGCTGGAGGCAGTTCCCCTTCTGGACTGACTCCGCCAGCTCCAATGGTGGAAATTGATGCTGCTGTTCCAACTGGGAACAACTTTGAACCACTCAAGAGGGTGCGCAGGAACTCTCCAACCGCTACAATGAAGAAGACTCCTCCACCTGTGGAGAACTTTACAAAGCCGAAGTCAGAACAGCCTCCTCAGCAGCTGTCCTCCAAAATCTGTAGGGTCTGGCGCAGAGTCCAAGACTCTGTAGTTGACCAAAACTACCTCCACCGACAGAAGAAGATGAAGGTTCGGCAAGAGTAGGACCGCCCTGTCGTATCACAGAAGGTGTCGTCTGCTTGGGTGCCTGCTGCAACGGCCCCCTCAACTTCGACCGCCCACAAAAGGAGAAGGCCGGAGAAAATCCCTGTGTCTGCAAACAATCTCAAGGGCATTAAATCTAAACGCCCCGAGCCTGGAGGCATGGTAGAGCACACCATTTACATGGCTTCCAGAAAAGAGGAAAGCCGTGCTTCTGGGGGTCGTTGACCACTTACGCGGTCCGTAACAAAGGCTCAGGAGCAACAGCAAAAGCTCCAGGAGATGCTAACAAAGATGGATGCGCTCACTGGGCCGAAAGAAAGCACGTAGACGTTGTCGGAGCAGCGCCAGGAACAGGAAACCGACGCCGAGTTCCTCCGATGAATGCTCAAGAAGAAAGACAAAGAGGCCACAGAACAAGCGACCAACATAAAACAAATGGCGTTATTGTTCCAGGATATGGTGGGCATGATGGTCCAGCCGGACCCTCCAGCGGAGAAGCCTCCGGTGTTCATTGAAGACGATAGAGGGGAGACATCAAACCCTCTCCGGCCTGTTTAGCCGCCAAGGAGGAAACAATCTCGAAAGCTGCGCTCGATGATTATATAGCTCAATAGATACGAGCCCATCAAGCGAACGAAGCTGCTGGTCAAGTCGTCAGAACTGGGCGACCCTATCCCAGCTGGTACGATCAGATTAAGTACCCTCCAGGATACACAATCCCAAAATTTCATGTATAAAAGGGGAGAGGCAACCCCCACCGGCATGTCGCCCAGTTCAGGGCTCTCGGCGGCAATACTGGAGGTGACGATCAGCTGCTGCTTCGCCAATTCGTCGGCAGCTTGGCGGAGACGGCCTTCGAATGGTATTCGGAGCTTCCCGACGAATCCATCAAAACATTCACGGAGATGGAGTTCTTATTCACCCAGCGTTTCGCAAACGCTAGCGAACGCACCCCAATCACGACATTGATCAATGCCTGGATGAAGCCAGGGGAGACATGGATTCAGTATGCAATTCGGTGGCGCAACCTATGGTCGAAGTGCGAACAGCGTATAGAAGAGGCTCCTGCAGTAAGCATGTTTGTGGGAACCCTCGATCCGCAGGCGATCATATCCCAATTCATGATGTTTTTCAAGCCAACCACCTTCCAGGCCTTGATTGACAAGCTGGCCCAAATGGACCAGATGGGCCATAGGCCTTCCTCTTCAAAGACGGAGCCTCGGAATGAAAAGGGAAAAGGGAAAGCGACCTTTGTCGCCAATGCTCAGCAACAGCCGAGTGGTCCAAAACCAGTCGATCGCCAAAATGACAGACAGCGATTTATCAACGAAATGATTATATAGCTCAATAGATATGCTTATATGTTAATTATAATATATAAGCATATGATAAAGAGTAAATTTGCAGATAAACCCACATATGTTCTATATTTATAATAAACACATTTAAATATTTAAGAAAAGTAAGAAAAATGTTATATCAAATGTGCAATATTTTCGACTGAAAAATACCCTTTTCACAGATTTGAATCTGTTGCCCATTTCAACAGAACTCGCTTTTCGAGAATGTTTAAAAAAAACTCCATTGTTTATTAATGAGAATCCTTTTAGATTCTCACAATGATTATCTTGCCCCATCATTGGTGAGCCGCCATTTTGATTTTGTAGGACCCACTGGCTTTGTAGTTAGTAGTCTCATGAGACAAACTCATATTTTTTTTATTAATGGGTTTTCTCTTTATTTTTTTAGGTACAATGGCCTCACTTCCTTACTTCCTTTACACATGCTCGGAGGTCGCTTTTCCTCAGTCGCCATCAGACGAGGAAGTTATGGCAATGATCAGGGAACATGATAAGGACAAAAAGAGTCTTCTCTTATAAGGAGTTTAGTACGGTCATATTATCAGGGGTCGCCACAGTTTTACGTGTGAAGTACCAGTAGAACTCATCTGCTCAATGTCGTTGATGGAGCATCTGCGTACTGCTTATGCGGTGGAAGCGGCTAATTGGACTCCTGCGAGCCGGCTTGAGCCATCAACGACTGGGATACCCAATCAACCCGTAATGGCTTTTGATATCTTGGGATGCCGAATATGTCAGGGTGAAGCCCGACCCTGGGGCAGATCTATAAGGTAGGTGTTACCCCGCGTCATCCAGTAGGCTACTGTCCTTAGGCCCGGTACATTCTTTCCTCCCAACGTTCATGGTTGCAGAAATTTGGGTTGTATCAAGCGGTGTACGCGTTACTGTTCTACTGCCATACTCCTCACGTCTGGTGGGTCAAGGCTTTTTTGAACAAGTGGAACCTTCCAACGTAAACGTTTCTGCTCGGGGACCGTGAAGTCTCTATTTTGTTGGTGGAGTTCCGGGACATTTCAGGGCTGCCGATTAGGGGAGAGCACTACGAAGAATTATTGCCTCATGACGAGTATATATTTGCCACAGTGCCAGCTGTACTTGAAGACTTAACAACCGAGAACACTGTTTGGCATAAGCACCCGAGTCTAATCAAGGCTTTAGGAATTTTTGAGAGACTATTCATAGCATCGGAAGGACAATGTGTCACTTTTGACGCTTTTATTGCTTGCTTTCTTCGTAAAAACGCCCTATCTAAGAAAGCTCCGAAATTCGCGAAGGTCGAGGATCCCTTCGGATTCGGCTTGGAGAAATTGCCAGCTAAAGAAGAAGATTTGCCGCGGTTTTATATTCCAAATTCGTCAACCGTGATATTTGACGCAATCACTGCCCCTGGAATAGACGAAGAAACATTCTTTGTCAGCTTCATCAGTCTCTGGCTTAGCTGGTTCGCCATGCCGATACATCGCCGTTTTATGAGAGCCTCCGTCTTCTATCCTGCCCATCGCATAGCCAAAAGAGTGCGATTGGTCATTGGTGTTGCAGGGTTATCACACCTATATCATGGTTTAAGTACTGCCGCCAACACTTCGAACCAGGTGCATACACCGTGAATTGCTCTCTCCTCTACTTCATGTCATGGATCGAGATGCATGTGTTAGGCACATTTGCTACACACCGGCGTCCTGATTTCTATGAGTCATATACCTTCCCGTGGCTCATGAGGCTGGTCGATACTTCCGCTCCTGATTCGACTCAGTTAGGGGCTCTGCGTGTATTGCTTAATCCGTATTCAAACGAAGGCGGGATGGTTTTCAGTGATTGAGTTCTCTCTACGTCAGCGGGGCCTGTTCAATAGTTATTCGATTTGTCGAAGAATGGAGTTATGGATTTAAAACATAAAGAGATCATGCATTTATATTCAATTAGGCCGGGGTACTTAGTGTTCCGCCTAAATGACACTGCTCTCTTCATGCAGTATAATCCGCATCGCTTCGCGCAGCAGTTAGGTTACAACCAGGGCGTCCCCTTCGAATCCTTTTTAGTTGAGCTACTCTCTCGCTGGAGGCTGCTCGTGACATCATCCATCATTTCATGTGGTTGAATATGGTTCCCCCTTCATGATCCCGGAGCCCGACTATCTTCTAAGGCCCGTGGGACCCTTTAAGTGCTGGTATCGCCACCGTGTTAGTCTTATCATCGCAGAGGAAAGGCGAGTGCTCTTCGAGTGTAAAGCCTCTGCTCCAGCTGAAGCCATCAGCACTCCATTGCGTCCACGGTCGGTTGTTCGCCCTCCTCTGAGGGACAGTGATTCAATGCTTATTCCTAAAGCTGCTCGGGCAGAATCAGTCCCCCACACTGTTGGTATGCTGGTTAGCCCTAGAGCTGGGGCAAAGATTCCTGATAAAGTACCAGCAGCGGCGTCACCAAAGGCGGACACTGAAGGCGGGGTTGGGCAGCGCCGTGCAAAAGAGCCGAAAGGGAGGAAGCGCCCTTCTACTCATGCTAGCTCGAGCCCTAAAAGGAGGTATAAATCGGCCGCCGGTCTACTCGATGCCTTGCTCGAGTCCGAGCCTCTTCAGGATGAGCCTATATCTGCGCATGAACCAAACGATGGTCTCCTCTTTCTTGGTAGATCCATCGAGGAAGCCGCTCAGTTGGCCGAGGCTTTGAAGAGTTCACAGGATGAAGCCAAAAACATGCGTCCCAAGAAGGGATGCTTTCCTTCTGTTGAATTCCAAGATGTTGATCTGGCCCCGACTATGTTACCGGTTGTTCCTCTGATGCTGGAAGGAGAATAGGCTCTCAAACCGCCAATCTCGGCTGCTTCTGAAGTCGAGGCTGCTCTAAAGGCTGGTAGAGATTTATCTTCAATCGAAGCTCGACGAGCGCGACTAAACAGAAAAGTGCAGTAGCTCGAAAAGGCCATTCTTCAGGCTCCCTGGTGTATTGATATGTATATTTTATGTCCTTCTCAGCAGATAATTTATATTACTTTCGTATCGTATCTTCTTTACACATTTTTCCTCCGTAGGGCCTTCTGCAGCGGGCACAGTTTCGAGCCCAGATCACGCCTCAGAGCCTCTTTGATGGCCTTTATTCCTCCAGCGGAGGTCGCCAGACTGGCCATAGACTCTGTAAATATTTTCAGTGGCGCACGAGAGGGTGTAGGGGAGATTGCTGAATCTGCTATCCCTCCAGTCCAGAATGGACAAAATATCGGAGGTAATCCATATATATATTTTTGTTTTTAACGACCTCTCCACATGTCTAACCCTTTCTTTTCCTCAGAATTGCGGGAGCTGGCGTCTTTTATTGTAGATCTTTCTCCGGAAGAAACCTTCTAGCGTTTACTTAATATGGCGGCCCCGCACGCGATACCCCCAGAGTATTGTCATTTCCTCTGGCCAAGGTAGGTATTCCTTTGCCTTTCCATTTTATATTCTCATGATAATGCCGATGTGCCCCTTTATTTTAAACCACAGTCCTAGAGCCTGATGACGAAGTTGAAGTTCTTGATGGGCCTAGGGATCTCTCAGATCCGCCTTCTGTGGCCATAGGTAAGTGACGCTTTATCACTGGCATTCTTTTACCTATTCCTTGTTCGGAAAGGCGGATAACTATACACGTATTTTCACAGCTTTGCCAGCCTTGACTCCACTAGAGTCCCGAATTTACATGCCACCAGGCCCTTACGCCAGACGCATGTCTGAAAGGATGGCAAAACAGAGCATTCACTCACTGGCGACTCTTATTGAAGATCTTCGCGCTGGCACTTCCGTCATGGCTAAAGAATTTGCTGTTGAAGCCAATGCTTCCTTGTCCGTTCTTGCCACCTACCATGACGAGGCGCTGGTGCGTACTTGGGTCGAATATTTCCGTCAAGTGGAGGCTTCCCTACATGGAGTTGAATGCGTACGCCTCTCTTCTGATATCCTATCCGTAAAGGCCAGCTTGCATGGGTGAATCGATCGGTGAGCGGCCAATCTATAGTCTTGCAAGAAAAGGCTCAATCGGAAGTTTTCAGCAAGGGAGTTAGCTTCGAAGGGTTTGGGGGAACTTTAAGCCCAGCTCACTATCAAGACTACTCGGGCCTATGAAATTTGGCGGGTCCTTCAGGAGGCCATTACGGAGGTGGTGGCTCTTGATAAAGCCGTCATTTTTACATGCGAGATGGTTGAGACCCATAAGACTGCAAAGAAAGAGATTGAGAATCAATTTTCCTCATACCAAAAATAGCAGGCACTGGCAGGGACTCAGCTTGCGGTGTTGCTAGAGCTTGAGGCGAAAGTTCGGCGGAAAAATGATGATCTAGTTGGCTTATTGAACCGCTCGCCGTCTTGAATACTTTGTCGCTGTATATCTTTCTTTCTTCTTTTATTTTCCCTTTTTTGTATCTTGTATTCATTTGGATTTATGAATAAAAGACTCATTTTATTTCATACTTGCGCCTCTCTATCCTTTGATGTCTTGATTTGGCGTAAAGTAGTTTATATACTCATTTCGGAGTTTATAGTTTATGTACTCGTTTCGGAGTTTGTAGTTTATTCATTCATCTCGGAGTTTCTAGTTTATGTACTCATTTCAGAGTTTATAGTTTACTCACTCGTTTCAGAGTCTCTAGTTTATATACTCATTTCGGAGTTTGTAGTTTATTCACTCATCTCGGAGTCTCTAGTTTATGTACTCATTTCGGAGTGTTTTTAGTTTACCTCGGGTTTACAGGCAAACTTGTACTAACGTTATATGCAGATAACCCCTATTCTTTATGACGGAGGTCCATTACGCTTATGGTACTAGGGTTTTAGTACGTGGTACCGTCGCGTTGGCTGATGTATTACTCGATATGCGGTCTTTAAGCCGTTGTTCGAGTAGCCCCTCGACTGTCGTGTCTCCGATCCCTTCGAGGGCTGAACAAGATGTCTTCAAGTAATCTCCTTAGGTCATATTACCGTCGGAAGAGCAAACATTAGGAATTCGCCATGACGCTTTTTACTTGAGATTAGGCTCAGTTTGGAGCCCCGATGAGTCATAACCACTCCGCACTGATGTGGGATGATCTCCGATAGTCTTTTAGGCTTTATATGAGTTGCTTTCAAGACCCGAAGCTGGGAATATGCCGTTGCTTCATTTTTTTTATTTTTTATTTTTGACGATGTAGCGCCGATTCTTTGCTGAAGTAGGGTAGACATTTGTAAGACTTCTATGCTGTATGTATTGCAGTTGAAGTCCGGAGCTAGGAATATGCCATTGCTTCATTTTTGTTTCGACCCTTAGGTCTTTTGTTGACGTTGCGTCTGCATCCCGCTGGCATGAGAAGAACGTCGAGCTGGAGCTAGGATTTTTACCATCACTCCACTTTTGTTTGTTGATGTTGCGCCTGCACCGAGAAGGAACGTCGAGTTGGAGCTAGGATTTTACCATCACTCCTTTTTGATTTGGCTCCTTGGAGACTTTGTTGACGTCGTATCTGCACCCTACTGGAATGAGAAGAACGTCGAGCTGATCTCTAGGCTGTAGATATTGCTGTCAAGATCCGGCTCTCACTTTGACGGAGCCTGGTAGGAAAGTATGTTTCCCTTTCTTTCATTTGTGCCCATAGATTGTATATAAGAGTCAGTATGGACATACTTACATGGTAGAGGAAATTTTATTTTATTTTATTTTTTATTGCCGCGATACTTTATCTTTTCAGCTTTTCATATCACGAAAGTCGCGATTGCCCAAACATTTCAGCTATTTTTCGCGGTGCCCAATCATTTCGGCTATTTTTTATATTTTTACTCGTTGCTTTTTATTGACAGTTGCCCAAACATTTCGGCTGTTTTTATATGCATATATTTTTTTACTCGCTGATTTTTATTACGAGTTGCCCCATCATTTCGGCTGCTTTTATATTCATTTTTTTGCTGCTCGCTGCTGTTTTTTATTGCGAGTTTGGAATCTGATACCAACCTTGGTATCAGCATCGCTACAACTGGAATATTGTCAGGAGCAAATCATCATTTGCCGTGAAAGGGCTTAGAGTTTGACGCCCGTTTAGGCATCTTCATCGCTACGACTAGAATATTACCAGTAGCGGCTCATCATTTGCCTTTGTTGATTTGAAAAAATATGGCTTAGAAAACAGGGTTAGGATCCTGTTGATTAATGCTTTTGACTTTATGAGCCGTAAGTGTTTCATAAAGGTATTTCTCCCTACGAATCGTGAGAATCTCGTATGTGTATTTTCTCCTTAGGAATCGTGGGGATTCCCAAGTGATATTTTCTCTTGTAAGTCGTAAGGATCTCGCAAGAGTGTTTTCTCCTTATAAGTCGAGAGGACTTACAAGTGTCGTTCACTATATGGGGAAATTTCTTGCCATTGGTAGAACTTGGTGGAGAAATGTTTATTCGTGCCTGTAGATTGTATACAAGGGTCAATATTGGACCGCCTGTAGGGCAACTTGTAGAATATAACTGCTTAAGAAACAGGTTCAGATCCCTGAAGCTTAAGGCTTTTGAGTCTTATGAGCCATGAGGGTCTCACAGGGGGAATTCTCCTTACGAGTCGTGAGGATCTCTCAAGTATAATTTCTCCTTAGGAATCATGAGGATTCCTAAGTATGTTGCTCCTTTATGAGTCGTAAGGTGTAACATTTTGAAATATTTTAGAGAATTTATTATTTTATTTAATTAAAAATGTTATTTTATGTTTATTGAAATAAAAAGACCTTTTAATATGTAGTAGGACAAATTAGCAAAGGAAGTAGTTTGTTTTTATAATAATAAGTGTCATAAGGGGTTTTGTGAAAAGTTTAATTTTTGTGGAAATTTGAGTTGTGTGAGGGTTTTTGTGTAAAAAGGGTTAGGTAATGGTTAAGGATAGTTGAACCTCACACACATCACAACTCCAATTGAACCTCAAGCTCACACCTCCTCCTTGCATAAACACACCACTTCACTTCATAGTGACACATCCTACATGCATGGATGCACCATTCTTCCCCATGATGACACCTCCTCCTAAATTTATCCTCATCATTCTTATCTTTTCCCTATAGCTCAGTTGAATTATTAAGTTGGAAACAAATTTACTAAATTAAGAAAATAAAGAGAATCCTAGAACACACCAAAGTAAAGAAAAGAAGAGAAGCTAAGTACCAAGTGATTCCTTACCTCAACACTCAAGCTAGGCTGTTTTGTTCTTGTGCTTTCCTTGATGAATTAACTCAGTGGATCCTTCAGTTGGTATAATCTCATATTTCAGATCTTGTTTTAATTCTGTTTCAGTATAAATGCATGATATCGAATATCGTATTTGGATAAATTTAGGCTCTGTTATGAATCTGCTATAGTCTAGGAAATCTTTAACAAAATCAAGCAGTACTTTAACCTTGTAAATTGGAACTAGATTACACACTAAAAGCACAAACCAATTCCTTGATAATTCGACCGGCCACATCCCTGAAATATCCTAGCTCGCTGGTTTTTGTACGGAGTTGGGTGTTGGTTTTTCTAGGGTATCTCTCTGTTTATATATTAGGGTGTTTGGTATAGTCAGTTTATGTTATATTTTCAGTATATTTCACATGTCTGTTTTAGAGTGCAGTATAGGAAAACAGTGTATTTTGTGATATTTAGCATACTGTAATCGAATCTGGAACCAATAGGTGAAACCACTAGTAAATCTAGCAAGACCAAAAGTATAATAAGACCACTAGAAGACTTTACTCAAAACCCGAGACCCTATTTCAATGAGTGAACCGGCGAGGATCCCTGTTTGGCCGAGGTCACCGGACCTTTTGGTGGTATTTGATGTGGATTTTCTTCTGTAGCTTGACCTTGGTATTTTATAAGTTTTTGTATTGTTTGATTTGTCCCAATAATTACACAGTAAAATCTGGGAATGATTAGTAATGGTTTTACCAAATTTCAGATATTACGATATAGGTTTTCGTATTTTGAACTGCAGCTGAATCGTTAACGTTTATACGTTAACAACAGGAATATATTGTCATTTTTGGGTTAAGTATACTGTAGGTTCTAACGTATGGGTACCTATCTCGTTGTTTTGAGTTTTGATATGATATTTACGTCGATATGATATAACGACGATTATAGGTATGATTGCGAAGATTTCCGAGACGGAGTTGGCGGATATAGCAGAGTGGATTTCAGCAAGCTCATCAAGTTGGTGAGTAGATTTACATCTACGGGGGAAGTCGGGTGGATGTCGTATAACACCCTCGCAACCTTATAATAGTAGTATGAGATATAGTAATTTTAGTAATTATTTAAGATATGGATATTGGAATTAACTTGCATCTAGTATGATACTCATTTGCATATAGTTTACGGATGATCTGTTAAATAGGTACGAAGGATCACGCCGTACTAGAGATAATTTAAATATAGTGATAATGTGAGGAATTGTTCGAGGAATTGTAACGTATTGATGATTATGGAATTCGTATGCCGAATAACGGCCCAGTTCCCTTTAGACTCGTAAAATAATGCTTATATTTACTTTACTTGTTTACATTGATATTATATGTTTCCGTAATACGAACACTCTGATAGAACAATGCACAACTACCAATGAATACTATGCTGCACAAGCATGTATACATATATTACACTACATCTCATTGGTACTACCATGTCACTATAGAACCGTTCTGTTATGTAATGCGTATATATATGTTGATATGAATGGGCTATTACACCTGTAGAACACTTGCACAAATACTAATGATTGCCATGCTGCTAGAACATAGACGCGTATGTTACACTACACATCATTAATAGTGCCATGACACAGTAGAATCGATATATTTATACCTGTTTGATTTAATTACGCAGTTCTCCTTTATTATCTGTTGCATATTGGGAATATCAGTACTATAGATGTTATATTTGATTCTTATGGATTTTCTGGATGTTTTACTTTTGATGGTATATATCAGTGGCATGGGACGCTGTTATATATGCATATATATAATATATCATCAGAATAATCTATTCAAGTATTCTCATTCTTTACTTAATGTTTCTGGATATGATTGAGTTAACGTCCATCATGAGCTTGATGTTTACTGATTGTTTTATTCCGGACCGAGTGGGGGAGCTATACGGTCGCGGATTTTTATGCTATTCGGACTGAGTGGGGGAGCTATATAGTTGGATACATGGTAGACCTTGATCGAGACCGAGGGCCAGAATTGCCGCATTGAGGCGGGGGAGCCTCGCGAGGATACTCGATACCGGAGATAGAGATGAGCACGGAAGATATCCAGGGGATACTGACCGGGGTTCGATTGGGCACGGCGGATATCCAGAAGATACCGACCGGGGCCAGGGATATCGGGTGGCGATCATCTGTTGAGATGGTGTCAACGGTATCTGCATTTGCGTGTCGGTGATAGACACGAGAGATTTGAGGATTTGCGTGTCGGTGATGGACACGAGGGATTTCTGATTTCGGGTGTCGATACTGGACATCCATATATATTGATATGTTGATATCATGAGGCACCCAGTTATATTATTGTTATTGTAGCCGACCAGGACTGATCCGGGGGACAGTACCTGCATGGTTCTTTACTGGTAATTGCATACATTAAAAAGGAATTCAAATCGAGCTATAGTCTTATTATTTTGACATGTCTGGTAGGACATCGAAATCTTTTAAATCGTAAACCTCTTAACACTATTCATTAAAACAGCAGGACGTATATCTTAAATAAGATACCTAAATTATTTCATACTATCAATTCTGCTTTTATGCCGTGACATATCTATTCCACGACTATTTTAAAGAAGAGGTTTACATATATATATATATATATATATATATATATATATATATATATATATATATATATATATATATATATTCGGCTACTTATGGCTTTTTACCTAGATTCAGGTCATATATAGGATATATTCTACTTTGGGATAGCATGATAAATAGTGTTGCATTTACGATACATACACATATCATATATTATATTACTAATGGATATGATAGTAGTATATCTATGACTTAGGTATTATTGTGTATTTCGATTTCTATCTTGTGATGTACTTTTTACTCACCGAGTCGGCAACTCACCCCCGTTGTGCCACAGTTTCTTGCAGGTGTTACCGTTTGGATTATCAGCGGCTATGGGCACACACTTCTTCCGGGGATTGCTTGGTAAGTGGGTTACTATTGTATCGTACTCACACTTGGTTATTCATATATTCTTGTATCTAGTAAGACTCCATCAACTTAGAAATGGTATATTAAGGACTTAGAAGCGAGACTTAGATTTGTGTGTTGTGGTATCGTACCCATTGGAGTCGAATTTTTATATAGTTTGCTTGGTTGCTCCGCCATTTGGGCGTGGAAGCTAGCTTCCATTGGGATGCTATTTTATTATTATGTTGTATTGGGTTTTTATGCGAAATCTATAAAGGAGGTGCTGTCGAATTTCAAAATGACATAGATGCTCTTTAAACATACTTAGTTAAATTTAAATAGTTATTTTAAAATGATTCCATCTGATGATTATTAAAACTTCACCTCCAATGTTTTCAAAAGAAAAAGGTTTAGATTCCGGGTTTCGGCTTACTTGGACCGCGCCGACATCTTAAGATGTCACGTGATTTAAGTGCCGGTCACGTGCCACATTTGGGTCGTGACAAAGTTGGTATCAGAGCGTTCGGTTTAACCTTTGTTCAAGTCTAGATTTAGCTATATGGGGTCTAGTCATGCACTTTTGTTACCTAGACTTTACCTTATAGGACTTGGACTTGACTTTGGGGGTCTTATACTTGAACTTTCATTATATAGGATGACCTTGGTTGATAGAGTAGGTACTAAGTAGAGTGACGTACCGTACATATATTCCGCGATATATTTACGATATGGTACTCCGCCTAAGTTACCTTAGGATTTATATCTTGAGATCTTCCTTCTATTCGTTCCGATGATCTATCCTTGTTGATATATGTTGATTGTTCCGTTCGCCATGTCTACGTAAGCCAAGAGGACTGCGATTAGAAATACGGTCAGAGCAGACTTGTCTGGGATGAGGACTGACCAGGGTGACATTCCATTGATATAGAGACATGTCGTTTATTCATATTCGATCGGGTTCTAATGTTGAAGCGAGTTTCTTCGGGATCCGCACTAGACGGTAGAGTCATTGCAGGAAATCAGCCGGACTTGAGGCCTGATGCTTTCCCCTCTTCGAAGATCATGGTGTGGTGTACTATTCAGACAGTGGTACCAATCGTTGCTGAGATTGTCGAGGTGTTGCTTCCGGGGTACAGGAAGTTGACAGTCATCGATGTTTACAAGTGTAGCTGGATCAGAGGATTAGTAGTCATTCAAATGAGGGATGACGAGGACTTGTAATTCGTTATGGCGCTCCGATGCGAGATCGGTGAAATTGATTAGCTTCTTCCGATGGATCTTACTCAGACCTGATGCAAGTCACTCGAGAAAGAGATCGTGCAGTAAGTTTTCCTCCGGCGAATTGGGACAAATTTTCGAAGATGAGCTTAGCCAGATTTTTCTACAGAGCATCAGAGATGTTGGATTTGTGTTTTTGAGTTATGTGAAGACTTCGAGCTTGGTCATAACCGAGTATGACTTGCAATTTGCTTGATTATCATGATGCGCTTCTTAATGGATTGATATTGGAGAGTAATGGAACAAGAGATTGGTGCAAAATTTTAGTGAACAGTTATTCTTCACCGTCGATATTGAAGATTTGATGCATATATTGAGATGCGTACGACTACACTTTCAGGAGGAAATATTTTTAAAAAAATGACAGTTTTTAATAAAGAGAAAATGGATTCAGTAATGAGTGCTAGTTCTGGACAGGTTGGATAGCTGAAATCAGCAGAAGAATTGAAGAGGTTCTTTCTAGAAGTTGATAATAAGTAAGATTGGATCTAAGATCAGTTGTTGGCACACAAGCAGAGAATAGAGATTTCCGTCATCAACATGTTGTGTTATGAAAGACTGGACTACTGGTCAAGAAGATGCGGTGGGAGGTATCAGTAATAGGACAGATGGTATCGTTGCTCATCACTGGACGATTGCATAAAGAAGCCATGGTATTAGAGATCCGCAAGAAGAACCAGAATTCAGAGACAGAGAATGTTAAATCGTGGCAGACGTCAAGTAGAAATCCTTACTATGCCAATTCCGGGTGTAGAAACACCTTCCGACATTGAAGAGGATATACTTCGATGTCATTTGAGTTCGAGTTGGGTTTTTATGATCTAAATATTTCATTTTCAACGTTGAAGAAAGGGCAACTTAACGTCCGTTATTTTGACATATGTATTTTTGAAGATTTGTGGGTCACATGATATTTTGTGCACACCATGTGCACTTGATGAGATTTCTGTGTACAGTAATTTCACTTTGATTTATGTTTTGTGCACACCAGGTGTGCTTGCTGAGATCTTGGCGCGAGGTGACTACACTCGATTGGAGTATTGTGTACACTGGATGTACTACACCAATATTTTTTCCGCGCTCATCAGATGCACATGGTTTAGAGATTTTATATATATACCCTAAGTATACTTGGTATGATTTTATGCACACCAGTTGCACATTTTGATTTTGTGCATCCTGATGCACTTGGATTTGATTTTGTGCACTCCAATACACTTGATACTAGTTTGTACACTTTTGTTCCATGCACAGTAGATACAGTGGATATCGTTTCGTGCACGCCTGTTGCATTTAGCGCTGTTTTGTTATCATGCACACCGTGACGGGTGATTTGAGCTTTACATGCAAAACCGTTAAGGTTGATTTTGTTTTCATGATTTGCACTTGAAAAGATATCTTATAGATTTAATTTATATATTTTTGCTTAGTCGTGAGCTACCGATATTGCACTACGACTATGGCATTGATTGTATACTTGGTATACACAACGGTTTTCATATTTGGTATTCTGTATCATAACTGGAGTAATTCTTATAGCAACCGCTAGAGTTACAGTTATGTGAAATTATATCTTTTGAGTTTTCACGCACATTGGTGCGATATGATGCGTTTTAGCTCATGTGGGATTTTGGAGTTCTATTATGTTGAGCGGATTTTGTATTTTAAAATTTTGGACCTGACAAAATGATTTGAAAAGAGTTAGTTTATTAAGAAAAATATTTTTTTATATGATGGGAGTTAAATTTAAATCCGGGGACCGAATTTTCTAAAGGGAGAATATTGTAACATTTTAAAATATTTTAGAGAATTTATTATTTTATTTAATTAAAAATGTTATTTTAAGTTTATTGAAATAAAAAGACCTTTTAATATGTAGTAGGACAAATTAGTAAAGTAAGTAGTTTGTTTTTATAATAATAAGTGTCATAAGGGGTTTTGTGAAAAGTTTAATTTTTGTGGAAATTTGAGTTGTGTGAGGGTTTTTATGTAAAAAGGTTAGGTAATGGTTAAGGATAGTTGAACCTCACACACACCACAACTCCAATTGAACCTCAAGCTCACACCTACTCCTTGCATGAACACACCACTTCACTTCATATTGACACATCCTACTTGCATGGATGCACCATTCTTTCTCATGATGACACCTCCTCCTAAATTTATCCTCATCATTCTTACCTTTTCCTTATAGCTCAGCTGAATTATTAAGTTGGAAACAAATTTACTAAATTAAGAAAATAAAGAGAATCCCAGAACACATCAAAGTAAAGAAAAGAAGAGAAGCTAAGCACCAAGTGATTCCTTACCTAAACACTCAAACTAGGCTATCTTGTTCTTGTGCTTTCCTTGATGAATTAACTCAGTGGATCCTTCAGTTGGTATAATCTCATATCTCATATCTTGTTTTAATTCTGTTTCAGTATAGATGTATGATATCGAATATCGTATTTGGATAAATTTGGGCTCTGTTATGAATCTGCTATAGTCTAGGAAATTTTTAACAAAATCAAGCAGTACCTTAACCTTGTAAATTGGAAATAGATTACACACTAAAAGCACGAACCAATTCCTTCATAATTCGACCGGCCACATCCCTGAAATATCCGAGCTCGCCGGTTTTTGTAGGGAGTTGGGTGTTGGTTTTTATAGGGTAGCTCTCTGTTTATATATTAGGGTGTTTGGTATAGTTAGTTTATGTTATATTTTCAGTATATTTCACATGTCTGTTTTTAGTGTGCAGTATAGGAAAACAATGTATTTTGTGATATTTAGCATACTGTAATCGAATCTGGAACTAATAGGTGAAACCACTAGTAAATCTTGCAAGACTAAAAGTATAATAAGACCACTAGAAGACTTTACTCAAAGCCCGAGACCCTATTTCAATGAGTGAACCGGCAAGAATCCCTGTTTGGCCAAGGTCGTCGGACCTTTTGGTGGTATTTGATGTGGATTTTCTTCTGTAGCTTGATTTTGGTATTTTATAAGTTTTTGTATTGTTTGATTTGTCCCAATAATTACACAGTAAAATCTGGGAATGATCAGTAATGGTTTTACCAAATTTCAGATATTACGATATGGTTTTTCGTATTTTGAACTGCAGCTGAATCATTAATGTTTATACGTTAACAACAAGAATATATTGTCGTTTTTGGGTTAAGTATGCTGTAGGTTCTAATTTATGGGTACCTATCTCGTTATTTTGAGTTTTGATATGATATTTACATCGATATGATATAACGATGATTATATGTACGATTGCGAAGATTTTCAAGATGGTAGACATAGCAGCGTGGACTTCAGCAAGCTCATCAAGTTGGTGAGTAGATTTACATCTATGGGGAAGTCGAATGGATGGCGTATAGCACCCCCTCAACCTTATAATAGTAGTATGAGATATAGAAATTTTAGTAATTATTTAAGATATGGATATTGGAATTAACTTGCATCTAGTATGATACTCATTTGCATATAGTTTACGGATGATTTGGTAAATAGGTTTGAAGGATCATGCCGTACTAGAGATAATTTAAATATAGTGATAATGTGAGGAATTGTTCGAGGAATTGTACCGTATTGATGATTATGGAATTCGTATGCCGAATAACGGCCCAGTTCCCTTTAGACTCGTAAAATAATGCTTATATTTACTTTACTTGTTTACATTGATATTATGCGTTTCTGTAATACGAACACTCTGATAGAACACTGCATAACAACCAATGAGTACAATGCTGTTATAAGGTGGATACTGACCGGGGTTCGATTGGGCACGGCGGATATCCAGGAGATACTGACCGGGGCCAGGGATATCGGGTGGCGATCATCTGTTGAGATGGTGTCGACGGTATCTGCATTTGCGTGTCGGTGATGGACACGAGAGTTTTGAGGATTTGCGTGTCGGTGATGGACACGAGAGATTTCTGATTTCGGGTGTCGATGCTGGACATCTATATATATTGATATGTTGATATTATGAGGCACCCAGTTATATTATAGTTATTGTAGCCGACCAGGACTGATTTGGGGGACAGTACCTGCATAGTTCTTTACTGGTAATTGCATACATTAAAAAGGAATTCAAATCGAGCTATAGTCTCATTATTTTGACATGTCTGGTAGGACATCGAAATCTTTTAAATCGTAAACCTCTTAACACTATTCATTAAAATAGCAGGACGTATATCTTAACTAAGATACCTAAATTATTTCATACTATCAAGTCTGCTTTTATGCCGTGACATATCTATTCCACGGCTATTTTAAAGAAGAGGTTTACATATATATATGTTCGGCTACTTATGGCTTTTTACCTAGATTCAGGTTATGTATAGGATATGTTCTACTTTGGGATAGCATGATAAATAGTGTTGCATTTACGATATATACACATATCATATATTATATTAATAATGGATATGATAGTAGTATATCTATGACTTAGGTATCGTTGTGCATTTCGATTTCTATCTTGTGATGTACTTTTTACTCACCGAGTCAGCAACTCACCCCCGATGTGCCACAGTTTCTTGCAGGTGTTACCGTTTGGATTATTAGTGGCTATGGGCACACACTTCTTCCGGGGATTGTTTGGTAAGTGAGTTACTATTGTATCGTACTCACACTTGGTTATTCATATATTCTTGTATCTAGTAAGACTCCATCAACTTAGAAATGGAATATTGAGGACTTAAAAGCGAGACTTAGATTTGTGTGTTGTGGTGTCGTAGTCATTGGAGTCGACTTTTTATATAGTTTGCTTGTTTGCTCCACCGTTTGGGCATGGAAGCTAGCTTCCGTTGGGATGATATTTTATTATTATGTTGTATTGGGTTTTTATGTGAAATTTAGAAAGGAGGTGCTGTCGAATTTCAAAATGACATAGATACTCTTTAAACATACTTAGTTAAATTTAAATGGTTATTTTAAAATGATTCCATCTAATGATTATTAAAACTTCACCTCCAATGTTTTCAAAAGAAAAAGGTTTAGATTCCGGGTTTCGGTTTACTCGGACCGCGTCGACATGTTTAGATGTCACGTGGTTTAAGTGCCGGTCACGTGCCACATTTGGGTCGTGATGTAAGGGTCTCACATAGGTAATTTCTCCTCACAAGGTTGAGATGACTTCGCAAGTACATATGAATTTTTTATTTTACAAGTTTGCGCCCTTTCCGGGTTTTCACAAACTCGCCGGCAGTCCTGCTGTTTTTACTCACGGCGCCCTTTCGGGTTTTCATCCATGCCCATTTTGCTTGTGGACATACCTTTTTTTAATGGCGAAACTCTCGAAAGTAGCTTCGTCATAGGTGACCCACCTGTTTACCGGTGGGTTTTGAGGGTGGTTTCATTGCTGGATTAGCTATGTAGCCAGCGGGACTCGAGTTGCAATCTTTCCTGCTAAGACATTGATTGCATTATAGATTCCAAGGGAATGTATCACCGTATTCGGGGCGATGCACTAGTTTAGGGACGTTCCGGTCCATTATCGCCATGTTTGAGGCGAAATTTTAGTTTAGGGACTTTTCAGTCCATTATCGCCATGTTTGAGGAGAAATTTTATTTTAGGGACTTTTCGGTCCAATGTCGCCATATTTGAGGTGAAGTTCTAGTTTAGGGACATCTCGGTCCGTTGTTAATTTAGGGACTTCTCGATCCATTGCTAGTTTAGGAACTTCTCGGTCTGTTATTGCCATATTTGAGGCGGATAATTAGTTTAGGGACTTCTCGGTCCTTTATCGCCATATTTGAGGCAGATTTCTAGCTTAAGGACATCTCGGTCTGTTGTTAGTTTAGGGACTTCTCGATTCAATGTCCCCATATTTGAGGCGAATTTCTAGTTTACGGACATCTCGGTCCTTTGTCTCCATATTTGAGGCGAATTTCTAGTTTAAGGACATCTCGGTCCTTTGTCACCATGTTTGAGCCTACGGAGTTTCTTTGTATACTACTCTCAGAGTTCTGACTCAGGAAGATAGCGAGCAGACACGAGCGTCGTCATCTATCATAGACCTAAGTCATGATTCATCAAGCATAGTATTTTTTGAGGAATCGGCTGCTTATTGGATGGAAGGGTCTTTCGCCATGCATATCCATGAGCAGGTAGGCTCTACCTTGGTAGACTTTGTCTATGATGTATGGGCCTTCATACTTTGGCTCGAATTTCCCCCGTTTTGCATGATTGGGGATCATTGGTCTTTTGACGACTAGCATGAGTTCGCCTTGGCAGAATGTTCTCGGTCTGGTCAGTCTTTCATATGACCGTGTCACCCTTGCCTTATAAGTCTCTAGGTTTTGCTGTGCTATAAGGAGAGTTTCGTCGAGGGAGTCAAACTCCTAAAGCCGAAGATGAGCATTTTCTTCATCTGTCAGCTCGTATCAAACTGCTACTCATAGAGAAGGGAGTTCTATTTTCAGGGGAAGCAATGCTTCCGTGCCGAATACCAACGCGTATGGTGTTGTATTCGTCGTTGTTTTGAACGTTGTTCGGTACGTCCAGAGAGCTTCATGCAACCTTTCGTGCCAGTCTCTCTTGTTTCTGGACACCGTTTTCTTTATAATATTCGTTAAGGTTTTGTTGAAAGCTTTAGCTAGACCGTTGGCCATAGGATTATAGACTGAAGAGTATCTCCAATCTATTTTATGCTATTATGCGGAGCAGATGATTTTATGACTTCTATAAGCTGTCCCATTATCTGAGATAATTCGTCACGGAACCGATAGATGACATGTGTCATGAAGAAATGGAGAATATTCTCTGTCTTCACCTCCCTTAGTGGTACTGCTTCTGCCCACTTAGAGAAGTAGTCGGTCATTGCCAATATTAACCGATGTCATTTGGACTATGCCGGTTCAATGGGGCCAATTATATCGTTTCCCTACATTTCAAACGGCCAGCTAGCCACTGTTGGGTGTAGCGGATTTGGATGTTGGTGGATGAAGACCCCGTGGATTTGGAACGAGTGACACTGCTTCACATATTCAAGGCAGTCTTGAATCATTTCGGGCCAATAGTAACCTATTCTTTTGATCTTCAGCTTCATATTTGGCCCAGCTTGGTGATAACCGCAGAGTCCATCATGAATTTCTTGAACGACTTTCTTTGCTTTCTCCTGCCCCAGGCATCTTAGCCATAAACAGTCGAATGATCTCTTATATAGAGTATCATTGATGAAAGCGAAAGACAAAGCTTGTTTCATGAGCTGATGTTGAAACGACACGTTTTTGGGCGTTCGTTGGGATTTGAAGTAGCCTATGAAGACTTCCCTCCAATCCTTGACCTTTTCTTCATCTTCTATTTGAAGGGCTACTTGTTCGGTCGTTTCTTTTCCTTCGGATTGCTCTGTTAAGTCTCCCAAAGATATTTCTGTTGGCGTGGGGATTCTACGGCTTTGCACGATGATCTTTACGTCATCAAGGTCTTCGTCGTCCATTTCCTTAGCCAATTTGGCCAATGTATCCGCCTTGCTATTTTTTGCACGCGGTATACTCTCCAGAACATAAGAGGGAATTTGTGTCAGCAGTTGCTGCACTATTTCGCCATATTTTATCATCTCTGACTTGCACGTCTGATAGTCGCCATTTACTTGTCTAACGATCAGCTGGGAGTCTCCATATATGAGGAGGTCTTTGATTCCCTTGTCGACAGTGATCTCGAGGCCCGTTATCAAAGCTTCAAATTCAGCTTTGTTGTTAGTCTTTGGCTCTGTTAAGGAGAGGGCGTAACGCAATATCCCTCCTTACGGAGTCACGAAGATAAGGCGCACCCCGGCTTTGATTATGGGGGCGTTTTGCTTTTGCCTTTTCATGGAAGATGCTCTATCGAAGTAGAGTTCCCATTCGGAATCATTTTCTTCTTTCTCTTCTTCGATTGTGTCGAACGCATGTTCATCCGGCAACTCGCAATTTAAGAGGGAGTAGGCTGGTATCGGATGCTCCGCGAGAAAGTCAGCAATGGCCTTGCCTTTCACTGCTTTGAGGGATCAACACATTATCGAGAACTCCATCAAGAGGAGGGCCCATTTGGCAAGCCTTCCTGTTAGTATATGAAAGTGTATGTTAGCACCACTACTGGGTTTTACTGGTATCAAGCATGCTATTTTAAAAATTTTTAGGATGCTAATCAACACTAACCAAGATCTTAAACTAGATGATTAGGGTTTAACTATGACATAACAAAACTAATATAAGAGAAAGGTGGCTACAACCTTTGTAGACCGTTTCCTTCTCTTCTAAAGCTCCGGGTTGTAGTCCCTACGACTCCACTAGGCTCCACTTGAAGGTTGAATGAACTTGTTTCAATGACCTTCGTGCCGAAGATGATCCACCCGAAGTCCGCTAATCCAAGCTACCTCTTCACTAAACTCTTTAGTGAAGGAAACATACTACACTTAAGTGCTAATTAAGTGTAGGATGGTGAAGTAGGGTTTTGTTTGCTTACTAGGGTTCTCACAAGCTCAAGGGTTCACAACTCATGTGAGGGATTGAGCTTGGAGGAGGAGGTGAAGAAAATGGAGAGAGGTAGAGAGCATGGAGCTCAAGTATGGAAAAAATCACTCAAGTCTAGAATGAAGTGTTGAATGGCTCTTCAAAGCTCAAACATTATTGAAGCATACAATTTTTAACCATTAAAATTTGTAGCCATGCTTCAATGGTGCAAGCAAATGAATATAAAAAAGAATAAGCCATGCTTTTCTCTATACCACAAAAAGTCTCCACATTTTCCACCTCAATTTCTATTTTCTAAAAATAGAAAATCCATGCAATGCTTCATATATATATATATATTTAGAAAATCCATGCAATGCTTCATATATATATATATTATGAAGAATAATTAGTGAGCTAATAATATTAGTCAATATACAATTATATCAAATATAAATATATATCATATTATTAAATTAACACTTGATTTAATAATCTGGTTATATCATATATAACCGACTAATATCATTTATTTGTATATCACATTATCAAATCAACACTTGATTCAATAATCCGGTTATATCACATATAACCTAATTGATATCAAATAACCGGATTAGAATACAGTATCACATACTTGTATTTAATTAGGCCCCCGCACATATCAGCATATGTGCCCTACTTCATTTCGCTTAAACCATGAAAATTTTGTGCGGGACTCTAAAGACCCGTCAATATGCCAGTAGTAGGTGATGATCAAATCAATCACCCACAAACCATCAACAGTATTAGCTGGACATAACGGCTACCCATGTATTGAGCGACTAGAAGATCAACAAGCAAGCTTGTCCAAAATCTCATGAAGCCTATAGGTAACACTTACCGTGCAACCGGTATCTTCGTCTGATATGTCGCATATCGAGTCTGGGGGTAGAATCTTCAGACCCCAATAACATGATAAGTCATGCCGATGTGTGGCCTATAACAGTACGAGAAACTACTGATAACATTTACCAGTAAATCTCATCAACAGCCCTGGCTAGGGACTTCCTGTTATAGCCAATCGAGCATAACGCAACATCAACTCCCAATACCGGGAGAGACGAAACCCCTCGTATTGCTCATTGCCTCCATTTGATTCGAGACTGTACCCAAAATCCACCTGTTTGCACGACTCCTTTGAGCCGTGGTAGGAAGAAAATCAAAGCACAGTGGGAATCACACAAGACTCTATGACGATATCGGGTCTACAGACTAACTTATACAAGTGTCATCAGAGAACTGTTATCTGACGATAGGTATAATATCATCTAGGAGTTATCGGCGAGTCTTGTTCGGTGTTCCCATTCTCTAATGAGCACCCGTGTACAATCTTTAATGTCAAACACCAATGGATATGGGATCAACTATCACCCCCATACATGGTCAAGAAATGTACACACTAGTCTACTCTGGAATATCGATGCCCTGTCTCGATATACCCTTGACTAAGAACAATTAAAGGGTGTGCTTGTAGACTACCTAGGTCCCAGTAGTATGATCCGCATCATAGTCCTGATAGTCAAGCCAACACTCTAAGGGCTTTATCAACATGTATCTGAGAGACAGTATAATAATACTAATTGTACATGTTAAGATAAAGAGTAACCAAATAGTATACTGTCATGTCAAGCAAGAAAGTCCTCTATATATATGTCCAAGCATCCACTATAATATACATCAATGTACAATAATGGCCTCTAGGGCATACATATCCCTAAAAAGTATGACCCTTGACATTAGATATTTGAGAGAACCCACCTTTGATATGAGATGGACCTCATGTGCCAAGGCGTAATGTTTGAGCTTCGTTATCACGAAGATCAGTGCCAGGCAATGCTTTTCGATGGGGGAGTAGTTGTTTTCTGCCCCCAGGAGAACTCGACTCAAATAGTATAAAGCTCTCTCCTTTTCTTGCTCGTTCTCTTATGCCCATAGTGCGCCTAGAGAACCCTCAAGGGCTGTTGTATATAGGATAAGGAGTTTTCCCTTAACCAGAGCAGCCAATACCAGCAGATTTTGCAGGTATTGCTTGATTTCGTCTAGTGCATTTTGGCACTTTCGATCCCAGATGAACGGGATCCACTTCTTCATCAAAGGGCTATAGGGACGGCATTTTCTGAAGTAGTTGGGTATGAACCACCGGATATATTCGAGCTTTCCTTGAAGAGACCGCAGTTGTTTGAGGATTCTCGGTGCGGGTGTTTTCATAATCGCCTTGATTTTCGAAGAGTCGATTTCGATACCCGGTGCCGTATGATGAATCCTAGGAATTTGCTTGAGGAGACTCCAAACACGCATTTTAGAGGATTCATCTTCGGATTATACTTCCGAAGACATCGGAATACTATTTTTAAATGTTCCCAATGTTCCTCATGAGACCCGCTTTTAACCACAAGGTCATCGATGTAGCATTCGACGATCTCATGGATGAGGTCATCGAAGATCTTTGTCATGGCCCTCTAGTAGGTAGCGCCAGTGTTCTTCAGACTGAAGGGCATCGCTTTATAGCAAAATATGCCCAACGAAGTCTAGAAGGCGGTATGCTTTTGATCTTCAAGATGCATTTTTATTAGTTTGTATCCTGAAGATCCATCCATGAAGGAGAAGACCTCATAGGTAGGCGTGTTATCGATCATCAACTCGGTAGCAGGTACTGGGAAGTCATCCTTCGGGCAAGTTTTGTTGAGGTCCAGAAAGTCCACGCAGATGCGCATCGTCCCATTTTTCTTCATCACCGGAACGATGTTGACGATCCAGTCAGGATATTGAACTTCTTGGATGAAACCAGAGTCGATTAGTTTCTTGACCTCAGCATTTATACTCATCTCAAGTTCGAGCCGCATTCTTCTTGGTTCCTGTTTGACTGGCTTTATGTTCGGCGATATGGCCAATTTATGTACTGCCACCTTTGGATCTAGACACGGCATCTCAGAATAGTTCCATGCGAAGCAGTCTTTATATTGCATGAGCACGTCTTTTAACGTGGCTACCTGTTTTTTAGATAGTAGCTCACTGACGAACGTTGGCCTCAGATCATTTTCTGTCCCTAAGTCAATTTTCCTTAGGTTGCTCGCCGTCATATGTATCACATCTTCTAGCTCTTTTGGCGCCGGTGGAAACTCGGAGATCACATCGTCCTCGTCTTCATTTGCGAAGCACATGCGGGGGTCATCCATAGTCGCGTGCCCTCCCTCCTTTGAGAGTGTTATCATATGGCAGGTACGAGTTCGCTTACATTCTTGATGTTGAGCAGGTCCAATCCTTATGGTATAGGTATTCTTTGGCTTGTGCTTTTGCGGCGGGTTTACCCTCCAGCTGTCGGACAAAACGAACCTACCTTGCTGATACTGGTTTTCTACCCAGTCTTTGAATGTGAAGCAGTCTTCAAGGGTATGACCTATTGCTCGGTGGTAGAAGCAATAATCTGGGTGATGGACCCCATTTATTTGTTTGGGGTGCCGAGACTCCGGAAGTGTCATCATTTGGTGCTTCATGACAAGGTTGAATATTTTCCTTGTCTTGTCTTGAGGGAAGGAGTATTCCCTACCCATCTTCTTTATAAAGGACGGGTTCCAATTGAGTTTTTCTTGATAGCGTGGCTTCTTAGATCTGCCTTATTGTTTGCGAACATTATTTGCGTTCTTTGTCCTGCTTTTGCCTCTATTTCGGGATTTTTCCCTTTTGCAAGGACATACAGCTGGCCGGGGATGAAGGGCATTGTAGTCTTCTTTCTCCGCAGATTGCTGATTGAGGCTCTGCGTCCTGGCCTTTTCATAAATGGCCATTTCGCGGCTGTGATTGTCTCGACTCCTTTGACAAGCTTCTTTTATTAGCTTGTCTATTTATTCTTCGAGCGACGGACTTAACATTATTAGAGCGGGCTCATGCTCTGTTTCAATGTTGCAGCCATTCGGAAGAGCATTTTCCCCTTCGCGGTAGCTGTTTACGACGTGACAGCTGTGGAACTGCTCCCGTTTCTTGGACCGAACATATCTAAGCCCGGTTGTCTCCATCTTCCCGTTAGGCATCTTCCGCTGAGTCCCGGGAATATCCCAAATCTTTTTGTAGAATTTGGCCTGCCGAATAGTTTGTTCGAAGGGTACACCTTGGCACTTTAACAACCTTTTCAATCCCTCGACGTAGTATCTTGGCAGACGGATTGGTTGAGGCTTGTCGAGTGCAAAATTGGCACCAGACTTCTTTCTCTACTCTGGTGTCCATAGATTGGTAGAAAAGGATCACCTTCTCACCTCTTTGTCTGGGAGGGACGTAGAAAGTATGTAGTTCTTGTACGCTATATATATCGGGCGCATCAAGTTCCTTATAATGCCGAGGCAGAGCCGTTGTGATTTGTAGACTCTGATCTGCTTTGTCGAGGGTTTGCACTGACGGGCGGATGGAGAACACTGCGTTGGCCTCATCCTCAGAGTCGCTACCAAAGACCAGAATATGGGTAGATGGTCCGAGCCTGCTGTTTTCTTTCTGGGGTTACCCCGAGTAGACTATTTCTTCATCTCTCTCAAAATCGCTCCCAAAGATCGGGATAGTGGCAACGGACTTCTGTTTATCCTTCGGTTTACGACATCTTTCCGTGTCTTCGAAGTCTGGTAGGAACTACTTTGCGTCTTCATATTTCCGAACCTCGTTTACGGAGAACGAGTTTAGCTCTCCCGTGACGGTGTATTCTGAGCTGTCTTTGAAATACTTCAACATTGATATTGTGTAGAAGGGATGACATTGTACTCATGCAACCAGGGCCAGCCGAGCAAAGCGTTATAGCAATTCTTGGCGTCAATGATGTAAAATTTGATGTCAGTGACGAGCAACCCGAAGCGTAACGTTAGTATTACGGACCCAAGCGTCCGTAACGACTGTGAGTCGAACTCGGAGATAGTAATTTTTTCTCGGGCCAAGTGCTGAACGTTCGTGCAGATTTCCTTCAGCACTTTCACGTTGAGAAGGTTGACGGAGGATCCATTGTCAATAAGGATTTTCCCTATCTTAATGTCGTGGCAGTACCCGATGACGTATAACGGACGATTATGTTCATACGTACCGAGGAAGAGGTCTTCATCG
Organism: Agapanthus africanus; assembly: GCA_030015575.1. Lineage (NCBI taxonomy): Eukaryota > Viridiplantae > Streptophyta > Magnoliopsida > Asparagales > Amaryllidaceae > Agapanthus > Agapanthus africanus. The sequence goes on along the minus strand of CM057338.1, from coordinate 340,006,104 downwards.
CTGAATGTAATGTCAGCTGTGTGAACTTCAACCTGCTCATCCTTCATCTTCTCCTTTGCGAGGAAAGTTTGGAACTGATCAGGCTCTTGTAATGCCTTAATCGGAAATTCTCGTGCCTCTTTGGACAGGAGGAGAGCATCCAATATGCTCAGTTATGAGGGTATTTTTCCTCAGATGTGCCAGGACATTATAATCCACCTTATTTTTCTTAGACGGGTCCCTTGCTGCGAGTTCTTTGACAACTCCACCATCGAGGGCAATTTCCTCAGGGATTTTTTTCTTTCCTTTTGTCTTTTTTGCTCGAACCCTTGCTTGTAGGCCCGAAGTTCTTTTCAGACAGCATGCTGCTCCGCAGCTAAATATTCTCTCAGTTTTTCTCCTCTTCTTTTTCGGAGGTGGAGTATTTGAAGAGAGGGCTGAAGGATATTTCGTCCTTAGAATTGCTCCCGAAAGTAAAAACTTGGGGCTTTTCCCCTTCCGGACTGGTATCAACCATATAACAGTTGCCATTTGTTTTTTCACACGCATCTGTCGCATTCTTTTGCTGTCGACGAGTTTCATGTTTCAACCTCTTGAAGTGTTTATGGTGGGCAACATATCCTTGCTACTACTTCTTGAAGGTATTGCATTCTTCGGTTGGGTGGGTGACCCTCCGATTATATAGGCAGTAGTTTGGATGTAAATCCTCTCCGTCAAGGAATATGACCCCGTGAGTGTTTCTTATAAGATGTGGCAGCTTCATTCCTATGGACAGGGCTTTGGTGAACCGCTTCTCCGTCTTGATCCTGCTCTTATTTGTGGCAAGTGTGCTTTGGTTTGGTTGGAATACTTTACGACTCCACCTTGTCGCAGCTTGTTCATCCTGACGCTGACACTTAGCCTTTTCGTATATGGCTGTTTCTCGTTCTCGGTCAGCTTTGTTTTTTCGAAAGGCTTCGTTTAACAGCCTATCGATCGGGTCTTCTAGCAGTTCCGGGGATTTTAACACCGATTCTACCCCCATTCCCTCATCGTTGTTTTCTGACGTTGAGGGAGTTTCTTCGTCATTTAATAACGAATGGGAGACTATGTGGTAACTTGCTAAATAGTCTTCGGTTTCTTCTGACGAGTCATGTTCCTCATCATTGTCGCTCTCTTCGTTCTCAAGAATATGCTTGAGGAACTCTTTGAGTGTGACCGGTGTCCGCGCCTTCTGCTTGTACTCCTCCAACACGTCATTGTACTTTTGTAGGTCTGTGCGCTTGTCGTCATACTTGGCAGGCTGCACAAGCTTCTTGGTCTTCTTCTTTTTCTTTTAAGAATTTGAAGGCTTGACTTGGGGATTTTGCCCTTTGTCAATAACTTTTGGTACGGGACGCGGTTTCAGCATCCCTTCAATGATTTCAGGTTCAAGTGGGCTTTTCCACCTGACTCCCGGACATACCTGTAAATCCTTCAGCATTCTTTTGGTTGTAGTTAAATGAACGACTTCCTATAGAGTTTTTTCCACGAGCGAGCATGATGCCCCCGGCGCATCCACCTTTTTGGGAGTGTGCTTCTGTGGTGGGTTCACCCTCCAGTTTTCAGACAGTGCGAATTTCCCCTGTTGATACTGGTCCTAGACCCGGTTCTTGAAGACATAGTAATCTTCAATTGGGTGGCTCACCATTCTGTGATAGGAGCAGTAGTTGGGGTTGTTGACGTCGTCGGGTTGCGGTGGACGCCGTGGGTCTGGTAATGTGATGAGTTTGTTACGCATTACCAACTCAAATAGTCTCCTCGTCTTATCGTGTGGAAATAAGTAAGCGCATCCTAGCCTTTCATCCAGGGATAGGCGTGGACGTGCATTGTTTTGGCGAGCAGCCGGTTTTGGGCCACTCAACTGTTGTTGAGTGTTAGCAACGAAGGCCTCTTTTCCTTTACCCTTGGCATTTCGAGGGTCCATATTTGAGGAGGAAGGCATGTGTCCCATCTGGTCCATTTGGGCCAGTTTATCTATCAGAGCCTGAAAGGTTGTTGGTTTGAAAAACGTCATGGACACAGTCGTTAGAGGATCAAATGTCCCGATGAACATGCCCACGGCAGGGGATTCTTCGATGCGATGTTCGCACTTTGACCATAGGTTCCTCCATCGGATCACGTATTGGACCCAGGTTACTCCCAGCCTCACCTTGGCAATGATTAATGCCGTGATCGGGGTGCGCTGGCGAACCTCTATGCGAATAGCAGCTCCATCTCTTTGAATGTCTTCACGGATTCATTCGGGAGCTCCGAGTACCATTCAAAGGTCGTCTCTGACAGGCTGCCAACGAACTAGCGAAGCAACAGTTTTTCATCGCCTCCAGTGTTGCCGCACAAAGCTCTGAACTGCATGACGTGCTGATGGGGATTACCTGTCCCTTTGTATACATGGAATTTGGGGATCGTATATCCCAGCGGGTACTTGATTTGGTCATACCAGCCTGGGTACAGTCGCCCGGTTCTGACGATTTGGCCAGCCGCTTCATTTGCTTGATGAGCTCGTATTTGTTGGGCTATATAATCATCAAGAGCAGCCTTGGGGATCATTTCCTCTTTGGCTGTTGATAGAGCCGGAAGAGGGTTTGATGTTTCCCTTCTGTCATCCTTGATGATTATCGGCGGATTCTTGGCTGGGGGTTCTGGCTGGATCATCATTCCAACCATATCCTGGAACAAGAGAGCCATCTGCGTTATGTTAGCAGCCTGCTCAGTAGCTTCCCTGTCCTTTCTTTCAAGCACCCTTCGCAGGAACTCTGTATCGGTCTCGTGCTCTTGGCGCTGTTCGGCTGTTGTGTCCGGGCTTTCTTTCTGCCTGGTAAGTGCTGCCATTTTGGTTAGCATCTCCTGGAGCTTTTGTTGTTGCTTCTGAGCTTTTGTCAGCGAGTTTGCGGCTGGTGACCTACGGAAGCACGGTTTTCTTCTTTCCCGGAAGCCATGCATACCGTATGTACGATCGTGCCCCCAGACTTGGGGCGTTTGGTTCCATCGTCTTTGGAGTTTGCCGCCGGCGGTGGGATTTTCTCCAGCCTCATCCTTTTGTGGGAGGTCGAAGTTGAAGGAGCCGCTGTAACAGGCACCTGTGCAGAAGAAGCCCCTCGCTGTATGACGGAGGGACAGTCTTTCTCTTGCCGAGCCTTCGATTTCTTCGGTCGACGAGAGTAGATTTGTTCAATCACGTAGTTCTGGACTTTTCGCCAGACCCTGTGAATTTGTGAGGAGAGCCGTTGATGGGGGCGCTCCATCTTTGCTTGCACTGTGGTTTCTACAGGCGGGGGCGATTTCTTTAGCACCGCCATTGGAGAGTTCTTGCGTACCCTACTGAGTAGATCAAAGTTGTTTCCAGTTAGAACAGCAGCGTCAACTTTCACCATTGGAGCTGATAGGATAAGTCCAGAAGGAGAATTGCCCCATCTTTTCTCACCCAGCGCCAATGGCGATGTCGAGCGTGTCTTGCAGACGAGACCGCCTCAGTTTTGGAAGCGGCTTCTTCGTGCCCCCAGCTTTTGTGAGGGGCTGTTGTTGGTGTCAGCCTGTCGAAGACTGATGTCCTTGGCAGGGTTTGAGAATGGCCGGCCAATCTTTCAAAGATCGACTTTCTGGTAGGGGAAGTGATTGATCATCTTCGTGTCGTATGTAAAATGTTTCGCAACCAAAGAAATTTATACCGCAATCTATTAACGGTGTCTATTGTAGTTTCGTCGGTGAATGCGGATCGTCCACTGAGAAGTGTGATTTGCTCGTTATTGTTTTATTTGAGTTGAAAATTAAAAGATAAAAGAAATTGCAATAAAATTGATTCAAGATTTATGAGTTTTCATTTTCAAGAAACTTAAAGAAAGTAAAGATCTAAAATCAAGAATCAAGAAATGTTCCCAAATTGTTTGAATTATCAAGATTTGTAAAGAGGCTTGTCGGAATCGATCTAATTGATAGTGATGGTGAATACTAATTATTACAAATTCTTATCTATTGAAAATTTGTTGCTAGATCGATGACGATCAATGAGAATTAGGGATCTATTGAAGAAACTAGGGTTTCTTCATCATCATCCCTTGTCCTTTTATTGATTATCATTCAAATTCTAGCCTCTAGCAAATTAAATCACCGATCGTTGATCTCTAATTTGGAGCGAAGAAATCGATCTCACTCAAATTAGGTTTTCGATGATTCAATTTCCTAAAGTTTACAAAAAACTTAAGAATCGTTCAAGAATTTAATCATCAACATCTATCTATTTCCTCGATTCCGCTACAAGCAGAGATTTCACTCACACATCATGAAAAAAGAACAAATCAAGAATCGATAAATTTTCATAATGCAAGAATGTAAAGAAAAGCAAGATTTACAATATTCACCTTTATTAATCGACGATTAGGTACAATTCACTCAACTCGAGGTTACAAGATTTGAGGACGTAACTAAATCAGCCGAAATTAGCTTCGCATCGATCTTCTTGAGTCGCAGATCATCATGGATCTCTTGCTCGGATGAAGGTAGTCGTTGCTTCAATGGATCTCAATTTGCTTGCTTGATTCGCTTCTCAATGAATCTTAATTTGGCTTTTGAATTGGATTTGAGGCTAGGGTTTTGGATCACAAGTTGTGTCACTCAACATGTGTTTGGAATTGTTGAACAACTAATCAACTCTTGAACAACCTTTGTAATGATGCCTTAGGTGCCCTTTTTTAGTTTTCCCTCAAGCTTCCCCTAGAAGCTAGGTCTAGCTTCCCTTGGAAGCTTGGTTGTTATGAAGCTTGCATAGGAAGCTAGGTAGTTATGTAGAAGTTTCTAGATTAAGGTAGTTAGCTAGCTTGCATAAGAAGCTTGGTTGTTATGAGGCTTGAATGAGAAGCTTGGCTGTTAGAAGGGAAGCTTCTGGAGAACTCTAGGGACCGAAGCATCATGAAGAAGTTTTGCTGTTGAAAAGAAGCCTCGGGGAAAATTACCAACCGCCGATGAGTCAGAACGACCGCGGATCCACGGTGGATCGGCCTGACTCGGCCGCGGATCCGCAGCCGTATAGTGAGCTCTCTGGTTGAATTCTTCAGGGATATTTTGTGTTGACTTTTTGGAACTTTTCTGATGTGTAGAATCTTATAATTCTTTCTTCTTTACTGCCAGATCACAAGTCTTGGACTTGACGTATTTTATCAGCACTTTTAGTAGTTCTGGCTCTTTTACCTGGAGAATTTCCTGCACACAATCTCGAGACAAGTGTTTGATATACAAAAGATCACGTATGCAATAATAAACACACAATTTCCCTCATAATGCTGGTTATAATGTATAACACATGTTATTTGGTATTTTTGCAAACAAATTGCTAATATGCGCTATATTTATACCAAACACCTTTAGACGATTACAAATAGTAGGGAAATTGCTGTGTTAAAAATGCAATATTTTCGCCTGATCAAATTCCCCTAAACTTAATTTTGGTCGTCTCGAGTAAACTTGTTTTATTCAAGAGAAGGAGAAAATATACGAAAAAGAAAAACTAACTAGCATACTTTCGTAGGCAACACGATTGCACTGAGCACGTGCAACAAGCCTTTAAACCTCTAGGTGTCCCTAGTAGGAGGAGTGTTGTCTCCTGAGGGTTTTCAGCGGATTGCACCGACAAAATCCCATAATAAAAGGAAGACCGTGAAAGTTACATATAAAGATAAGAATTATAAAAGAAAGACTTTGAAAATTAGAGTTTCCAACTATACTAGCTTTTCAGTTGTTATGAGCCATATCTTAATAGTCATGAAAAGATGTCAGAAATCACATCATCCCTCAATAAAATATCGTCTTTATTCTTCATTCCTACCTTTCTTCCAAACATCGATCATATACCCCTACGTGTGTGTAAAAGACATCCCTACACTCGGAGAATTCAATTCAAGCTATTATACTCTTGTCCATCTACTTCAGTACTTTTTAATTGATGAATATTTAGATGGATTTGCTCACATATTTTTCATGCGACCGTTAATACTTCTTAAAGTACTAACCGATCGATTACTCATGTGCTTGCTTATTAGGTGTATTAGCATTTTCCTCATCTTGCACCACCTAAGGCTTAGCAGTGACTCCCAAACCAATTGGTCTAAGGCACTAGGTGATGAAGCACCCTCGCTATATTCTTTTTATTGCTGCCTTGGTGATAACAAAACCAGTGTTCATTTTTCTACACCATTTTATATTTTATTCATTTATAATTTTCTTCATACTTTGGCTTTTAGACAAGAGCATTTCAAGGTATCCTCTACTATCCCGAGTTTCAAGATGTGTGTAAGTGCGTATAGTAGGGTACCAACATTCAAATGTTTGGCTTTCAGAATAGGAACTATTTTTCAGACTTATTTTTATCCTCAGATTAGTGACTTCCTTCATCTTACTAACCCTTGGGACAATGGCTCATAACTACTTATTACTAGTTTGTTTAAGAAAACTTCTAATTTTCTTGGTTTTCTTAAATTCTTCCAATCTCTTGGATGTAATTTTTCACTATCTAATCTTTTATTATCTAATTAATTTGAATTATTTTAAATTATTTTATATGTTTTATATGCTTTGTGCTTATGCAAAGTATGATGCAAAGTGGCGCGTAAATAAGCACAAATCTCCCCCAAACTTGTTTTCAACAGTGTCCTCACTGTTGCCATCTGCTGGATCACAAAAACCTATAAGCCTGGAAGGAAATTTATTAACGGGGGCAATAAATATGATCGTGAAAATCTCCCCCAAACTTATTCTTTTCACTCACCTCCATTTTAAGGATGATACAGTATTTTACATGACATGGAGGTGAGACGGAGGAATTTTAATCAAGATAAAGCGGCTCCTGTAAAAACAGGAGCTCCTCCGTGGGGTCAGTGGAAAAAATACGTTTTTAATCTATGTCCATTTACTTCGAAAATTGTACCGTTTTCAACATTTTCAACCTCATCTGCCCATGCAGGTATACATACCGCACAACAAAGGTCCTTTCCACCGAGATCGTAGCTTACCCGCATGAAGATGGAGTCGTGAATCATAAAGAAGGACTTGTTGACCAGGTGTAAAAGTTTTTCTCAAAATGTTTTTATCGTGAAAGACCTTAGTCCGATTCTTTACAATCACAACATTATCATAAGCTTCATCGCGGAGTTCGCTTAGCTCGTTTAATTGCAGCTTCCGAAAGTTGTAGGCTTGATTTAAGTCAAAGTTAAGTTCTCTAATGGCCCACATTGCTTTGTGCTCAATCTCGACCGGAAGGTGACAAGCCTTTCCAAACACTAGTCTGTAGGGAGACATACCTAGATCGGTTTTATATGCAGTTCGGAATGCCCAAAGAGTATCCGTCAATTTGGTTGACCAATCTTTCCGATTTTTAGAAACTGTTTTCTCCAAAATTTGTTTGATTTGTCTGTTTGAAACCTCAGCTTGCCCGCTCATTTGGAGATGATAGGGTGTGGAAAGTTTGTAGTTGATTGCATATCTCTGCATCAAAGTCTCGAAAGACCGATTGCAGAATTGCGTCCCGTTATCGCTGATGATAGCGCGTGGGTGTCCAAATCGCGAAAAGATGTTTTCTTTTAAGAACTTAATGACAACTTTTTTGTCATTAGTGATATAAGGAATTGCTTCAACCCACTTCAAGACGTAATCAACCGCAAGCAATATGTACAAATTCCCGAAAGAGCTGGGAAAAGGACTCATAAAGTCAATACTCCAAACGTCAAAAATTTCAACCACCAAGATGGGTTGCTGTGGCATTTCATTTCTCTGGGAAATCCTACCCATGTGTTGACACTGTGCACAGGTTTTGCAATGATCAAATGCATCTTTGAATAAAGTCGGCCAATAAAAACCGCATTGCAAAACCTTTTCCGCCGTCTTTCGAGGACCGAAATAACCCCCACATGCCTGATCATGACAAAAAGATAGAACACTCTTGAATTCATCATTAGAGACACATCTGCGAATGATCTGGTCAGGACAATACTTAAACAGATAGGGTTCATCCCAGTAAAGATGTTTTACTTGTGATAGAAATCGATATTTGTCCTGTTTCGACCATTCGCGGGGGATAAGTCCTGTAGCAAGATAATTCACAATATTCTTGAACCAAGGTTCGTCAAATACATTCAAGAGTTGTTCTTCTGGAAAAGAACCATTGATCGGCAGGGTCACAGGTGAAGAAGAGATGCGTGACAGATGGTCGGCTACAACGTTTTCACATCTTTTCTTATCTTTAATAACAAGATCAAATTCTTGTAATAGAAGGATCCAACGTATTAGCCTACCTTTAGCATCCTTCTTCGCCAAAAGATGTTTTAAGGCAGAGTGGTCAGTGTACACAACAATAGGTGAGCCAATCAAGTAAGGCCTGAATTTTTCTAATGCAAATACAACTGCCAAAAGTTCTTTTTCGGTAGTTTTATAGTTAATTTGAGCATCGTTCAGGGTATTACTTTCATAATAGATCACGTGTAGCATCTTTTCAATGTGCTGTCCTAAGACTGCACCAACTGCAAAATCTGATGCATCACACAAAGCTCAAACGGGTGGTTCCAATCTGGAGATGATAGAACGGGGGCTGTAGTGAAAGAGTGCTTAAGTGAGTCAAATGCTGCCTTACAATCCGAGTCAAAGTGAAAGGTTGTGTCCTTGGCCAAGAGAAGAGTTAAAGGTCTAGCAATTTTGCTTAAATCCTTAATGAATCTCCGATAAAAGCTTGCATGGCCAAGAAAAGATCATATATCCTTAATGCATTTGGGATGAGGAAGGTTTTGAATGACATCTATTTTAACTTTGTCAACCTCAATGCCTTTCCGTGAAATAACATGTCCAAGCACAATTCCCTCTTGGACCATGAAATGGCATTTTTCCCAATTCAAGGTTTAGTTCTTCTCTTTACAATGAGTAAGAACTGCGTCAAGATGAGATAGGCAGTCAGCAAAAGAATCTCCGAATATCGAGAAATCTTCCATGAAAATCTCCAGAAAATTCTCGACCATGTCCGAGAATATTCCCATCATACACCGCTGAAATGTAGCGGGAGCATTGCATAACCCAAAGGGCATGCGTCTATAAGAAAAAGTACCAAAAGGACAAGTAAATGTGGTTTTATCTTGATCCTTTTTGGCAATAGAGACCTGGTTATAGCCATAATATCTGTCCATGAAGCAGTAATATTCTCGTCCAGCTAAGCGTTCTAGCATTTGGTCAATGAAAGGAAGAGGAAAGTGGTCTTTCCTCGTTGCAGCATTGAGTTTTCTATAATCAATACATACGCGCCACCCAGTTTGAGCGCGTGTCTGGATTAACTCATTTATCTCATTTGTTATGACCGTGATGCCAGATTTCTTAGGGACGACATGAATTGGACTTACCCATTGGTTATCGAAGATTGGGTAAATGATACCACTGTCAAGGCATTTGACGATTTCTTTCTTCACCGCCCCCTTCATGACGGGGTTTAACCGTCTCTGTGGTTCTCGGGTTGGCTTGGATTCATCCATCAAATGTATATATGTTCAACAATCAAGGGACTAATCCCTTTGATGTCAGCCATAGTCCAACCAAACGCCTGCCTATTAGATCTCAATACCGTCAAAAGCGCATTCTCTTGCTCTGAGACTAGAGAAGCAGATATGATCACGGGTAAAGACTCATTCTCACCTAAATATGCATATTTAAGATGAGAAGGTAAGAGTTTGAGATCTAATACTGGCGGAGAAATTATAGAAGGTGGGGTCATCGAATGATATTCAGAGTCACAAAGAAGCTCATAGGCTGCAAAAGATACAGACTCGGAAAGTGATGAGTCAAGAGTGTCAGACTCAAGAATGGAAAGAGTGTCCTCACTAAGATGTGCAAGATCAAACATTGATGTGCTAGTGTCATCGAGATGTTCAAAGCAAAGTTCATCAACTTCGCAGCTTTCGGGAGCAATCTCGTGGACAGAACATACATCAAGTATGTGAGCAGAGAGTTCAGATGGCTGACTTCCAATTTTATAGATGTTCAGTTCAATTGTCATTTTTCCAAAAGATAGGTTCATTGAACCGTTTCGATAGTTAATGACAGCATTGGAAGTGGTAAGGAATGGTCGACCCAAAATCACTGGAATTTGGTTCCGTGGGTTTGCTACAGGTTGTGTATCAAGGACAATAAAGTCTACAGGGAATATGAATTCCCCGACTTTTATCAACACATCCTCCAGTTCACCCTTAGGTTTGGTGATTGAACGGTCTGCCATTTGGAGAGTGCAATGAGCTGGTTTTAACTCTCCAATCCCTAACTGCTCATAGACAGAATATGGAAGCAGGTTAACACTTGCGCCAAGGTCAAGTAAAGCACGGTTAATGTTTTTACCCCCAATAGAAATCGAGATTGTAGGACATCCTGGGTCCTTACGTTTCTTTGGTAACTGTGGGGTAAAAGCAATACTAATATTATTAGTCATGAAAACCTTTTTGGGCACTTGAGTCTTCCTCTTCCTAGTGCAAAAGTCTTTGAGAATTTTCGCATAAGCGGGGACTTGTTGAATAGCATCTAGGAGAGGGATGTTGATGTTAACCTGTTTGAACATTTCCATAATCTTCTCCATATGTGGACTCAATTTGTTTCCCCTTAACCGATTCGGATAAGGAGCTTTGGCAATAAGAGTTGGGTCCAACATTGGAGAAGGTAGTGTTGTGTGGAAGTGATCCCAGAATAGGAGTGGGGATCGTCTTTGGTGGACTAGAAGAGGTATGATGAGGTATCGAGCCTTGAGGAAAACGAAGAATAGGCTCATAAGAAGGTGGTGGGGTAGATAAAGTAGGATTAGAAGTAGAAGTAGATGTGGAAGGAAAAGTGTCAGCCGGGGTATTATTGATAGATTTTTCATTATCATCAATCTCTTCCCCAACGTGATTATTCAGCACTCTTCCAGATCTCAACGTTGTGATGGCATTCACATTGTAGTGTTGCGAATGCCCAGGATTCGGTAGGGGTTGAGACGGAAGTTTCCCTTTCTCTCTAGCACTCATTTCGGTTTTTAATTGTGCAATTTGTTCTTCCATCGATTTTATACTCTCAGCTTGGGAGGTGGAGTTTTTCTTTATATCATCGACAGAAGACTGAATCTTGGCTGAAACTTGCATGAAATTTTTCAGAATCAAATTCATGGTTTGTGCGAGTGAAGAGGATTCATCAGAACCGGTCAACTGTAAAGGATTATACGGTGCAGGTATGTTGACTGGGTTTTAAAAGTTTTGTGATTGGAAGGGGTGCTGACTCAGTTGAAGTGGTTGTTGTTGTGGTGGAGGAGCCCTTTTGGAAATTGTTTTGATTTGGAACCGTGTTTTGAGTTAGTGATTGGTTCCGAGCAAAGTTAGGGTGATTCCTCCAACCCTGATTATAAGTGGAAGAATATGGATCATTTCTAGGTCTTTGTTGGAAAGCAGCATTGGTATGCTCTTGACCTTGAAACGGAGAATTCAATGGACATTTTTCCGTAAGATGAGATGGATCAGAACAGCATTCACAGACAGTTTTGGGAAGTGACATCTGATTTAGGAAGGCTTCTAAAAATTTATGTTCCATAGCTTTGAGTTTCTTTTACATTGCTGCCATTTCAGCTCTAACTCCTATGAAAACATCAATTTGGTGAATGCCACCCCTAGACGATGACTGGTTTATACTCTCCCACTGTAAAGATTTTTCAGCGAAATCTTCTAAAAATCTCCACATGAAGGTGCCTTGACACATGGATTCAAGGTTCTGTTTTGTTGTAGGATTAATGCCCTCATATATGATTCTGCATAGATCCCATCTAGGAATTCCGTGACGAGGACATTGAACTAACAGATTCTTGAAGCGTTCAAAACTATTTTAGAATGGTTCATTTGGAAGCTGGGTAAATTAATTTATTTCGCTACGGACTCAAGCTGTTTTATGATTAAGGTAGAATTTCTTTAGAAAGCTGTTACGAATTCTCCCCAGTTCGAAATAGAATGTGCGGCTATGTTATAAAGCCATTTCTCGGCGATATCGCACAAAGTGAATAGGAGAAGACGTAGACGCATAGCATCCACAGAAAGCTATAAAGTACCCATCATAGCACATACATTTTCAAATTTGGTAATAAAGACGTATGCGTCTTCAGACTCTAGACCGTGATATTTTGGTAGAAGATTGATGTATTGGGGTTTGATTTCAAAATTGTCCCCATTGGCTGGTGGAATGGTAAGACGGGTCGAAAGAGGACCTCGTATAGGGTAACATCTCTCTTAGAGAGAGATGCGGGGCAGATTCTGCGCACCTGCGGGTGGTGGCAGAGTAGTGTTAAAGAAATTCGATATAGAATTGTCCATCGAAGTGGGTGTGGTGGAGGGTGAAGAAAAAGAAAACATAGAATTACAAGACAGGCACTAGAATCCTGTGTCCAGCCGAGCATGCACTAAATGGTTTAGTACAAGTGGCAGCGTTGTGATAATAAAGGAAAAGATGAGTTTGGTGTTTGGTTTGAAAAAAAGTACGGATATTTTGAAAAATTCACACAAACAATGCACAAGCAACCCTAAATCTAGTGGTCACCTAGGTCAAGTCTCTAGACCGCTCCTAGACTTCCAGAAGACAAGTCGCAAGATAGATCCTCTACTGCCTCTTTGCCCCTCCTGTGGCCAGGTAAGTGCCAGGTAAGTGGGAGGTTCTCCACTACGTAAGTAGTGGGCCTAATTAAGTAACCACTTGCCTTAGACACACTTGCTTTAGACACCGCAAAAGAAACGCGGATAAGCAATAAATTACCCACGACCTCCTTCTGTCCTAAGTGAGCGCGATGGTCCTTAGAGTCATGTCTAGATATTTTTTAGTTAATGAGGGTGATGCAGATGCAAGTTTGTGATTTTTGGGGCTTAGGAAGGGTAATGAACTCCCCACCTAATCTGAATTTGGTCTTTGCCCCTTAATTTCCGTATTAAAAAATGCAAACAACCAAGATCAAACACGCACAATGTTTTTCTTTTTGCGGCGCTGCGAATTTTTGCAAAGAATCCTGCAGAAATTGGTTATTGGACAGAGCAGGGAGGAGATAAGAAAGACAGAGATATACCTGAGAAGTTTGGAACAGGGAATCAACTTTCCCGCCGCGGATCCGTCGCAAGAAGCCACCTAATGCCGCGGTTGCGCGGTCCTTTGAGAAGATACCTGCACAAAAATTGGTACAGATGCTTCTGTTGTCTCACTGAGCTTCCTGAGATGCTTTGCAAATTTTTCCTCTTGCTCCACAGATTCCAGATCTCTTTCCAACAAATCACAACAAATCGTTAAGCGCTTGTGCGAATTTTGATCTAAAAATTCTGATGGAATAATAAATTTTCCAACTCAAATTACAAAAACGAACAAATTAGCACACTATCCCCGGCAACGGCGCAATTTGATTGATCATCTTCGTGTCGTACGTAAAATGTTTCACAACCAAAGAAATTTATACCGCAATCAATTAACGGTGTCTATTGTAGTTTCGTCGGTGAATGCGGATCGTCCACTGAGAAAGTGTGATTTGCTCGTTATTGTTTTAATTGAGTCGAAAATTAAAAGATAAAAGAAATTGCAATAAAATTGATTCAAGATTTGTGAGCTTTCATTTTCAAGAAACTTAAAGAAAGTAAAGATCTAAAATCAAGAATCAAGAAATGTTCCCAAATTGTTTGAATTATCAAGATTTGTAAAGAGACTTGTCGGAATCGATCCAATTGATAGTGATGGTAAATACTAATTATTATAAATTCTTATCTATTGAAAATTTGTTGCTAGATCGATGACGATCAATGAGAATTAGGGATCTATTGAAGAAACTAGGGTTTCTTCATCATCATCCCTTATCCTTTCATTGATTATCATTCAAATTCTAGCCTCTAGAAAATTAAATCACCGATCGTTGATCTCTAATTTGGAGCGAAGAAATCGATCTCACTCAAATTAGGTTTTCATGATTCAATTTCTTAAAGTTTACAAAACTCATAAGACTTAAGAATCGTTCAAGAATTTAATCATCAACATCTATCTATTTCCTCGATTCCGCTACAAGCGGAGATTTCACTCACACATCATGAAAAAAGAACGAATCAAGAATCGATAAATTTTCATAATGCAAGAATGTAAAGAAAAGCAAGATTTACAATATTCACCTTTATTATCGACGATTAGATACAATTCACTCAACTCGAGATTACAAGATTTGAGGAGGTAACTAAATCAGCCGAAATTAGCTTCGCATCGATCTTCTTGAGTCGCGGATCATCATGGATCTCTTTCTCGGATGAAGGTCGGCATTACTTCAAAGGATCACCATTTGCTTGCTTGATTCGCTTCTCGATGAATCTTGATTTGGCTTTTGGATTGGATTTGAGGCTAGGGTTTTGGATCACAAGTTGTGTCACTCAACTTGTATTTGGAATTGTTGAACAACTAATCAACTCTTGAACAACCTTTGTAATGATGCCCTAGGTGCCCTTTTATAGTTTTCCCTCAAGCTTCCCCTAGAAGCTAGGTCTAGCTTCCCTTGGAAGCTTGGTTGTTATGAAGCTTGCATAAGAAGCTAGATAGTTACGTAGAAGTTTCTAGATTAAGGCGGTTAACTAGCTTGCATGAGAAGATTGGTTTTTATGAGGCTTGCATGAGAAGCTTGGCTGTTAGAAGGGAAGCTTCTGGAGAACTCTAAGGACTGAAGCATCATGAAGAAGTTTTGCTGTTGAAAAGAAGTCTCAGGGAAAATTACCAACCGCCGATGAGTCAGAACGGCCACGGATCCGCGGCGGATTGGCCTGACTCGGCCGCAGATCCACGGCCGTATAGGGAGCTCTCTGGTTGAATTCTTCAGGGATATTTTGTGTTGACTTTTTGGAACTTTCCTGATATCTGGAATCTTATAATTCTTTCCTGTTTACTGCCAGATCACAAGTCTTGGACTTGACGTATTTTATCAGCACTTTTAGTAGTTCCGGCTCTTTTACCTGGAGAATTTCCTGCACACAATCTCGAGACAAGTGTTTGATATATAAAAGATCACGTATGCAATAATAAACACACAATTTCTCTCATAATGCTGGTTATAATGTATAACACATGTTATTTGGTATTTTTGCAGACAAATTGCTAATATGTGCTATATTTATACCAAACACCTTTAGATGATTACAAATAATAGGGAAATTGCTGTGTTAAAAATACAATATTTTTGACTGATCAGGAAGCACCTTTGACGACGTCGCCCATAGCAAGAGTTGGAAGGGCTATCTTTTTTGCGGTAGCCCTTTAGGTGTCACGAGCCTCTTTGCGGGCCCGTTTAGGTTCTTTCCCAGCCTATTGAAGACTGAGATGTCAGCTTTGGACGGCCCATTAAGAGGGGCCGTTGTGGTCGCCAGTCGTTCAACGATCGACCTCTTAGGAGCTTCCTCTTGCGGCGCTGAGGCACCGACAGCCACTGGTGGGAACATAGTCCCGAAGAATAGTCCAGTAGGTCACATTGTGCCCGTAGGTCACTCCTTCAGTTGGGATGGAGCAAGAGTTGCTGTTGCAAAAGGTGCAGTTGGAAGCCATCGATTTTCTTCTTCTGCTGCACAGGAGCAAGACACCAAATTTTAGTACCTCAAATCCAAGGGCAACCATAGAGAACCACGATTTTGTTCGCGAAATACGACATACAAAGTATGGATTGGAAAGAGGAAAACGTCCCACCGGACGTTACAGAATCTGTTCACCACCGGAGACGGGGACGAACCGGGATGGATCGTCTTTCCTGAATCTCGGGGCAGATGCTATTTGGATTTATTCGTCCACCTCCCCAAAGATACCAAGTTGATTTATGGTACCATATATCGGAGGTTTGGACAAACGCGACCGTTGTAGCAGACTTTATAAGATTCCCCCTCATTTTATGAGGGGTTTTTGATTGTGGGGACGTTTTTCCTGCAGGCGCAAGCCCTTCCAGTTAATTACATTACCGTATTGCGATAACCACTTTCTCCTTCTCCAGCAGTTCACTTTGTGTCATGTGTGATTTTGTTTGTTTTGGTTGCCTGTGGATTGTATATGGAGACTAGTTTATGTCGTCGCCCATAGGGCATGGATTAGTCCAAATCCGTATATTTTTAGATTCGGGCTTGGTTTATTTAAGGACCGTTGATCTGGTTTGAGATTAAGATCAACTTAAATATATATATATGAGCATTTGGGGCTTAGTTTGTTTTAGTTTAAGGACGTCACGGTCCATTATCTCCATATTTAGGGCAAATATTAGCTTAAGGACATTTCGGTCCAACGTTCCCATTTTAGGGACGAATATTAGTTTAAGCACGTTTCGGTCCAACATTCCCGTTTTGGGGACAAATATAAGTTTAAGGACGTTTCGGTCCATTAATGCCGTTTTTGAGGCGAATATAAGTTTAGGGACATTTCGGTCCCTTATCCATCTTGCGCGCATGTGTATTTGTTATGTGACGAAGTGAACAATAGCGATATGGAATGTGCCCAATTTGGGGCACGATTCAATTTGAGGCCTGCACATCAATTTGGAAGTGCATCAATGTAAAAAAAGTTGTTGGTCATCGGAACCCGCCACCTCTCTGAAGACATTGAAGAATTACAACGACATGTATCAGAGGTGTGAAGAGATGTACACTTAAACTAAATCACGTATTTGAGCGGAAAAGGGGTGATGGTCCTAAGAATCATTAGTCGTATTTGGGACTAAGAGTACCTTAGGAGATGTGGGATGAATATCGTTTTGGATATCATTAATGACAGATCTTTAGTCAATGTATGAGACTAAAATCAGTTTGGGATATCATGAGCAATATGGGTTCGGTTGATTTTAAAATCAAAGAGGTTTAACCTCAGGAATTTCAGCCTATTTGGGCTGAGATTGGGTTTCTATGCTACCCAGTAGTGTTAAACACTGATATATGCTGTTCTCGCGTGTATTTCACGTGGGGCACTGGAATAGTACTGAGCACTAATCTTTTTTGGCTCACGTGTTTTTCACATGAGGCGCTTATATATGGGTGCTGCCCAAACATGGCTAAGCACTTAGTCATTTTGACTGAACATGGAGTGCTAAGCACTTTGCATGGCACTCACGTGGGAAGCACGTGAGTGCTGAGCATTGATTTCAGGTTTTATTTGCTCACCCCCTTTTTGCCATAAGTGCTAAGCACTTGGCTGGGGCTCAAGTGGGAAGCACATGATGTGTTTTTATTTTTCTTCTGTTTGTTTTAAGCACTCACGTAGGAAACACATTAGACAAAAATAACAGTGCTAAGCACTAATTTTACTCACGTGTGTTTCACGTGAGACGCCAAGTTCTTCTTGTTTTCAGAGATATTAATTTCTGTTAATAACTTTTTAGTCGTTGATGATCAAGATTTCTGTTTTGAAGATCTTGAATCATCATCATCATTATTATTGGAGAACTAAGTTCTCTTTATTTTTATAAGAATTAAGTTCTTTATGTAGGGTTAAACCCTAATTTTGGGGAAATTAAATTCCCAGAACATATGTTCTTTTTCTTTTTTTTTAACCTAGTTCTTTTCCCTAAGTTTTGAGTCAGAATAACAGAATCTCCCCAATGAGAATTAAATTCTCAACTTGTTGGGAGATTTTCTTTTACAAATCTCAAACCAGAAGAAGAACTAAGTTCTTGTTTGAAGGGTTAAACCCTTATATCTGTTATACTAGGCAAGAGAGATCCTTTTAATCTCTCCTTTTTTTATTTACCTAGAGTGTTTTTGAAGGAGGAGAGTCTTCTTCTTTTGAGAATTAAATTCTCTATTCTCTTAAGAGCTTACTGTATTTTTGCAGAAACTTATTGGGGGTTCTTTTTATTTCCTTCCTCCAGTCTCTTTTGAGACTTGAAGTCTCGGGTCCTTTATATATTGGAGGCAGATTGTTAATGGGTTTTGAGAAAATCTCTCATTGAGAGATTCCAATTGATTTAATTGGTCTCAAAATTGATTTGGGGAATTTTACCCACCGTTGGATTTTTGATCCAAGTGTCTCTTGTTCCCGCCAAAAGCTATTTGTTCCTGTTTACACCGGTTAAAGTTTCGTTTACAGATATATGTGAAATCAGACTCATTAATATATGCACATGCACACATCAGAGAAAGAACATGTGTTAGAAAGGGAGCACTTGGTGGTCAACGACAAAATAAAGCATTTAATTGAACATTTTATTCTATAGGATATAGATCACCAAACATGGGATCGAAAGTACAGGGATTCACAAAACTATGGATAAAATTATCTAACGCCCTCTCTGCCTTCTCCACCATGTCAAAGCGGCGATCTTCACAAACAGTCGCTCCCCATCGGTCAGAACTATGCCCATCAACGAAGGCAGACATGACAACCCGCTGAGCCCGTATCTGGTATAGCAGCTGAACAGAGCGATCCCTCAGAGCTGTGGTAATCAAAAGTGCCTCGTGAAAACACTCGATCTTGTCCTCTGCGGCATCGAGCATTGCCAGAGTCATTTCTGCTGGATGAGGAGGGATGTTATCGAGCACGGACAAGAAGACCATCCGAAGACAAATGGAGCCGATGGGGAGAGGAGATCCTCTGCGAGTCAAAAGCTCGTACAACACCGTATCGCATTGGTCATCCGTAGGAGCAGGGTTCACCAAGTGTACAGCAAAACGAGAAACGATTTCCTCAATAGGCACCTCCCATGGTTGCCGGCGAGCATGTGGATGATTACAAACCATAGCTCTTCTCTGTTAAAATAATCCTCTGAAAGTGAGAAAGAAGAGAACCATTGCTTCAAATTATAAAGAGAGACATTTAAGTCTAAGCACAGAAAATTTTATGTATGATGGAACGGTTTCCAAGCTCTGTTAAGAGAATGCATTGGGAAAGAGAAGTTTGACTCAAGAAAAGTAGAGAAAGAAGGCGAAAAGACACCTTGAGTAAAGAGACGGCGCCTCACATGCAGAACACGAGAGCGCTCGCGCCAGGAGCGCTCGCGCCAGGAGCGCCAGCGCTAAGAGTCAAAGAGCTCACGTGTAAAGCACGAGAGAGCTAGCGCCAAGAGCGCCAGCACTAAAATTCAAAGACTCTGAGGCAGCGCTCACGTGCAAAACACGAGAGCGCCAAGCGCTAGAACTAAATGTTATCCACCATTGGATCAAAGATCCAACTAAGATGAATAAATCATCAAATTACAGAATTCAATTCTGTTGAGGAAATACTTCTCAAATCTTTCCAAACAAGAAAGATTGTACTCTGTAAATCAGAGCACCATTGGATCAAAGATCCAATGGTGATTAAAAACCACCAAGATACAGAATAAGTTCTGTATGGGAAAATACTTTCCCAATCTTTTTAACAACAAGAAAACTATCTTCTGTAAAACAGAAGACCTTGGATCAAAGATCCAATGGTGGGAAACTTTTCCCAAATCAATCAAAAATCTCTCAATGAGAGATCTCCTTAACTGATTCAACAAATCAGCCTCCCCTATATAAAGGAACCAAGACTTCAAGTCTTGGAAGGGAAGGAAGAACCCCCCTAAACTTCAAGTTCACAGAAAAGAAAAAGAGAAGAGCAAGCTTTAAGAAGAAGAAATTTTCTTCAAGGTAAATAAAAAGAAGAGAGATCATAACATCTCCTCCATATTTGAGAGTTCAACTCTCACATCAGAAAAACTTAATTCTTTTCCTAGATCACAGATCTATAAGACCAAGTCTTGCACAAAAAAACAGAAGAGATCAAAGCATCTCCTCACAAAAAGAAGAACTCAGTTCTTAGATTCATGAGACAAAGTCTTTTATAAACTGAGAATTTAATTCTCAGAGCACAGAACTAATCAGAGCTGCCAAAGAACCGCTTTAGCGCTTCAATTTGAAAGAAACGCTTTAAGCGCTCCAAGTCTGGCGCTCAGCGCCAAGCGCGCCACGTGATCCTCGCGTGGGCGCTATTTTATAAGAAACGCCTTAGCGCTCCAAGTCTGGCACTCAGCGCCAAGCGCTCCATGTGCTCCTCACGTGGGCGCTATTCTAAAGGAAGCGCTTTAGCGCTCCAGCGCTCCAAATCCGGTGCTCAGCGCCAAGCGCTCCACGTGCTCCCCACGTGGGCGCTATTTCGGAAGAAGTGCCTTAGCGCTCCAAGTCTGGTGCTCAGCGCCAAGCACTCTGTACATAAAGCGCTCTGTGCCGTAAAGAGTGTTCAACACTCAATAAAAAACAAAAATAAAGTGGGTGTCAGTACCCCAATAAATGTTTAGCAGTATGTGTATAGAGAAAGGACTATGTCCTAACAAGTGTCTAACACTTTATAAAAAAAAGAAATGACAGAGACTCAGTGGGCTCAGCCCAAGTTGGACAAACTCATAATCAACTGAGCCCATGTGCTCTTTATTGGACTCAGTCCCAAATAAGATTATCAAATCTTTGATGAACATTCACTGGCTCAAGGGTGCATCTCTCCACACCTCTGATACGTGTCGTTGTAATTCTTCAACGTCTTCAGAGAGGTGGAGGGTCTCAATAACCAATAACTTTTGGTGCATCCCAAAATTGGCTAAACCAGAACCCCACAGAGTATGACGTCTTTAAACCCTACAGATGTCTTTAAACCCTACGGACTACGGCGTCTTTAAACATGGACTATGAAGTCCTTAAATACCATGGACCGTAATGTCCTTAAACTAACTATGGACCGTAATGTCCTTAAACTAATCTTCATGGACTATGATGTCCTTAAACTCCACGGACTATGATGTCCTTAAACTTTGGACCGCAATGTCTTTAAAACTAAACTCCATGGACCGCAATGTCCTTAAAACTAAATTGCGAACCGCAACGTCCCTAAAAACTAAATCTCACGGACTATGATGTCCTTAAACTTTAGACCGCAATGTCTTTAAAACTAAACCCTTTGGACCGCAATATCCTTAAAACTAAATTGCGGACCGCAACGTCCCTAAAAACTAAATTGCGGACCGCAATGTCCCTAAACTAAGACGATAGAGTCCAAATACTCTTTCGTTGGATCTAAATGATCCCAAAACCTTGTTGAGTAGATCTTAGTCTAGAATTAAAGTGACGTATCCTCAACAAACATTTAAGTTGATCTTAATCTAAAAATAGGATTAATGATCCTTAAAACCAACCTAAACCCAAATCTAAGAAAATACAGATTTGGACTAATCCACGCCCTACGGGCGACAACACAAATTAGTCTCCGCATACAATCCACGGGCAACCAAAAATAAAACAAACACACACGACATGAAGTGACCTTCTGGATAAGGAGAAAGTGGTTATCGTAACCCGATAACGTAATTAACTGCAGGGGCTTGCGCCTACAGGGAAGAGCGTCCCCACAATCAAAAACCTTTGCAAGCGAGGGGGAATCTGACGAAGTCTGCTACAACGGCCGCATCTGTCCAAACCTCCGATACACGGTGCTATAAATCAACCTGGCACCTTCGGAGAGGTGGACGGATAAAACCCAAATAGCATCTGCCCCCAAAATTCAGGCCGGACGTCCCAACGTCCCGGTCGCGGTTTTCGGCGGCGAACAGATTCTGGCACGCCCGGTGGGACCTTTTCCTCTTTCTACTCCACACTTCGTGTGTCGTGATTGTGAACGAATCATGGTTTAATGTGGTTGTCCCTGGATTCGAGGTACTAAGATTTGGTGTTTTGCTCCCGTGCAGATAAAATGGCTTCCAACTGCACCAACTGCAACAGCAACTCCCACTTCTTCCTCGTTGGAGGAGTGACCTATGGGCCCCAAGCAGCCTCCATCTTCACCATGCCAGTGGAACATGTGACTCAGGCCACCACTGGACTGTTCTTTGGGACCATGATCCCACCGACAAGCTTCAGCATCCCAATACCGTCACGGGAAGCTCCGAAGAAGTCAGTCTTTGATCGGCTTACCGCTACCACGACCCCTCTCAACGGGTCATCCAATTCCAAGTCTACTGCATCAGTCTTCGACAGGCTGAGCCTGAGCTTAAGTGGGCCCATGAAGAAGCCTGCAATACCCGAAGGGGTTATCCCAAAGCAGATAGCCATTCCGGCTCAAGTAGAGGAAATCGCCAAAGCGGCTTCTCCTGCCAAAGGATCTGTCTTTGCAAGACTGGCCGCTCCAACTCCCGCTCCAGGAAAAGTCACCAAGGCTGCTTCCCTTGCCCAAAAGTCAGTCTTTGACAGGCTGGACGTTCCTTCTCAACGGACGTCAGTCTTCGACCGGCTGGCACCAACAACAGTTTCTCATCAAAGCATGAAGCACGATGAAGATACCCCGACAACGGAGGTGATCCCGGCCGCACGACATGCTCGACGTCACTACTGGCGCCGAGTGAGGAAAGCTGGAGGCAGTTCCCCTTCTGGACTGACTCCGCCAGCTCCAATGGTGGAAATTGATGCTGCTGTTCCAACTGGGAACAACTTTGAACCACTCAAGAGGGTGCGCAGGAACTCTCCAACCGCTACAATGAAGAAGACTCCTCCACCTGTGGAGAACTTTACAAAGCCGAAGTCAGAACAGCCTCCTCAGCAGCTGTCCTCCAAAATCTGTAGGGTCTGGCGCAGAGTCCAAGACTCTGTAGTTGACCAAAACTACCTCCACCGACAGAAGAAGATGAAGGTTCGGCAAGAGTAGGACCGCCCTGTCGTATCACAGAAGGTGTCGTCTGCTTGGGTGCCTGCTGCAACGGCCCCCTCAACTTCGACCGCCCACAAAAGGAGAAGGACGGAGAAAATCCCTGTGTCTGCAAACAATCTCAAGGGCATTAAATCTAAACGCCCCGAGCCTGGAGGCATGGTAGAGCACACCATTTACATGGCTTCCAGAAAAGAGGAAAGCCGTGCTTCTGGGGGTCGTTGACCACTTACGTGGTCCGTAACAAAGGCTCAGGAGCAACAGCAAAAGCTCCAGGAGATGCTAACAAAGATGGATGCGCTCACTGGGCCGAAAGAAAGCACGTAGACGTTGTCGGAGCAGCGCCAGGAACAGGAAACCGACGCCGAGTTCCTCCGATGAATGCTCAAGAAGAAAGACAAAGAGGCCACAGAACAAGCGACCAACATAAAACAAATGGCGTTATTGTTCCAGGATATGGTGGGCATGATGGTCCAGCCGGACCCTCCAGCGGAGAAGCCTCCGGTGTTCATTGAAGACGATAGAGGGGAGACATCAAACCCTCTCCGGCCTGTTTAGCCGCCAAGGAGGAAACAATCTCGAAAGCTGCGCTCGATGATTATATAGCTCAATAGATACGAGCCCATCAAGCGAACGAAGCTGCTGGTCAAGTCGTCAGAACTGGGCGACCCTATCCCAACTGGTACGATCAGATTAAGTACCCGCCAGGATACACAATCCCAAAATTTCATGTATAAAAGGGGAGAGGCAACCCCCACCGGCATGTCGCCCAGTTCAGGGCTCTCGGCGGCAATACTGGAGGTGACGATCAGCTGCTGCTTCGCCAATTCGTCGGCAGCTTGGCGGAGACGGCCTTCGAATGGTATTCGGAGCTTCCCGACGAATCCATCAAAACATTCACGGAGATGGAGTTCTTATTCACCCAGCGTTTCGCAAACGCTAGCGAACGCACCCCAATCACGACATTGATCAATGCCTGGATGAAGCCAGGGGAGACATGGATTCAGTATGCAATTCGGTGGCGCAACCTATGGTCGAAGTGCGAACAGCGTATAGAAGAGGCTCCTGCAGTAAGCATGTTTGTGGGAACCCTCGATCCGCAGGCGATCATATCCCAATTCATGATGTTTTTCAAGCCAACCACCTTCCAGGCCTTGATTGACAAGCTGGCCCAAATGGACCAGATGGGCCATAGGCCTTCCTCTTCAAAGACGGAGCCTCGGAATGAAAAGGGAAAAGGGAAAGCGACCTTTGTCGCCAATGCTCAGCAACAGCCGAGTGGTCCAAAACCAGTCGATCGCCAAAATGACAGACAGCGATTTATCAACGAAAAGTTAAAACGTCCTTACTCATTCCCTCGGGATAAAACAAGGAGACTGTTCGAACTGGCGGTGCGCAACAGGCTCATCACTCTGCCAGATCCGAGACGCCTACTGCAGCCAGGTGACGTCAATAATCCCAATTATTACCCCTACCACCGAGTAGTAGGCCACCCAATTGAAGATTACTTTGTCTTCAAAAGCTGGATCGAGGACCAATACCAACAGGGCAAATTTGCACTGTCCGAGAACTAGAAGATAAGCCCGCCGCAGCCGCACACTCATAAAAAGGTAGACACGCCGGGGGCATCATGCTCATTTATAGAAGAAGCTCCATGGGAGGTCGCTCTTTCAGCCAAAATGAAAAGAATGATGAAGGATCTCCAAACATACCCAGCGATCAGGTGGAAAAGTTCGCTGGAACCCGAGGTCATTGAGGGAATGCTGAAGCTGCGCCCGACTCCAAGAATTGGTAGCGATAGTCAAAACGCCCATCCCAGCCGTCAAAGTCTTCAAAGAAGAAGAAGAAGAACAAAAAGCCCGTGAATCCTGATGACAAGAGCACAGACCTGCAAGAACTTATTGACGCACTGGAGGAATATAACCAAAAGGCGTGAACCCCGGTCACACTCCAAGAATTTCTCAACAATATCCTTGAGAGTGGAGATAACGACAATAACGACGGAGATGACTCGTCAGAAGAATCTGGGGATTATATGGCAAGCTGTCACATGATCTCTCACTCGTCACTAAATATAGAAGAAGCTCATTCGGCGTTAGAAGACAACATAGAGGATCTGGAGGCAGGATCGGAGCCAAAACCCTTAGAATGTTCTGACAAGATGATCGACATGCTGCTGAACGAAGCCCGTCAGAAGAGCAAGGCTGATCAGCAACGTGAAATGGCCATATTCGAAAGGGCCAGGCGTTAGTGTCAATTTGAAGAAGTCAGGGTAGAAATGGATCATGAAACACTTAACCAGATCAAAGTGTACCCGCGGCAAACAAAAGCAAGCTTAAGATAAGGAAACAGATTGCTAAAGCCCTGTCACTGGGAATGAAGCTGCCATCTCCCAAAGAAAATACTCCTGGCAGTATACACCTTGACGAAGTGAATGCATACCCTAACTACTGCTTATACCATCAGAGGACTACACACCCTACCGAAGAGTGCATAGCCTTTAAAAACTGGTTGCAGGGGTATGTTGCCCACCGACAACAGTTCAAGCGGATGAAGCGCAAAACTCATCGAGAGCAGAGAAGCACAACAGATGAGTGTAAAAGAACTGCCGACAACTGTCACATGGTTGATGCTAGGGGATCGCAACTTCTCACCTTGGGGAGCGATTCTGATGAAGAAATAGCCCTCGGCCCTCTCTTCAAAGAATCCACCTCAGGAAAAGAAGAAGAGACGAAGAATTGTGAGAATATTCAGCTGTGCAACCGTACGTTGCCCGAAAAGAATCTCGGACCTACAAACAAGGGATCGAACAAAAAAGATAAAGGGAAGGAAAAAGTCCCTGAGGATGTCACCCTCGATGATCGAGTCGTCTAAGAGCTCGCAGCCAAGGACCCGCCCAAGAAAAATAAGGCGGATTACAATGTTCTGACGCACCTGAGAAAGATACTCTTGCAGCTAAGCATTCTCTATGCCCTTCTGTTGTCTAAAGAGGTGCGAGATTCTCTGATCAAAGAACTACAAGAGCCCGACCAATTTCAAGCTTTCCTTGCCGAAGAAAAGATGAAGGACGAGCTGGAAAAGTTAACCGATTACAATGTTTCGCTCGTAAAACTCGCTTCACTCCTTTATCGTTCACTGCGTTCACTTGCCTGCACACGGCCAACATTACCTTCGACGATGAAGATATCCTCCTCGGAACGTGTGAGCACAACCACCACCTATATGTCACCGGGTACTGCCACGACATTAAGATAGGGAAGATTCTAGTTGACAAAGGGTCTTCTGTTAACCTCCTAAATGTCAGAGTGCTAAATGAAATTTGCATGAGAGTTCAGCACCTAGCTCGGGATAAAATTACCATCTCCGATTTTTGTAAGTCCACGTTGCCCACCCCGGTTCTTACGGGGAGGCGGAAACGATAAAAAACAATTTTTTGACACAAGGAGACATGGACTAAAAGGAGGATCTTTGCTAAACAAAAACCTAGCAAACTACATGAGGTTCTATCTACTATGTTATACAGATTATGCCTCACAAAACCGGTCCTTCGGGTCTTCTCTCCGCTGTCCTCCTCGTCCATCCGAGCTCCGAGGATCGATCCGGATCTTGGCCACCTCCGCGGCCTTCTAGAGTCGAAGACGATCCACCCGAGAGTTTGTGTTCCGAGCTCCACCTCAAACCGAGGTAACTAGGGCAACAAGGTTGCTAAGCTTGATATCCTAGGTTGTGTAGAAGAAAAAGATGGATGTGTTTGTCAATTTACTTCCTTATTTTCTCAACACATGAGATCAAAGGAAAAATCAAGAGGAGGAAGATGAAGGAGCAACCATGGAGCTTCTCATTTCATGAGAGAGAATGGGAATAGAATTATCAACCAAGAATAATGAACCATGGAATAATAATCCATAAACATCATCATTACTAATCCTTTCATGATAAAGTTGATGGCTACCTTGATTAGACCATTATCATCACAAAAATAAAATTAAAAACCAAAAGAAGACTCTAGATCTCACATGAAAGATCCTAGTCAATTTTGGTCAAATGGTCAACAAAGTCAAGTATGGTCAAATGGTCAAAACAATTAGCCATAACATAATTACCGTTAAAAAGATTAGTAAATAATGTTCCCGCCTCATAATGGTTTTGACCGAACCAACTGTCAAAACCCTAATGAGGCACCTCCTTCTTTTTCGCTCCTCAAAACTGTGCATACACACCCGCATCCGCATTCCGTAGAATGCGAATGCACAGAAGACAAAACTAATCCATCCATACAATACTAGGATCCGGCTTAAACCAAAGCCCACTAGTATTTTCTGCCCGAACAGCATACGCGCACAAGTGTACGTAAGTGATCGTAGCCTTTCCGTAAAACCATACGGCCTCTACACCTTTTTCTCAGTGCAGGGAAACTCTCTGTGTGGGACTCTAAATGTTAGTGTATATGCCCTAGAGGCCATTACTGTATCATACTAGTTTGTATATTACTTAATGGATGCTTGGGATATTCACCTTGTATATACAATCTTGCTCAAAATAGTAGTATGCTACTTGGTTTGTTTCTGCTTAAATGTGTACATGTGTTTATATTTTGTATATCGCCTATACACATTAGTGGAGCCCTTAGGATCTTTGCTTGATTACCAGCGATGTGATGGCCGTCACACTAGTGGGGCTGGGTAATCTATAAGCACATCCTTATGCAGGTCCCTGGTCGCAGGACTATCGAGACAGGGCATCGACACTCCGGAGTAGACCAGCGCATGCGCTTCTCATCCCAGTGTGGGAGACGGTCTGTCCCACAGCCGTCAGTACGTCGTACTTGAGATAGTATGCGGGTGCTCGTTAGGTTACGGGTACACTGGACAGGACTCGTCGGGAACTGACTAGTTGGTATTATACCTATCGTCAGTTATCAGTTCCCAGGTGACATGAGTACAGCTTAGTCCGCTGACTTGACACTGTCACTCCGCCTCGAGTGTGTTCCCACTGTACTTTGATCACTACCCTACCACGGCTCAAAGGAGTCGTGCAAACAGGTAGTGGTTGGGTGCAGTCCCGAAGCACTTGGAGGCAGTGACGGTTAGACAGGATTCGTCTCTCCCGGTATTGGGGGTTGACATCGCGCTGTGTCTAGGAGAGCCATTGCACGAGTAGTCCCTGGCCAGGGCAAACGAGATATACTGGTAGGTTTCCAGTGTTATCTCAGGGTGTTTTGGGCTTCGCTCCGGCATGACTTGTACCGCTATTGGGGGACTGACGTTTACCGCCCCCTAGGCCCGCCATGCGATGTATCAGACGAACAGACCGGACTGTACGGAGAATGTCACACTCAGGCTCAGTAGGAGTTCAGATGGGTTTCGCCTCGTCGGTCTTCTTGTCGGCACTACCTGGGGACCGTTACGCACAGCTAGTGCCGCTTGCGGTTTGTGGTTAAACCCACTGCCAGCGTAGTGTCGAGTCTTTAAAGTCCCACACAGAAAGCTTTTCGCCTTTAGGCAAAAGAGTAGAGGTCGCATGGTATTGCGACAGGTCGCATGGTTTTGCGACAGGGTTCGGTCACATCCGTGCACTTGTGCGCGTACAGTGTCCGGACAGTTTACACTAGCGGGCTTTGGTTTAAGCCAGATCCTAGTGTACCTTATGGGATTGGATTTATCCAGTTTGCATTCGTGTTCCTCGGAACGCGGATGCGGGTGTGTATGCACAGTTGACAGGGAGACAGAGGCAGTGGATTCTCATTAGGGTTGTTGACAGTTGACCGTTGACTATTGACCTTTTGATCAACCCTAATGAGAATATGATATGTGATTAACTATTATATTAATTAAGTATTATGGTGACATGGTTGTTGACTTTTGTTGACTTTGTTGACTTGTTGACTTTTGTTGACTTGTTGACTTTGTTGACCGGTTGACTAGGGTTGACTAGTTGACCATCATGATAACCATAGCCATCATTTCATGGCAAAGACTTTTTCTTGCTTGCTCATTTGTGTAAAATGAGTGCATGAAATGATATGGTTATGGTTGCTTCAAACCATCACATAAGACTTTTTTAGTATGATGAGTTATCATGACTTTGGATTATGAGAGGGTGAAAGACAAAAGAGAGCCTCATTCTTTCTTGCTCATTCTCTCTCTTGTTCTTGAGCTCTCCTTTTGCTCTCACCCTCTTGCTCTTTTTCCCTCTCTTTAATCTATGGTTCTCTTGTCTCATGAGTTGAGAATCAAGAACCATAGATAAAATCCCACACAAAGTATTCTCTACTCATTCTAGTTCACTAGGTTTAGCAAACCAAGTGAACTAGTTTCTTCAAAGAACGAAGAAGGAGCTAAAGGTTGGAGCTTTCAGGTGGATCTATCTTCGGCGTACGGAGACGACGAGAAGAAGCCAATCGGACCACCACCGGAGCTTGAAGACGAAGGAGTTCAAGACAAGCAAGGTATAACCCCCTAACCGAGTAGCTAGAAACTCATAGTTAGATTGTTAGATAGATGTTTAACCAAGATCCGGGTTTTAGGTCCATGATACCACCTCCGTAAAAATCGTTTTTTACCAAATTCCGCATTCCCGAAAGTACCGGGAGAGGTAGCATGGACTTACAGTGGTATCAGAGCCTAGTTAAACTCTATCTAACAAGTTAGCAAGTAACTAGAAGATCGATCAAAGAAAAAGTCCCAAAAACGAACCCATGAATTTTCAACTTTCTGTCGATTTCAAAAGTACTGGAAAAATTTTTTGGAACGCACCTAAAATCGACTCAGGCTTTTTTAAAGGATCTGCAAAAATTTGGGCCCCTGACTCGATCAAAGCGCCGCGTTTCCGCGGCGGGAGCACGCTCCCGCCGCGGAAACGCGGCCGAGTTGACTCGGTCAAGGGTTTTCTTTTCTGCAGTTTGCTAATTGGGGTATTTTGGGATTTTTAGTACATATATTTTCAACCCAGATTTTCCAGAACGAAAATTTTACTTTGGGGTCCTGAAAATCCGTATTTTTGATCGAACTTCTAAAAGACTTAAGCTAACGGGTTTTCTGTAATGTGTTATTTGTATTGAACGTCTACTAATCGCTATATGTCGATTAGTGGGGGTTATACAAATCTGTGATCTGTAATGTTGCTGGAATGTGGATATGAATATGTTGGATTGTCGCGGGTGAATATCCGGGGGTTGTGAGACGAGAGTTTTCTTTTCTTTCAATTCATGTAAATTTGTAAATTGATGTAATAATTATTTGTATGGCCGCACAACCGGGTCGGGGTTGTAGCCGTCATTGTATAATTTCTTTTTACTGTTTTTGCTCCTAGGATAGACCCATGGAGGGGGTGCACAAACTACCGGGTATGCCGAAGTGTCGAGTGGCCTACTCATAGGAGATGAGGGAGGTTACTACGCTTCGGGTACTTGGCGGGTAGATTGCCGCACCCGTAGGGGTCTTGGGTGGGGTTTTGGCTATTCACCGCGACCGTGTAATCTGTTTTTGTTACAGGCTCGTGCAAATTACAGATTCCTAGTATATCCAATGTATTCATCTGTGATCTGAAATGTTTATCATTGCAGTATATCTATATATGATATTATTTAGGCGTTGCTTATGTTTTACAGACGCGCTAGCCCAGCCCCCGCTCTGTCGTTAGTTAAGTAACCTAACGGGTAATGACGGGGCCCCGTGGCGAATGCGAATGGCATAAGCGTACGTCATATTTTGGTTGTTTTCTGCAATGGTAGGATTAAATGATGGGACGCATTAAAAGAACTAATGCAAGAATATCACGCATTAAAAGAACTAATGCAAGATAATAAACCAAGTTAAAGTCGTTGGAACACTTTCGAAAAACCACTCGGTTCTTTTCAAAACAAACTTTTAAAATACGGAGTTTGAGCCACTCCATTTAAAAGCTATCTCGTTCCATCGACCAAATCAAGTTCACTACGTTCACGGTTTTGCCAAAACCATCCGTAGCCCTCCATCATTTCAGTTAAATATTCGGTAGTATTCAAGCTATGTATTTTGACCTCACGCCAAGGCATAGTGATTGGTAGCTGCCGGATATTTAACTGTTGCATAGATAGAATGCGTTGGTTTGAGACAGTCGTACTGCCATTTTGGCCTACGTCAAGGGTATGTACGGGTGGGTTCAAATTAACCTGGATAATGATGGGACGAACTTGACATGTGACTTATGACATTTTGACCTCACGCCAAGGTCATAAGAGCATGGGGCAAAAATCCACATCGGGAGTTTCATAAGTACTGAAACTTGCTAGATTTGCATACCATTTGGAGTGTGATGATTCTGGTAGGATTCCTTCAGTTTCGTCACGCGATGATATTTGGATCCCGATCCTACTGTGAGTATATGCTACTCCTCGGGAAATTTCTCACTTAACGATCAATGCTATAAACCTAGTAGGTGCCTAGAAAGGTGTTAGCGGGGCTACGCCCCCAGGGAAAAGAGGTTCTTTAATTAAGGAACTTCGCGAAAGCGTTGGAAAACCTCCCTCGAAGTACCGACACCGGCCTGGCTGAACGGTTAAGCAAGTATTGTACGGTGGGATTGATCCCGGCTAATTCTTCCTTTATGGTTTGAGGAGGGATTCGAGAAACAGTGGGAGCCATCCTGTTTAGACAAACTAAAAACCACTCTAAACTTGCAAGAGCATCATGCTGAGTGTTTCTTCTTCTCTCTCCTAATTGCAGCGACCAATCAACATGACTGGACTTAAGTTACTCCTAGATAAAAACAAACTGACAGGGCCAAACTACAAAGATTGCCTCAGGAATGTCAAGATAGCAATCACTTACGACAAGCTGGGGTATCTTCTTACCACCAAAGCTCCCCCTGTCCCTGGTCCAACTTCCAGCGTCGCGGATAAGGAAATCCGCAAGACTTGGGAGATTGATAGCGCGAAGGCCAAATGCCTCCTGCTTGCCTCGATGGACAACGAACATCAGAGGAGGCATGAGAATATGGACATGGAATCCATATTGCTTCATACAAAAGAACTGTATGGAGAGCAATCTCGTATCGCAAGATACGAAGCGTCGAAAAAGTTATTTTCGACAAGAATGGCCGTCGGATCATCAGTAGCCGAGCACGTGCTAAAGATGATCGGCTACATTGAGGAGCTCGCTGACCTAGGGATCACATTGGAGAGTGAGCTATATACGGATATAGTTCTCCAGTCCCTTCCTTCCACTTACGCCCAGTTTATACTGAACTTCAACTTACAAGAAAAAGAGGTTGAACTTTCAGAGCTCCTCAACATGCTGAGGAGCGCAGAGGGCACCCTACAGAAAGGTAGGGATACATCCACTTTGTTTGTAGGAGGATCATCTTCTTCTAGGTCCAAGGCGAAAGCCAAGGGAAAGAAGAAGAAGGCCCCCGCCAAACCAAGGGGCGGTGTTAGTAAAGTGGATACGAAGGGAAAAGGTAAAGCAACAAAGATAGCGGGGAAGCTTGTGGATAAGGAAGAATGCTTCTATTGTCATAAGAAAGGACACTGGAAGAATGATTGCAGGGCCTGGAAGGCCAGAACACAGGAATTGAAGCAGGTTGCAGCTTCAGCTTCAGGTGTGTATGTTATTGAAAACTGTCTTTCAATAAACTCTACTTCCTGGGTATTGGATACCGGATCAGGATCTCATATCTGTAATTCTTTGCAGGCGTTGAGAAACCGTAGGGTTTTGAAGGCAGGTGACATGACCCTCAGAGTTGCGAACGGAGCTAGCATGGATGCTAAAGCCGTGGGGGACTATCACCTGGGAATGTCAGATGGACATGTTTTGGTTTTGCGTAATTGCTTTTTTGTACCCAACGCAACTTGTAATATCATTTCTGTATCTTTAGTTTCTAAAGAAGGTTATGAATTTGCGTTTGTAAGTAATGTTGTAAACATTCACCTTAATCAAGTTTTGATTGGGTCAGGTACATTGAGTAATGGTATATACGTGTTAAACCAACCACAGATTTTTAATGTCCAGAATACACACAAAAGAAAGTCTCCGGAAATGAATCAGACTTTCTTGTGGCATTGTAGACTGGGTCACATCAATGAGAGAAGGTTGACGAAGTTACATACAGAAGGGTATTTGAATGCGTTCGAATATCAATCGTATGCCACTTGTCAATCTTGTCTCAAAGGAAAGATGACAAAGACTCCGTTTACTGGACATGGAGTAAGAGCGAGCGAGCTCTTGGGACTCGTACACAGTGACACGTGCGGTCCAATGTCTACACATGCCCAAAGCGGACATTCTTACTTCATTACTTTTACGGATGACTTCTCAAGGTACGGTTATGTCTTCTTAATGAAACATAAGTCCGAGGCCTTTGGAAAATTCCAGGAATATAAGAATGAAGTAGAGAAACAGACCGGCAAAAGTATTAAGATTCTAAGATCGGATCGAGGTGGAGAATACTTAAGTGCCGAATTCCTGAATTACTTAAAAGAGAATGGTATTCTCTCTCAGCTTACTCCTCCATACACTCCGCAACATAACGGTGTATCGGAGAGACGGAACCGAACCCTATTGGATATGGTTCGGTCCATGATGAGTAACGCTGAGTTGCCGCGATCATTCTGGGTATATGCGCTAGAATCAGCAGCATACCTTTTGAACCGAGTTCCGACTAAGACTGTGCCTACCACCCCATATGAAATGTGGAGTGGGAAGAAACCCTATCTTCAATATCTGAAGATCTGGGGATGTCCAGCTTTTGTAAAAAAGCAGCATGCGGACAAGCTTGAGGCACGTTCAGTACAGTGTAAGTTTGTGGGATACCCAAGGAACTCCAGGGGGTATCTTTTCTATTCCACTGAGGAACAAAAGGTTTTTGTTTCTCAGCATGCCCGCTTCTTGGAAACTGAGTTTTTGGAAACCCAGATAAGTGGGAGCACAATAGAACTGGAAGAAATTCCAGAACCACGGACTATTACTGAAAGTTTAGTGGAACCAGAGGGTTCAACAGAACAGGACATTCCTACGCCGCTCCGCAGGAGTAGTAGGCAGACTCATCCGCCCGAGAGATACTACGGTTTTCTCATAGACGGGGATAGAGAGGATTGCATCATAGATTATGATGAGCCTACTAGCTTCCAGCAGGCCGTTCAGAGCGTTGACTCAGTGAAATGGCTGGATGCAATGCGGACCGAAATGGAGTCCATGTACACCAACAAGGTATGGACGTTGGACATTGCTCCAGACGGGGTAAAACCCGTAGGATGCAAGTGGATCTTCAAAAGGAAGATTGGTGTAGATGGGCAGGTTGAGACCTATAAAGCTAGGCTGGTAGCAAAGGGTTTCCGTCAAAGACCTGGCTTGGACTATGACGAAACCTTTTCTCCAGTAGCCATGCTGAAATCCATTCGGATCCTTCTTGCCATTGCTGCCTTCCACGATTATGAGATCTGGCAAATGGACGTAAAGACCGCTTTTCTAAATGGAAATTTAGAGGAGTGTGTCTATATGGACCAACCAGAGGGTTTCATTCAGAGTGGGAGCAGCGGAAAGGTGTGCAAGTTGCTTAAGTCCATCTATGGACTAAAGCAGGCGTCGCGGAGTTGGAACATCTGCTTTGATGAGACGGTCAAAGAATTTGGCTTTATCAAAAATCCAGATGAACCATGCATCTATAGTAGATTTGTAGCGAGAACTGTAGTATTCCTCGTTTTATACGTGGATGACATTCTCTTAATAGGAAATGACATTCCTGTGCTACAATCTGTCAAGGGGTTCTTGTCACACAGGTTCTCGATGAAAGACCTGGGTGATGCCTCATACATTCTGGGTATCCGAATCTACCGTGACAGATCCAAGAGGATATTAGGACTTTCTCAGTCCAGGTACATCGACACCGTGCTGAAAAGATTCAGTATGGAAGATTCCAAGCGCGGTAACCTGCCGGCTTGTCACGGGATCACCCTCTCTAAAGAGATGTCTCCCAAGACTGATTTGGAGAGGGATCGCATGTCTATTATACCCTACGCTTCTGCGGTAGGCTCTATAATGTATGCGATGTTGTGTACCAGACCGGATGTAGCTTATGCACTGAGTGTGGTAAGCCGGTATCAGTCAAACCCTGGGGAGAAACACTGGATAGCGGTAAAGAACATTCTCAAGTACCTGAGAAGGACTAAGGAGATGTTCTTGGTGTATGGCGGAAAAGACCTCCAGATCGAGGCCTTTGCTGACTCCAGCTTCCAGAGTGACAAGGATGATTCCAAGTCCATGTCGGGTTTTGTCTTTACCCTCAATGGAGGGGCGGTGTGTTGGAAGAGTTCCAAACAGGAAACCGTTGCAGACTCGACGATGGAAGCGGAATACATCGCTGCATCTGATGCCGCAAAAGAAGCTGTCTGGATGAGGAAGTTCCTGAAAGAACTTCAGGTGGTTCCGTCCATTGTTGATCCAATACCTCTGTATTGCGACAACAACGGGGCTATAGCTTTAGCGAAGGAACCCAGGTCCCATCAGAGATCCAGGCACATCTTGAGGCGGTATCACCTGATCAGGGAGATCGAGGTTCGGAGAGTCGCTTCAGAAGATAACACTGCAGATCCATTCACCAAGGCCCTACCCCAGACTCAGTTCGAGCGGCTGATCGAGATGATAGGTCTTCGATACGCCAGTACATGGCCTTAGTGCAAGTGGGAGATTGTTAGTGTATATGCCCTAGAGGCCATTACTGTATCATACTAGTTTGTATATTACTTAATGGATGCTTGGGATATTCACCTTGTATATACAATCTTGCTCAAAATAGTAGTATGCTACTTGGTTTGTTTCTGCTTAAATGTGTACATGTGTTTATATTTTGTATATCGCCTATACACATTAGTGGAGCCCTTAGGATCTTTGCTTGATTACCAGCGATGTGATGGCCGTCACACTAGTGGGGCTGGGTAATCTATAAGCACATCCTTATGCAGGTCCCTGGTCGCAGGACTATCGAGACAGGGCATCGATACTCCGGAGTAGACCAGTGCATGCGCTTCTCATCCCAGTGTGGGAGACGGTCTGTCCCACAGCCGTCAGTACGTCGTACTTGAGATAGTATGCGGGTGCTCGTTAGGTTACGGGTACACTGGACAGGACTCGTCGGGAACTGACTAGTTGGTATTATACCAATCGTCAGTTATCAGTTCCCAGGTAACATGAGTACAGCTTAGTCCGCTGACTTGACACTGTCACTCCGCCTCGAGTTTGTTCCCACTGTACTTTGATCACTACCCTACCACGGCTCAAAGGAGTCGTGCAAACAGGTAGTGGTTGGGTGCAGTCCCGAAGCACTTGGAGGCAGTGACGGTTAGACAGGATTCATCTCTCCCGGTATTGGGGGTTGACATCGCGCTGTGTCTAGGAGAGCCATTACACGAGTAGTCCCTGGCCAGGGCAAACGA
This sequence comes from Agapanthus africanus, assembly GCA_030015575.1. Classification (NCBI taxonomy): domain Eukaryota; kingdom Viridiplantae; phylum Streptophyta; class Magnoliopsida; order Asparagales; family Amaryllidaceae; genus Agapanthus; species Agapanthus africanus. The sequence goes on along the minus strand of CM057338.1, from coordinate 339,970,061 downwards.
GATATACTGGTAGGTTTCCAGTGTTATCTCAGGGTGTTTTGGGCTTCGCTCCGGCACGACTTGTACCGCTATTGGGGGACTGACGTTTACCGCCCCCTAGGCCCGCCATGCGATGTATCAGACGAACAGACCGGACTGTACGGAGAATGTCACACTCAGGCTCAGTAGGAGTTCAGATGGGTTTCGCCTCGTCGGTCTTCTTGTCGGCACTACCTGGGGACCGTTACGCACAGCTAGTGCCGCTTGCGGTTTGTGGTTAAACCCACTGCCAGCGTAGTGTCGAGTCTTTAGAGTCCCACACAGAAAGCTTTTCGCCTTTAGGCAAAAGAGTAGAGGTCGCATGGTATTGCGACAGGTCGCATGGTTTTGCGACAGGGTTCGGTCACATCCGTGCACTTGTGCGCGTACAGTGTCCGGACAGTTTACACTAGCGGGCTTTGGTTTAAGCCAGATCCTAGTGTACCTTATGGGATTGGATTTATCCAGTTTGCATTCGTGTTCCTCGGAACGCGGATGCGGGTGTGTATGCACAGTTGACAGGGAGACAGAGGCAGTGGATTCTCATTAGGGTTGTTGACAGTTGACCGTTGACTATTGACCTTTTGATCAACCCTAATGAGAATATGATATGTGATTAACTATTATATTAATTAAGTATTATGGTGACATGGTTGTTGACTTTTGTTGACTTTGTTGACTTGTTGACTTTTGTTGACTTGTTGACTTTGTTGACCGGTTGACTAGGCTTGACTAGTTGACCATCATGATAACCATAGCCATCATTTCATGGCAAAGACTTTTTCTTGCTTGCTCATTTGTGTAAAATGAGTGCATGAAATGATATGGTTATGGTTGCTTCAAACCATCATATAAGACTTTTTTAGTATGATGAGTTATCATGACTTTGGATTATGAGAGGGTGAAAGACAAAAGAGAGCCTCATTCTTTCTTGCTCATTCTCTCTCTTGTTCTTGAGCTCTCCTTTTGCTCTCACCCTCTTGCTCTTTTTCCCTCTCTTTAATCTATGGTTCTCTTGTCTCATGAGTTGAGAATCAAGAACCATAGATAAAATCCCACACAAAGTATTCTCTACTCATTCTAGTTCACTAGGTTTAGCAAACCAAGTGAACTAGTTTCTTCAAAGAACGAAGAAGGAGCTAAAGGTTGGAGCTTTCAGGTGGATCTATCTTCGGCGTACGGAGACGACGAGAAGAAGCCAATCGGACCACCACCGGAGCTTGAAGACGAAGGAGTTCAAGACAAGCAAGGTATAACCCCCTAACCGAGTAGCTAGAAACTCATAGTTAGGTTGTTAGATAGATGTTTAACCAAGATCCGGGTTTTAGGTCCATGATACCACCTCCGTAAAAATCGTTTTTTACCAAATTCCGCATTCCCGAAAGTACCGGGAGAGGTAGCATGGACTTACACTAAAGACTTGACACTACGCTGGCAGTGGGTTTAACCACAGACCGCAAGCGGCATTAGCTGTACGTAACGGTCCCCAGGTAGATGTCGATAAGAAGGCCGATGAGGTAAACCCATCCGAACTCCTACTGAGCCTGAACGTGACAATCTCCGTACAGTCCGGTCTGTTCGTCTGAGAATATCGCATGGCGGGCCTAGGTGGGCGGTAAACGTCAGTCCCCTAATAGCGGTACAAGCCGTGTCGGAGTGTAGCCCAGAACACCCTGAGATAACACTGAAAACCTACCAGTATGTTAGTTATATGTATGCCCTAGAGGCCATTACTGTACATACGATATATATTGTAGTGGATGCTAGGACATATATAGGGAGGACTTTCTTGCTCGACATGATAGTACGCTATCTGGTTATACTTTATCTTAATATGTACTCTGATTGTCTCTATATTACATGTTGATAAAGCCCTTAGGATATGTACTCGACTACTGGGACTATGATGAGATCATACTAGTGGGGCCACGGTAGTCGACGAGTACATCCTATAACTGTTCCTAGTCGAGGGTGTATCGAGACAGGGTATCGATACACCAGAGTAGACTAGCGTATACACATCTTGACCCATATGATGGGCGATGGATGATCCCATATCCATCGGTGTTTGACATCAAGGATGGTGTACGGGTGCTCAGTGGAGACTGGGTACACTGGACGGACTCGCCGAGAACTCCCAGATGGTATTATACCTCACGTCAGATGGCAGTTCTCCTGTGACACTGGTACAGAGTAGTCTGTTGACCCGAGATCGTCATAGAGTCTTGTGTGATTCCCACTATGCTTTGATTTCCATCATACCACGTCTAAGAGGGCGTGCAAAAAGGTGGCTTTAGGGTACAGTCCCGAATCACATGGAGGCAATGAGCGATAGGAGGGGATTCGTCTCTCCCGGTATAGGGAGTTGATGTTGTGCTGTGTTCGATTGGCTATAATCGGAAATCCCTGGCCAGGGTTGCTGAGATTTACTGGTAAGTGTTATCAGTAGTTTCTCAAACTATTATAGACCTCATATCGACACGACTTATCGAGCTACTGGGGTCTGACGTTTACCACCCCTAGGCGAGATATGCGACATATCAAAGGACGAGACCGGACCGTACGGGAGTGTTACTGATTGGATTCACAGGAGAATATACAGGCTTGCTTGTTGATCTTCTGAGCGCTCAATACCTGGGTAGCTGTTACGTTTAGCTGACCGCTTGCAGCTTATGGGTGTTTGATATGATCATCACCTACTGCCGGCGTATTGACGATTCTTTAGAGTCCTACACAGAGGTTTCTTGACTCAGACAAAACGGAGTAGGGGCACGTATGTGATATGTGCGGGACCGAGGATAATGCGATATGAGATACCGTATTCTATTCTCGCGATATTTGATATCAGCCGGGTCATCGGATCAAGTGTTGATTCGATGAATCGGTATAGATAAATATTAGTCGGTTTTATGCGATATAGCCGGATTGTCGGATCAAGTGTTGATTCGATAATTTAATGTATTATAATATATATGATATATTAAATAACATTAACTAATATTAGCTCACTAAAAGATTCTTTTTCTCACTCGGGTAATACATTGATATATATGCGATATATGTTAATTGTATTATTTTATTTTGTTACGATAAATATTATATATGTGATATATAATATTGTAACATGATATGATAACTAATGTAACATGTTTAGTGGAGTTTAAACATGATTAGGGTTAAGACTTCTAGTAGATTCTAGAAGGTTTCTTTTTGTCATGATAAAGATATTTGTGTTGATTTTTATCTATGACTCATACTTAACCCAACCCAAACCCTAGCCCTTGGTTTATTCTCTACAATGGTTTGGTCAACCATGGTTGCATTATTCATCATATTAATCCTTTCATTATTCATCACAAATGAAATGGACTACTATTCTTCTTCTTCTTCCATGGAAAAAGCTTTCTAGCTTTTTTCCATGTGATGAAAATATGTGAGAAAAAGATAATAAAAGAGAGCAAAAATCCTACTTCATCATTCTCATCTATCCTTGCCCTTTAGATGAGAGTGTTCACTTCATATAGTGAGTGTTAGGTTGTGTTAATGAAACTTCAAGGTAGATCATCTATGTTATCGAAGATCGGAAGCAAGACTGCATCTTTCTCTTCGTGGAGCCTCTCGAGAGTCCAGAACACGATGATCGCAGTGAAGGGACCTCAACACGGAGCTTAAGAAGTGAAGGACCGGATCTACAAAGGTTGTAATCCCTCTCACTTAGTGTTAAAGTGTTTAACATGCTTGTTTTCGCCTAAACTCTAGTTTAAAGATCCGGCTTCGGGTTGTTCGGCACGGCTAATTTTTTAATCGGGCATGGTTGATGCCTCGTAGACCATTGTGCGCGTGCCTAGCAACCCTACAGTGGTATCAGAGCCAAGCTAGAGTTTTAGGCGAAGTCTAGACGAAGTTTAAAATCCGATCGAACCCGGAAACCCCGATGTTTACCCTTCTCTGTACATTTTTCAAAACTGTGATTTTTTATGAATTAAAAATGCTCAGAAAAACAAGAAGGAAAAACTAAGAATTACTGTGAAGTACGGTCAACTAAGTCAATTATTTGACCGAGGAACCGCGTCCAAACCAAGGGTTTGGCGGCGGTTTCGCGGCCAAAATTGTGACTTAGTCCCTGGAATTTTATGTAATTGTTCTTCGGTCCTTTCTTGTTATTTTTTTTATGGGAATTTTTTAATTCCACTCAAGCGTTGAGTTTTCTAGGGTTGTATTGGGGAATCGTTGATTCGATCATATAATTTAACTTTGTTTAGTTTTGTCCGGATAATTTTTAGAAACTGTTAAAAAGTTCGAACGGATATCAATAACTCACTTTTTCCCCTGTCGGAAATTTTTTCAAAAGTTGGATTTTTCCTCGAGTTTAAGAACATTCTAAGTCGTGCAAGTAACGCGGTGGACCCTCTAGAAGACAACAAATCTTAACTCGATTATGTGACCGTTTTGAACTGCCTCTGAACCTTAGGGTTTGTGGCAGTACGGCGTGCCACATGTGAGGCGTTGGCTTGACCCTTCTACGGCTGGACCATTGGTACTGTGGCATGTGATGGATATTTTTAAACTAATTTCAAGTGTTGAGATATATTGGGGAAATCTTGGGTGTTTGATTATTCGATCGGAAAGTTTAACATTGTCTATTTATCTGGAATGTAATACAATATTTGGAATCCACAGATAGTTATGAGATAACTAATTTGAATGTTATAAATCTAGCAGTTCAGTCTCAGATGATCGGTTGCCACGGAATTTTGATGCGATCAAAAGTCCGTCGCAATCACGTAGCGTACGCGGATACTCGCCGGGTAAACTTAATAGACAGCCATGCCCCATAGCCCCGGCCAAGTGACTATAGGAGAACCCCGTCGCCAAAAGCATCCGTTCGGGTGCTTGCGGCAGCGGTTTTCCGCCTTAGTGCACTTCGACGACGGTATCGGGGGTGCGGCCGTTTACTAAAGTTTGCGACGAGCATTCGATCAGGATGTCGGGAATCATGTTGAATTGCCGGACTTGATATTGAAAAGACTTTTCGATAATGAGACTAAAATGCAGGGTTTATAATTGTTAGGCATGTGATGTCTAAGGAATTCATTTGGTTAGGCATGCGATGTCTAAAGAGGTTGCGGATTCCAACTATTGTAGTTTTACACTTTCTTTTCTGTGACCGTAAGCGTAGTATGTGGTGTATCGCCGGCTTCGTTGCTATACATCAACGACAATCGGGATACGCATACTTGCTTACGTTGATGATATGAGATATTATGTGTTGCTATGATATGTTATATTGGATCGTCGCGTTTTGAATAGCCGGGGTTTTTTTGTGAGATGAGAGTTTTTTTCTTTTTCATTCATGTAAAATTCATTTGTATGTAATATTCTTTTATTGGGGCACTTCCGGGCTGAGGATGATGTCACCGTTGTATATTATTTACTTTTCCGCATTAGGTAGACCCAAGACGGGGAGCACAAGTAACCGGGTTCTGGGTTCCAGTGGGAGACCATCTCGAGGAGTCGAGACCGGGTCTCCTAACCCTAGAATTGGCAGTGTTACTTACCGCACTCGTAGGGGTCTAGGGATGTGGGTTTGGCTATTCATCACGACCGTGGAATCCGTGTTTTATACAGGCTCGTATTGAAAACACGGACGTCCTAGTATATCCAATATTTCATATATGTTCTTCTGCTGCAATGTTCTGTGATGAGATCATATTACTGCCTGAGACGAATGTTTATATTATATATATGAGATATATGTTATATTGCAGATTTCGTTTCAAGTGTGATGCTTGTGAAGCATAATAAAATGGGACTTCATTAATGAAATTAATGAAACTAAAAGAAACCTAAAAATGTTGTAGAAACTTGTTTAAAAACTGGTAGCTCTAGTTCTTACTTAGCATAGCGGTGTTCCTTGTAGAACATTCAGCACCTTATTCGATAAGGAAAGAGCCGAGATCTCTTCACCGGGAGTGACCTCTTTAGTGAAACTAACAGATGCTACAAATTCAGTTTGTCTTTTGATTGCTTTTATAGTTTTTGCACAACGATATTTGTGAAATATCTTGCACCTTATTCGATGCGGAAAGGGCCGACGATCCCTTCACCGGGAGTGACCCCTTTAGCAAAACTAGAAAAGCCTCAAAAACACTCCATTTAAAATCACTCGATTCTACAACGATATCAAGTTCATTACGCAAAGGGTTTTCTTAAAAACCTGTCGTAGCCCTCCGTCATTTTAGGAAGTAGAGTACTTAGTATTCGTGCTACGTATGTTGACTTTAGTTGAGGCGTAGTGTACGGTAGCTAAGTGATGTCTTCCTATAAACCATATGATGCGATTAGTTAGGACATTCATGTGATTATGTCGACCATAGTTGAGGGTCATGTAGGATGGGTCTGATTAATCATAAAATGACGGGTAGAACTTGACTAGTACTTATGATATGTTGACCTTAGTTAAGTTCATAAGTGCTAGGGGTAAAATATTATTGGGAATTTCAAGTGTTGAAATTCGCAATAAGATTGCATACCTTCTATGAGATAGTTGGATCCCGATACCCGCTGCGAGTAAGAGTTACTCCTGGGAAAGCTTTACACATTACAATTAGCCGATCAAGTAGGTGTCTAGAAAGGTGTCAACGGGGTTACGCCCCTGGGAAAACGAGGTTTACTTTAATTAGGTTCGTGCGAAAGCACGGGGGACCTCCCTCAAAGTACCGACACTAGCCTGGCTGAAAGATTGGCGAACTTGTAGCGTGTAATTAATACCGGCTAGTCTTTCCTTTTAGGGTTTGAAGGAAGATTTGATAAAAACAGTGGGAGACATCCTGATTAGATATATTAGATAACCAATCTAATCTTGCAAGAGCATACGCTGAGTGTTTTCTTCTCTCTCTCTCCAGGTAGCGACCATATCACGCCTTAATCAAGATAATAAAACGAATATATTGACCGAACCCGCTTGTTATACTGAGCTGGGGAACGTTGGTCCTGCTCCAACTTATAATTGTTATAAGACAGAGCAGGAAATAGGGGATTACCAGAATTCCCGTGCCACCCAAACGTAGAAAATGCATGCTGATGCATCTTCTTCGGGTGTGTTCATTATACAGAACCATTTCTCAATATCCTTTACGTCCTGGATATTTGATACCGGATCAGGATCCCACATATGTAATTTGTTACATGAGCTACAGAAAGGTAGAGAACTGAGAACGGGTGATAAGTTTCATGAGATAGAAACTGTGCAAGTGTTGCAGCCAAGTCCGTTGGTCACTATCACCCTGTCCTACCAGAATACATTGATTCTAAACGAATGTTATTAGATACCGAACCTGATATACAACATCATATCAGTCTCTTTACTAGTAAAGAAAGGATATAATTTTTTATTGTTGGATAATGTTTTGAACATTTCCTATATCAAGAGTTGATCGGTTCAGGCACGTTATCTAAAAGCATTGACGTTCTAAATCAAACTACAGTTCTTAGTACACAGAACACACACAAGAGGAAGAGTTCAGAAATGAACGAATCCTTCTTGAGGCATTGTAGACTAGGTCATATCAATACGACCCGACTAGCTGAAGTTACACATAGATGCATATTTAAATTAGTTTAAATTTACATCTTGTGAAACTTTCCAGTCATGTCACAAAGATAAGATGACCACAGCTCTGTTTATTGGAAACAGAGAAAGAGTTAGTGAACTCTTGGGATTGATATATGCTGATGTATGAAAGTCCCCTGTCTACAAATGCCAAGACCGGTTCTTTGTACTTCATTACATTCTCTGATAATCTCTCAAAGTTCAGACATGAGTTCCTGTTGAAACACAAGTCCGAAACTTTTGAGATATTCACAGAATATGAATTAGAAGTAGAAAACCAAAAATGGGTATAAGTATTATGTCCTTTGATGAGATCAGGGAGAAGAATACTTGAGCACGAAATTCCTGGACTATTCTAAAGGAGAATGAGATTCTCTCTCAGCATTACTCCTCCGTATACACCATAGCACGATGGTATATCGGGGCGGAGCAATAGCACCCTATGTGATATGGTGTGCTCTATGATGAGTACTACTGAGTTTCCTATTTCCTTTTGGGAGTTATGCACTTGAGAAGTTGCATACCTATTGAATAGGGTTCAAATCAAATTAGTTACCTACCACTTCATATGTGATATGGAAAGGGAAGAGCCCATATCTTAAGTTTGTTAAGATTTGGGGTTGTCCGGACTATGTCTAAAAGCAAAATCCGGATAAGCTCGAGGCAAGGTCTGTTATGTAGAACTGGAAATGTTCCAGCTATACAAACTACAGCTGATGATTTGGTAGAACCAAAGGATTCAATAGTTTCCAACGAACCTCAGCCTCTCAGCCGATCTAGTAGGGTTTCTCACCCACCTGAGAGATACTTCGGTTTCTCTATGACAGTGGGAGCGAGGATTACATCATGAGATGATAACCCAACTAGTTTTGAGCTGGCCATCAGGAGTAGGACTCTGTAAGAATGGCTGGATGCTTAGTGATATGAGATGGAATCCTTATACACCAACAAAGTATGGACTTTAGTTGCTTTATCTGAAGGGTTAAATCCCCATCAGGAGTGAGTATATCTTGAGAAGATTACTTGGTGTACATGGAAAAGTTGAGACTTTCAAAGCTATGCTTAAGTCCATCCAGATCCTACTTGCCACGGCTACATACCATGACTACGATATCTAGTGGTTGGGTGTCATGACTGCTTTTCTAAATGATGATTTGGAAGAGAACGTCTATAAGTACACAGCCAGAGGGCTTCGTAGACAGTGGGAGCAGTGGAAACGTGCGCAAGATGATTTATGTGATAAATCAGGTATCGCGGAGTTGGAACATCTGTTTTGATGTGGTAGCCAAAGAGTTTGACTTCATCAAAAAGGTAAATGAACCTTGTATATACAAAAAGGTAGTAGGGAGTATGGTGGTGATCCTCGTAGAGTACGTGGATGACATACTCTTGATAGGGAAGGAGTTTCCTATGCTACGCTCGATCAATCTCCGCTTATCACAAGGATTCTCTATATAAGATCATAATGATACCTCCTGAATCCTGGATTTTGGATCTATGAGATAGATCTATTTGGATGTTAGGATTCTCACTAGTTATTGTTGGAGATAGTGCCCTCAGAGTCAATTATTGGATCACAGGCAAGTGATTGCAATGATTGAGGGAGGACCTATCCCGGTACGACAGTCTTACTCGAGATGATAGTTTGCTATCTGGTTTACCTTTATCATCGTGTACTGCTTCAGGTGACCTGACAGGTCGCTATTGCACGTTGATAGAGCCCCTAGGATTCTTGCTTGACTGCCGGCAGTATGAGGGCGATCATATACGTGAGAGCTGGGGTCTACAAGCATATCCTTAAAAGGTCCCTAGTCGTGGGAGTTTCGAGACAGGGCATCGATTCTCCACAGTAGACTAGTGTATACAGTCGAGACCCCGACGAGGGGCGGTGGCCGGTCTCATAGGCCACTGGTGTCAGTTGGTTCACCTAAGATGTATACAGGTGCTCATTGGGTTATGAGTACACCGGACAGGACTCGCCGGGAACATGCTAGTTGGTCTTATACCTGATGTCAGATAGCAGTTCCCAGGTGACATGTGTACAGGTTAGTTCATCGACCTGGGGATCGTCATTTGTCTCGTGTGAGTTCCCACTGTACTTTGATTACTACCCTACCACGGCTCAAAGGAGTCGTGCAAACAGGTTTTAGTTGGGTACAGTCCCGAGCCACATGGAGGCAGTGAGCGGATCTTCGGGGGTTCGTCTCTCCCGGTATTGGGAGTGAGGTCGCGCTGTGTCTAGGAGAGCCATTACACGAAGTCCTTGGCCAAGGCAGGAGATTTACTGGTAGGTATTCCAGTAGTATCTCAGGGTGTTCTGGGCTACACTCCGACACGACTTGTACCGCTTTTGGGGGTCTGATTTTTACCCACCCCCTAGGCCCGACATGCGATGCTCATAGACGAACGGACCGGACTGTACGGATATTGTCACTGACAGGCTCAGTAGGGTGTCAGGATGAGTTCGCTCATCGACGTCCCTTTTAGTCAATAGCTGGTGGCCCGTTACGTATTGGCTTATACCTCTGACGTGCTAGTGGTTAAATCCACAGCCATAGTATTGACGAGTCTTTAGAGTCCACCACACTTTCAGTTACTCAGTTTTCGGGCGAAACGCTGTAGAGGCCGTATGGAGATATGGCAGGGTTCGATCAGATACGTGCGGTATTGCACGGATCGTGATCGGACGGTTTTTACTAGCCGGCTTTGGCTTAAGCCGGATCCTAGTGTTAGACAGTGTAGATTTTGTCTCATTGCATTTGTATCCGGTCGGAATACAGATGCGGGTGTGTATGCACAGTATCGGGGTTTTCCTGTAATTTATTACGGGACCAGTTTTCTGGAGTTGCCAGTTTGCATTCCGTTCCGGCCGATTTTCCTTTGTTCTTTCCCGGCCGGACTTTTCCGATGGAGGGTGTTATTTGCAAGTTTGCAAATAACACATTGTGGAGGTTTTTCTTGCATATGTATTTATTATGATAGCATCTTTTTGATTCCATTCTCTTCACTTGCTTTTTGTTGATAAGAAAGGATTAGATGTGATTAGATTTTGATGTGAGATGGTTATGATTATGTTTTGGATGTGGTCACCACTTATGCTCCTACCATCACCTCCCTTCATGCTTCATAATCTTTCCTCCACCATTTTCTAAAGGATGAATGTTTTCATGAGAAAAGAGAGAAGAAAAAAGAGAAGAAGAAGAGAGCTTCATTTTTGAGAGAGTAGCATTCTTGATCTCATTTTTCATGTTAAGAAAAATGCAAGCACCATTTTTCTTATCTTGTTTCCTCCATCATCTTCAAATGGCAACAAACCCAAATGAGACATAGCTTCAACCCTACACATTCTACAGCAAATCTTGGACGCGTCGGCCAGCCTACTTCGCGCCCGAGTTGCCTCGGTATTGAGGTGGGAGCCCGTAAAAGTACCCGGCTTCGTGGTGCCCTTTCCGACGAGGAGGAGACGGACGGAGGTCCCGCGAGGAGATCGGAGTGGAGATGAAGACCGGAGGACTCGGATCATTCGGTATATCTCTAACCCGTCCTCTTGTTAGCTTAGACTAGTTTAATGGCACGATCCGGGGTTTAGTGCGCGGTGGTGCCGGTTTGCTAAGTCCGCAAAAATTAAAGTTTATCACCGTTTCCGCGTTTGGCCGTTGGATTGACGGCCGGGGCGCCGCCGTGCACTTACAGTGGTATCAGAGCCTCGCCATTAACTTCGTCTAGCTTCGTTTGATGTGTTTTGCATTTCCGATCGACCAAAATTCCAAAAACCGTATTTTTCCTTCACATCAGTTTCTGTTGAAATTTTTTGAAGTCTAAAAATTTTTCAGGTGGTCTCAGAATGATGTGCAGGGAGTTCTAAGAACTCTGGGAAAATTCGACACAGTGATCTCTCACCAAGAGCGCGGAACCGCGGCCTCACCTCTCTATTGGGCCGCGGATCCGCCGCAGTGTAGAGAGGTCAATGCGCCATTTTTTTCCAGTGGGCTTCAGGGAAGTAATTAGGGGTTTTGGAATATTAAAATTGGGCCAATTATTTCTGTGAGTGCTACAGTATTGTTTGGGGGCCCACTTGTTAATTTTTGGTCAATCGGAAAATTTTAAACACATTTTTTCACAGTATTTACATTATATCTGCGACCGTGAATGTCACTCGATCGGTAAATCCTAGTCTAACTGCTATAGCCCGGTTAGACGGATTTGCGAACGTGATTTTCACGTTGATGTTCTATGTATTTGCTGTGATGTTGCGGATCGGTCGTGGGGGATAGCCTGGATGCAATGCTAGTACAGTTTTGTTGTATTATGTACATTTGATTTTGCGGGGCGAGCGTCCGACATGTGGACTGCCGTCACTGCCTGTTTGTATTATTCTTTTGGGGCACGACCTGGTTGCGGTCGATGTACCCGTTGTATGTATATTTTACTTTCTGTACTAGGGTTACCCCGCGGAGGGGTGCACGGATAGCCGGGTTCTAGAGGGCAACGGGCCCGCATCTCAGGGCATTGAGACGGAAGGGGCTTCAGTCTGGAATTGGCGGGCTATTCGCCGCACTCGTAGGGGGTACAGGTTAACCCAGGAGGGGTGCCCATGTTACCGGATTCCGTGAAGTGCTGGGTAGTCCATTCACGGCGCTGAAGGGGGCTGCCTTGCTTCAGGTTTTGGCGGGTAACTTGCCGCGCCCGTAGGGGTCTAGGATTTCATTGCACAGGCTATCCACACGACCAGGGGAACGTCGGGTTTCAGTAGTGGCTCTGTGAAACCCGGGGATCCCAGATATCTGTTATGTTCTGTGATGCTGTACATTTCTGTGATGTTGCATTTTTATTCACACCTTGAGCGAATATAATATATTGGTATATATATTAGTAGATGTTGTATATGTTTTTCATCCGCGCTAGTCCAGTCCCCGCTCTGCCGTTAGTTAGCTAACCTAACGGGTGATGACGGGACCCAGTGGCGAATGCGGATGGCATATACGTACGTCAGTATATTTTCGTTCTTTGTGGTGTGATCAATTGATGGGACTGCATTGATTCGGATCAATGCAAGTTAAAACAAACCTATTCTGATGTTGTTGGAACACTTTTCAAAAAGCTGTTATTGCAAGGACGTTCACTTTTGTTTTGCATCGTGGTATTCATTTGGAATATCCTGCTCCTCAGTCGACGAGGCAAGGGCCGAGATCCTTTCACCGGGAGTGACCCCTTGGACAGAAGTTTACGTCAGGGCATTAACTTCACTATAGCCGATTACTTTTGCTTTGCACCGTGGTATTCATTTGGAATATCCTGCACCCCATTCTACGGGGAAAGAGCCGAGATCCCTTCACCGGGAGTGACCTCTTTAGTAAAGGTTTTCGTCACTATATTTTCTAAAAAGCTATCCGTTCCTTCAACGATATCAAGTTCATTACGTTAAAGGTTTTCGCCAGAAACCATTCGTAGCCCTCCGTCGTTTCATATGGGTAGTCAATAGTATTCAAGCTGTGTTTGTTGGCCAAAGTCAAGGCACAGTGTTTGGTAGCTGTTGGTTATTCATATGCAGCATAGATAGATGCGTTGGTTTGGAACAGTCGTACTGCCTTGTTGGCCAAAGTCAAGGGTAGGTACGGGTGGATTCAAAACAACCTGGAGAATGACGGGTAGAACTTGACATGTGACTTATGATTTGTTGGCCAAAGTCAAGGTCATAAGAGCATGGGGTAAAAATCACATCGGGAGTTTCAAAAGAACTGAAACTTGCCAGATATGCGCATACCTTCTGGAGTGTGATACCGTGAGCGGATTCCGTCACGTTATCATGCGATGATAGTTGGATCCCGATTCCCACTGATGAGTTGGTTTACTCCTCGGGTGACCCCGACTAATTCTTCTTTCAGGTTTGGAGGAGAATTTGAGGTACAGTGGGAGGTTTCCAGATTAGATAAATTGGTAACCATTCTGATCTAGGTTAGAGTGCACGCTGAGTGTTTCTTTTCTCTCTCTCTTTGGCAGCGACCATTGACCCGACCCTAGACTATGACTCAGTGACCAAGTTGACCGAACCTTCTTAACACTGGCTTTTGGATTGTCAGAGTTGCAGACCTCATTGCCACTCCTACTTTTACCCTTTTCTCCATGACACCCCGTATTACTGCGAACGTCCACTTCCATTAGACAAAGCCATCGTATGGTTAGATACGAACTCGAAGGAATTCGAGGATGGTTTCCGGTTCTGGAGAAAACGGATAGGATTATTCAGCTGTCTTTTCCCTTTTACCTTTTCTCAAGTTGCAAGTACTCCTTGGTTTAGGAGTAGTACACCTATTACGCAAATTGGATAGTCTTCTTCCAAACCATAGGCTGGTGCCGACCGGTAGGGAATGAAGAAAGCCAATTAGCCTAAACAGGTGTACAGAAGGTATTAAGATTAAGACAAAGCAAGGGATTAGTAAGAGGGCAAAGTAAATTGCGACTGATATTCACGACCAAACTAAGTATTTCTTCGCCAATCCTAAATCACCTTTGTATTTCTCCAGGACACTCCGTATCACTACGAAGATCCACAGTTTATTGGATACTCCATCGTATGGTTATATACGAACTCGAAAGGAACTTGTTCCAGTTCGGGGATGGATTCTGGTCCAGGAGAAATAGGAATAAGGTTTATTCGGTTGTCTTTTATCTTCACCTTCTCTCGCATTGCGAGTGCTCCTAGGACTAGGACAGTACACCCATTATGCTTATTGGATAGTCTTCGTCCAAACCATAGGCTGGTGCCGAACGGTAGGGAAGGAAGAAAACCAATTGGCCTAAAGGGGTGTGCAGAAGGTAATGACTAAAGACATATAAAGGGATTTGGAGAGGTGGCAAAGAATTATACGGTTATAGTTGTGAATCTGGATAATGGAAGAGGCATTACTAGGAATACCAGGATACCCCATCGAAACATTTCAATGTTTCAGTTTCACTGTATACTGTTAAAAGAAAACTGATTTCCCAATTAACACTTGCTCCAGGGTATGTATTTACCAGGTATGATTCTCACATCTGTATGGTTTTACAGATGATGAGTGGGAGTAAGTCATTGGGAATTAGGTGATCATCCTCATTATATCGGGATTCGTTGTAATCGGTGATATTTGAGGAGATCACCTGGGCTGTTTGCCGGTCGGCAAATATTTGGTTTTGAATATTCGCTGTTGTGCACCAATTTCAAATTGATATATCTATACGTCTATTTTCATAGAGTGAGATATACCTTTTGATATTATGTCGATGACATTTACCTATATCAGTGGATGGTTAGGTAAGGAGCATTAAACAGCGATGTAATTCTTCTTAACCATAAGTACAGTTTTCAACCTACGACACACAGTGAAAGAGTTGTTAAACTCAGCGGACTTATACAGAGTATTGTATGTTGTCCAGTGTCTATTAGGACAGAGGGCTTGGTCCTCATACTATATTCTGTTTACTTTTAACTTCTCTAGTTCTTAGACATGTGTTTCGGAGAAACACAGGGTCTAAGTTTTGAGGAGTTATGGGTATTTGAATAGAGTAGAGAACCAGGTGTAGCAAGTATCGGGATTCTTCAAAGTGATCGAAGATGTAGATACTTGTGTATGGTATTCAGTTGATAGTAATGATAAAGAGAAATTGCTTCTCTTTCAGGTTACTCATAATTGGAAGCATTCCTAAGTTGAGTAACGCTGATCGGCCTCTTTCCATTTAGTTGACATGCACTGGAGATAGCTGCATGATTTGAATCTGGTTCAATTAAATCAGTGCCTCTGGTTCTATATTGGATATAGTACAGTTCATATCTTAACATTGTTAAGGTACGGGGAGTTGTCCGGCTTATGATTAAAACCAGACTCTGGATAACTCAAGGCACGTTTCTGTAATGGCTGTTTGTGGGTTGACCCAGGCTATGACGAGGGTTGACTTTCTACCATAAGAAAGATCGATAGTGATATTGTTCTTGACTCGCCACAGTTTTAATAAAAATGGATTTTTTCAAAAACGGTAGTGGGAGTATGGTAGAACTGGAAGTGATTCCAGAACCGCAAACGATTACTGAAGATTTGATAAGGAACCTAAAGATTCAATCTGTTTTGACATTCCATTGGCCACTCCGCAGATAAGGTGGGTAACTTCAGGCACCCGAGAGGTACTCCGGTAGCCTCAAGGACGGTGACACGGAAGTTCTTGTTTACCCACACTTGCCATTGTTGTTCCAGGCTGTGAGACCCGGCAGGAGGATGAGTATAGCGTCGTTCTAAACTAGTTTTAGAAGTGCGCGTCTATATGACTCTGCCAGAGGGTTGTCGTAGTCAGTGGGAGCAGCGGAAGCATTGGTGGACATCAGGCTTATGTCTATTTATAGACTAGAGCAGATATAGCGGAGATAGATCATCTATTTCTGATGTGACAGTCATAGGTTTGACTTCATCAGAATAGGGGATGGATCTGTTGAGAAGGTAGTAGGGTGTGATGTCCTGGTTTTGGATGACATACACAGAGTGGGAAAGGAAATTCCTATACTACGATCGGTTATTCTTTGGTCGTCACACAGTAGTTTCTCCACAAGGGACTTGGACGTTATATCAGACATACTGGTTACTAGATCTATGGTTTTAGATCTAGATTTGGGTGGTTTCCCAATCAGGGTACTTAGACAGCATTCTAAGAGTATTTAGAATGGACGACTCCTGGCACGGTAGTGTACCTGCAGGTGATGGAGTCACCCTCTCTAAAGGTGTCTTATAGACTAAAGTAGAGAGGGATGTGCATGATTGGCAGATCACTTGCTTGGGCAATTGAGTCAATCATGAGATGTCAAGTACCACACCAGATGTTGTTCTTGCACTAGATGCAATAAGTTGATATTGATCCAATCCTGGAGAAACAGTCGGAAGCAGTTTTAGAACATAAGTGGATGTTCTAGGGATATGATAACGACAGCCTCATTTTGGGGACAGTTATCATTCCAGGCTTCCAAGGTGACCTGGACGACAAGGAGGTTGTCGGAGTTATAGTTTTCCTTCTGACGAGGGGCAGTATTCTGGATAGGTGATCCAAGGAAATACTGAGGGTGGCATGGCGCAGGATACTGATTAAGTTCAGTTGACGATACAGTCTAAGAAGTTTGGATTTGGAGTTCATTTATGAGCTCGGTCCCATCAGACATCCAGACACTCTAAGACAGGTATTGCTCATTTCGGGAGATGGTTTTCTCCGCGAACTTGAGATATAGAGAGACATAGAAAGAAACATCAGAGCGGATCCACTCGCTGAGGCTAATCCTCGAACGCAATAGTCTCGCAAACGAGCTTTGTGAGACTGACTACTAGAGGAGTTGGGTGTTCGGTATCACACGGGCTGTGAGTATGCGACATCGCAATAATTAGCCATGAGTGCAAGTGGGAGATTGTTGGAGATAGTGCCCTCAGAGTCAATTATTGGATCACAGGCAAGTGATTGCAATGATTGAGGAAGGACCTATCCCGGTACGACAGTCTTACTCGAGATGATAGTTTGCTATCTGGTTTACCTTTATCATCGTGTACTGCTTCAGGTGACCTGACAGGTCGCTATTGCACGTTGATAGAGCCCCTAGGATTCTTGCTTGACTGCCGGCAGTATGAGGGCGATCATATACGTGAGAGCTGGGGTCTACAAGCATATCCTTAAAAGGTCCCTAGTCGTGGGAGTTTCGAGACAGGGCATCGATTCTCCACAGTAGACTAGTGTATACAGTCGAGACCCCGACGAGGGGCGGTGGCCGGTCTCACAGGCCACTGGTGTCAGTTGGTTCACCTAAGATGTATACAGGTGCTCATTAGGTTATGAGTACACCGGACTCGCCGGGAACATGCTAGTTGGTCTTATACCTGATGTCAGATAGCAGTTCCCAGGTGACATGTGTACAGGTTAGTTCATCGACCTGGGGATCGTCATTTGTCTCGTGTGAGTTCCCACTGTACTTTGATTACTACCCTACCACGGCTCAAAGGAGTCGTGCAAACAGGTTTTAGTTGGGTACAGTCCCGAGCCACATGGAGGCAGTGAGCGGATCTTCGGGGGTTCGTCTCTCCCGGTATTGGGAGTGAGGTCGCGCTGTGTCTAGGAGAGCCATTACACGAAGTCCTTGGCCAAGGCAGGAGATTTACTGGTAGGTATTCCAGTAGTATCTCAGGGTGTTCTGGGCTACACTCCGACACGACTTGTACCGCTTTTTGGGGTCTGATTTTTACCCACCCCCTAGGCCCGACATGCGATGCTCATAGACGAACGGACCGGACTGTACGGATATTGTCACTGACAGGCTCAGTAGGGTGTCAGGATGAGTTCGCTCATCGACGTCCCTTTTAGTCAATAGCTGGTGGCCCGTTACGTATTGGCTTATACCTCTGACGTGCTAGTGGTTAAATCCACAGCCATAGTATTGACGAGTCTTTAGAGTCCACCACACTTTCAGTTACTCAGTTTTCGGGCGAAACGCTGTAGAGGCCGTATGGAGATATGGCAGGGTTCGATCAGATACGTGCGGTATTGCACGGATCGTGATCAGACGGTTTTTACTAGCCGGCTTTGGCTTAAGCCGGATCCTAGTGTTAGACAGTGTAGATTTTGTCTCATTGCATTTGTATCCGGTCGGAATACAGATGCGGGTGTGTATGCACAGTATCGGGGTTTTCCTGTAATTTATTACGGGACCAGTTTTCTGGAGTTGCCAGTTTGCATTCCGTTCCGGCCGGTTTTCCTTTGTTCTTTCCCGGCCGGACTTTTCCGATGGAGGGTGTTATTTGCAAGTTTGCAAATAACACATTGTGGAGGTTTTTCTTGCATATGTATTTATTATGATAGCATCTTTTTGATTCCATTCTCTTCACTTGCTTTTTGTTGATAAGAAAGGATTAGATGTGATTAGATTTTGATGTGAGATGGTTATGATTATGTTTTGGATGTGGTCACCACTTATGCTCCTACCATCACCTCCCTTCATGCTTCATAATCTTTCCTCCACCATTTTCTAAAGGTTGAATGTTTTCATGAGAAAAGAGAGAAGAAAAAAGAGAAGAAGAAGAGAGCTTCATTTTTGAGAGAGTAGCATTCTTGATCTCATTTTTCATGTTAAGAAAAATGCAAGCACCATTTTTCTTATCTTGTTTCCTCCATCATCTTCAAATGGCAACAAACCCAAATGAGACATAGCTTCAACCCTACACATTCTACAGCAAATCTTGGACGCGTCGGCCAGCCTACTTCGCGCCCGAGTTGCCTCGGTATTGAGGTGGGAGCCCGTAAAAGTACCCGGCTTCGTGGTGCCCTTTCCGACGAGGAGGAGACGGACGGAGGTCCCGCGAGGAGATCGGAGTGGAGATGAAGACCGGAGGACTCGGATCATTCGGTATATCTCTAACCCGTCCTCTTGTTAGCTTAGACTAGTTTAATAGCACGATCCGGGGTTTAGTGCGCGGTGGTGCCGGTTTGCTAAGTCCGCAAAAATTAAAGTTTATCACCGTTTCCGCGTTTGGCCATTGGATTGACGGCCGGGGCGCCGCCGTGCACTTACAGTTATAGTGAGATGGTATCAATCGATCCTGGGGAGAATCACTGGAAAGGTTCCAGGGTGATAAAGACGACTGAATGTCAGTCACAGGCATTGTCTTTACCCTCAGTGGAGGGACGGTATATTGGAAGAGTTCCAAGCTAGATACCGTGACTTACTAGACAATTAAAGGCAAGATACATCGTTACCAAAGATACTACCAAAGAGGCAGTCTGGATATATAAGTTCATGAGATGAACTTCGTTCCTACCATTGTGTGACAATGGAGTTGTGGATTTGGCCAAGGAACTACCGTCCCATCAGAAATCCAGATATAATTCTTAGGCGGTGTCGCCTGATCATGGAGATGGTTGATCTCCAGGGAGATCGAGGTTAAGGAGAGTAGACACAGAGGACAACAGCACGGATCCACTCACAAAGGCCTTTTTCCCAGTAGAGACTTTTATGGGATGGTTGAGTATGAGATACTTCAACCGCAGCTAATTGTTGGGTATGTGATACCACAACAGATGGCCTTAGTGCAAATTGGAGATTGTTAGTTATATGTATGCCCTAGAGGCCATTACTGTACATACGATATATATTGTAGTGGATGCTAGGACATATATAGGGAGGACTTTCTTGCTCGACATGATAGTACGCTATCTGGTTGTTCTTTATCTTAACATGTACTCTGATTGTATCTATGTTACATGTTGATAAAGCCCTTAGGATATGTACTCGACTACTGGGACTATGATGAGATCTTACTAGTGGGGTCACGGTAGTCGACGAGTACATCCTATAACTGTTCCTAGTCGAGGGTGTATCGAGACAGGGCATCGATACACCAGAGTAGACTAGCGTATACACATCTTGACCCATATGATGGGCGATGGATGATCCCATATCCATCGGTGTTTGACATCAAGGATGGTGTACGGGTGCTCAGTGGATACTGGGTACACTGGACGGACTCGCCGAGAACTCCCAGATGGTATTATACCTCACGTCAGATGGCAGTTCTCCGGTGACACTGGTACAGAGTAGTGTGTTGACCCGAGATCGTCATAGAGTCTTATGTGATTCCCACTGTGCTTTGATTTCCATCATACCACGTCCAAGAGGGCATGCAAAAAGGTAGCTTTTGGGTACAGTCCCGAATCACATGGAGGCAATGAGCGATAGGAGGGGATTCGTTTTTCCCGGTATAGGGAGTTGATGTTGTGCTGTGTTCGATTGGCTATAACCGGAAGTCCCTGGCCAGGGTTGCTGAGATTTACTGGTAGGTGTTATCAGTAGTTTCTCAAACTGTTATAGACCTCATATCGACACGACTTATCGAGCTACTGGGGTCTGACGTTTACCAACCCTAGGCGAGATATGCGACATATCAAATGACGAGACCGGACTGTACGGGAGTGTTAATGATTGGATTCACAGGAGAATATACAGGCTTTCTTGTTGATCTTCTGAGCGCTCAATACCTGTGTAGCTGTTACGTTTAGCTGACCGCTTGCAGCTTGTGGGTGTTTGATATGATCATCACCTACTGCCGGCGTATTGACGATTCTTTAGAGTCCTATACAGAGGTTTCTTGACTCAGACAAAATGGAGTAGGGGCACGTATGTGATATGTGCGGGACCGAGGATAATGCGATATGAGATACCGTATTCTATTCTCGCGATATTTGATATCAGCCGAGTCATCGGATCAAGTGTTGATTCGATGAATCGGTACGGATAAATATTAGTCGGTTATATGCGATATAGCCGGATTGTCGGATCAAGTGTTGATTCGATAATTTAATGTATTATAATATATATGATATATTAAATAACATTAACTAATATTAGCTCACTAAAAGATTCTTTTTCTCACTCGGGTAATACATTGATATATATGCGATATATGTTAATTGTATTATTTTATTTTGTTACGATAAATATTATATATGTGATATATAATATTGTAACATGATATGATAACTAATGCAACATGTTTAGTGGAGTTTAAACATGATTAGGGTTTGAATTAGGGTTAAGACTTCTAGTAGATTCTAAAAGGTTTCTTTTTGTCATGATAAAGATATTTGTGTTGATTTTTATCTATGACTCATACTTAACCCAACCCAAACCCTAGCCCTTGGTTTATTCTCTACAATGGTTTGGTCAACCATGGTTGCATTATTGATTATATTAATCCTTTCATTATTCATCACAAATGAAATGGACTACTATTCTTCTTCTTCTTCCAGGGAAAAAGCTTTCTAGTTTTTTTCCATGTGATGAAAATATGTGAGAAAAAGATAATAAAAGAGAACAAAAATCCTACTTCATCATTCTCATCTATCCTTGCCTTTTAGATGAGAGTGTTCACTTCATATAGTGAGTGTTAGGTTGTGTTAATGAAACTTCAAGGTAGATCATCTATGCTATCGAAGATCGGAAGCAAGACTGCATCTTTCTCTTCGTGGAGCCTCTCGAGAGTCCAGAACACGATGATCGCAGTGAAGGGACCTCAACACGGAGCTTAAGAAGTGAAGGACCGGATCTACAAAGGTTGTAATCCCTCTCACTTAGTGTTAAAGTGTTTAACATGCTTGTTTTCGCCTAAACTCTAGTTTAAAGATCCGGCTTCGGGTTGTTCGGCACGGCTAATTTTTTAATCGGGCATGGTTGATGCCTCGTAGACCCTTGTGCGCGTGCCTAGCAACCCTACACAGTATATCTCGCTTTCCCTGGCCAGGGACTTTGTGTAATGGCTCTCCTAGACACAGCGCGATATCAACCCCCAATACTGAGAGAGACGAATCTTATCTAACCATCACTGCCTCCAAGTGCTTCGGGACTGCACCCAACTACTACCTGTTTGCACGACTCCTTTGAGCCGTGGTAGGGTAGTAATCAAAGAACAGTGGGAACACACTCGAGGCGAAGTGACAGTGTCAAGTCAACGGACTAAGCTGTACTCATGTCACCTGGGAACTGATAACTGACGATAGGTATAGTACCAGCCAACAGTTCCCGACAAGTCCTGTCCGGTGTACTCGTAACCTAACGAGCACCCGCATACTATCTCCAGTACGACGTACTGATGGCCGTGGGACAGACCATCTCCCCTGCTGGGATGAGAAGCGCATACGCTAGTCTACTCCGGAGTATTGATGCCCCGTCTCGATAATCCTACGACTAGGGACCTGTATAAGCATGTGCTTATAGATTACCCAGCCCCCACAAGTGTGACTGCCATCACAACGCTGGTAATCAAGCAAAGATCCTAAGGGCTCTACTAATATGTATAAGCGATATGCTAAAAGAAACACATGCACATATTAAAGTAGAAACAAACTAAGTAGCATACTACTATTTTGAGCAAGATTGTCTATACAACTGTGAATATCCCAAGCTTCCATCAAGTAATATACAAACTAGTATGATACAGTAATGGCCTCTAGGGCATATACACTAACAATCTCCCACTTGCACTAAGGCCATGTACTGGGGTATCGAAGACCTATCATCTCGATCAGCCGCTCGAACTGAGTCTGGGGTATGGCCTTCGTGAATGGATCTGCAGTGTTATTTTCCGAATTTACTCTCTTCACCTCGATCTCCCGGCGATCTATGATCTCCCTGATCAGGTGGTACCGCCTCAAAATGTGCCTGGACTTCTGATGGGACCTGGGTTCCTTCGCTAAAGCTATAGCGCCGTTGTTGTCACAATACAGTGGTATTGGATCAACAATGGTAGGAACCACCTGAAGCTCCGTGAGGAACTTCTTCATCCAGACAGCTTCCTTTGCGTCATCGCAAGCAGCTATGTACTCCGCTTCCATAGTTGAGTCAGCAACGGTCTCCTGCTTGGAGCTCTTCCAGCAAACCGCCCCTTCATTAAGGGTAAAGACATAACCCGACATAGACTTGGAGTCATCCTTGTCACTCTGGAAGCTGGAGTCAGCAAAGGCCTCGATCTGGAGGTCTTTTCCACCATACACCAAGAACATCTCCTTAGTCCTTCTCAGGTACTTGAGAATGTTCTTTACTGCTATCCAGTGTTTCTCTCCTGGGTCCGACTGATACCGGCGTACAACGCTCAATGCGTATGCTACATCTGGTATGGTACACAACATCGCATACATTATAGAGCCTACCGCAGATGCGTAGGGTATAGATGACATGCGAGCCCTTTCCAAATCAGTCTTGGGAGACATCTCTTTGGAGAGGGTGATTCCGTGACAAGCCGGTAAATTACCGCACTTTGAATCTTCCATGCTGAATCGTTTCAATATGGTGTCGATGTACCTGGACTGCGAAAATCCCAACATCCTTTTAGATCTATCACGATAGATCTGGATCCCCAGAATGTAGTTGGCATCACCCAGGTCCTTCATGGAGAACCTCTGTGACAAGAATCCTTTGACTGACTGTAGCATAGGAATATCATTTCCTATTAGGAGAATGCCATCCACGTACAAGACGAAGAATACCACAGTTCTCCCTACAATCTTACTGTAAATGCATGGTTCATCTGGGTTTTTGATAAAGTCGAATTCTTTGACAGTATTATCAAAGCAGATGTTCCAACTCCGCGATACTTGCTTCAGTCCATAGATGGACTTGAGCAACTTGCACACTTTACCACTGCTCCCACTCTGAATGAATCCCTCCGGCTGATCCATATAGACGCACTCTTCCAAATTTCCATTTAGGAAAGCCATCTTTACGTCCATCTGCCAGATCTCATAATCGTGGAAGGCAGCAATGGCAAGAAGGATCCGAATGGATTTGAGCATAGCCACTGGAGAAAAGGTCTCGTCATAGTCCAAACCAGGTCTTTGACGAAAACCCTTTGCAACAAGTCTAGCTTTATAGGTTTCAACCTGCCCATCTACACCAATCTTCTTTCTGAAGATCCATTTGTAGCCTACGGGTTTTACCCCTTCCGGAGCAAAGTCCAAAGTCCAAACTTTGTTGGTGTACATAGACTCCATCTTGGTCCGCATTGCATCCAGCCATTTTACTGAGTCACCGCTCTGAATGGCTTACTGGAAGCTAGTAGGCTCATCATAATCAATGGTGCAAGCCTCTCTATCCCCGTCTATGTGAAAACCGTAGTATCTCTCGGGCGGATGAGACTGCCTACTACTCCTGCGGAGTGGCGCTGGGATGTCCGGTTCTCCTGAACCTTCTGGTTCTACCAAGGTTTCAGTAATAGCTTGTGGTTCTGGAATTTCTTCCAGTTCTATTATGCTCCCACTTATCTAATTTTCCAAAAACTCAGTTTCTAAGAAGCGGGCATGACGAGAAATAAAGACCTTTTGCTCCTCTGCGTAATAGAAAACATACCCCTTGGAGTTCTTTGGGTATCCCACAAACTTACACTGTACTGAGCGTGCCTCGAGCTTGTCCGCATGCTGCTTTTTGACAAAAGCTGGACATCCCCATGTCTTAAAGTGTTTAAGACAGGGTTTCTTCCCACTCCACATCTGATATGGTGTGGTAGGCACTGACTTAGTAGGAACTTGGTTCAAAAAATATGCAGCTGTTTCTAGTGCATAACCCCAGAAAGATCGCGGTAACTCAGCCTTACTCATCATGGAACGAACCATATCCAATAGAGTTCGATTCCGTCTTTCTGATACACCGTTGTGTTGTGGTGTGTATGGAGGAGTAAGCTGCGAGAGAATTCCATTCTCTTTTAAGTAGTCCAGAAACTCGGCATTCAAGTATTCACCACCTCGATCAGATCTCAGTGTCTTGATACTTTTGCCTGTTTGTTTTTCAACTTCATTCTTGGATTCCCGAAATTTCTCAAAGGCCTCGGATTTATGCTTCATCAGGAAGACATGTCCATATCTAGAGAAATCATCTGTGAAAGTAATGAAGTATGAATAACCACTTCGCGCATGTGTAGACATTGGACCACACACGTCACTGTGTATGAGTCCTAAGAGCTCACTTGCTCTTTCTCCGTGTCCAGTGAACGGAGTCTTTGTCATCTTTCCTATGAGACAAGATTCACAAGTGGCATAAGACTGGTACTCAAACGAATTCAAGTATCCCTCTTTATGTAATTTTGTTAACCGTGTCTTATTAATGTGACCCAGTCTACAATGTCATAAGAAAGCCTGATTTAATTCCGGAGACTTTCTTTTAAGTGTGTTCTGGACACTGAAAATCTGAGCTTTATTCAATACGTATGTCCCGTTTTTTAATGTACCTGACCAAATCAGAACTTGATTTAGGTGGATGTGGACCACATCGCTTACAAAAGTAAAATCATATCCTTCTTTAGAAAGTAAGGATACAGATATGATATTACAAGTCGCACTAGGTACATACAAACAGTCATGCAGAATCAATATCTGCCCAGTTGTCGGTCCAAGATGATATTCCCCTACGGATTCAGTATCCATGCTCATTCCGTTGGCAAACCTGAGAGTCATATCACCTATCCTGATAACCCTACAGTTTCTCAGAGCCTGTAATGAATTACAGATGTGAGATCCTGATCCGGTATCTAATACCCAGGAAGTAGGGTTAACTGACATACAGTTTTCTATTACAAACACACCCGAAACCGAAACCACAACATGCTTCGAATCCTGACTACTGGCTTTGCTAGCCCTGCAATCCTTCTGCCAATGTTCATTCCCGTAACAATAGGAGCGTCCCTCCTTTACTACATCCAGTCCCAAAACTTTTGCCCTTCCCTTTCCTTCTACTATCCTGGTTTCCTTCAGGGTATAAGTAGAGGGCAGAGACTGTAGAATCAAGCCAGTATATGACCCGTTCTTCAACGTGGTCTTCAGGTTCGTGAGCTCATCAAAATAGCTGGTCTCTGTAAGGACGTTGCCCCCTACAGATGACCCGATAGCCAACCTCGCTTGAAGCAATTCATTCGAGGTCTCATATCTTGCGATACGAGATTGCTCTCCATATAAATCTTTGTTATGGAGGAAGATAGAAACTAAGTCCATCTTCTCGTGCTGCCTCTGGTATGCACCATTAACTGAGGCCAACACGAGGCACTTGGCTTTCGCACAGTCTTTTTCTGATGTCTTATGGATATCAATATCCGTGACAGGTGAAACTGGTCCTGAGACGGAAGGGGTTTGATTAGTTAAGAGGTGTCCCAGCTCGTCATGGGCAATGGACATCTGGACAAACCTTTTCCAGTCATAACAGTCAGATTCAGTCATTTTGTTATCTAGATGTAACCTATGTGTGGTCACTGGGTCGCTGCAATTAAGATAGAGAGAAGAAAACACTCAGCATGATACTCTTGCAAGTTTAGATTGGTTTTTAGTTTATCTAAACAGGATGGCTTCTACTGTTTCTCGAATCCTTCCTCAAACCAAAAAGGGAGAATTAGTCGGGATCAATCTCACCGTACAATACTTGCTTAACCGTTCAGCCAGGCCAGTGTTGGTACTTCGAGGGAGGTTTTCCAACGCTTTCGCGAAGTTCCTTAATTAAATAACCTCTTTTCCCTGTGGGCGTAGCCCCGCTAACACCTTTCTAGACACCTACTTGGTTTATAGCATTGATCGTTAAGTGAGAAAGTTCCCGAGGAGTAGCATATACTCACAGTAGAATCGGGATCTAAATATCATCGTGTGATAAAACTGAAGGAATCCTACCAGAATCATCACACTCCAAATGGTATGCAGCGCTAGCAAGTTTCAGTTTCTTTAGAAACTCCCAATGTGGATTTTTGCCCCATGCTCTTATGACCTTGACTAAGGCCAACAAATCATAAGTCACATGTCAAGTTCTACCCGTCATTGTCCAGGTTGATTTGAACCCACCCGTATATACCCTTGACTATGTCCAACAAAGTAATACGACTATCCCAAACCAACGCATCTATCTATGCAACATATGAATACACACTAGCTACCAATCACTATGCATTGACTAAAGCCAACAAACATAGCTTGAATACTATTGGATATTCATATGAAACGACGGAGGGCTACGAATGGTTTTGGCGAAACCGTGAACGTAGTGAACTTGATATAATCGAAGGAACCTTGATAGCTTTTAAAAGGAGTGGTTTAAGCTCCGCATTTTTAAAAGTTTTCTGTTTTGAAAAGAAACCGAGTGGTTTTGAAATTGTTCCAACGACTTTAACTTTGGTTTATTTTCTTGCATTAATTTAATGCGTCCCACCATTTAATCCTACTATTGCATAAAACAACGAAAATATGACGTACGCTTATGCCATCCGCATTCACCACGGGGCCCCGTCATCACCCGTTAGGTTACTTAACTAACAACAAAGCGGGGGCTGGACTAGCGCGGATGCAAAACATAAGTAACGCCTACTAGATATCATATATAGATATAGACAATCGTCAGATGTAATGATAGCCATTCCAGATCACAGATGAACACTTTGGATATACTAGGAATCTGCGTTTCGTTCGAGCCTGCAACGAAAGACGGATTACACGGTCGCGATGAATAGCCAAACCCCACCCTAGACCCCTACGGGTGCGGCACGCCAAGTACCCGAAGTGAAGCAATCTCACTCAACAACGTGAGTAGGCCACTCGGCACTTCGAGATACCCGGTAGTTTGTGCACCCCACCTTGGGTCTATCCTAGGAGCAAAAACAGTAAAAGAAATAATATACAATGGCGGCTACAACCTCATCCCGGATGTGCGACCATAAAATAATATTACACCAATTTACATATTACATCAAATGAAAGATAAAGAAAACTCTCATCTCACATCGGCGGCTATTCATCCGCGACAATCCAAGGAGTTCATATACACAAACCATCAACATTACAGATCACAGATATGCACAACCCCCACTAATTGACGTAGACGTTCAGTGCATATATCACATCACAGATATAATCCATTAGTTAAAGTCTACAGAACTTCGATCAAAAATACGGATTTTTAACTACCCCAAACATCACTTTGTTCTCTGGAAAATCTGGGCAGAAACAAAATACTTTAAAAATCCCAAAACAGAACGCTGAACACACTGCAGCAAAACCGAGTCGCGGCCGAGTCAACTCGGCCGCGGATCTACGGCGAAACGCATGGTTTTGCCGCGGTTCCGTGGTGAGTCAACCGAGTCACTGGCTCGTTTTTGCTGTGTGTTTTTAGAAAACCCTGAGCCGATTTTTAAGGTGTGTGGAATTAATTTTTGAGCTGTTTTAAAAATCGGCAGAAACATGAGTTTTCAGACGTGTTTGCGATTTTTTCTCGGATCAAAATTCTAAATACTTTGCTAACTTGCTAGATGTTGTTTAGCTAGGCTCTGATACCACTGTAAGTCCACGTTGCCCACCCCGGTTCTTACGGGAAGGCGAAAACGGTAAAAAACGATTTTTTGACACAAGGCGACATGGACTAAAAGGAGGATCTTTGCTAAACAAAAACCTAGCAAACTACATGAGGTTCTATCTACTATGTTATACAGATTATACCTCATGAAATCGGTCCTTCGGGTCTTCTCTTCGCTGTCCTCCTCGTCCATCCAAGCTCCGAGGATCGATCCAGATCTTAGTCACCTACGCGGCCTCCTAGAGTCGAAGACGATCCACCCGAGAGTTTGTGTTCCGAGCTCCACCTCAAACCGAGGTAACTAGGGCAACAAGGTTGCTAAGCTTGATATCCTAGGTTGTGTAGAAGAAAAAGATGGATGTGTTTGTCAATTTACTTCCTTATTTTCTCAACACATGAGATCAAAGGAAAAATCAAGAGGAGGAAGATGAAGGAGCAACCATGGAGGTTCTCATTTCATGAGAGAGAATGAGAATAGAATTATCAACCAAGAATAATGAACCATGGAATAATTATCCATAAACATCATCATTACTAATCTTTTCATGATAAAGTTGATGGCTACCTTGATTAGACCATTATCATCATAAAATTAAAATCAAAAACCAAAAGAAGACTCTAGATCTCACATGAAAGATCCTAGTCAACTTTGGTCAAATGGTCAACAAAATCAAGTATGGTCAAATGGTCAAAGCAATTAGCCATAACATAATTACCATTAAAAAGATTAGTAAATAATGTCCCCGCCTCATAATGGTTTTGACCGAACCAACTGTCAAAACCCTAATGAGGCACCTTCTTCTTTTTCGCTCCTCAAAACTGTGCATACACACCCGCATCCGCATTCCGTAGAATGCGAATGCACAGAAGACAAAACTAATCCATCCATAAAATACTAGGATCCGGCTTAAACCAAAGCCCACTAGTATTGTCTGCCCGAACAACATACGCGCACAAGTGTACGTAAGTGATCGTAGCCTTGCCGTAAAACCATACGGCCTCTACACCTTTCGCTCAGTGCAGGGAAACTCTCTGTGTGGGACTCTAAAGACTCGACACTACGCTGGCAGTGGGTTTAACCACAGATCGCAAGCAGCACTAGCTGTTGGAGATAGTGCCCTCAGAGTCAATTATTGGATCACAGGCACGTGATTGCAATGATTGAGAGAGGACCTATCTCGGTAGGACAGTCTTACTCGAGATGATAGTATGCTATCTGGTTTGCCTTTATCATCGTGTACTGCTTTAGGTGACCTGACATGTCGCTATTACACATTGATAGAGCCCATAGGATTCTTGCTTGACCACCAGCAGTATGAGGGCGATCATATAAGTGGGAGCTGGGGTCTATAAGCACATCCTTAAAAGGTCCCTAGTCGTGGGAGTTTCGAGACAGGGCATCGATACTCCAGAGTAGACTAGTGTATACAGTCGAGACCCCGACGAGGGGCGGTGGCCGGTCTCACAAGCCACTGGTGTCAGTTGGTTCACCTAAGATGTATACAGGTGCTCATTGGGTTATGAGTACACCGGACAGGACTCGCCGGGAACATGCTAGTTGGTCTTATACCTGACGTCAGATAGCAGTTCCCTGGTGATATGTGTACAGGTTAGTTCATCAACCTGGGGATCGTCATCTGTCTCGTGTGAGTTCCCACTGTACTTTGATTACTACCCTACCATGCTCAAAGGAGACGTGCAAACAGGTTTTAGTTGGGTACAGTCCCGAGCCACATGGAGGCAGTGAGCGGATCTTCAGGGGTTCGTCTCTCCCGGTATTGGGGGTGAGGTCGCGCTGTGTCTATGAGAGCCATTACACAAAGCCCTCGGCCGTGGCAGGAGATTTACAGGTAAGTATTCCAGTAGTATCTCAGGGTGTTCTGGGCTACACTCCGACACGACTTGTACCGCTTTTGGGGGTCTGACTTTTACCAACCCCCTAGGCTCGCCATGCGATGCTCATAGACGAACGGACCGGACTGTATGGATATTGTCACTGACAGGCTCAGTAGGGTGTCAGGATGAGTTCGCTCATCGACGTCCCTTTTGTTCAATAGCTGGTGGCCCGTCACGTATTGGCTTATACCTCTGACGTGCTAGTGGTTAAATCCACAACCAAGGTGTTGACGAGTCTTTAGAGTCCCCCACATTCAGTTGCTCAAGTTTTCGGGCGAAACGCTGTAGAGGCCGTATGGAGATATGGCAGAGTTCGATCAGATACATGCGGTATTGCACGGATCAGGATCAGACGGATAATACTAGCCGGCTTTGGTTTAAGCCGGATCCTAGTATAGTACAGTGTAGATTTTGTCTCATTGCATTTGTATTTCGGTCGGAATACAGATGCGGGTGTGTATACACAGTATCGGGGTTTTCCTGTAATTTATTACGGGACCAGTTTTCTGGAATTGCCAGTTTGCTTTCCGTTTCGGCCAATTTCTTTGTATCCTTCATTGGCCGAAGATTGGTGGAGGAGGGCTTATTTGCATTTGTGCAAATAAGTATTTGTGGAGGGTGTTCTTTGCATTTTGTTGGATCATGATGGCTCACCATCACTTGACTTTCCTTCTTCATGATGGCTTGACTTTTTGAAGTCATCATGCTTGATGATGATGGCTTGACCTTTTGGAATGATTGGTTGGTTGAGTGTTAGTTATTCCTTGTGATGATTTCTTCTCATCATCTTGTTTTTCTCTCTCTTGGATTATGAGAGACCCTCATTGTTTTGTTACACTCACTCCCTCATTCTCTCCTTTCTCTTCACCTCATATGTCCGGCCACTATGAGGAGTGGGCTGTCCCAATTTGGTGAAGGAAGAAATACTCTCATTTGGCTTGTAAAATGATATGATTCATCTCCAAAAGCTCATATCCTTTTTCCTCCACCAATGGCAACTCCCTAAACCCCTAGAGACACAAATATCTCACTATACATTCTACAGCAAATCTTGGGCACGTCGACTTGCCAGCTTCGTGCCCGAGTTGCCTCGGTATAGAGGCGGGAGCCCGTAAAAGACGCAGACGATGTGGTGCCCTTCCGGCAAGGAGGCGACGACCGGAGTTTCCGCAGGAGATCGGGACGACGATGAGAAGACCGGAGGACTCGGATCAGTCGGTATATCTCTAACCCGTCTTGTAGTTAGCTAGAACTAGTTAATGGCCCGATCCGGATTTTAGTGCGCGGTGGTGCCGGTTCAAGAAAATTAAAGTTAACTATCGCTTCCGTATTTGGCCTCGGAATGGAGGCCGGGGCGCCGCCGTGCACTTACAGTGGTATCAGAGCCTTGCCATTAACCTGGTCTAGCTTTTTCTAATGTGTTTTACAATTCCGGTCGAACAAATGTTCCGAAAACCCAATAACACATGCATCAGTTTTCTGTCGAATTTTTTCTGGCTCGAAAATTTTTTCAGGTTGTAGAAAAGTGATGTACTGGAAGTCTTAAGAATTCTGGAGAAATTCGACACATTGATCTTTTAAGGGGAGCGCGGAACCGCAGCCAAACCCCACTTGGGGCCGCGGTTCCGCCGCAGTATGGAGAGATCAATGCGTCAAATTTTTTCAGTGGGATTCTGGGGTGTAAATAGGGTTTCTGGAATATTATTTTTGGGCCCAGAATTTCTTGATGTGCTACAGTAGTACTTGGGGGCGCACTTGGTAATTATTGATCGATCGGATATTTTAAATACATTAGTTCACAGTATTTACATTATATCTGCGACCGTGAATGTCACTTGATCGGTAAATCCTGTCTAACTGCTATAGCCCGGTTAGACGGATTTGCGAACGTGACTTTCACGTTGATGTTCTGTGTATTGCTGTGATGTTGCGGATTGGTCGTGGGGGATAGCCTGGATGCATGCTAGTACAGTTTTTGTTGTATTATGTACATTCGATATTGCGGGGCGAGCGTCCGACATGTGGACTGCCGTCACTGCTTGTTTGTATTATTATTTTGGGGCACGACCAGGTTGCGGTCGATGTACCCGTTGTATGTATATTTTACTTTCTGTACTAGGATTGCCCCGCGGAGGGGTGCACGGATAGCCGGGTTCTAGAGGGCAACGAGCCCGCATCTCATGGCATTGAGACGGAGGGGGCTTCACTCTAGGATTGGCGGGCTATTCGCCGCACTCGTAGGGGGTACAGGTTGACCCAGGAGGGGTGCCCAAGTTGCCGGATTCCGTGAAGTGCCGGGTGGTCCATTCACGTCGCTGAAGGGGGCTGCCTCGCTTCAGGTTTTGGCGGGTAACTTGCCGCGCCCGTAGGGGTCTAGGATTTCATTGCACAGGCTATCCACACGACCAGGGGAACGTCGGGTTTCAGTAGTGGCTCTGTGAAACCCGGGGATCCCAGATATCTGTATTGTTCTGTGATGCTGTACATTTCTGTGATGTTGCATTTTTATCACGCCTTGAGCGAAACATAATATATTGGTATATATATTAGTAGATGTTGTATATGTTTTGCATCCGCGCTAGTCCAGTCCCCGCTCTGTCGTTAGTTAGCTAACCTAACGGGTAATTACGGGACCCAGTGGCGAATGCGGATGCCATATACGTACATCAGTATATTTTCGTTCTTTATGGTGTGATCAATTGATGGGACTGCATTGATTCGGATCAATGCAAGTTAAAAACAAACCTAATCTGATGTTGTTGGAACACTTTTTCAAAAAGCTGTTATTGCAAGGACGTTCACTCTTGTTTAGCATCGTGGTATTCAGTTGGAATATCCTGCTCCTCAGTCGACGAGGCAAGGGCCGAGATCCCTTCACCGGGAGTGACCCTTGGACAAAAAGTTTGCGTCAGGGCAATAACTTCACTATAGCCGATTACTTTTGCTTTGCACCGTGGTATTCAGTTGGAATATCCTGCACCTCATTCCACGAGGAAAGAGCCGAGATCCCTTCACCGGGAGTGACCTCTTTAGCAATGGTTTTCGTCACTATATTTTTTAAAAAAAGCTATCTGTTCCTTCAACGATATGAAGTTCATTACGTTAAAGGTTTTCGCCAGAAACCATTCGTAGCCCTCCGTCGTTTCATATGGATGGTCAATAGTATTCAAGTTTTGTTTGTTGGCCAAAGTCAAGGCACAGTGTTTGGTAGCTGTTGGGTATTCATATGCAGCATAGATAGATGCGTTGGTTTGGAACAGTCGTACTTCCTTGTTGGCCAAAGTCAAGGGTAGGTACGGGTGGATTCAAATTAACCTGGAGAATGACGGGTAGAACTTGACATGTGACTTATGATTTGTTGGCCAAAGTCAAGGTCATAAGAGCATGGGGCAAAAATCACATCGGGAGTTTCTAAAGAAACTGAAACTTTCCAGATATGCGCATACCTTCTGGAGTGTGATAGCGTGAGCAGATTCCGTCACGTTATCATGCGATGATAGTTGGATCCCGATTCCCACTGATGAGTTGGTTTACTCCTCGGGTGATCCCGACTAATTCTTCTTTTGGGTTTGGAGAAGAATTTGACGGTACAGTGGGAGGTTTCCAGATTAGACAAATTGGTAACCATTCTGATCTAGGTTAGAGTGCACGCTGAGTGTTTCTTTTCTCTCTCTCTTTGGCAGCGACCATTGACCCGACCCTAAGACTATGACTCAGAGACCAAAATTGACCGAACCTTCTTAAACACTGGCTTTTGGATTGTCAGAGTTGCAGACCTCATTGCCACTCCTACTTTTACCCTTTTCTCCAGGACACCCCGTATTAGTACGAACGTCCACTTCCATTGGACAAAACCATCGTATGGTTATATACGAACTCGAAGGGATTTATTCGAGGATGGTTTCCGGTTCTGGAGAAAACGAATAGGACTATTCAGTTGTCTTTTCCTTTTACTTTCTCTCAGGTTGCGAGTACTCCTTGGTTTAGGAGATAGTACACCTATTACACAAATTGGATTGTCTTCTTCCAAACCATAGGCAGGTGCCGACCGGTGGGGAATGAAGAAAACCAATTAGCCTAACGATGGTGTACAAAAGGTATTAAGTTAAGACAAAACAAGGGATTAGTAAGAGGGCAGAGTAAATTGCAACTGATATTCATGACCAAACCAGGTATTTCACTACCACTTCCAAATCACCTTTGTATTTCTCCAGAACACTCCGTATCACTACGAAGATCCACAGTTTATTGGATACTCCATCGTATGGTTATATACAAACTCGAAAGGAACTTGTTCCAGTTCGGGGATGGATTCTAGTTCAGGAGAAATAGGAATAAGGTTTGTTCGGTTGTCTTTTATCTTTACCTTCTCTCGCTTTGCGAGTGTTCCTAGGATTAGGATAGTACACCCATTATGCTTATTGGATAGTCTTCTTCCAAACCATAGGCTGGTGCCGAACGGTAGGGAAGGAAGAAAACCATTTGTCCTAAGGGGTGTGCAGAAGGTAATGACTAAAGACATATAAAGGGATTTGGAGAGGTGGCAAAGAATTATACAGTTACAGTCGTGAATCTGGAAGAGGTATTACTAGGAATACCGGGATACCCCGTCGAAACATTTCAATGTTTCAGTTTCACTGTGTACTGTTAAAGGAAAACTGATTTCCCAATTAGTCCTTACTCCAGGGTATGTATTTACCAGGTATGATTCTCTCATCTGTATGATTTTACAGATGATGAGTGGGAGTAAGTTATTGGGAATTGGGTGATCATCCTCATTATATCGGGATTCGTTGTAATCGGTGATATTTGAGGAAATCACCTGGGCTGTTTGCCGGTCGGCAAATATTTGGTTTTGAATATCCGCTGTTACGCACCAATTTCAAATCGATATATCTGTACGTCTATTTTCATAGAGTGAGATATACCTTTTTGAAATTATGTCTGTGACATTTACCTATAGCAGTGGATGGTTATGTAAGGAGCATTAAACAGCGGTGTAATTCTTCTTAACCATAAGTACAGTTTTCAACCTACGACACACAGTGAATGAGTTATTAGACTCAAGGGACTTATACAGAGTATTGTATGTTGTCCAGGGTCCATCAGGACAGAGGGGTTGGTCCTCGTACTATATTCGGTTTACTTATGACTTCTCTAGTTTTTAGACAAGTGTTTCGCGGAAACACTGGGTCTGAATTTTGAGAAGTTATAGGTATTTGAATAAAGTAGAGAACCAGGTGTTGCAAGTATCGGGATTCTTCAAGTTGATCGAAGATGTAGATACTTGTGTATGGTATTCAGTTGATAGTAATGATTAAGAGATCTTGCTTCTCTTTCAGGTTACTCATGATTGGAAACATTCCTAAGTTGAGTAACGCTGATTGGCCTTCTTCCATTTAGTTGACATGCACTGGAGACAGCTGTATGATTTGAATCTGGTTCAATAAAATCTGTGCCTCTGGTTCTATATAGGATATAGAACAGTTCGTATCTTAACGATGTTAAGGTACGGGGAGTTGTCCGGCTTATGATTAAAACCAGACACTGGACAACTCAAGGCACGTTTCTGTAATGGCTGTTTGTGGGTTGACCCAGGCTATGACGAGGGTTGGCTTTCTACCATCTGGAAGATCAATAGTGATATTGTTCTTGACTCGCCACAGTTTTATTAAAAATGAATTTTTTTCAGAAAACAGTAGTGGGAGTATGGTAGAACTGGAAGTGATTCCAGAACCACAAACGATTACTGAAGATTTTGATGGGAACCTAAAGATTCAATCTGGTTTGACATTCCATTGGCCACTCCACAGATAAGGTGGGTAACTTCAGGCACCCGAGAGGTACTCCGGTAGCCTCAAAGACGGTGACAGGGAAGTTCTTGTTTACCCACACTTGTCATTGCTGTTGTTCCAGACTGTGAGACCCGGCAGAAGGATGAGTATAGCGTCGTTCTAAACTTGCTTTAGAAGTGTACGTGTATACGACTCTGCCAAAGGGTTGTCGTAGTCAGTGGGAGCAGCGGAAGCATTGGTGGACAGGCAGCTTATGTCTATTTATAGACTAAAGCAGATATAGCGGAGATAGATCATCTATTTCTGACATGACAGTCATAGGTTTGACTTCATCAGAATAGGGGATGGATCTGTTGAGAAGGTAGTATGGTGTGATGTCATGGTATTTGGATGACATACACAGAGTAGGAAGTGATATTCCTATACTACGATCGGTTATACTTTGGTCGTCACACAGTAGTTTCTCCACATGGGACTTGGACATTATATCAAACATACTGGTAACTAGATCTATGGTATTAGATCTAGATTTGGGTGGTTTCCCAATTAAGGGTACTTAGACAGCATTTTAAGAGTATTTAGAATGGACGACTCCTGGCACGGTGGTGTACCTGCAGGTGATGGAGTCACCCTCTCTAAAGGTGTCTTACAGACTAAAGAGGAGAGGGATGTGCATGATTGGCAGATCACTTGCTTAGGCAATTGAGTCAATCATGAGATGTCAAGTACCACACCAGATGTTGTTCTTGCACTGGATGCAATAAGTTGACATTGATCCAATCCTGGAGAAACAGTCGGAAGCAGTTTTAGAACATAAGTGGATGTTCTAGGGATATGATAACGACAGCCTCATTCGGGAGACAGTTATCATTCCAGGCTTCCAAGGTGACCTGGACGACAAGGAGGTTGTCAGAGTTATAGTTTTTTTTCCTTCTGACGAGGGGCAGTTTTTTGGACAGGTGATCCAAGGAAATACTGAGGGAGGCATGGCGCAGGATACTGATTAAGTTTAGTTGACGATACGGTCTAAGAAGTTTGGATTTGGAGTTCATTTATGAGCTAGGTCCCATCAGACATCCAGACACATTCTAAGACAGGTATTACTCATTTCGGGAGATGGTTTTCTCCGCGAACTTGAGATATGGAGAGACATAGAAAGAAACATCAAAGCGGATCCACTCACTGAGGCTATTCCTCGAACGCAATAGTTTCGCAAACGGGCTTTGTGAGACTGATTAGTAGAGAAGTTGGGTGTTCGGTATCACACGGGCTGTGAATATGCGACATCACAATAATTAGCCTTGAGTGCAAGTGGGAGATTGTTGGAGATAGTGCCCTCAGAGTCAATTATTGGATCACAGGCGCGTGATTGCAATGATTGAGAGAGGACCTATCCCGGTAGGACAGTCTTACTCGAGATGATAGTATGCTATCTGGTTTACCTTTATCATCGTGTACTGCTTTAGGTGACCTGACATGTCGCTATTACACGTTGATAGAGCCCCTAGGATTCTTGCATGACCACCAGCAGTATGAGGGCGATCATATAAGTGGGAGCTGGGGTCTATAAGCACATCCTTAAAAGGTCCCTAGTCGTGGGAGTTTCGAGACAGGGCATCGATACTCCAGAGTAGACTAGTGTATACAATCGAGACCCCGACGAGGGGCGGTGGCCGGTCTCACAAGCCACTGGTGTCAGTTGGTTCACCTAAGATGTATACAGGTGCTCATTGGGTTATGAGTACACCGGACAGGACTCGCCGGGAACATACTAGTTGGTCTTATACCTGACGTCAGATAGCAGTTCCCTGGTGACATGTGTACAGGTTAGTTCATCGACCTGGGGATTGTCATCTGTCTCGTGTGAGTTCCCACTGTACTTTGATTACTACCCTACCACGCTCAAAGGAGACGTGCAAACAGGTTTTAGTTGGGTACAGTCCCGAGCCACATGGAGGCAGTGAGCGGATCTTCAGGGGTTCGTCTCTCCCGGTATTGGGGGTGAGGTCGCGCTGTGTCTATGAGAGCCATTACACAAAGCCCTCGGCCGAGGCAGGAGATTTACTGGTAGGTATTCCAGTAGTATCTCAGGGTGTTCTGGGCTACACTCCGACACGACTTGTACCGCTTTTGGGGGTCTGACTTTTACCAACCCCCTAGGCCCGCCATGCGATGCTCATAGACGAACGGACCGGACTATACGGATATTGTCACTGACAGGCTCAGTAGGGTGTCAGGATGAGTTCGCTCATCGACGTCCCTTTTGGTCAATAGCTGGTGGCCCGTCACGTATTGGCTTATACCTCTGACGTGCTAGTGGTTAAATCCACAACCAAGGTGTTGACGAGTCTTCAGAGTCCCCCACATTCAGTTGCTCAAGTTTTCGGGCGAAACGCTGTAGAGGCCGTATGGAGATATGGCAGGGTTCGATCAGATACGTACGGTATTGCACGGATCAGGATCGGACGGATAATACTAGCCGGCTTTGGTTTAAGCCGGATCCTAGTATAGTACAGTGTAGATTTTGTCTCATTGCATTTGTATTTCGGTCGGAATATAGATGCGGGTGTGTATACACAGTATCGGGGTTTTCCTGTAATTTATTACGGGACCAGTTTTCTGGAATTGCCAGTTTGCTTTCCGTTTTGGCCAATTTCTTTGCATCCTTCATTGGCCGAAGATTGGTGGAGGAGGGCTTATTTGCATTTGTGCAAATAAGTATTTGTGGAGGGTGTTCTTTGCATTTTGTTGGATCATGATGGCTCACCATCACTTGACTTTCCTTCTTCATGATGGCTTGACTTTTTGAAGTCATCATGCTTGATGATGATAGCTTGACCTTTTGGAATGATTGGTTGGTTGAGTGTTGGTTATTCCTTGTGATGATTTCTTCTCATCATCTTGTTTTTCTCTCTCTTGGATTATGAGAGACCCTCATTGTTTTGTTACACTCACTCCCTCATTCTCTCCTCTCTCTTCACCTCATATGGCCGGCCACTATGAGGAGTGGGCTGTCCCAATTTGGTGAAGGAAGAAATACTCTAATTTGGCTTGTAAAATGATATGATTCATCTCCAAAAGCTCATATCCTTTTTCCTCCACCAATGGCAACTCCCTAAACCCCTAGAGACACAAATATCTCACTACACATTCTACAGCAAATCTTGGGCATGTCGACTTGCCAGCTTCGTGCCCGAGTTGCCTCGGTATAGAGGCGGGAGCCCGTAAAAGACGCAGACGATGTGGTGCCCTTCCGGCAAGGAGGCGACGACCGGAGTTTCCGCAGGAGATCGGGACGACGACGAAAAGACCGGAGGACTCGGATCAGTCGGTATATCTCTAACCCGTCTTGTAGTTAGCTAGAACTAGTTAATGGCCCGATCCGGGTTTTAGTGCGCGGTGGTGCCGGTTCAAGAAAATTAAAGTTAACCATCGCTTCCGTATTTGGCCTCGGGATGGAGGCCGGGGCGCTGTCGTGCACTTACACTAGCTGTACGTAACGGTCCCCAGGTAGATGTCGATAAGAAGGCCGATGAGGTAAACCCATCCGAACTCCTACTGAGCCTGAACGTGACAATCTCCGTACAGTACGGTCTGTTCATCTGAGAATATCGCATGGCGGGCCTAGGGGCGGTAAACGTCAGTCCCCTAATAGCGGTACAAGTCGTGTCAGAGTGTAGCCCAGAACACCCTGAGATAACACTGGAAAACCTACCAGTATATCTCGCTTGTCCTAACCAGGAACTTTGTGTAATGGCTCTCCTAGACACAGCGCGATATCAACCCCCAATACCGGGAGAGACGAATCATGTCTAACCGTAACTGCCTCCAAGTGCTTCGGAACTGCACCCAACTACTACCTGTTTGCACGACTCCTTTGAGCCGTAGTA
This sequence comes from Agapanthus africanus, assembly GCA_030015575.1. NCBI lineage: Eukaryota > Viridiplantae > Streptophyta > Magnoliopsida > Asparagales > Amaryllidaceae > Agapanthus > Agapanthus africanus. The sequence continues at coordinate 339,929,993 of CM057338.1, read as the reverse complement.
GGGTAGTAATCAAAGAACAGTGGGAACACACTCGAAGCGAAGTGACAGTGTCAAGTCAACGGACAAAGCTGTACTCATGTCACCTGGGAACTGATAACTGACGATAGGTATAGTACCAACCAACAGTTCCCGACGAGTCATGTCCAGTGTACTCATAACCTAACGAGCACCCGCATACTATCTCCAGTACGACGTACTGATGGCCGTGGGACAGACCATCTCCCCTGCTGGGATGAGAATCGCATACGCTAGTCTACTCCGGAGTATCGATGCCCCGTCCCGATAATCCTACGACTAGGGACCTGTATAAGGATGTGCTTATAGATAACCCAGCCCCCATAAGTGTGACTGCCATCACAACGCTGGTAATCAAGCAAAGATCCTAAGGGCTCTACTAATATGTATAAGCGATATGCTAAAAGAAACACATGCACATATTAAAGTAGAAACAAACCAAGTAGCATACTACCATTTTGAGCAAGATTTTCTATACAACTGTGAATATCCTAAGCTTCCATCAAGTAATATACAAACTAGTATGATACAGTAATGGCCTCTAGGGTATATACACTAACAGTTTTGACTCACAGTCATCACGGACGCTCGAGTCTGTTACGCTTCAGGCCGCTCATCACCGACATCAGGTTTCACGTCATTGACGCCAAGACTTGCTAGAACGCTTTGCTCAGCAGGCCGTGGTTACACGAGTATAATATCATCCCTTCTACACAACATCAGTGTATGAAGTACTTCAAAGATGGTTTCGAGTACACTGTGACGGGGGAACTAAACCCATTCTTCGTGAATGAAGTCCGCAAATATGAAGATGCCAAGTACTTCCTACCAGACTTTGAAGACATGGAAAGATGCCATAAACTGGAGAATAAGCAAAAAGCTATCACCACTATTCCGGTCTTCGGGAGCGATACCGAGGAAGAAGAAGAGATAGTTTATTCGGGGCCACCCCAATGCAACAAGACGGGACCGTCTACCCCTATTTTTGTCTTTGGCAGTGACTCTGAAGACGAGGTCAACGCGGTGTTCTCGGTCCGCCCATCGATGCAGGCCCTCACCGGAGATGATCAGAGTTTGCAAATCGCAATGGTCCCGCGGCAGCATTACAAAGAGCTGGTTGTGCTTGAAATATATAGTGTGCAAGAGCTACAGACGTTCTACGTCCCTCCCAGGCGAAGGGATGAAAAGGCAATCCTCTTTTATCGATCCGCAATAACCAAAGTGGAGAAAGAAATCTGGTATGGTGCTGATTCGGCACTTGACAAACTCCAGCCCATCCGTCTGCCCAGATACTACACAGAAGGATTAAAAAGCCTGTTGAGACGCCAATGTGTACCCTTCAAACAAACTGCTCGACAAGCTCAATTCTACAACAGGATCTAGATCGTCCCCAGAACTCAGCGAAAATTGCCCAACGGAAGAATGGAAACGATTGGGCTTGGATATGTTCAATCCAAGAAATGGGAGCAATCCCATGGCTGCTACGTTATACATGACTTCGATGAAGAAGGAGATACTCTTTTAAAAGACGCTGACACTGAGCCTGAACGCGGTCCTGCCACAAAAATGCCGAGTCCGTCATTTAAAGAACAGATGGACAAGCAAATAAGGGAAGTGGGTCAAAAGGTCCGGGATGACCACAACCGTAAAATGGCCATTTATGAGAAAGCCAGGACGCAGCGTCTCCTTCAGCAGGCTACGGAGAATGACGATGCCCTTCGTCGCCAGCCCATCATACAGAAGACCCGACGCAGAGGCAAAAACAAACTAAAGAACAGAAAAAAACGTTCGACAGCGGCAAAGCGGATCCAAGAAGCCACGCGATCGAGAATTGAGCAGCCGGGATCCGTCTCTTATAAAGAAGATGGGTCGAGCATATTCCTTCCCTTGAGACAAGACAAGGAAGATATTCGATCTTGTCATGAAACATTAAATGATTACGCTCCCGGAGTCTAAACACCCCGATTAAGCAAACGAGGTTCATCACCCGGACTATTGTTCCTATCATCGAGCGATATGACATCTTCTTGAAGACTGCTTCACCTTCAAAAACTGGGTCGAAGATTAATATCAACTCGGCAGGTTCGCTCTATCCAGCAGTTGGAGGGTAACCCTACCGCAAATGCATATACCAAAAGCAACGTATATGGCGAGGGTAGAACCAGATCAACATCGGTCTTGGAAACGATCTCGTACCTGTTACGTGATAACGCTGTCAGAAGAAGGAGAGCGCAAGAATATGGATGACCTCTCCTGGTGCTTCGAAAATGAGGATAAAGAGGAATTGATCTCGGAATTTCCACCAGCGCCAAAAGAGTTGGAAGATAGAATACATATTACTGCGGACAACCTAAGGAAAATCGACTTGGAGACGACAAACGGCCCACGGCCTACGTTCGTCAGCGAGCTGCTGTCTAAACAATAGGTGGCTACACTAAAAGACGTGCTCATACAGTATAAGGACTGCTTTGCATGGAACTATTCCGAGATGCCAAGGCTAGATCCAGAAATAGCTGTGCATAAATTGGCGATATCTCCAAACGTCAAGCTAGTCAAACAAGCACCAAGAAGAATGCAGCTCGAACTTGAGATGAGCATCAATGCCGAAGTCAAGATGCTGATCGACTCCAGCTTCATCCAAGAAGTTCAATACCCTGACTGGATCGCCAACATTGTCCCGGTGATGAAGAAAAATGGGACGGTGCGCATCTGCGTAGACTTTCGGGACCTCAACAAAGCTTGCCCGAAGGATGATTTTCCCGTACCGGTTACCGAGCTAATGATAGACAACACGTCCACTCACGAAGTCTTCTCCTTCATGGACGGATCATCAGGGTACAATCAAATAAAGATGCACCCAGAAGACCAGAAGCATACCGCTTTCCGGACTCCCCTGGGAATATTCTGCTACAAAGTGATGCCATTCGGCTTGAAGAACGCTGGCGCTACCTATCAAAGGGCCATGACAAAGATTTTCGATGACCTCATACATGAAATCGTTGAATGCTGATGACCTCATGGTAAAAAGAAAATCACATGAGGAGCATTGGGAGCATCTGAAGGTAGTATTCTAACGTCTTCGGAAATACAACCTGAAGATGAACCCTCTCAAATGCGTGTTCGGAGTTTCCTCGAGCAAATTTCTAGGGTTCATCATACGACATCGAGGCATCGAAATAGATCCATCGAAGATCAAGACGATCATGGAAATGCCTCTACCAAGAACTCTCAAGCAACTGCGGTCTCTCCAAGGGAAGCTCGCATATATCCGACAGTTCATACCTAACCTCTCCGGCAAATGCCGCCCCTACAGTTATTTAATGAAGAAGGGGACCCCGTTCGTCTGGGATCGCAAATGTCAAAGTGCACTAGATGAAATCAAGCAATATCTGCAGAATCCGCCGGTACTGACCGCCCCGGTCAAGGGAAAGCCCCTCATCTTGTACACAACCGTCCTTGAAGGTTCTTTAGGCACGCTATGGGCACAGGAAAATGACCAAGAGAATGAGAGAGCCCTCTACTATTTGAGTCGAGTTCTTCTGGGGGCAGAAAACAACTACTCCCCTATCGAAAAACACTGCCTGGCGTTAATCTTCGCGATAACAAAGCTCAGACACTTGGCTTTGGCGCATGAGGTCCATTTCATATCAAAGGTAGATCGTCTCAAGTATTTGATGTCAAGAGCCATACTAGCAGGACGACTCGCTAAATGGGGCCTCCTCTTGATGGAGTCCTCGATAATCTATCGACCCCTCAAAGTAGTGAAAGGCTAGGCCATCGCCGAATTTCTCGCCGAGCATCCGATACCTGCCGATTCACCCCTAAATTGTGAACTGCCGGACGAGCACGCGTTTGACACGATCGACAGGGTGAGAGGAGAGAGTGATACCCGATGGGAACTCTACTTTGATAGGGCATCTTCCATGAAGAAGCGAAAGCACAACTCCTCCATAATCAAATCTGGGGTAGGCCTCATCTTCGTAACTCCATAAGGAGGGATAATGCGCTTTGCCTTTTCCTTGACAGAGCCAAGGACAAACAATGAAGCAGAATTGAAGCTTTGATGGCAGGTCTTGAGATCGCTGTCGATATGGGAGTCGAAGACCTCCTCATATACAGAGACTCCCGGTTGGTCGTTAGTCAAGTAAACGACGACTATCAAATATGCAAACCAGAGTTAGTGAAGTACGGCAAGAGAGCGCAGCAAAACTTGGAGGCTTACAAAGCAAAAATGACGCGCTCATACGATAGATTGACTGGCCGAGAACATTTCGCCAAGGCAAACTCGTGCTAGTGGTCAAGAGGCCTATGATCCCCAATCGTGCCAAACGGGGGAAATTCAAGCTGAACTATGAGGGCCCATACATTATAGACAAAGTCTACTAAGGAGGGGCCTATCTACTCATGGACATGCATGGTGAAAGACCCTTCAGGCCAATAAACGGCATGTTCCTGAAAAAATACTACGCCTGACGAGTTACGGCCTAGGTCAATGATAGATGACGACGCCTATATCCGCTCGCTATCTTCCCAAGCCCAAACTCTATAAGTAGTATCCAGCGAGACCGTTGTCTCCAAAATGGTAACAAAAGACCGAAATGTCCCTAAACTAACAATGGACCGAAATGTCCTAAACTAACTAGGGAACGCAACGTCCTAAAACTAACTAGGGAGCGCAACGTCCTAAAACTAATGATGGATCGAAACGTCTTTAAACTACTATAAACCCCCGGCATCCCCAGGCCGACATGGCAAAAAAACGGTACGTCTATAAGCAAAATGGGCACGGATGAAAACCCGAAAGGGCTCCGTGAGTAAAAACAATAAGGCTACTGGTGAATGTTTGTGAAAACCTGAAAGGAGGCAGACTCGTGTAAAAATAGTGGTACACCATAAGCAAAATAGGCACGGATGAAAACTCGAAAGGGCTCCGTGAGTAAAAACAGCAAGGCTACCTGCGATGTTTGTGAAAACCCGAAAGGGCGCAAACTCGTAACAAAAAAAAGAAGAAAGAATTCATGCACACTTGCGAGGTCCTCTCGACCTTGTAAGGAGAAAACACCCGCGTAAGATCCTTACGACTCACAAAGGAGCAACACACTTAGGGATCCCTACGATTCCTAAGAAGAAATTACACTTACGAGATCCTCATGACTCGTAAGGAGAACCCTCTTATGAGACCCTCACAGCTCATAAGATTCAAAATCCTTAAGCTACAGGGATCTGAACCTGTTCTTGAGCCATCACATTTCCCAGACTGCCCTACAAACGGCACAATGTTAACCCTTGTATACAATCCACGGGCATAAATAAACGCTTCCCCCACCCAGTTCCACCTGTTGGGGTAAAAATTTACACCCCGGTTGACCGAGTCAAAGTCAAGGTCAACCCCCAAGCTAGGTGGGCCCAAGCCCAAGTCAAGCGGGCCCGTGGCCAAGTTGAGCCCGCGGCCAGCCTCCCCATGCCAACAACAAAATCATATAATAAATAATTTTTATGTAATTTTTTATACATGAATGTATGCAAAATGGGCATAAAGCCAATATTTTGTAAGCCCATGGCTTATGTGCAAAAATAAAATGGTACATGAGTCATGGGATAGGCAAAATGCTATTTTGCAAAGCCCAAGGGGCTATATGTAAATATGTAAGCCTATATAAGGCAACATTTTGATGAATAAAGCATAGACTTTTCATTCTCTCAAAAAACTTAGGGTTTGTGCCTCTTCCCCTTTCTGAAAGTTCCAAACCTTCTTCTTTCTTTTGAATTAAATCAAGAGTTTCACTCTTCTTTTTTCAAAACTAAATAGTTTTTCACCATAAAACCCACAAAGGGGAACATTGATCTACCATCAGATCTCAAAAAGAAAAGATTTTTAAAATCCCACATTTCTTGATCTTCAAGATTCAACCAACAGAGGAGGAAGAAGAAGAACCCATTTCCTCAACCAAAACATTTTTAGGAGTTTAACTCCACTCTAAACCCTATTTCTGGGACTAAAAGCCCCTTTTTCTCGCCAGCGCCCTACGCTCGAGCGCAGAGCGCCCACGTGCCGACACGTGGCGCGCTTGCGCTCAAGCGCACAGCGCTCGAGCGCAGAACGCCCACGTGCCGACACGTGGCGCGCTTGCGCGCAAAGCGCCCACGTGCCGACACGTGGCGTGCTTGCGCCTAAGCGCACAGCACCTAAGCGCACAACGCTCAAGGCGCTGGCCCCACGCATTCTTTAGATGCCTTTTCCCCCCTCTTTTTTTATATATATACATATACATATATATATATATATACATATGCATACATATGTACACACACACATACACCACGACACTGTCCCTGTTAGAAAATAAATTTCTAACGGGGCGCTGCCCCGCACCCCGCAAGGGGGCTACTACCCCCCTTGACCCCCAGCCCGCTATCCGGGTAGCGGGACCCCCGTAAAAACTCTGCGTAGCTCCCGACATATCCAAAACCCCCTTTCAAAACACAACACACGTACACTGCATATTGAGTTCACATGACCAGTTTAACCCGTCAATCGGAGGTTCCCTCGCTCCACAGGCGAGGGGTAATTAACGGCAGTTTAGTCCGCGGCTGCCGGAGGTTCGGATCCCTACAATCATTAAACCCCGGCCTACCCTAAGCAGGGGGAATTTATAATGCGCCTGACAAGCGCACGCGTATTCCCATCTCAATGGGGTGACAAAAAACACCCTACAGATTCTGGCACGCCCAGTGGGACCTATCTCTCCTCCCATATTTCGGGTTAAATGTTCATGCGAACTCAATCAATATACATATCTATATTTATACTAAAATAATGCTCTTTCATGCAGGTTTTCAAGCAATCACTTCTCAACAATGTCTCCAAAAATGAACCCAGCTCTCAACACGGCTCCCGTCTCCTACACGATGAAGATAGACTCCAGGACGGTCCTCTCGGCAAGTCTCGGACGACAGTGGGAAGAATCGTTGCTACAATTTGGGTCTATTCTGTTCGTCTCGGCTAATACCATCCCTGCACCTCAAGCTCTGGTAACCGACAAACCGGTCTCGAAAGGCAAGAGGCCAAATGTGGTGGTCTCGAAGATGCCCCAATTCAAATGCAAGTCGGTGTTTGAACGACTTTCCTTGGCCCCAGCTGGGGGCAAGGCCATCAACACCAGCAAAGTAACAAGGTATCTCGGGCAAGCTCCAGCGGCGCCTCTGACCATTGCTCGATTGGGTGTCTTCTCAAGCCTCCCCACCACTCAGCCTATGGCGGCTTCCCGAAGAGCAGAAGCCTGCCAAGCGCTCAAGGCAGAGAAGCTGAGGCAGAAGCGGCTCAGATACAGAGCCAACAAAAAGGATAGGGCTCTGGCCATGTTAAAATTTATGAATTTCCAAAGCCCGGACCGCTCCGCTAGATCAACCGCCAAAGATAAAAAGATGGCTGAGTACGTGGTCCGCACTATCTACATGGTCGGACATGAAGAAACGAACCCTCCTATGCTTCACAGCCAGGGTGATGATACGGTGGATGCTACCCAACGTCAACTTGGTCTAAATGACGAAGAGCTCGCTCAGGCCGATAAGCCAAAAGAGCCTGGGGTTCCTGCGGAATTGAGTTTAGGCAATAAAGACGACCCGGTTGTCATAGCCGGAACTACAGAACAAGTGTTATTCCGATGGCTTTAGAGGCAGCTTCAGGACAGGGACAAGAAGTTAGCCAAGGTACAGTCCAAGGTCGACGAATTGGAAAGCGTCGCGGCAGATCTCGCAACCCAGGTCGCCCGATTGCAATTACAGCAGAATCAAATTTTGGTTCATGAGCCAGGGATTGATACCTGGAGGCAGCCAACTGATACCCCTTTCAACCTAAGACCGGAGCGCCTTTGCGAAAAATGGCCGCGATCAGCCTCCAGTCCCTCCGATACGTACGCCAGAGGGGAATCGCCTCTGAAAGAGAAGCTGGATAGGGTCTATTCCTTCAAAAGGGACAAAGTCCATAAGATATTCAAGGACGCCCTAAGAAACGGTCTACAACTGCCAGAATCAAAGAGGCCGCAAGAAGCGAATATGACCGACGACCCAAAATATTGCCCCTATCACAGGGTGATAGGTCATGCCATTGAGGACTGCTTCGTCTTCAAAGATTGGGTCGAAAGGAAATACAAGACGGGAGAGATAGAACTGTCTAAAGGCGTGTTAGCAAACAGTCAAGCTACGAACGCCGATTTCATGCAAATGGAGGCCGAAGCCTTTCGGGAACCTAACCCTCCCAGACATGTGCAGGGCGAACCAAAGACTGATCGGCCTCAGGGACCGGCATCAGTGAGGGCACCTACTCTGATGGAGAGAAAGAAGAAGGTGTACTCCTTCAGGAGGGATGAGGTCCGCAATATATTCGAGGAAGCCCTGAACAATGGCCTGCAATTGCCTATTCCGAATAGGCCACATGAAATGAATATGACCGGCAATCCCGTATACTGCCCCTTTCACAGGGTGATAAGTCATGCCATTGAAGACTGCTGTGTTTTCAAAGATTGGGCAGAGGACTAGTACAAGCTTGGAAAAACCTCACAATCCTCGGATGTATCGGCAAGGCACAGAGCTAGGTCATCAACACAGCTCCGCCAAGATCAATGTTCAAGGAGCTGGGATAAGCAAAGATGACCACCAAGTCGTTAAACTGGAAACAGATGACCTCTACGTCGTTAAACTGGAAACAGATGACCTCTACGTCGTTAAACTGGAAACAGATGACCACTAAGTCTTTAAACTGGAAACAGATCGACCACCACGTCATTAAACTGGGAACAGTAGACCACTAAGTCTTTAAACTGGAAACAGATTGACCACTAAGTCGTTAAACTGGAAGCAGATGACCACCACGTCGTTAAACTGGGAACAAATGACCACCACGTCGTTAAACTGGAAACAGATGACCTTTACGTCGTTAAACTGGAAACAGATGACCACCACATCATTAAACTGGGAACAGCCGACCTCTAAGTCGTTAAACTGGGAATGTAAAAAAAAATATGTAAATAAACAAAAAATGTATAAGTAAAAGAAAAATAAAGAAAAGCCGAAATGATAGGGCAACTCGCAATAAAAATCAGCGAGTAAAATAAAGATGAAAATAAAGCCGAAATGATAGGGCAACTCGCAATAAAAATCAGCGAGTAAAATAAAGATGAAAATAAAGCCGAAATGATGGGGCAACCGTGAATAAAAGTCGAAATGATAGGGCAATCGCGATCTTCGCGATAAGAAAAGCTGAAATGATAGAGCAATCTCGGTAAAACAAAAAAAAAACAAAAAAAAACAGCGGCGAATGATGAGTCGCTCCTGGTACCATATTCCAGTGCAGCGATGCAGACGCCAACCAAAATCCAATTTCTCAAAATTCTCCCGGCCCTACGGTTGGTCCCCAAGTTGACTACCGTATACAATCCACGGGCTCAAATAATTCTCATCATACCCATGCCCCACCGTAATCACCAGTTACGCGGCTGGTCTCCGCCCTTGGAATTATGGTCCATTGGGAAGACCCACTCATGTGTCCTCACGATGCATGAGGAGAACAAACCTTCGTGGGATCCTTATGACTCACAAGGGACAAACACACTTGGGAGTCCTCACGACTCCTAAGGAGAAAATACACCTACGGGATCCTTACGACCCATAGGGAGAAAATGCTTTTATGGGACCCTTACGGCCCATGAAATTGAAAAGTCTTAGGTGACAGGGACCTAAACCTGTCTCCTAAGCCATCGGTCCCCAATCCCTAAGTGGCGAATGATGAGTCGCTCCTGGTACCATATTCCAGTGCAGCGATGCAGACGCCAACTAAAATCCAAATCCCAAAACGGCGAATGATGAGTCTCTCCTGGTACCATATTCCAGTGCAGCGATGCAGACGCCAACAAAGTCCCGAAATGTTTCCGGCCCTACGATCTGGATCATACATCCTGCAAAACCGTATACAATCCACAGGCGTAAAACAACCCCAATCTCTCCCGAGTCCTACCGATGAGACCACATTCAAAGTCTCAAAAAAAAAATGGTATGTCCACAAGCAAAATGGGCACGGATGAAAACCCGAAAGGGCTCCGTGATTAAAAACAGCAGGACTGCCGGCGAGTTTGTGAAAACCCGAAAGGGCGAAAACTCGTGAAAAAAAAAAGAAGAGATGAAATGCACTCGCAAAGTCCTCTTGACTTTGTGAGGAGAAAATTACCGCGTGAGATCCTTACGACTCACAAAGGAGCCATACACTTAGAATTCCCCATGACTCCTAAGGAGAAAAAAACACCTACGAGATCCTTTCGACTCGTAGGGAGAAAATTCTTTTATGGGACCCTTACAGCCCATAAAATCGGAAAGCCTTAAGTGATAGGGATCTAAACCTGTCTCCTAAGCAACCAATTCCCAAATCCTCCCGGAGCAAATGATGAGTTGCTCCTGGCATTATTCCAGTGCAGCAATGCAGATGCCAAACAAAAACCAATTCCCAAATCCTCCCGGGGCAAATGATGAGTTGCTCCTGGCATTATTCCAGTGCAGCAATGCAGATGCTAAACAAAAACCAATTCCTGAATCCTTCCAGGGCAAATGATGAGTTGCTCCTGGCATTATTCCAGTGCAGCAATGCAGATGCCGACAGAAAACCAACTCCCAAATCCTCTCATGACAGATGATGATTCGCTCCCGATACCATATTCCAGTGTAGCGATGCTGATGTCAACTCAAATCAAATAAATCAAACCAACCAATTCCAACAGCGACACTTTGCATCGGGGAAACATCCAATACAGACACTCCGCAACAAGGAAACGTCCGACAACGACACTCCGTAACAGGGAAACGTCAAGCAAACACTCCGTCTCGGGGATACGTCAACCAGCCGATACTCCGCCTCGGGGAAACGTCAAGCAAACACTCCGTTTCGGGGGCACGTTGACTACAGACACTCCTCCTCGGGGAAACGTCAACCAGCGACACTCCGCGCCGGGGGCACGTCTACTAAATCACTCCGAGCCAGAGAAATGTCTACCACGAACTCCGTCTCAGAGACGCGTTAAGCGTCGACCGTCTATGTCTCAAAAAGGGCAGTGCAGGCTCCCACAAATCGGGAACCCAAATCGCTCCGGATCAGAGCATCGACCGTCTATGTCGCAAAAAGGGCAATGCAGGCTTCTCACCAATCGGGAACCCAAATCGCTCCAGATCAAACCGTCGACCGTCTATGTCGCAAAAAAGGCAGTGCAGGCTCCCCATAAATCGGGAACCCAAATCGCTCCGAATCAGAGCGTCGACCGTCTATGTCGCAAAAAGGGCAGTGCAGGCTTCCCACAAATCGGGAACCCAAATCGCTCCGGATCAGAGTGTTGACCGTCTATGTCGCAAAAAGGGCAGTGCAGGCTTCCCACAAATCGGGAACCCAAATCGCTCCGGATCAGAGCATCGACTGTCTATGTCGCAAAAAGGGCAGTGCAGGCTTCCCACAAATCAGGAACCCAATCGCTCCGGATAGAGCGTCGACCGTCTATGTCGCAAAAAGGGCAGTGCAGGCTCCCCACAAATCGGGAACCCAAATCGCTCCGGATCAGAGCGTCGACTGTCTATGTCGCAAAAAGGGCAGTGCAGGCTCCCCACCAATCGGGAACCCAAATCGCTCCGGATCAGAGCGTCGACCGTCTATGTCGCAAAAAGGGCAGTGCAGGCTCCCCACAAATCAGGAACCCCAATCGCTCCGGATCAGAGCGTCGACCGTTTATGTCGCAAAAAGGGCAGTGCAGGCTCCCCACAAATAGGGAACCCAAATCGCTCCGGATCAGAGCGTCGACCGTCCATGTCGCAAAATGGACAGTGCAGGTTTCCCACAAATTGGGAACCAAATCGCTCCGGGGCAGAGCGTTGACCGTCCACGTCGCAAAAAGGGCAGTGCAGGCTTCCTACAAAGCAGGAACCAGATCACTCCGGGCCAGGGAAACGTCTACCACGGACACTCCGTCTCGGAGACGCATCAAGCACCGACCGTTCACGTCGTAAAAAGGGCAGTGCATCCCAAAAAGTGGGGACCAAAGCAAGTCGCCTACACGCAAAAGAAGATCCATCAATTTCATGCACACGACCCACATGCGCGATGTGCATTCATTGATGGGGGGCAATTTGTTAGGGTAAAAATTTACACCCCGGTTGACTGAGTCAAAGTCAAGGTCAACCCCCAAGCTAGGTGGGCCCAAGCCCAGGTCAAGCGGGCCCGTGGCCAAGTCGAGCCCGCGGCCAGCCTCCCCATGCCAACAACAAAATCATGTAATAAATAATTTTTATGTAATTTTTTATATATGAATGTATGCAAAATGGGCATAAAGCCAATATTTTGTAAGCCCATGGCTTATGTACAAAAATGAAATGGCACATGAGTCATAGGATAGGCAAAATGCCATTTTGCAAAGCCCAAGGGGCTATATGTAAATATGTAAGCCTATATAAGGCAACATTTTGATGAATAAAGCATATACTTTTCATTCTCTCAAAAAACCTAGGGTTTGTGCCTCTTTCCCCTTTCTGAAGGTTCCAAACCTTCTTCTTTCTTTTGAATTAAATCAAGAGTTTTACACTTCTTTTTTCAAAACTAAATAGTTTTTCACCATAAAACCCACAAAGGGGAACTTGGATCTACCATCAGATCTCAAAAAGAAGAGATTTTTAAAATCCCACATTTCTTGATCTTCAAGATCCAGCCAACAGAGGAGGAAGAAGAAGAACCCATTTCCTCAACCAAAACATTTTTAGGAGTTTAACTCCACTCTAAACCCTATTTCTGGGACTAAAAGCCGCTTTTTCTCGCCAGCGCCCTACGCTCAGACGCAGAGCGCCCACGTGCCGACACGTGGCGCGCTTGCGCTCCAGCGCCCAGCGCTCGAGCGCAGAGCGCCCACGTGCCGACACGTGGCGCCCTTGCGCTCAAGCGCCCAGTGCTCGAGCGCAAAGCGCCCACGTGCCGACACGTGGCGCACTTGCGCCTAAGCGCACAGCACCTAAGCGCTCGGCGCTGGCCCCACGCATCCTTTGGATGCCTTTTCCCCCCTCTTTTTTTTATATATATACATATATATATATATATATATATATACATATGCATACATATGTACACACACACATACACCACGACACTGTCCCTGTTAGAAAAAAAAATTCTAATGGGGCGCTGCCCCGCACCGTGCAAGGGGGCTGCTAGCCCCCTTGACCCCCAGCCCGCTATCCAGGTAGCGGGACCCCCGTAAAAACTCTGCGTGGCTCCCGACATATCCAAAACCCCCTTTCAAAACACAACACACGTACACTGCATATTGAGTTTGCATGACCAGTTTAACCCGTCAATCGGAGGTTCTCTCGCTCCACAGGCGAGGGGTAATTAACGGCAGTTTAGTCCGCGGCTGCCGGAGGTTCGGATCCCCACAATCATTAAACCCTGGCCTACACTAAGCAGGGGGAATCTGTAATGCGCCTGACAAGCGCGCGCGTATTCCCATCTCAATGGGGTGACGAAAAACACCCTACACCACCAATGGCGCGAAATTTCCTTATGTGGTGAATGAAACTTCTAAGTCCTCTCGACTTATAAGGAGAAAACACTCTTGTAAGATCCTTACGACTTATAAGAGAACACACACTTAAGAATCCTCACGATTCTTAAGGAGAAAACTCACCTACGACTCATGACTAGTAGGGAGAAACACCTTTATGAGACCCTTACGGCTCACGAAGTTAAAAGCATTAGTCGTCAGGTCCCAAAACCTGTCTACTAAGCCACCTTTGTTCGAATCGACAGAGGCAAATGATGATTCGCTCCTGGCAATGTCCAAGTGGTAGCGATGTTGATGCCTAAATCGGTGTCAAATTTCAAGTCCTTTCACAGCAAATGATGATTCGCTCCTGACAATATCCCAGTCACAGCGATGCTGATGCTAAGATTGGCATCAGATCCCAAGTTCCATACTAGCAGCAAAAGTCAGTGAGCCATTAATGCATACAAAAATAGCCGAAATGATTAGGCAACTCGGAATAAAAAGCAGCGAGTAAAAGGAAAAATAGCTGAAATGATTGGGCACCGCGAAAAAACAGCCGAAATGATTGGGCAATCGCGACTTTCGCGATATAAAAAGCTAAAATGATAGAGCATTGCGGAAAGAAATAAAAAAATGAAATGAAACCTTTTGCCCTACAGGCGAGTCCATACTGACCCCTGTATACAATCCATGGGCATAAACGAAAAAGGAACCACATGTCCCCCACCAGACCCTGTCAAAAGGGAAAGTCAGAGCTCGACGGCAACATCTGCATCCCAGAAGACCAACAACGGTGTTCCTCCTCATGCCAGCAGGGCACAGATGCGACGCCATCAATCGGAGCCACGGCAAAGTCCTCGGTTCCAAGACTCTACGGTTCACAGACAACCTAGAGTCAGACCCGACCCCGTCTCGGAAACACATCACCCAATGCAGCAAATGACCCCGTCGCGGAAACACGTCAGCAAATGACCCCGTCGCAGACACACGTCAGCAAATGACCCCGTCGCAGACACACGTCAGCAAATGACCCCGTTGCGGAAACACGTCATCCAATGACCCTATCTTGGAAATACGTCATCAAATGACCTCGTTGCGGAAATACGTTAGCCAATGACCCCGTCGCGGAAACACGTCAGCAAATGACTCTGTGGCGAAAACACGTCATCCAATGACCCCGTCTCGGAAATACATCATCAAATGACCCCGTCATGGAAATACGTCATCAAATGACCCCGTTGCGGAAACACGTCAGCAAATGACCCCGTTGCGGAAACACGTCAGCAAATGACCCCGTTGTGGAAACAAGTCATCCAATGACCCCGTCTCGGAAATACGTCATCAAATGACCCCGTCGCAGAAATACGTCATCAAATGACCCTGTTGCAGAAATACGTCAGCCAATGACCCTGTCTCGAAAATACGTCAGCAAATGACCCCGTCGCGGAAACATGTCAGCAAATGACCCATCGCGGAAACACGTCAGCAAATGACCCCGTCTCGGAAATACGTCATCCAATGACCCCGTCTCAGAAATACGTCATCAAATGACCTCGTCGCGGAAATACGTCATCAAATGACCCAGTTGCGGAAATACGTCAGCTAATGACCCCGTCTCGGAAACACGTTAGCAAATGACCCCGTTGCGGAAACACGTTATCCAATGACCCCGTCTTAGAAATACGTCATCAAATGACCCCATCGTGGAAATACGTCATCAAATGACCCCGTCTCGGAAATACATCAGCAAATGACCCCGTCGTGGAAACACGTCAGCAAATGACCCCGTCGAGGAAACACGTCATCCAATGACCCCGTCTCGGAAATACGTCATCAAATGACCCCGTCGCGGAAATACGTCATCAAATGACCCCGTTGCGGAAACACGTCATCCAATGACCCCGTCGTGGAAACACGTCAGCAAATGTCCCCGTTGCGGAAACACATCATCCAATGACCCCGTCTCGGAAATACGTTATCAAATGACCCCGTCGTGGAAATACGTCAGCCAATAACCCCGTCTCAGAAATACGTCAGCCAATGACCCTGTCTCAGAAACACGTCAAGAAAATGACCCCATCGCGGAAACACGTCAGCAAATGACCCCGTCTCGAAAATACGTCATCCAATGACCCCGTCTCGGAAATACGTCATCAAATGACCCCGTGGCGGAAATACGTCATCAAATGACCCATCAGCAAATGACCCCATCTCGGAAACACGTCATCCAATGACCCCGTCTCGGAAATACGTGACCCCGTCTCGGAAATACGTCAGCAAATGACCCCGTCTCGGAAACACGTCATCAAATGACCCCGTCGCGGAAACACGTCAACAAATAACCTCCCCGTCGGAGCAGTGCTTCGACTCGGAAACAAGTCAATCCACCAGCCACTTACGAGTCCTCTCGACTTGTAAGGGAGAAAATTCTCTTGTGAGATCCTTAAAACTCTAAAGAGAAAATACTTAGGAATCCTCACGATTCCTAAGGAGAAAATACACCTACGGGATCCTCTCGACTCGTAGGGAGAAAAGTCTTTATGATACCCTCATGGCTCATAAAATTGAAAAGTCTTAGGCGGCAGACCGGAACCTGTTTCCTAAGCCATCGCTACCCACATAAGGAGGACAAGATGGACTGTTATCTACCATCTACGGGCCGCATTCGCCAATGAAACAAAGAAGCTACTTACGAGTCTTCATGATTCGTAAGGAAAAATATCCGATTGAGATTCTCACGACTCACGGAGGCGGTGAACACTTAGAAATCCTCACGATCTCTAGGGAGAATTCGCACCTACGAGATCCTCTCGACTCGTAGGGAGAAATAATCTTCTTGAAATCTTTACGGTTCATGAAGATGAAAGAATTCTTAGGCTACAAGGACCCTAAACTTGTCTCCTAAGCCCTTAATTTTATGGCCATGCATGACTCTGCACTACTTCACCCGCGTACATACTTACGTGGGCAAAGTAGTGGAGGGAATTTGTTCCCGCCAAAAGCTATTTGTTCCTGTTTACACCGGTTTAAGTTTAGTTTACAGATATGTGTGAAATCAGGCTCATTCATATATACACATGCACACATCAGAGAAAGAATAAGTGTTAGAAAGGGAGAACATGGTGGTCAACGACAAAAAGAAAGCATTTAATTGAACATTTTATTCTACAGGAAATAGATCACCAAATATGGGATCGAAAGTACAGGGATTCACAAAACTATGGATAAAATTATCTAACGCTCTCTCTGCCTTCTCCACCATATCAAAGCGGAGATCTTCACGAACAGTTGCTTCCCATCGGTCAGCACCGTGCCCATCAGCGAAGGCAGACATGATGACCAGCTGAGCCCGTATCTAGCTTAGCAGCTGAATAGAGCGATCCCTCAGAGCTATGGTAATCAAAAGTGCCTCATGAAAGCACTTGATCTTATCCTCTGCGGCGTCGAGCATTGATGGAGTCATTTCCGCTGGATGAGGAAGGATGTCATCGAGCACGAACAAGAAGACCATCTGAAGCCAAATGGAGCCGATGGGGGAGAGGAGATCCTCTACAAGACAAAAGCTCGTACAGCACCGTATCGCATTGGTCATCCGTAAGAGTAGGGTTCACCAAGCGTGCAGCAAAACGTGGAACGATTTCCTCAATATGCACCTCCCATGGTTGCCGGCGAGCATGTGGACGATTACAAGCCACAGCTCTTCTCTGTTAAGATAATTCTCTGAAAGTGAGAGAGAAGAGAAGCATTGCTTCAAATTATAAATAGAGACATTTAAGGCTAAGCACAGAAAATTTTGTGCATGATAGAACTGTTTCCAAGCTCTGTTAAGAGAATGCATTAGGAAAGAGAAGTTTGACTTAAGAAAAGCAGAGAAAGAAGGCGAAAAGACACCTTCAGTAAAGAGGCAGCTCCTCACGTGCAGAGCACGAGAGCGCTGGCGCTCTTAGCGCTAAGAGTCAAAGACTCTAAGGCAGCGCTCACGTGCAAAGCATGAGAGCGCTTGCGCCAAGAGCGCCATCGCTAAGAGTCAAAGACTCTGAAGCAGCACTCACGTGCAAACCACAAGAGCACCAAGCGTTAGAACTAAATGTTCTCTACCATTGGATCAAAGATCCAATTGAAATGAATAAATCATCAAATTATAAAATTATATTCTGTTGAAGAAATACTCCTCAAATCTTTCTAAATAAGAAAGATTGTACTCTATAAATCAGAGCACCGTTGGATCAAAGATCCAATAGTGATTAAAAATTACCAAGATACAAAATAAGTTCTGTATGGAAAAATACTTTCCCAATCTTGTTAATAACAAGAAAACTATCTTCTGTAAAACGGAAGCCCTTGGATCAAAGATCCAACGGTGGGAAACATTCCCCAAATCAATCAGAATTCTCTCAATGAAAGATTTCCTTAACTGATTCAACAAATCAGCATCCCCTATATAAAGGACCCAAGACTTCAAGTCTTGGAAGAGAAGGAAGAAATCCCCATAAATTTCAAGTTCTCAGAAAAGAAAAGGAGAAGAGCAAGCTTTAAAAAGAAGAAATTTCTTCAAGATAAATAAAAAGAAGAGTGATCATAACATCTCCTCCATATTTGAGATTTCAACTCTCACATCATAAGAACTTAGTTCTTTTCCTAGATCACAGATCTATAAGACCAAGTCTTGCACAAAAAACAGAAGAGATCAAAGCATCTCCTCACAAAAAGAAGAACTCAGTTCTTAGATCCATGAGACAAAATCTATTATAAACCGAGGATTTAATTCTCAGAGCACAGAACTAATCAGAGCTGCTAAAGAAGTGCTTTAGCGCTCCAATTTGAAAGAAGCGCTTTAAGTGCTCCAAGTCTGGCGCTCAGCGCCAAGCGCGCCACGTGCTCCTCACGTCGGCGCTATTTTATAAGAAACGCTTTAGCGCTCCAAGTCTGGCGCTCAGCGCCAACCGCGCCACGTGCTCCTCACGTGGGCGCTATTCTAAAGGAAGCGCTTTAGCGCTCCAAATCCGGCGCTCAGCGCCAAGCGCTCCACGTGCTCCCCACGTGGGCGCTATTTCGGAAGAAGCGCCTTAGTGCTCCAAGTCTGGTGCTCAGCGCCAAGCGCTCTGTACATAAAGCGCTCTGCGCCATAAAGAGTGTTCAACACTCAATAAAAAACAAAAATAAAGTGGGTGTCAGTACCCCAATAAATGTTTACCAGTATGTGCATAGAGAAAGGACTATGTCCTAACAAGTGTCTAACACTTTATAAAAAAAGAAATGACAGAGACTCAGTGGGCTCAGCCCAAGTTGGCCAAACTCATAATCAACTGAGCCCATGCGCTCTTTATTGGACTCAGTCCCAAACAAGATTATCAAATCTTTGATGAAGATTCACTGGTTCAAGGGTACATCTCTCCACACCTCTGATACGTGTTGTTGTAATTCTTCAACGTCTTCAGAGAGGTGGAGGGTCCCAATAACCAATAACTTTTGGTGCATCCCAAAATTGGCTAAACCAGAACCCCACAGAGTATGACGTCTTTAAACCCTACAGACTATGATGTCTTTAAACCCTACAGACTACGACATCTTTAAATATGGACTATGAAATCCTTAAACACCATGGACCGTAATGTCCTTAAACAAACTATGGACCGTAATGTCCTTAAACTAATCTTCATGGACTATGATGTCCTTAAACTCCACGGACTATGATGTCCTTAAACTGTGGACCGCAATGTCCTTAAAACTAAACTCCATGGACCACAAAGTCCTTAAAACTAAATTGGGGACCGCAACGTCCCTAAAAACTAAATCCTACGGACTATGATGTCCTTAAACTTTGGACCGCAATGTCCTTAAAACTAAACCCTTTGGACCGCAATGTCCTTCAAACTAAATTGTGGACCGCAACGTCCCTAAAAACTAAATTGCAGACCGCAATGTCCCTAAACTAAGACAATAGAGTCCAAATACTCTTTCGTTGGATCTAAATGATCCCAAAATCTTTGTGAGTAGATCTTAGTCTAAATTAGACTAACGTATCCTCAACAAACATTTAAGTTGATCTTAATCTAAAAATAGGATTAACGATCCTTAAAACCAAGCTAAACCCAAATCTAAGATAATACGGGTTTGGACTAATCCACGCCCTATGGGCGACAACACAAATTAGTCTCCGTATCCAATCCACAGGAAACCAAAAATAAAACAAACACACACGACACTAAGTGACCTTCTGGAGAAGGAGAAAGTGGTTATCGTAACCCGATAACGTAATTAACTGCAAGGGCTTGCACCTGGAGGGAAGAGCGTCCCCACAATCAAAAACCCCTCGCAAGCGAGAAGGAATCTGACGAAGTCTGCTACAACGGCCGCATATGTCCAAACCTCCGATACACGGTACCATAAATCAACTTGGCACCTTCGGAGAGGTGGACGGATAAAACCCAAATAGCATTTGCCCCCAAAATTCAAGACGGGCGTCCCAACGTCCCTGTCGTGGTTTTCAGCAGCGAACATATCTGTTTTTACAGAATATTTTGATCGTTTTTTAACAAGATGGAGGGAATATTCTCTCATATATAGAATAAAATTCTATTGAGCGGTGATAATTTCATCACCATTGGATTTTTAATCCAAAGGTGCTCTGTTTTATAGAGAGCAATCTTTTTTGTTTAGAAATATATGGGAAATATTTTCCATCTCACTGTATCTTTGATCCACCAACTTTTTATTTAACAGAAAATATCTCTCACAATATGCTTAACCACCATTGGATCCTTGATCCAACGGTTCATTGAGTAGAATTTAATTCTACGTAAGGAGGTGCTCTCACGTGTTTAACACGTGAGACTTATTTAGTTCCTCTAATTTGGCGTCCATATGCCTTGCATATAGGCGCTCACGTGTTTAACATGTGAGGCTAATTTGGCCAATAGTTGTTTGACCGCAGCGCCTATATGCTTTGCATATAGATGCTCACGTGCTTAACACATGAGGCTTATTTAGCCTACCAATTGTTTGATTGCAGCACCTATATGCTTTGCATATAGGCGCTCGTGTGTCTAACATGTGGGGCTTATTTAACCTTCCAATTGTTTGATTGCAGCGTCTATATGCTTTGCATATAGGCGCTCACGTGTTTAACACGTGAGGCTTGAGTTATGGAGAATTTTCTCTTCTCTCTCTCTCTATTATGAGGGAACAAAGACGTAGGATAAATTCTCTATCACCTCCTTATCAATCTTGCAGCCAGGTAAGTGCCGGGTAAGTGGGAGGTATCCGCTATACGAATCACTGAAATAGTGGGTCTAATTAAATAACCACTTTCCTTGGTCACACTTGCCTTAGACACCATAAGAAAAATGCGAATAAGCAATAGATTATCCACGACCCTCCTTTGTCCTAATTGAGCGCGACTGTCGTTAGAGTCTTGTTCTAGATATTTTTTATTAATGTAGGGTTATACGTATGCTCGTTTGTGATATGTGGGGCCTAGGAAGAGTGATGAAATCCCCACGTAATCTGAATTTGGGTTTCTTGCCCCTTAATGTCCGTTTTAAATATGCAAAATAAACTAAAATCAAAACACGCAAAAAGATTTTTTTAGCGGCGCTGTTTGCAAAGAATCCTGCAGGTAAAATCAATTTATTGGAACTTTAGAGGAGCGAGGAAGGCAATAGGAGATACCAGAGAAGTTTGGGGGCCCAACTCTTCAATATGGCCGCGTTTCCGCCGCGTCTTGGAATTCTTCTCTTCAAATTTCTTCAGAGCACTCCAATGTTTCTCAGGTCCAAGTTGAAAGTCTCTGAATCTCTGTTGGCCTGCTCCAATTACTCCAGATGTCCTTGTAAAAAACTCGCAAAAAAATCGTTAAAAACACAAGATGAGGTTTTGGTTCTCTTTTATTTTATATTTCTGGTTTTACAAGAAATCAACCCGAATAATAAGAAAAATAATTACGACCGTCTCTCCGGCAACAGCGCCATTCGATTGGTTTGCGAAGAGGTGTGTATGTGTATGTATGTTGTGTTGTAAACAACCGCAATCAAGACGGTTTCGCAAATAGCTAGCCGCGATTAGTATGGGTCGTCCACAGGGAAACGTGAATTTCTTATCTTGTTTTAAACGAGTTGATAAAAGAGAGGAGAGATTGTTGTCGTTTTAAATTAAGATGGGTAAAAAAATTTAATAGAAAGGCTTGTAGGGTTTATAGGACTTAGTAGTTAATGAATGAAGGTTTTAGAAATGATTCTTTTTTACATTTTAATTGTTTAAAATTGGAGAGATATGAATGAATATGGATTAGGGTTCTTGGAGGGAATTAGGGTTTCCCACTACTGCCTTTTGTCTTTCCATTGATCTTTATTTATTTTAAGCCCTTAACAAAACAAGTATTAATTAATCTTGAATCGTGGTCGTAACTATCATTAATTGATAGCGCGCCTGATAAGAGGGTTAACATTTATTTTGCTAAGCTTTATAAACATTAAAACGTCAAAAGAAGTTAAGGGATTTTTCATGCATTATTTTACCCTATCCTACAAATCCTAGCAAGTAAGAAATTACTCGCTCATGATTATTAGCGTAGAAAAATAGAGGTGGAAGATGAATGAAACCATATTTAAAATCATAAAGTAATTGTAACACCCTAGTGCATTTATATGATATTTTTGGGGTATTTTCAAATCTTGTGACAACTTCGTGTTTATTATTGTTTTTGGGTGCGGATAGTGCATTTGGTAACTGTGGTTAGTATCCGACCTGACCCGCATGCTTGAAACCCATTATGGTTTAATATTACGTCATATATTTGCTAATATAGAGGATCCATGCACATCTAAATTCTATATACATGTATAATATATTTTTGTGTCTGCATATCTTTTAAATAATATAAATAATAGCCAGATAATATATTTTAATATCTAGCATGGCATGTTATCATACCCCATATCATATGTGTGCATCCATACATCATGTTCATGTCCAAATTGTTAAAACAAACTCGTTTGGATCACTACGTATATTTACGTAGATCCGTACTTGGGGTATGTATTTTTATTAACCGGGCATTGCATTATAATTTTAACTTTTACGTATATTCTTCGTATTTTAAAACTAGATTTTTAGAAGGGAGCTGGGTAATATCCGGAGTATTTTGAAATTAGCTGTATAATCCAAATATATGTATTATAATATTTTTTGTATATTAACAGGTATATTTATATAACTAATATATCTAATTATATCCCTCTCTCTCCTTCTCTCTTTCTCAGTATCCCTCTCTCTCTCTTCTGTCTCTCTCTCTCTCTCTCTGTCTATCCCTCTGTCTCTCTCTCTCTTAATATATATATATATATATATATATATATATATATAACCTAATAATTATTAACACACACCACTTTCTCTCTTCTCTTTTCTTTTCTTCTTCCTCTGCCCTCGCCGTGAGAACCCAACCCTAGCCCCACGCCTGCACCCTTGCCATCGCCGACCCTGACCTCATCACCTCGCCACCCTCATCACAGCCTTCACCACCTCTGTTCCACCTCTCCTCCTCCCCAAGAACCCACAACCCCAAATACGACAACCCTGCAACGAACCCCTCCCCGAGAACTCAACCCCTCGATAAGCCATCGCCGCCGATAACCAAACCTCATCGTCGACCTCACCCCAACCTCACCCTCGTCACCCTCACCACCTCCAAGACCTCCTCCCATCTCCACCCTCAAGCCCTGCACCTCCAGACCCCAACGGCGACCCAACTACAGAAACTCCAACCTCGCCATTACTTATCTCCGAAGACTCATCGTCGTCACCACCGTCACCTCCTCACCTCCCTCTCCAATCCCCGACACCACAAACCACCACTATCATCATCCCTGCATTCCTGACCCCGACAGCAACCAAGCAACCTACCATCGTCACCGTCATCTCACCTCTAATCTCGCCACCCCAGAACCGAGCAGCCACCCCTATTCTTCTTCTTCTTCCATCCTTCCTTTCTTTCTTTCTTTTCTTGGTATTCCGGCCGTCTCGCCGGAGTCGCACGCGTCACCGATAATCCGGATGACCCAGTCACTGTCGTCATCCAGCCTAATCGCCACGTCAAGTCACTGCTCAGCCAGGTCCGGTCCTGCACGCATAAGTTTACATCGCGACGTTATTCTGACATCGGACGTAGTATCTATATCTCGACGTGAGATCCGATGAGGCGAGTTTTAACTTGCAGCATGCTATGTTACTATATCAATATCTATATGAATAAAAATAGTACATGTCTTTTATTATTCAGCAACTACTACCGATTTACAGTATTACGGTAACTGTTCGTATCCATACTGATAATCGCATATCTAGTTACATGCCGAAACATCATGATACCATTATACTACTATATTAGTACAACATGCTATCTAGTTTGCATCATACATGGTAATGGACGTATAATGGTTATTACAGATAGATACATATACATCCTGGCATCAGTTTTGTTTACCGTGTTCCATTATCGATTACATTTTCATATTGGGTATCTATTTGGTTGATATACATCACATGACATATTCACGACACGCTACCTGACTTGTTACTTTGATCTTATTGCTAATGCTGACAATCCTGACTTCTTGTCCTGACGGACGTGACTTGTTGTCTATATAGACAAAACCTGTACCTACTTGATCCTGTGTTGGCATTAGATTCATATCATAAATACCTGACTTGAACACATAACCTTGGAGGTAAGGGGAAATCAATAATGAAACCCGGCTTGTAACTCAACAGTTCGATGTTTATATTGATCAGTGTTTACGAGCTCGGCCAGCCCCAGAATGATGCTGCTGACATCATTCGTCTGTATATGTTACCTGTTTACTGCTTAGCGACACGTCTCGGATTCAGCCCGAGAGTCTTGACCATGATCCCGGGCATGCACGGGATACTATTGAGTTACATCGACGATTCCATTTAATTGATTTCAAAGACTTCTAGAATAGATAACCTAGAGGCACATACTTTAGGATACACATCACATACATGCAGCTCACTGTTTTATACATGTGTTTATTTATCCATATTCGTGTTTAATAATATCATCCTATCATGGTTATTATTAATCTTTTGATATTTATAACGCAATGACGTCTGGGTTTTGCATGGCCCGGTTTATCTACATTTATCGCAAGCAGATCAAAATTATTTTAGACATCAAGCCGAGCAATGAGAAGTTGAACGTGTATTGTTAGTGATGTTTAGTTTATTTATTTCTGCAGTTTTATTTCTATTGATGTGAGCCCATATGGGGACATGATTCGGATATTGTTTATTGGATTTTGATTCGTTTCAGCTTTATGCATTTTCTTTATTTTAATTATTGTGGCGAATGGACATGTACTAGCTAGATTATATTCTTTTCTGTTCTTGATATCTGATAGACAGCCGTAATGTGACTGTGGAGAGATGATTCCTAGCCACAGATAGCATGGTTGGCTCTATCATGTGCCGTAGTTTACGTATCTTGGGAAGCAGGGCGTGACAATAATGCTGAATGTAATACAAAAAAGTAACATGGAAAAGTAATGCGGAAAATAATGCAAAAAAGTAATGCGGAAAGTAAATGCGAAAAGAATTAAAACAAAAAAAACTACATTTATTTATCAGCTATTGCATTATAAAATTTCTCCTTAAAAAGGTAGATTAAAAGAATCCTAGTTTTTCTCGTAGATCTCTCTCTTCAATTGAACTTTTGAATTTGGAATCTTCAATTCTTTTTGATAGACAGCTCTCGGTCCTTTATATAATTTCTGAAATTAGAAACCCTAGATGCCATATTGGAGTATGTAACATTACAATCATACCCCAGAAATTCCAAATCCAACGGCTGCCATAGGATCGCGGAACGGCTGCCCTAACCCTTGCTTGATCGCGGATCCGCCGCCATCTTGTGGGTTTATGACTTGGGATTTTTTTGTGGGTTTGTGACTTGGGATTTTTTTTAGCTTTCTCTCTCGATATTTGGAGATCCTCTTGATACAAAGATTCTGAAAATATTGCTCTTAGTTTCTGCCGTTACTAGATTTCTCGATTTGCTTCTAATATGTGGTAGATTCGGTTTGATATTCCGATTTAATGCGGATCTCCTACTTAGATTTCAGACCTGAGCTAATATCTGCACAATATCTCAAATCAAATTGTTTGTAGCATTTGTTATTTTTGAGATATTATTCCAACCATTTATATGATATGATATCTTAAGAATATTGATTAAGAATATTTGACATGATATGCATCTTTTAATTAACAATATTTCATTTAATATTATATGCATATATTTTCCCTAATTATATTAATTATAAATGAAGAAACATATGATAATAGTCTTTTTATAAATTAACCCACATATGTTCTTTATTTACAATTAACATATTTTATTAGTTAATAATAGTAGGGAAAATGTCCATACAGATGTGCAATATTTTTTACTAATCAAAACCCGTTAAAAAAAAGGTACACTTACAGGTCCTCTTGACCTTGTAAGGAGAAAACACCTGCGTGAGATCCTTCCGACTCATAAAAGAGCAACACACTTAGGAATTCATATAATTCATAAGGAGAAAATATGCTAGTGAGATCCTTACGACTCGTAAAGAGAATACCTTTATGAGAGCCTTATGACTCATAAAGTCAAAAGCCTTAGCTAACAGGGATCTAAACATGTTTTTTAAGCCGCCATTGGCCAAAATGGGCAATGGAAAATGATGAGTTGCTCATGAGAATATTCCAGTAATAGCAATACTGATACCAAATAAGGTATCAGATCCTAAGTCTCCAACTCACAACCAAACCGATGAGTTAAAAAAATGGTATATCCACAAGCAAAATGGGCATAAATGAAAACCCCAAAAGGCTCCATGAGTAAAAACAACAGGAGTGCCGACGAGCTGGTGAAAACCCGAAAGGGCGCAAACTCGTAGAAAGAAAAGAAGGAAAAATACACTTGCAAAGTACTCTCGACCTTATAAAGAGAAAACACTTGCGTGAGATCCTTACGACTCACAAAAAAGAAACATACTTAGGAATCCATAGGATTCCTACGGAGAAAATGCACTTGCGAGATCCTCATGACTCGTCAGGAGAATATACCATTTATGAGACCCTCACGGCTCATAGAATTCAAAAGACTTAGGTTACAAGGATCTAAACCTATTTCCTAAGCCATCATATCTCCTAAACTATCCTACAAGTAGTTTGATGTCAACTCTTGTATACAATCCAAGTGCACAAACAAATATGTTCCAACAAAGTCCCACCAATGGCAAGAAATATCCACATATGGTGAACGGCACTTGTAAGTCCTCTCAAGTTACAGGGAGAAAACACTCTTGTAAGATCCTTATGACTTGCAAGAGAAAATACCACTTAGGAATCTCCACTATTCCTAAGGAGAAAATACACTTATGAGATTCTCTTGACTCATAGGAAGAAATACCTTTGTGAGACTCTTACGGCTCATAAACTCAAAAATCCTTAGTTGGCAGGGATCCATACCCCATCTTCTAACCCACCTTTGTCCAAATAGGCAACGGCGAATGATGAGTCACTCATGATAATATTCCAGTTGTAACGATACTGATAGCTAATCAGGTATCAAACTCCAAGTCCCCTCATGGCAGATGATGAGTCACTCCTGAAAATATTCCAGTTGTAGCGATACTGATGCCAAAGCTGGTATCAGAATCCAAGTCTCCAACTCACAATAAAAAGCAGCGAGTAAAAATAAAATGAAATAACCGAAATGATTGGGCAACTCGGAATAAAAAAACTGCGAGTAAAAATATATGAAATAGCCGAAATGATTTGGCATCGTGAATAAATAGCTGAAATGATGGAGCATTCGCGGATAAAAAAATTTTAAACTTTTTTTCTACCCTACAAGCAGGTCAATAATGACTCTTGTTTACAATCTACGGGCATAAATAGACGAAAGTGAGCAATGTGCTCCACTGAATGCTACCAAGTAAGGAACGCTTTAGTAAAGATTCGAGCCTCTGCGGTGCCATATAAGTCCAAAGACTACCGAAAGCTACTTCATCCCACGAAAGATTTAGTGGAAGCTTCTCAAGCAAATCAAAAGCGGAGTAATGGCAAAATTCTAGCTCCAGATCTCGATAGCAATAACTTCAGCCTGGGGATTATCTCGACGTCCTTCTCATTCTAGCACGGTGCAAACGCAACATCAATAAAGACCAAAAGGTCAAAGTAAAAGTGGAGTGATAGTAAAATCCTAGCTCCAGATCTTAGTGGCAGTATATACATCCTAGAGACCATATAGATGTTTACCCTACTTCAGTGAAGAATCGGCGTGACATCATCAAAGCAAAAGCGAAGTGACGGTATATTTCTAGCTTCGAGTCTTGATGGCAATACAGGCAAAGCCTAAAGACCATTAGATGTTAACCCACCTCGGACGGATGCGGCTCTGATTTCCTTGGGACTTCTCAAAGAAGGGAGTCTGTCCTTAGGGTAAAGCGCCACGGTATCACCTAACGCTGAACCATCTAACGAAAATATGGACACACCGGCTTAGAAAGGTTACTTGAGACGTTGTATCCTGTAGCGGTAGGGTTGAGGGATACAGCAAGTACGTGGCTATTCAAAACCAGCGACCCGAGGGGACATGGATCGAGAAAATATTGGCTGACGTAACGGTGCGATGGACTAAACCTATAACAACTTTGAATTTACTGTACAAAATTTTTCAGTTTAATGTACAAAAAGGAGTTTACAAGCCTGAGTACAAGTTATAAGTAAATTTTGTTTAAGAACAGCAAGAAACAAGCTTGTATCTCACTGGTAAAGCCTTGCATTGCTGTGACATAGCCCCTGTGTTCGAATCCCATCAGACAATATTAATTTTTTCTGATTTTCTTTTTAAACTTTTTGGAAGCCCAAAAGTTCACACTTGCAATGCACATAAAAATGAAAAGACAGAAAAATCAAACATGTGCACAATGGTTCAAATAGAGAGATGAACACGTGGAAAGAATCCACCGGTCCCACTCCCAAAATAGGCCGGCGAAATGGCGGTTTGGGCCTGCACCGATGGGTGAACCGTGACCAATGAGACCCGGGCTTTGCACACTCGACCCTTCCCCTATCCCTAATTCCCCTGCACTGTTTGATTGCTCTACAATCAAACAGTGACCCTTCAATTCCCCATTTATCCTCATTTTAATGCATTTTAATTCATCATTTTAATTCCAAAACCCTAATTCCACACTATAAATACTACCCCATACCCTAGCCCTTCATCATTCTGAAATCCCTAGCCAAAATTCTCAAAATTTTCTAAGTACAAGAGGAATAGAAGAGGAGTTAGCAAGCGATCAAGTTCCGGTGAGGATCGAAGCAAATTCCGGCGATTCCACGATGCCATGACGACAACCCTCCCTCCCTTCTTCTACCTTCACTTAACCTAACTAGCTAGTAAGTCCCTCCCAATCCCCCTTCTTCTTCTTTAAAAGTTCATTTTCAAAACATATGTCGAAAGTGGAGTTAATACCGACATCTTCTTCTAAAACTCTATAATTCAACTTTTTCTTACATATTCTTCATTCATATTCCTACACCATACTTGTTAACATAAAATCAATAGTTAGAACTAATTTTCAATCAAAAATATCATGCAAAATAACTTTAACTCAACATTTACATTAAAATAGCATGAAGTTTGTATATATCATCTTCTATTGTTTTGCTTAAACATACATTTAGGAAAATTCAAGAGGTAATGACCTACCTCTCACATACACACATGGTTTCATAGCACGATATACCCTTGTATGAATTAGTTACGAACACAAGATTACATTAAAATACCATTTACTATAAAAACGGTTTTCTTTGGAATTGTATTTTAGAATTCCTTTGCAAATAAGCATCTACAACCTTTTTTAGGGACCCGCTATTGGATGGTGCGGATTATCGTCCTTGAGCTAGTAGAGCGAGATGCAGATATCCTCATGGAGCATTCGGTCTCGAAAGGTTTTTAATACGGATTTTAAGAAAAACGTAATTTTATGCTTAAATAAAAATTATTTTTTTTATAATTATATAAATATTACAAATCCATATATTTTCAAAATATAATAACCTTATATTTTTTTTAATGAAAGAATTACAAGTTTCATCAAAATATCATCAAAATACCAACAAAAGTCAAGCTTTATAATAAAATACCACGAACTTTCCAAGCTAAGCTATTCTCACTAAAATATCTCAAATCCTTATAATTCACATTCATGGAAACCCTAAATAATATAAATAACTTCTCGAGCTTATTTTGAAACTATATTAAAAATATTTTTCATAAAATCCCTCGAGTTATATAAAACAACATTTAAGGACTTTAGTAAATATAGGTTTAAGCGGGATCAATTCTCTTGAGCCCCAGGAAGCCGGAGAAAGTGAGTGCTTGCTTATTTAAGGTAGAAAACTTAACGGTGTTATCAATGGTAATTGTATTGGAAAAGATACAAATCCTGCCGTCCATGTGCAGCAGTTACCGATAACTCTCGAACCTAATTCAGGATCTAAATCAGTTACAAGTGTCTGACTCAAGTCTGAGTCTAACTCAAGTCTGAATCCAAACTCAAAACTGAATCTAAAACCAAACACGAATACTTGATCATGAACTTGAACACACGAAATCATTATTGAACTCAAACAGGTATACTTGACCATTGATCATGAATCGGAACACTTGAACTTGGCTAAAGCAAAATATGAATATTTGAACACTATGACTTGACTCGAACCATGAATACAACTTGACATGAATACTTGATATAGACATGAACTCAATCTTGCAACTCATGTATTCATGGATTCGAGCAAGACTGGTAATTTTAGCTGTAACTTAGCATATACGGGGTGTTGGGGTAGTTCATGCGTGAATCCAACGAAATCTCAGGAGTCCTACTAGATCATGAATCCATGTCTACTAACATAAACAAGCTATCATGAAGGCCCGTGTTTCCTTACTCCTGAATTACAGCCTGTTGAGTTTGGAATACTTCAATACTCGGTTGAAGTCCTATTACTAACACTTGATTCGGGCCCGTGGCTCTTTACCCCTGGATTACAGCCTGTTGGGTTCGAGAACACTCTTGAGATTGGTTGACTTTCACCCTTGAACTTACGTTAAATTAGTGTGCCTAAGTAGATATTGTTAAGACACATACATTCACTGCATGTTCACCATACCTATAATACACGGTCATGTTATATTTGTTGCCATACTCATGCTATACTGTTATGTTTTCCTACTTGTCATATATATTACCATACTTATTTACATATATTACGATAGAACTGCATGCTAAATAAAATTGTCGTGTTTATATAAAATGACATGCTGTAGGGTTTCTTGGCACGACAGCAAGGTTTCGGGAGGCATCGCCCATGCCATTTTCAAAAATTTGCCGTACAAAACAATCCTAACCTTAGAATCTTAACTAATGATTTAGACAATCCTAAGTGTAAACTACTTTACAACTAAGTGAACTAGGAATACAACCTTTGTAGACCGGTCTTCGCTTTAATAGCTCCGTGTAGTAGTCACTTCACTCCAAGTAGTGATCTTGCGGACACTAGAGTGGCTCCACAAGAAGAAAGCAATGAGCTTGCATGAAGTCTTCGAGACCGAAGATGATCTACGTCGAGAATACACTAACCCAAGCTACCTCTTCACTAATATGGGATTAGTGAAGCTAACACTCTAAACTAAATTGCTAATCTAGTAGAGGATGATGAAGTAGGATTTTTGCTCACTTTAGAATTACTTTTCTCACTAATTTTATAGTCCTCTCAAAAACCTAGAGAGCTCTCTCTTGAGCTTGAGGAAGATGAAGCAAATAATGGATGAGAGAGTGAATGGCAACCATGGGTGAGAAATATCTCATATAACTCATGTAGAGACTTAACCATGGGTTTAGATAATGGCTGGGTTAATAAATATCTAGTGTAAGACAAAACTAGTGGATAAAGTCAAAGGATCTCCAAGCTTCTACAAGCTTCATGCCATGTGACCAATTTCCAACGAATAATTAATTTACTCTAAATAAATAAATCCTTCATTATCATTATCATGGTGTAAGTCTCATACACCCATGTTGCATATATCATCAACCATGACACATAAAGAAAACATAATTAATATATATCACATATATATTAAGTGTCCACATGTGAGAAAAAGAAATGCTTAAGTGAGCTAATATTAATTAATGTAAATTAATATATCAAATATATTATTATACATTAAATAATTAAATCAACACTTGATTTAATAATCCGGTTATATCTCATATAACCGACTAATATTATTTGTATCAACTTATCGAATCAACACTTGATTCGATAACCTGGCTATATTCTTATATAACCGACCGATACAGTATCGACTTATCGAATCAACATTTGATTCAATAACCCGGCTATATCTCATATAACCGATCGATACCTTATATCGTGAGAATAGAATATGGTATCAAATACTCGTATTAATCTCGGTCCCCGCACATATCACATATGTGCTCCTACTTTGTTTTGCCTGAGCCAGTGAAACCTCTGTGTAGGACTCTAAAGATTTGTCAATACGCCGGCAGTAGGTGATGATCACATCAAGCACCCACAAGCCGTCAGCGGTACTAGCTGGATGTAACGGCTACCCGGGTATTGAGCGATCAAAATATCAACAAGAAGGCCTGCTCCTACTCCTGAAAAGCCTGTCAGTAACACTACTGTACAGTCCAGTCTCTTCATCTGATATGTCACATATCTAGTCTAGGGGTGGTAAACGTCAGACCCCTGTAACCGATAAGTCGTGCCGATGTAAGGCTCATAACGGGTCGAGAAACTACTGATAACACTTATCAGTAAATCTCCGTAGCAGCGCTGGCCAAGGACTTATCGTTATGGCCAATCGAGCACAACGCAACATCAACCCCCAATACCGGGAGAGACGAATCCCCTCCTATCGCTCATTGCCTCCATGTGATTCGGGACTGTACCCAAAAACCACCATTTTGCACGTTCTTTTGAACGTGGTAAGGTGGAAATCAAAGCACAGTGGGAATCACACAAGACTCTATGACAATCTCGGGTCTACAGACTAACCTGTACCAGTGTCACTAGAGAACTGCTATCTGACGATAGGTATAATACCAGCTAGGAATTCTCGACGAGTCCGTTCAGTGTACCCAGTCTCCACTGAGCACCCGTATACCATCTTTAATGTCAAACACCAATGGATGTGGGATCATCCATCGCCTATCATATGGGTCAAGATGCATATACGCTAGTCTACGCTTTAATATCGATTTCACTGTCTCGTTACACCATTGACTAGGAACAATTTTAGGGTGTACTTGTAGACTACCTTTGGCCCCACTAGTATGATCTCCATCATAGTCCTGGTAGTCAAGTACACATCCTAAAGACTTTATTAACATGTGAGAGCAAGACAATATCACTTATACAAGTCAACATATTAAGACAAAGAGCAACCAGTTATCATACTATCATGTCGAGCAAGAAAGTCCTCTCTATATATATCTAAGCATCCACTATAATATACATCACATGTACAATAATAGCCTCTGGGACATACATATAACTAACAATCTCTCACTTGCACTAACGCCAGTTGTTGTAATATCTTATACCCAACATCCCGAAGAGTCTCTCAAATTGTATCTGGGTTATGGCCTTTGTGAGTGGATCCGCTGTGTTTTCGTTCGTGTCAACTCTCCTGACCTCGATCTTGCGGCGATCAACTATCTCCCGGATCAGGTGATACCACCTCAGAATATGCCTGGATTGTTGATGGGACCTGGGTTCCTTGGCCAAGGCCACTGCTCCATTGTTATCGCAATACAAAGGTATTGGATGCTCAATGGATGGAACCACACCAAGTTCAGTTATGAACTTGTTCATCCAGACAGCCTCTTTGGCAGCATCGTTGGCAGCGATGTATTCAGCCTCCATCTCGAGTCTGCCATGGTTTCCTGCTTGGAACTCGTCCAACAAACCGCCCCTCCATTGAGGGTAAAGACAAATCCCGAGACTGACTTAGAGTCGTCCTTATCACTCTGGAATCTCGAATCGGTAAAGGACTCCACTTGGAGTTCACCGTTACCATACACCAAGAACATCTCTTTAGTCCTTCTCAAGTACTTGAGAATGTTCTTCACAGCTGTCCAGTGACTCTCTCCTGGATCTGCTTGATACCTACTCACTACAATTAGTGAGTATGCTACATCGGGTCTGGTACATAACATCGCGTACATGATAGAGCCTACTGCCGAAGTATAGGGTATCTCTTGCATGCGAACTCTCTCCAAATCAGTCTTAGGAGACATCTTTTTGGAGAGAGTGAGTCCTGTGATCGTGGGTAAATTCCCACGCTTGGATTCTTCCATACTAAACTTTTTTAGTATGGTGTCAATGTAGCTGGATTGGGACAATCCCAGTATCCATTTAGATCTAGCTCTATAGATCTTAATCCCCAAGATGTAGGAGGCATCACCTAGATCTTTGATTGAGAATCTTTGTGATAAGAAGATCTTGACCGATTGCAGTATAGGAACATCATTTCCTATCAAGAGTATGACATCCACGTACAATATGAGGAAGACAACCTTACTCTCTGCCACCTTCTTGTATATACAAGGTTCATCTACGTTTTTGATGAAGTCAAACTTTTTGACTACCATATCAAAACAGATGTTCCAACTCTGTGATGCCTGTTTTAACCCATAGATGGATTTAAGCAGCTTGCACACCTTTCCGCTGCTCCCACTGTCTACAAAGCCCTCTGGCTGAGTCATGTACACGCACTCTTCTAAATCACCATTTAGAAAGGCGGTCTTAACATCCATTTGCCAGATTTCGTAGTCATGGTATGCAGCGATAGCAAGTAGGATCCGGATGGACTTAAGCATAGCCACTGGAGAAAAGGTTTCATCATAGTCCACACCTGGTCGTTGACGAAAATTTTTTGCAACAAGTCTAGTTTTGAAAGTCTCAACTTTTCCATCTACACCAAATTTCTTCTTAAAGATCCATTTTCTCACGATGGGTTTTACCCCTTCAGGAGCAACTTCCAAAGTCCATACTTTGTTGGTGTACATAGATTCTATCTCAGATTTCATTGCATCCAGCCATTTCACAGAGTCCCCACTCGTGATAGCCTGCTCGAAGCTAGTTGGGTCATCATCTACCATGATGCAATCCTCGCTCCCACCGTCTACGTGAAAACCGTAGTATTTCTCAGGTGGATGAGGAACCCTACTAGATCGGCGGAGAGGCTTAGCTTCGTTGGGAACTATCGAATCCTCTGGTTCTACCAAATCATCAGTTGTAGTTTGTGCCGCTGGAACTTCTTCCAGCTCTACCTCTTCGCCACTAATTTCTTTTACAAGAAACAAACACCTTTTGTTCCTCAGCGTGGTAGAAAATATATCCATAAGAATCCTTTGGATATCCCACAAACTTACATAGAGCTGATCTTGCCTCGAGCTTGTCCGGATTTTGCTTTTTAACATAGGCCGGACAACCCCATATCTTAACTCATTTAAGAGATGGTCTCTTCCCATTCCATATCTCATATGGAGTGGTAGGCACCAATTTGGATGGAACTCTATTCAATAGGTATGCGGCTATTTCCAGCGCATAACCCTAAAAGGAAATAGGTAACTCAACAGTGCTCATCATAGAGCGCACCATATCCAATAGGGTGCGATTCCTCCGCTCTGATACACCATTGTGTTGTGGTGTATACGGAGGAGTAAGTTGAGAGAGAATCCCATTCTCTTTTAGATAGTCACAGAATTCCGTGCTCAAGTATTCTACTCCTCAATCAGATCATAGGATTTTAATACTTTTACCCGTCTGGTTCTCGACTTCATGCTTATATTCTTTGAATTTCTCAAAAGCTTCAGACTTGTGTTTCAACAGGAACACATGTCCGTATCTTGAGAGATTGTCAGTGAATGTAATGAAGTATGAGAAACCATTCCTGGCATGTGTAGACATGGGACCGCATACATCACTATGTATCAGCCCCAAGAGTTCCGTAACTCTTTCTCCGTGTCCAGTAAACGGAGTTTTGGTCATTTTACCTTTGAGACATGACCAGCAGGTGTTATAAGATGAAAATTCGAACGGTATCAAATATCCATCCTTATGTAACTTAGCTAGTCGTGTCGCATTGATATGACCTAGTCTACAATGCCACAGGAAGGATTCGTTCATTTCTGAACTCTTCCTCTTATGTTTCTTTTGTACGTTAAGAACTGTGGTTTGATTTAGAATGTGTATGCTATTATTTAGCGAGCCTGATCCAATCAATTTTTGATTCAGGAAGATGTTTATAACATTATCACGTACTACAAAATTATATCCTTCTTTACTTAATAAAGAGACTAATATAAGATTGCATATCAGGGTCGGTATGTAATAGCATTCATTCAGAATCAATGTATTACGATTTGGTAATACAAGGTGATATTCGCCAACTGCTTTAGCTGCAATATTTGCACCATTCCTACTAGTACGGAATGATCACCTGTTCCCAGTTCTCTACCTTTCCTTAGCCCATATAACATATTGCATATGTGGGATCCTGATCCAGTATCTAATACCCAGGACGTAGAGTGTACTGAGAAACAGTTCTGGGTGACTAACACACCCGAAGAAGATGCATCAACATACTCATTCTTCGTTTGGGTGGCATGGAAATCCGAATATTTTCCTATTTCCTGCTCGGACTTATAACAATTATAAGTTGGAGCGGAACCAATGTTCTCCTGCTCAGCATAACAAGCGGGTTTGGTCAATACATCCATATTATTATCTTGATTAAGTCCTGACATGGTCGCTGCCTGGAGAAAGAGAGAAGAATACACTTAGCGTATGCTCTTGCAAGATTAGATTGGTTTATTATCTTATTTAATCAGGATGGCTCCCACTGTTTTTATCAAATTTTCCTTCAAACCCTAAAAGGTAAGACTGATCGGGATTAATTACACCTTACAAGTTCGCCAATCTTTCGTCCAGGCCAGTGATGGTACTTTGAGGGAGGTTCTCCATGCTTTCGTACTGACCTAATTAAAATAAACCTCGTTTTCCCAGGGGCGTAACCCCGTTAACACCTTTCTAGACACCTACTTGATTGGCTAATTGTGATATGTAAAACTCTCCCTGGAGTAACTCTTACTCACAGTGGGTATCAGAATCCAACTATCTCTTAGAAGGTATGCAATCTCATTGCAAATTTCAACACTTGAAATTCCCGATAATACTTTTTACCCCTAGTGACTTATGACCTTAACTATGGTCAACAAATCATAAGCACTGGTCAAGTTCCACCCGTCATTTCTTGATTAATTAGATCCACCCACATGACCCTTAACTATGGTCAACAAAGTCACATGACTGTCCTAATTAATCGCATCATATGCTATATAGAAAGACATCACTTAGCTACCGTACACTGCGCCTTAACTATGGTCAACAAATGCAGCACGAATACTAAGTACTCTACTTTCTAAAATGACGGAAGGTTACGACAAGTTTTTAAGAAAAACCTTTTGCGTAATGAACTTGATATCATTATAGAAACAAGTGATTTTTGAAAAATGAGTGTTTTTTAGCCTTTTTACTAATTTTGCTAAAGAGGTCACTCCCGGTAAAGGGATCTCAGCTCTTTCCTTATCGAATAAGGTGCAGGATATTTCATAAATACCTCTATGCAAAGCAAGAGAAGCAATCAAAAGACAAAACCGAGTGGGTTGTAGTATCTACTAGTTTCGCTAAAGAGGTCACTCCCGGTGAAGGGATCTCGGCTCTTTCCTCATCGAATGAGGTGTTGGATATTATACAAGGAATACCGCTATGCAAAGAAAAAACTAGAGCTACCCTTTTTGAAAATATGAATCTACAACATCGTTTAGGTTTCTTTTCTTTTCATTAATCTCATTAATGAATTCCCATCATTTACGCTTCCTAAGTATCACAGAAGAAACAAAAATATAACGTACGCTTATGCCATCCGCATTCGCCACAGTGTCCCGTTATGCACCGTTAGGTTACTTAACTAACGACATAGCGGGACAGGACTAGCGCGGGTGCAAAACATAAGCAACGTTTATTATATATCATATATACAATAATAAAGCATTCGTCTCAGGCATATAAAGTGATCACATCACAGAATATCAGCAGCAGAAGATAGCATATGAAATATTGGATATATTAGGAATTCCATGTTTTAAATTAAGCCAATATAAAACACAGATTCCACGGTCACGATGAATAGCTAAACCCACATCCCTAGACCCATACAAGAGCGGCAAGCAACCCTACCAATTCTAGAGTTAGGAGACCCGGTCTCGACTCCCCGAGATAGTCTCCCACTGGACTCTAGAACCTGGTTGCTTGTGCTCCCCTCCTTAGGTCTATCCTAATGCGGAAAAGTAAATAATATACAACAATGGTGACATCATCCTCAACCCGGAAGTGCCCCAATAAAAGAATATTACATACTTTGAATTTTACATTAATGAAAATAAAAACTCTCATCTCACATAAAACCCCCGGCTATTCAAAACACGACAATCCAATATAACATATCCCAGCAACACATAACATCACATGTCATCAATGTAAGCAAATATGTGTATCATAATTATCGTTGACATATAGCAACGAAAACGGTGATACACCACATATTATACTTACGGTCGCAGAAAAGGAAATGTCAAACTACAACATTTGGAATCCACAATCACCTTAGACATCATAAACCCAAAATATCACATATTTTGGATTTCATGCATAAGTATATGAATTCCACATATTGTATCACATTCCATAAAAAGCTAGACGACGTTAAACATTCCGATCGAATCAAAAAACACCTAAAATTTTCCAAAAAGCTTAACACTTGAGCAGTGTTAGAAACACCCAGAACTATACCACAGTACCCATGGACCAGCAGCTGAAGGCCTGTCCCAAACCTCTAAAGTGGCACCGCAGAACCGCCGCCAAAACCATGTTTTGGTCGCGGTTCCACGGTCACTTAGATGAGTTAGGGACTCGTTCTTCAGGTGGGTCCATGGAATTACCTGCATGATTTTTACAGTATTTTTAACATGAAAAATTCTAACTTTTTGAAAAATTTCCAGAGAGGGGTCCAAAATTGGGTTTTCGGGGTTCGATGGGACTTCTAATTTCGTCTAAACAGCGCCTAATTCTTTAGCTTGGCTCTGATACCAATATAGGATTTCTTGGCACAACAGTAAGGTTTCGAGAGGCATCGTCCATGCCATTTTAAAATTTGCCGTACAAAACAATCCTAACCCTAGAATCTTAACTAAAGATTTAGACAATCCTAAGTGTAAACTACTTTACAACTAAGTGAACTAAGAATACAACCTTTGTAGACCGGTCCTTCACTTCAATAGCTCCGTGTAGTAGTCCTTTCGCTCCAAGTAGTGATCTTGCGGACTCTAGAGTGGCTCCATAAGAAGAAAGCAACGAGCTCGCACGAAGTCTTTGAGGCCGAAGATGATCTACGTCGAGGAGACACTAACCCAAGCTACCTCTTCACTAATGTGGGATTAGTGAAGCTAACACCCTAAACTAAATTTCTAATCTAGTAGAGGATGATGAAATAGGATTTTTGCTCACTTTAGAATTACTTTTCTCACTATTTTATGCTCCTCTCAAAAACCTAGAGAGCTCTCTCTTGAGCTTGAGGAAGATGAAGAAAAT
Organism: Agapanthus africanus; assembly: GCA_030015575.1. Lineage (NCBI taxonomy): Eukaryota > Viridiplantae > Streptophyta > Magnoliopsida > Asparagales > Amaryllidaceae > Agapanthus > Agapanthus africanus. Next base: position 339,890,595 of record CM057338.1, on the reverse strand, counting down.
AATAGATGAGAGAGTGAATGGCAACCATGGGTGAGAAATATCTCATATAACTCATGTAGTGACTTAACCATAGGTTTAGATAATGATTGGATTAATAAATATCTAGTGTAAGACAAAACTAGTGGACTAAGTCAAAGGATCTCCAAGCTTCTACAAGCTTCATACCATGTGACCAATTTCCAATTAATAATTGATTTACTCTAAATAAATAAACCCTTCATTATCATTATCATGGTGTAAGTCTTATACACCCATGTTGCATGTATCATCAACCATGACACATAAAGAAAACACAATTAATATATATCACATATATATTAAGTGTGCACATGTGAGAAAAAGAAATGCTTAAGTGAGCTAATATTAGTTAATGTAAATTAATATATCAAATATATAATTATACATTAAATCATTAAATCAACACTTGATTTAATAATCCGATTATATCTCATATGACCGATTAATATTATTTGTATCAACTTATCGAATCAACACTTGATTCGATAATCCGGCTATATTCTCATATAACCGACCGATACAGTATCGACTTATCGAATCAACATTTGATTCGATAACCCGGATATCTCATATAACCGATCGATACCTTATATCGCGAGAATAGAATACGGTATCAAATACTCGTATTAATCTCGGTCCCCGCACATATCATATATGTGCTCCTACTTCGTTTTTCCTAAGCCAGTAAAACCTCTGTGTAAGACTCTAAAGACTCGTCAATACGCCGACAGTAGGTGATGATCACATCAAACACCCACAAACCGTCGGCGGTATTAGCTGGACGTAACGGCTACCTGGGTATTGAGCGATCAGAAGATCAACAAGCAAGCCTGCTCCTACTCCTGAAAAGCCTGTCAGTAACACTACCGTATAGTCCGATCACTTCCTCTGATATGTCGCATATCTAGTCTAGGGGTGGTAAATGTCAGACCCCAGTAACCGATAAGTCGGGCCGATGTAAGGCTCATAACGGGTCGAAAAACTAATGATAACACTTATCAGTAAATCTCCGCAGCAGCCCTGGCCAGGGACTTATTGTTATGGCCAATCGAGCACGGCGCAACATCAACCCCCAATACCGGGAGAGACGAATCCCCTCCTATCGCTCATTGCCTCCATGTGATTCGGGACTAAGCCACCGTTTTGCACGTTCTCTTGAACGTGATAAGGTGGAAATCAAAGCACAGTGGAAATCACACAAGACTCTATGACGATATCGGGTCTACAGACTAACCTGTACCAGTGTCACCAGAGAATTGTTATCTGACGATAGGTATAATACCAGCTAGGAGTTCTCGGCGAGTCCGTTCAGTGTACCCAGTCTCCACTGAGCACCCCCGTATACCATCTTTGATGTCAAACACCAATGGATGTGGGATCATTTATCGCCCATCATATGGGTCAAGATGCATATACGCTAGTCTACTCTTGAATATTGATGCCCTGTCTCGATACTCCCTCGACTAGGAACAATTTTAGGGTGTACTTGTGGACTACCCTTGGCCCGACTAGTATGATCTCTATCATAGTCCTAGTAGTCAAGTACACATCCTAAGGGCTTTATCAACATGTGAGAGCAAAACAGTATTACTTATACAAGTCAACATGTTAAGACAAAGAGCAACCATATAGCATACTATCATGTCGAGCAAGAAAGTCCTCTCTATATATATCCAAGCATCCACTATAATATATACATCACATGTACAATAATTGCCTCTAGGGCATAGATATAACTAACAGCTGAGGCACCATACCTTATAATCAATTGTTCATGATATATACTTCCTTTATCATTACACTTTATATTACACTTCCTTTATCATTACACTTTATCTTGGGAACTTACAGAGCAAAGTTCGCTAACGGGCATTTCACCCACTTTTGTTTTCTTGGAATGTTCTTCAGATACTGTGTTGACAAAGGAGGTAGATATCTCAGAGGAGGAGCACGATCAGATAGCGACCCAGGCCTAGACCAGTTATCTTTTCTCGGTTTTTGTATGCCATTGTTTAGGCATTTCCATTCTTGTATTTTTTCAGTTGAAATCATGTATTGTAAATGAATCAATATGAATGTAGATAAAGTTGTTAAATTATAAATCTCATGTTAATTTTCCTGTCATTTTATATTGCTTCTTCTACGCTTAGCGTATTTATTCTGGGAAATGACCTTCTCGAAATAAATATGTCGCGGGCTTGCCACGTCACCGTTTCTGTCTATTGGGAAACAGGGCGTGACAGGTTTTGTTGGCGGCCCATGCAGGTCCGTTCTGCATGAAGTCATAACCAATATATAACAAGAATTATGAGATTCAACAACTTTACATTCCTTGCAATTCAATTTCCGTTGAATCTATCCTAATATTTCTTCTCTATCTAAGATGATGGATTCTCCCAACAACCCTAGCACCAACGATGGAAGTACACCACCACCTATCCTTACCGACCTACCACCTCCACCTACCGTAGCTGCACCACTCACAGAACAGAAGATACTTTAGGAGGCTATCAAAAGCTTACTTGAAGGTCAGCAGGCTCAAAGCACGATTTTGTAGGAGCAGACTGCTCTCCTTCAGCAGAGTTTCATCCGCTCTGAAGCAGAAGCACCGGGAGTGAAGCAATTTCGAGCGTTACACCCGAAGAACTTCTCAGGGAAGGAGAAACCACTTGAGGCCGAGGAATGAGCATAGAGCATTGAAGACAACCTAACCGCAGCTCAAGTTCCAAAAGTGGCTTGGGTCAGAATAGCAAAATTCCAGCTTACTGACAATGCCAGAATCTGGTGGAAAACCGAGGAGAGCTGTCTTGAGCAGCTAATCGAGTTGAAGACTTTTTGTGATCTCTTTGATGCAAAGTATTTTCTAGAAACCGCACACTTCGAGATGGAATAGAAATTCATCCACCTGCAACAAGGATCCATATGGGATACGTCAGTGGACGAGTACGATGTTGAATTCACCATGCTCAGAAGAATCGCCGCCCATCTAATTTCTACTGCAGAAATCAGAGCCAGGCGCTTCCAGCAAGGATTAGACCCGGAGATCCAGGCTGCCCTAGCAACGGGAGAATGCCTGACACATGAAGTAGTTTTGAAGTCAGCCCGTCGCTATGAAGCTGTCATTAAGAAGAAGGGAAGGCCACAGTTGGTCGGTATGAAACGTCCTACCCATCAGATTACTGGAGGAGCCTCTTCTAGGCCAACTATCCCAGCGCCAACTATGAGGTCAGAAAGATCATTTTCCGAGACTGGACCGAACTTCTGCATCTATTGTAAGAGGACCGGCACCAAGTCAAAGATTGTCGTCGATCGAATGGTCTTTGTCTGATATGTAGATCATCCTCACACACTATAAGAACTTGCCCACACAGCCGAACTGGCCAAATTCCCACAACTAGAACAGCTATCCAAGCTCCACCTACTCGGTTAGCTCTTCTTGCATCACCTCTACGTGGACCACCTTTACCTCGTCAGCCATCGATGTATCAGCATGCACAGAAAAATGTGCAAAGACGTCAGACCTTCACCTTGGCGGCCGTGGAAGCCGAAGCTATGGGTCAAGGTAACCCTGGTAAAATCCCCTCCCAGCTTTTTCAGCCCTTCAAATTCTTGCATCATGTTGGTCTTTCATCTACCTAAACATTTTCATACACTTCCGGTACAATATCAGTAATTCTTTCACCACCGCTGTAACCTAATTTTTCTTGAATCTGTTACAACTTTCTTGTATAAATTTCAAGCACGAAATTTTTATAAAGAGGGTAGAATGTAACGAATCTGAATTTACTGTACAAAATTTTTCAGTTTAATGTACAAAAAGGATTTTACAAGCCTAGGTACAAGTTATAAGTAAATTTTGTTTAAGAACAGTAAGAAACAAGCTTGTATCTCACTAGTAAAGCCTTACACTGCTGTGACGTAGCCCCTGTGTTCGAATCCCATCAGACACATTAATTTTTTCTGATTTTCTTTTTAAACTTTTTGGAAGCCCAAAAGTTCACACGTGCAATGCACATAAAAACGAAAAGACCGAAAAATCAAACATGTGCATAATGGTTCAAACAGAGAGATGAACACGTGGTAAGAATCCACCGGCCCCACTCCTCAAATCGGCCGGCAGAATGGCATTTTGGGCCGGCACCGACGGGTTAACCATGGCCAATGAGACCCGGGCTTTGCACACTTGACCCTTCCCCTGCCCCTAACTCCCCTGCACTGTTTGATTGCTCTGCAATCAAACAGAGACCCTTCAATTCCCCATTTATCCTCATTTTAATTCCAAAATCCTAATTTCACACTATAAATACTACCCCATGCACAAGCCCTTCATCATTCTGAAATCCCTAGCCAAAATTCTCAAAATTTTCTAAGTATAAGAGGAGTAGAAGAGGAGTTAACAAGCGATCAAGTTCCGGCGAGGATCGAAGAAAATTCCGGCGATTCCACGATGACAACCCTCCCTTCTTCTATCTTCTCTTAACCTAACTAGTTAGTAAGTCCCTCCCAATCCCCCTTCTTCTTCTTTAAAAGTTCATTTTCAAAATATATGTCGGAAGTGGAGTTAATACCGACATCTTCTTCTAAAACTCTATAATTCCACTTTTTCTTACATATTCTTCATTCATATTCCTACACCATACTTGTTAACATAAAACCAATGCTTAGAACCAATTTTTAATCAAAAATATCATGCAAAATAACTTTAATCAACATTTACATTAGAATACCATGAAGTTTGTATATATCATCTTTTAATATTTTGCTTAAACATACCTTTAGGAAAATTCATGAGGTAACGGCCTACCTCTCACATACACACATGGTTTCATAGCATGATATACCCTTGTATGAATTTTAGTTACGAACACAAGATTACATTAAAATACCTTTACTATAAAAACGATTTTCTTTGGAATTGTATTTTAGAATTCCTTTGCAAATAAACCTCTACAACCCTTTTTAGGAAACCCGCTATTAGATAGTGCGGATTATCGCACATCCTTGGGCTAGTAGAGCGAGATACAGACCTCCTCACGGAGCATTCGGTCTCGAAAGGTTTTTAATACGGTTTTTAAGAAAAACGCAATTTTATACTTAAATGAAAATTAATTTTTTATAATTATATAAATATTATAAATCCATATATTTTCAAAATATAATAACCTTATTTTTTTTAATGAAAGAAATACAAGTTTCATCAAAATACCAACAAAAGTCAAGCTTTAAAATAAAATACCATGAACTTTCCAAGCTAAGTTATTATCACTAAAATACCTCAAATCCTTATAATTCACAATCATGGAAACCCTAAATAATATAAATAATTTCTCGAGATTATTTTGAAACTATATTAAAATTATTTTTCATAAAACCCCCTCAAGTTATATAAAACAACATTTAAGGACTTTAGTAAATATAGGTTTAAGCAGGATTAATTCTTTTAAGCCCCAGGGAGCCGGAGAAAGTGAGTGCTTGCCTATTTAAGGTAGAAAACTTAACGGTGTTATCAATGGTAATTATCTTAGAAAAAGACACAAATCCTGTCGTCCATGTGCAGCAGTTACCAATAACTTTCGAACCTAATTCAGGATCTAAATCAATTACAAGTGTCTGACTCAAGTCTGAGTCTAACTCAAGTCTAAATCCAAACTCAAAACTGAATCTAAAACCAAACATGAATACTTGATCATGAACTTGAACACATGAAATCAATATTGAACTCAAACAGGTATACTTGACCATTGATCATGAATCGGAACACTTAAACTTGACTAAAGCAAAACATGAATATTTGAACACTATAACTTGACTCGAACCATGAATACAACTTGACATGAATACATGTATACTTGATATAGACATGAACTCAATCTTGCAACTTGATGTATTCATGGATTCGAGCAAGGCTGGTAATTTTAGCTGTAACTTAGCATATACGGGATGTTGGGGTAGTTCATGCGTGAATCCAACGAAATCTCAGTAGTCCCACTAGATCATGAATCCATGTCTACTAACATAAACATGCTATCATGAGGGCCCATGTTTCCTTGCTCCGGAATTGCAGCCTGTTTAGTTTGGAATACTTCAACACTAGGTTGAAATCCCATTACTAACACTTGATTCGGGCCCGTGGCTCTTTACACCTGGATTACAGCCTGTTGGATTCGAGAACACTCTTGAGATTGGTTGACTTTCACCCTTGAACTTACGTTAAATTAGTATACCCAAGTAGAGATTGTTAAGACACTTACATTTACTGCATGTTCACCATACCTACACTACACGGCCATGTTATATTTGTTTCCATGCTCTTTCTATACTGTCATGTTTACCTACTTGTCATATATATTACCATACTTGTTTACATATATTACAATAGAACTGCATGCTAAATAAAATTGCCATGTTTATATAAAATGACATACTGAGACACCATACCTCATAATCAATTGTTAATGATATACACTTTCTTTATCATTACACTTTATATTTCACTTCATATCTTGGGGACTTACCGAGCAAAGTTCGTTGACGGGCATTGTCACGCCCCGCTTCCCAAAAATCAGAAGCAGGTATGTGATGAGGCCGCGACTGTATTTATTTCAAGAAGGTTATTTCCCGGAATAAATACGCTAAGCGTAAAATAAGCAATATAAAATGACAAGAGAATAAATATGAGATTAAAACTTCAACAACTTTATTTACATTCAACTCGATTCATTTACAATACATGATTTTTAACTGAAATAAAATACAAGGATTGAAATGCCTAAACAGGTGGCGTACATAAACTAAGAAAGGTAACTGGTCTAGGCCTGGGTCTCAGTCTGATCGTGCTCTTCCTTTGAGATGTTTACCTATTTAGTCTCCACAGTATCTGATGAACATTCCAAGAAAAACAGAGAAGGGTGGAATGTCCGTCAGCGAACTTTCGCTCGGTAAGTCTCAAGGAATGAAGTGAAATATAAATTGTAATGATAAGGAAAATGTATATCATGAACAATGGATTATGGATTATGATGTGTCAGCAAGTCGTTTAATGCAAACATGGCGAGTTTATGTAGCATGCAGTTTTATCGTAATATATGTGAACAAGTATGGTAATGTATGATAAGTAGATAAGCATGATAACATGAGTATGGCAACAAAAGTAACATGGTCGTGTAGTGTAAGTATAGTAAACATCGGTGAATGTAAGTATCTTAACAGGTCTCTACTTGGGTACACTAATTTAACGTAAATTCAAGAGTGAATGTCAACCAATCTCAAGAATGTTCTCGAACCCAATAGGCTGTAATCCAAGGGTAAGGAACCACGCGCCCGAATCAAGTGTTTGTAACGGAATTTCAACCTAGTGTTGAAATATTCCAAACTCAACAGGCTGTAATCCAGGAACAAGGAAACACGGGCCCTTATGATGGCTTGCTTGTGTTAGTAGACATGAATTCATGATCTAGTGGGACTCCTGAGATTTTGTTGGATTCACGCATGATGGCACGCCACACTTCCCAGTATACGAGAAAGGAGACGTAGCGGGCTACGACGTTTTTACTCAGAAGTAAACATGTTAAGCGTAAATAAGCAATATAAATGAATAATACAATAATAACAAAATATGTAATAAAACAACAACTTTTTATTGATAATCATTCTTTACATACAACTGAAAAGAAAAGTACAATGATAGAAAGCGATGCTTAAACAATGGTATATAAACTGGAAAAAAATAGTACAAGTAAGGCCTAAAAGTCTGCCTCCTCTGTAAACTACTCCAAATCGTCTTGGCTGGGCTCGATCTCCTAAGATTTGGGTCTTCCTGACAACATTCCAAAGAAAGAAGAGACAGGAATGTCGTCAGCGAACTAGCGCTCGGTAAGTCCTAAAAGATAGAATGTAATAGATAGGTAAAGAGAATAGAATAGGTAAGGTATGTGTTTATTATGCTATTGTAGTTGTTTGTAGCTTGGTACAGAATGTGCCAGTGTATATGAGAGGAGTCCAACTTGCTCCGTGGACTAAGGTAACATGAAAGTACAAGGCCCCATCAAAACCCACAGGACAATGGCACAGGATGTTCATGTAGGTGTCTTTTAGTGACCATCATAGTGCCACTTTTAACACATTCCATACCAATCTACCCCGTTAAAGCCCTGTAATGTATATTGTATTAATTGTATTAAGTTGTAGTTATCAGACTTGTCGAGACCATGGTATAAGTTGTTCATGTAAACTGATTCAGGATGTAAATGGTAGTCATGTAGTCAAGTTCAAGATAAAGCCATGTTCGGTCAAGTCAAGTCATGTTGATATTGTTCTGGTATTCATATTCAAGTTCAAGTGTTCATGTTTGGTATATTGGATTCATGTTGCATTGGAGTTATGATTGGATTCATGTTTGGATTGTATTCAGATTAGACGGAGACTCGGATTGAGTCAGACACTTAAACGGATTTGGATCCTGAATTAGATTTTTGGTGTTTTCAGTAACTGCTGCACATGGACGGCAGGATTTGTGTCTTTTTCCAAGACAATTACCAATGATAATCCCGTTTTAGTTTTCTAGCTTAATAGGCAAGCACCCACTTTCTCCGACTCCCTGAGGCTCAAGAGAATTGGTCCCGCTTAAACCTATATTTACTAGGGTCCTTATTATAATTTAATGTAACTTGAGGGGGTTTTATGAAAAATATTTTTTAGTATACTTTTAAAATAAACCTCAAGTATTTATTTATGTTATTTAGAATTTTCATGAAGGTGAATTTTAGAGAATGAGGTATATTAGTTAAAATCTTCATAGCTTGAATAGATCAAGATATTTTAATGTAACTTTGATTTGTATTGATACTTGATGGTATTTTCATGAAACTTGTAATTCTTTTATTTTGTTTAGAAAACATGGATTTATTAATATCTTTACAATATGTGGTTTGATAATATTTATATAATTATTAAAAATAAATTTTTATTATTAAATAGAAATCCTCGTTTTTCTTAAAAAATTGTATTAAAATTCCATCGAGATCGTATACTCCATAAGGAGGTCTTCATATCGCTCTACTAGTCCCGAAGATATGCGATAATATGCACCATCCAATAGAGGGTTCTCCAAAATGGGTTGTAGAGGCATAATCGCAAAGAATTAAGTAACACAATTTAAAGAAATCCGGTTTTTTATAGTTTAAGGTATTTTGATGAAAAGTCGTATTTGCCACAAAAATATTGTTCAAGAGAATCATGCTATGTCAAGATGTGCGTATATGAGAGGTAGGTCATTACCTCGTGAGGTTTTCTAAAGGTATGCTAAGCAAAAATAATTAAAAGATGTCATATGTAAAGTTTATGATATTTAAACGAAAAATGCAATTTAAAGTTACATAACATGGTATTTTAAGATGAAAATTGTTCTAATTATTATTTCCATGATTAATGAGCAAGGTATAGTGATATGCATGAGTGATTCTTAAGAAAAAATTGTAATTTTAAAGATTATAGAATCGAATGTCGGTATAACTCCACTTACCGACAAGTTTTGAAAAAAAGAATTTTATGGTAGAAAGAGAAGAGGGAAGATGTGACTTACTTGCTAAAGGAATAGAGTGGAAGTAGAGGAAGAGAATGGTAGCCTTCGTGTAGTCGCGGAGTCACCGGAAACGTCTTGAATCCTCGCCGGAAATTGACCTAGGGCTAACTCCACTTGTACTCTTCTTGGACTTGAGAATTTTTTAGAATTTTAGCAATAGATTTCAGAATGAAGAGGGCTAGGGTATGGGGTTGTATTTATAGTGTCAAATTAAGGTTTAGGAATTGAAGATTGAATTAAAAATGCATTAAAAATTGGATTTAAAGCTTCATTTTAATTCTCTTGATAATTGCAGGGAAAATAAACAGAACAGGGATAGTGGGGGTAGGCTAAAGGTCAAGTGTGCAAAGAATGGGGACCATCCCCTACTGGGATAGTGGCCCTATGGCACATCTCGTCGGCCATCTAGAGGAGGGAGCCCATTGAATTCTTGCCATGTGTCTCTCTCGCAGTTAATATAATTTTCCACATGTTTGTTTTTCTGTGACTTTTCATTTTATGTGCAGAGCATGTGTAAACATTTGGGTTTTCAAAAAGTTTAAAAGAAAAATTCAGAAAAATAATATGTGGCTGATGGGATTCGAACACACGGGCTATGTCACGGCAGTGCAAGGCTTTACCAATGAGCTACAAGTGCTTCCTTGCTGTTCTTAAGTAAAAATAGCATTTAAAATATACTCAGGCTTGCAAACTCCATTCCGTACTTTAACTTTAAAAATTTTCGTACAGTAAAATTAGAGTCGTTATATTCTACCCTCCTTACAAAAATTTCATCCTCAAAATTTACAATTATATAAGAACTAATTTACAAATAAAAAAGAGTATCTTGCATGCATGTCGTTCTCACGTTCCCACGTTGATTCTCCTGGTGAATCTTTTCTCCATATCACTCAGACCAAGTTTACTTCCTTGTTCCTTAGTGACTTTACCTTTCGGTCCAGGATTTCAACGGGTTGCTGCTCACAAGATAGATCTGTCTGTACAGTAAACTCGGAGTGATCAAGGATGTGGCTAGGGTCGCTCACATATCTTCGAAGCTAGGATATGTGGAACACGTTGTGCACTCCTGCCAATGAAGTTGGAAGTGCCAAACGATATGCCACTTCTTCGACTCGTTCGAGTATGTCGAACGGTCCAATATATCTGGGACCGAGCTTACACCTCTTTCCAAAGCGAATTACTCCATGGTTTGGAGAGATCTTTAAGAACACATGATCTCCCAGTTGGAACTCTAGATGACGTCGCTTTGCATTAGCCCAGTGCTTCTGTCTGTCTTGGGCTATGCGCATTCTTTTCCTGATCGTGCGAACTACGTCCACAGTTGCCATGATCATCTCTGGTCCAAAGAGTTCCCTATCTTCGATGTCGTCCCAACTTAATGGTGAATGATACTTTCTTCCATAAAGCACTCCAAAAGATGCCATTTCAATACTCGCCTGGTAGCTGTTGTTGTATGAAAACTCCACAAGATGCAGGTGATCTTCCCACGATCCTCCGAAGTCTAACATGCAAGCTCTTAGCATGTCTTTAAGGATCTGAATCGTTCGCTCAGATTGTCCATCTATTTGTGGATGGTAAGATGTGCTGAAGTTCAGACTCGTTCCCAGGCTAGTTTACAGACTCTGCCAAATCTGCAATCGAAATCTGGTGTCACGATCGGAGACAATGCAAACCGATACTCCATGTAATCTCAAGATCTCCTGCATAAGTTCATGGGTATCAGAAATAGTACATCTTGAGGTTAAATCTTATATTAGATCCATGCTTACCTCCATGTACTTCTTTGTTAGTGTCTCGGTAGATTAGCCAACTCGAAAGGGAATAAAGTGAGCCAACTTGGTGAGTCAATCCATAATAACCCATACCGCATCGTTACCTTTCATGTTGTGAAGAAGTGCAGTCATGAAGTCCATGGTGATGTGTTGCCATTTCCATTATGGGATAGGTAACGGTTTGTTGGTGAGATATGCCCTAGAGGCCATTATTGTATCATACTGGATTGTATATTATATATTGGAAGCTTGGGATATTCACTGGTATAATAACAGTCTTGCTCAAAATGGTAGTATACTACTTGGTTTGATTCTACCTCAATATGTTCATGTATTTTTCATTAGCATATATACATATTGGTAGAACCCTTAGGATCTTTGCTTGACTACCAACGTTGTGATGGCAATCACACTAGTGGGGGATGGGTAGTCTATAAGCATATCCTTATACAGGTCCCTAGTCGTAGGATTATCAAGACGAGGCATCGATACTCCAAAGTAGACTAGTGTATGCACTTCTCATCCCAGCAAAATGGGGGAAATTCGAGCCAAACTATGAGGGCTCGTACATCATAGACAAGGTCTACCAAGGCGGGGCCTACTTTCTTATGGATATGCATGGCGAAAGACCCTTCCGGCCAATAAACGGCCGATTCCTTAAGAAATACTACGCTTGACAAGTCACGACTTAAGTTAATGATAGATGACGACGCTCGTGTCCGCTTGCTATCTTCCTGAGTCAAAACTCTAAAAGTAGCATCCAACAGAATTTCCGCCCCAAACAAGGTGACAACGGACCGAAATGTCCTTAAACTAACCGTTGCCTCTAAGATGGCGACTGTTCCCGCCAAATTTCTGCACAAAAGAGCCCAAGGCATCAAATGGCAGCGATACGCTTAAGAAAATGCGAACCAGTATTTTCCGAGCTGTATTTTGACAAACTCCGGAATGAGAAATAGCTAAATTATGACGGTAACGAAAGTATCTCAAAAAAACCTTCGATTTGATATATTATGGGTCTCATAATTCATTCGAGATCAAAAGTTATGAGCAAATGTGCTATGCATGTGTAATCTAAAGTAATGCTCTACTACGTGGGGAATGCATTTTTAGTCCCACATCGGGAAAAGGAAAGATGGCTTCTCTACCACTCCCATATAAATAAGAGGGGATACCTCTTAAAAAGGGTAGAGTTCAATCCTCAAAGGATTCAATACTCAAAGGAGCTTAGTTCTCCATAGGAGCTTAGTTCTCCATATATAGAAGCCATGCTTCTCCTCATAATGCGCATGTGCGCTACGTGCAACGCACGTGTGCCCGTCACGCGCGCACCACGTGCAACGCACATGCACACCACATGAGAACATTTAATAATATTAAAAGGAGCTTAGTTCTCCATAGGAGCTTAGTTCTCCATATATAGAAGCCCTGCTTCTCATAATGCGCATGTGCGCTACGTGCAACGCACGTGTGCCCGCCACACGCGCACCACGTGCAACGCACGTGCGCACCACATGAGAATATTCAATAATATTAAAAGGAGACTCGTTCTCCATAGGAGCTTGCTCCCCCCATAATGCGCATATGCGCAAGCTCCATGTGCGCTACGTGCAAATATGAGCGCCCAACACGTGCGACGCACGTGCGCCAAATACGTGCGACGCACGTGCGTGAACGCAAAGAAGCCTTTTTCAGCAGCGAGAAGCTTAAGCTCCAGCCTGTTCTTCCCCCCTAATGAGTGAGACATGGTTCAAAGGGTACATCCCTCCATACCTTCGATATATGGCACTGTAATCTCTCAGTGTCGTCGGAGAGGTGGTGGGTCCCAACGACCAATGATCCTTCTTTCTAAAATACAAAAAAAGGAGAAAAAGATATAGAGAGATACAGAAAAGAGAAAACTCTCTGAAAAAATTGAAAGGCACAGCCTTTTGATGAACCGTAGGTTCTTGGATCTTGAGGTAGAACCTCTTTTGAACAAGAAAAACTTCCAACCGACTTTGGTTCAAGGGTACATCTCTGAACTCCTCTGATATCTGTCATTGTAATCCTTCAACGTCGTTAGAGAGGTGACGGGTCCCGACGGCCATGCATTCCATGGACCACCATGTCCCTAAACTGGCAATCGACCGCAAAGTCTCTAAACTAAACAATAGAGTCTAAATGCTCTCTTGTTAGATCTAAACGATCCGGTTAAGTCAATCTTAGTCTTAAATTAGACTAACGTGTCCTTAACAAACGTTTAAGTTGATCTTAGTCTCAAATAAGGCTAACGTATCCTTAAACCAAAACCCCAAACCCCAAATCTAAGAAAATACGGATTTGGACTAATCCACGTCCTACGGGCGACAACATAAATTAGTCTCCGTATACAATCCACGGGCAACCACAAACAAAAAAAACACCCACGACACGAAGTGACCATCTGGAGAAGGAGAAAGTTGTTACCGCGATGCGGTAGCGTAATTAACTGCAGGGGCTTGCATCTGTAGGGAAGAGCGTCCCCACAATCAAAAACCCCTCAAACGAGGGGGAATCGGACGAAGTCTGCTACATCGGCCGCATCCGTTTAAACCTTCGATACATGGTGCCATAAATCAACTTGGCATCTTCGGAGAGGTGTACGGATAGCACCAAATAGCATCTGCCCCCCAGATTCTCAGGCAAGACAGTCCGTCTTCCCGGTTTCCGGTGGTAAACAGATTCTAGCACGCCCGGTGGGACCTCTTCCTCTTTCCACTCCACACTTCGTGTGTCGTGTTCACGAACAAATCGCGGTTTGCTGTGGTTGCCTGTGGATTTGAGGTACTTAGATTTGGTGTCTTGCTCCATGCAGAAAACAGAAGATCAATGACTTCAAACTGCACTACCTGCAACTACAACTCTTACTCCATCCTTACTGGAGGAGTGACTTACGGGCCCCAAGCGGCCTCCCTTTTCAAGATGGCAGTGGAACAGGTAATTCAAACCACCACCGGACTGTAAGTCTACGGTAGCGCCCCGGCCGTCAATCTGACGCCAAATGCGGAACAAAAACTTTTATAACTGGCGCTATCGCATACAATAACCCGGATCTGCCATTAACGCTAAACTAACAATCTACAAAGAGGGAAGAAAGGTTATACCGAACGATCCGAGTCCTTCGTTCTTTAACCATCATCCCACGCTCCGTTGCGGCTGCTCCGATCTCCGATCTCCTCGTCCAGGTGGCACCACGTCATCGGATCTTTAAACGGGCTCCCGCCTCTGACTCAAGGCAACTCGGTCGTCAAGTTTGCCAAAAGAGACGACCAAGAATGATGTAGAGAATGAGTAGAAGACTTTGTCTCGCTTCGTCCAAAGCCATGGACGAACGGTTAATGAAGTTGCCATAGGAATCGGGTGATGGAATGAAATGAGCTGTGAAATTCCATACACCGAAACTATCATAATCCTTTTAACCAAAATGAATCCAATCAAGTGAATGAGAGAGAGGAGGGGGCCGGCCATATATAAGGAGGTGGGGGTGAGTGTAGGAGAGGGGGGATGACAATAAGAGAAAATATCAAGTGTGAACACAAAGTGTGAACACAATTAATAAAATGATGAATCATTAACCTAGTCATCATGCATTAATGGAATCATTAAATACAACCATGACTCACTAAACACCTCACCACTTCTAGAACCTTCTAGAAGCATCCACACTCATCTTAAGAAAAAATAAATCCGTATTTAACCAAATGCTAAATACGGCTGATAGAAAACTGGAAACTGGCAACTTCCAAAAGTGATCTCGAAACGAATTTCAGGATAACCCCGTAACTGTATAAATATACCCGCATTTGTATTACGACCGAATACAAATGCAACTGAGACAAAGATATTATATATACTCTGTATAATACATGGATCCGGCTTAAACCAAAGCCCACCAGTATTATCTGCCCGAAATATGACACGTGCGTAAACGCACGTGCATTTTCCGAACCCTGCCATAAAACCATACGGCCTCTACAACGTTTCGCCCGAACTTGGGAAACTATCTGTGGGGGACTCTAATGACTCGTCAGTACCCTGGCAGTGGATTTAACCACAAGCCGTCAGCGGCACTAGCAATGCGTAACGGCTGCCTATGGACTGACCTCAAGGGAGGCTGATGAGCGAACTCATCCAGAAACCCTACTGAGCCTAACAGTGACAATGTATATACAGTCCAGTCCGTTCGTCTATGAGTATCGCATATCCGGCCTAGGGGGCTAGTAACATCAGACCCCCAATAGCTGTATAAGTCGTGTCGGAGACAAGCCCTGAACACCCTAAGATACTACTGGAGTACCTACCAGTAAATCTCACCTTTCTTGGCCAAGGACTTGGTGTAATGGCTTTCCTAAACACAGCGCGACCTCCAACCCCAACACCGGGAGAGACGAATCCCCTGTCGATCCGCTCACGTGCCTCCATGTGGATCGGGACTGTACCCAAAAACTACCTGTTTGCACGCCTCCTTTGAGCCATGGTAGGGTAGAAATCAAAGCACAGTGGGAACTCACATGAGACAAATGACGACCTCAGGTCGATGAACTAACCTGTACACATGTCACCAGGGAACTGCTATCTGACGATATATATAATACCAACTAGCAGGTTCCCGGCGAGTCCTGTCCGGTGTACTCATAACCCAATGAGCACATGTATACATCTTAGGTGATCCAACTGACACCAGTGGCTTGTGAGACCAGCCACCGCCCCTCGTCGGGGTCTCGACTGTATACACTAGTCTACTCCGGAGTATCGATGCCCTGTCTCGAAACTCCCACGACTAGGGACCACGATTAAGGATGAGCTTATAGACTACCCAACTCTCACGTATATGATCTCCCTCATACTGTTGGTAGTCAAGCAAGATCCTAAAAGCTCTATCAACGTGTACCAGTGATCAGTCACCTGAACCTGTACACGACTGATAAAGGCAAACCAGATAGCATACTATCATCTCGAGTAAGACTGTCCTACCGGCATAGGTCATCCTCAATCATTGCAATCACGTACCTGCGATTCAATAATTGAATTTGAGGGCACTATATCCAACAATCTCCCATTTGCACTTAAGGCTAATTATTGCGATGTTGCGTACTCACAGCCCGTGTGAAACCAACACCCAACTCCCCTACTATTCAGTTTCACAACGCCCGTTTGTAAAACTATTGTGTTCGAGAAATAGCCTCAATGAGTGGATTCGTCCTGATGTTTCTTTTTGTGTCTCTCTTAATCTCAAGTTCGCGGAGAAAACCATCTCCCGAATTGAGTAATACCTGTCTTAGAATATGTCTAGATATCTGATGGGACCTAGTTCATAAATGAACTCCAAATCCAAACTTCTTAGACTGTATCGATAACTGAACATAATCAGTATCCTGCAGCATGCCTCCCACAGTATCCTCTTGGACCACCTGTTTATAATACTGTCCCTCTTCTTCAGAGGGAAAATTATAACTCTGACAATCACTCTGTCATCCATGTCACCTTTGAAGCCTGGAATGATAACCGTCTCCCGAAGGAGGCTGCCGTCATCAAATCCGTAGAACATGCACTTATGTTCTAAAACTTCTTCCTTATGTTTCTCCAGAATTGGATTAATACAAACTTATTGCATCTAGTGCAAAAACAACATCTGGTGTGGTACTTGACATCTCATGATTGACTCAATTGCCTAAGCAAGTGATCTGCCAATCATGTACATCCCTCTCCCCTTTAGTCTGTAAGACACCTTTAGAGAGGGTGACTCCATCACCTGCAGGTACACCACCATGCCAGGAGTCATCTATTCTAAAAACCATTAGAATACTGTCAAAGTACCCACATTGGGAAACTACACAAATCCAGATCTAAAACCATAGATCTAGAAACCAGAATGTCAAATATTATATCCATATCCTATCTGGAGAAACAACTGTGTGACGACCACAGTACAACCGATCGTAGTATAGGAATTTTACTTCCTACTCTGTGTATGACATCCAAATACCAGGACATCACACCCTACTACCTTCTTAACAGATCCATCCCCTATTCTGATGAAGTCAAACCCATGACTGTCACATCAAAATTAGATGATCAATCTCCGCTATAACTGCTCTAGTCTATAAATAGACATAAGCTACTTTCCCACTATGCTTCCGCTGCTCCTACTGACCACAGCAACCCTCCTACCGGGTCTCATAGCCTGGAACAACAGTAGTGTCAAGTCTGGGTAGATAAGAACCTCCCTGTCACCGTCCTTAAGGCTACCGGAGTACCTCTCAGGTGTCTGAGGTTACCCACCAAATCTGCGGAGTGGCTAATGGAATGTCAAACCTGATTGAATCTTTAGGTCCTATTAAATTTTCCGTAATCGTTTGCGGTTCTGGAATCACTTCCAGTTCTACCATACTCCCACTACTGTTTTCTGAAAAAATCCATTTTACTAAAAATGTGGCGAGTCAAGAACAATATCACTATTGATCTCCCAGATGGTAGAAAGTCAACCCTCGTCATAGCCTGGGCCAACCCACAAACTGCCATTATAGAAACGTGCCCTGAGTTATCCAGAGTCTGGTTTTAAGCATAAGCCGGACAACTCCCCGTACCTTAACATCGTTAAGATACGAACCATTCTATATCCAATATAGAAACTTTGGCACTTATTTAATTGGAACTAGATTCAAATCATGCAGCTGTCTCCAGTGCATATCAACTTTAATGGAGAGAGGCTAATCAGTATTACCCAACTTAGGAATCCATCCAATTATGAGTAACCTGAAAGAGAAACAAGTTTCTCAAAACTTTTACTATCATCTGAATACCAATCACAAGTATCTACATCTTCGATCTCTTTGAAAAATCCCGATACTTGCGATATCTGGTTCTCTACTTTATTCTTATACCCACAACTTCTTAAAACATAGACCTTGTATTTCTACGAAACACTTGTCAAAAAACTAGAGAAGTCATAAGTAAACAGAACATAGTACGAGGACCTACCCCTTTGTCCTGACGGACACAGGACAACATACAATACTCTGTATAAGTCCGCTGAGTTGAATAACTCAAAACCTGTGCGTCGTAGGTTGAAAACTGTACCCAGGCGATTTCCTCAAATATCACCAATTACAACGAATTCCGATATAATGAGGATGATCACCTAATTCCCAATAACTTTCTCCCACTCATCATCTATAAAACCATACAGATATGAGAATGAAACCTGGTGAATACACACCCTGGAGTAAGTATCTAATCGAGAAGACAGTTTTCCTTTAACAATGCACTGAAACATGAAAATATTTCGTAGGGGTATCCTGGTATTCATTGTAATGCCTCTTCCATAATCCAATTCATGACTCTGACCGTATATTTCTTTTCCATCTCTCCAAATCCCTTTATTTGTCTTTAGTCGTTACCTTCTATACACCATCGTTAGGCTAAATGGTTTTCTTCCTTCCCTACCGTTCGGCACCAGCCTATGGTTTGGAAGAAGACTATCCAGTAAGCATAATAAGTGTACCCTCCTAAACCAAGGAGTACTCGCAACTGAGAGAAGGTGGTGATAAAAGACAACTGAATAATACCTTATTCTTTTAAAGGTGAAACAGGAGTGGCGATGAAGTACGCGGTTTGGTCGTGAATGATAACAATCGCAACTTACTTTGCCCTCTTTCTAATCCCTTTATTTTGTCTTTACATATTACCTTCTGTACACCCTACTTAGGCTAATTGGTTTTCTTCATTCCCTACCTTTCGGCACCTGCCTATGGTTTGGAAGAAGACTATCCAATAAGCGTAATAGGTGTACTCTCTTAAACCAAGGAGCTCTCGCAACCTGAGAGAAGGTGATAATAAAAGACAACTGAATAAACCAATTCTATTTCTCCTGAATCTGGATCCATCCTCGAAGAAGTCCCTTCGAGTTCGTATATAACCATACGATGGATCTATCCAATGGAAGTGGATATCCGTAGTAATACGGGTGTTTTGAGAAATGCAAAGGGTAAAAGAAGGAGTGGCAATGACTTATCCAACTCAGACAATCCAAAAGCCAGTATTTTAAGAAGGTTCGGTCAACTTGGTCACTGAATCATAGTCTAGGTCGGTCAAAAGTCGCTGCCAAAGAGAGAGAGAAAAGAAACACTCTGCGTGCACTCTAACCTAGATCAGAATGGTTATCACTTTATCTAATCCGGAAACCTCCCACTGTACTGTCAAATTCTCCTCCAAACCTGAAAGAAGAATCAATCGGGGTCACCCGAAGAGTAAACCAACTCATCAGTGGGAATCGGGATCCAACTCTCATCGCATGATAACGTGACGGAATCCACTCACGTTATCACACTCCAGAAGGTATGCGCATGCCTGGCAAGTTTCAGTTTCTTTAGAAACTCCCGATATGATTTTTACCCCATGCTCTTATGATCGTGACTAAGGGCCAACCCATCATAAGTCACATATCAAGTTCTTCCCATCATTATCTTGTTAATTTGAACCCACCCGTACTCGCCCTTGACTAAGGGCCAACAAGGTTGTACGACTGTCCCAAACCAACGCATCTATCTATGCAACAAATGAATACCCCAGCAGCTACCAATCACTATGTCCTGGCTAAGGGCCAGACCAACATAGCTTGAATACTACTGACCATCCATATGAAATGACGGAGGGCTACGGCTGGTTTTTGGCGAAAAACCATTAACGTAATGAACTTGATCTCATTGAAGGAACCTGATAGCTTTTTATAAAAATATAGTGGCGAAAACATTTTGCTAAAGAGGTCACTCCCGGTGAAGGGATCTCGGCTCTTTCCTCGTGGAATGAGGTGCAGGATATTCCACTGAATACCACGATGCAAAGCAACTGTAATCGACTATAGTGAAGTTATTACCCTGACGCAAACTTCTGTCCAAGGGGTCAGTCCCGGTGAAGGGATATCGGCCCTTGCCCCGTCGAATGAGGTGCAGGATATTCCAACCGAATATCACTGTGCATAACAAAAGGAAACGTCTTTGTAATAACACTTTTAAAATTGTTCCAACAACATCCAAACAGGTTTGTTTTACTTTGCATTGATCAGAATCAACGCGGTCCCATCAATAATCACACCAGAAAAGAACGAAAATAAAATGTACGTATATGCCATCCGCATTCGTCACTGGGTCCCGTCATCACCCGTTAGGTTACTTAACTAACGACAAAGCGGGGACTGAACTAGCACGGGTGTAAAACATATACTACATTTAATAGTAGATAAACCAATATACAATAATCGCTCCAGGCGTGATAATATGCAACATTACAGAAAAGTAATAAGCATCACAGAACAATACTGATAATCTGGGATCCTCGAGTTTCACAGAGCCGCTGCTGAAACCCGACGTTCCCCTGTTGTGTGGATAACATGTGCAATGAAACCTAGACCCCTACGGGTGCGGCAAGTTACCCGCCAAAACCTGAAGCGAGGCAGCCCCCTACAACATAGTGAATGGACCACCCAGCACTTCACGGAATCCGGTAATCTTGGGCACCCCTCCTTGGGTCAACCTGTACCCCCTACGAGTGCGGCGAATAGTCTGCCAATTCTAGAGTGAGGCCCCTCTGCCTCTGAAAGCCAAGAGATGCGGACCGTTGCCCCCCAGAACCTGGCTATCCGTGCACTCCGTCGCGGGGCAAAACCTAGTACAGTAATGAAAAATAGTACAACAGGTACATCGACAGTAACCTGGTCGTGCCCCAAAAGAATATTATACAACAGGCAGTGACGGCAGTCCACATGTTGGACGCTCGCCCCGTAATATCAAATGTACAAATAAATCCAAATTGCACTATCATTGCACACTGCTATCCACCACGACAAATCCGCAACATCACAGCACAACACAGAACATTAACGCGAATGTCACGTTCGCAAACCCGTCTAAAAGAACTATAGCAATCAGACGCGGTTTACCGATCAAATGACATTCCCGGTCGGAGATATAATGTAAGCACTGTAAACTAACACGTTTAAATTTCGATCGACTAAATTTCCCGAAGTGGGCCCCACGCAAATCTGCTGCACAGTAAAAAACACTGGGCCCAATAAAACAGTTCCAGAAACCACAATTTCCAACATAGAATTCACTGTAGAAAATTGACTAAGTGTTCTCACTTTCCTGCGGCGGATCCGCGGCCAAACCCTATCTTGGGCCGCGGATCCGCGGCGGAACAATGGAATCACTTGGTCGAATTTCTCCAGTATTCCTCAAAAACCCTGCTTGATTTTCTGGTATGGTCAAAATTATTTTTAGACCAGTTTGAAAATTAACAGAAACTTTAATACTAGAAATTGCGATTTTCGAAAAATCCGTTCGATCAATCTTTTAAACGTGTTAGCACAAGTTAGTAAAGCTTAATGGCGTGGCTCTGATACCATGTAAGTCAACGGTAGCGCCCCGGCCGTCAATCTGACGCCAAATGCGGAACAAAAACTTTTATAACTGGCGCTATCGCATACTATAACCCGGATCTGCCATTAACGCTAAACTAACAATCTACAAAGAGGGAAGAAAGGTTATACCGAACGATCCGAGTCCTTCGTTCTTTAACCATCATCCCACGCTCCGTTGCGGCTGCTCCGATCTCGTCGATCTCCGATCTCCTCGTCCAGGTGGCACCACGTCATCGGATCTTTAAATGGGCTCCCGCCTCTGACTCGAGGCAACTCGGTCGTCAAGTTTGCCAAAAGAGACGACCAAGAATGATGTAGAGAATGAGTAGAAGACTTTGTCTCGCTTCGTCCAAAGCCATGGACGAACAGTTAATGAAGTTGCCATAGGAATCGGGTGATGGAATGAAATGAGCTGTGAAATTCCATACACCGAAACTATCATAATCTTTTTAACCAAAATGAATCCAATCAAGTGAATGAGAGAGAGGAGGGGGCCGGCCATATATAAGGAGGTAGGGGGTGAGTGTGGGAGAGGGGGGGTGACAATAAGAGAAAATATCAAGTGTGAACACAAAGTGTGAACACAATTAATAAAATGATGAATCATTAACCTAGTCATCATGCATTAATGGAATCATTAAATGCAACCATGACTCACTAAACACCTCACCACTTCTAGAAACTTCTAGAAGCATCCACACTCATCTCAAGAAAAGATAAATCTGTATTTAACCAAATGTTAAATACGGCTGATAGAAAACTGGAAACTGGCAACTTCCAAAAGTGATCCCGAAACGAATTTCAGGATAACCCCGTAACTGTATAAATATACCCGCATTTGTATTACGACCGAATACAAATGCAGCTGAGACAAAGATATTATATCTACTCTGTATAATACATGGATCCGGCTTAAACCAAAGCCCATCAGTATTATCTGCCCGAAATATGACACGTGCGTAAACACACGTGCATTTTCCGAACCCTGCCATAAAACCATACGGCCTCTACAACGTTTCGCCCGAACTTGGGAAACTATCTGTGGGGGACTCTAATGACTCGTCAGTACCATGGCAGTGGGTTTAACCACAAGCCATCAGCGGCACTAGCAATGCGTAACGGCTGCCCATGGACTGACCTCAAGGGAGGCTGATGAGCGAACTCATCCAGAAACCCTACTGAGCCTAACAGTGACAATGTATATACAGTCCGGTCCGTTCGTCTATGAGTATCGCATATCCGACCTAGGGGGCTAGTAACGTCAGACCCCCAATAGCTGTATAAGTCATGTCGAAGACAAGCCCTGAACACCCTGAGATATTACTGGAGTACCTACCAGTAAATCTCACCTGCCTTGGCAAGGACTTGGTGTAATGTCTTTCCTAGACACAGCGCGACCTCCACCCCCAATACCGGGAGAGACGAATCCCCTGTCGATCCGCTCACGTGCCTCCATGTGGATCGGGACTGTACCCAAAAACTACCTGTTTGCACGACTCCTTTGAGCCGTGGTAGGGTAGAAATCAAAGCACAGTGGGAACTCACACGAGACAAATGACGACCTCAGGTCGATGAACTAACATGTACACATGTCACCAGGGAACTGCTATCTGACGATATGTATAATACCAACTAGCAGGTTCCCGGCGAGTCCTGTCCGGTGTACTCATAACCCAATGAGCACCTGTATACATCTTAGGTGATCCAACTGACACCAGTGGCTTGTGAGACCGGCCACCGCTCCTCGTCGGGGTCTCGACTGTATACACTAGTCTACTCCGGAGTATCGATGCCCTGTCTCGAAACTCCCACGACTAGGGACCACGATTAAGGATGAGCTTATAGACTACACAACTCTCACGTACATGATCGCCCTCATACTGTTGGTAGTCAAGCAAGATCCTAAGGGCTCTATCAACGTGTACCAGTGATCAGTCACCTGAACCTGTACACGACTGATAAAGGCAAACCAGATAGCATACTATCATCTCGAGTAAGACTGTCCTACCGGCATAGGTCCTCCTCAATCATTGCAATCACGTACCTGCGATCCAATAATTGACTTTGAGGGCACTATATCCAACACGGACTATTCTTCGGGACCATACTCCCATCCATGAGCTTCAACGCCTCTGTACCGTCACAAGAAGCTCCAAAGAAGTCGATATTCAATCGTCTTGCTACTACTGCAGCCCCTCTCAACGGGTCGCCCAACACCAATGCCTCGGTCTTCTCCAAACTAGGCCAAAACTTCAGTGGGCCCACGATGAAGCTTGTGGTCCCAAAGAAGGTTATTCAAAAGAGAGTAGCCAAACCTGCTTCTGAAGTCATCAAGGCGGCTTCTCCTACCAAGGGGTCGGTCTTCACAAGACTGACCGTCCCAACTCCCACTCCTGCTCCTGCTGCTCAAAAGACATCAGTCTTTAATAGGCTGACACCGGCTACAACCCCTCACCTGAACAGGGAGCAAGACAAGGCCGTCCCCGTCACCGAGCCAATTCCCACAGCACGACATGCTCGACGTCGCCACTGGCGCCAAGTGAGGAAGTCAGGAGGCAACTCCCCTTCCGGGCTAACTCCTCCAGCCCCAACAGCGGAAATTAATGCTGCTGTTCCAACTGGGAACAGCTTTGAACCGCTAAATAAGGTGCGTAGGAATTCTCCTACTGCTGTACTGAAGAGGTCTCCTCCTCCACTGGAAAAGGGTGTGGAAGCAAAGCCAGAACAGCCCCAATCCCGTCAACGGCTGTCCACCAAGATCTATAAAGTCTGGCGGCAGGCCCGAGACTCAGTAATTGATCAAGATCACCCTAGTCGATAGAAAAAGGCAAAGGTTCAACAAGATGAGAACCATCCTGCCAAATCACAAAAAGTTGTCTGGGTGCCCGCTGCGACGCCCCTCTCAACTTCAACTGCTTAAAAGAAAAGGAGGCCGGAGAAAGCCCCTGTGGCTGCGGCAGACCGCGAAGGCATTGAGCCCAAACGCCCCAAGTCTGGGGGCATGATGGTACATATTGTCTACATGCCTTCCGAAAAAGAGGAAAGCCGCACTTCGACGGGCCACCGACCGCTCACCCGATCAATAACAAGGGCTCAGGAACAACAACAGCAGAAGCTTCAAGAGATGCTGACTGCAATGGCCGCACTTACCGGGCCAAAAGAAAGCCTGAAGGCGTCATCAGAACAACGTCATGAACACGAGATTGATGCTGAATTCTTTCGAAGAATGCTCGAAAAGAAGGACAAGGAGGCTGCGGAACAAGCGGCCAATATAAAGCGAATAGCACTTCTCTTCCAAGATATGGCCGGGATGATATTACAGCCGAAACCTCCAGCTGAAGACCCTCTGATCATTATTGAAGACGACAGAGGGGAGACATCGAACCCTCATCCGACTCTTTCAGCAGCCAAGGAGGAAACCATCTCAAAAGCCACGCTTGATGATTACATCGCTCAGCAAATACGAGTTCATCAGGCGAATGAAGCGGCTGGACAAATTGTTAAAACTGGACGACCCTATCCGGGTTGGTACGACCAAATAAAGTACCCGCCGGGATACACGATCCCCAAATTCCACGTATACAAGGGGACGGGAAATCCACATCAGCACGTCGCTCAATTCAGAGCCTTATGCGGCAACACTGGAGGTGACAATAAGCTACTGCTCCGCCGGTTTGTTGGCAGTTTGTCGGAGACGGCATTCGAGTGGTATTCCGAACTCCCAAATGACTCTGTCAAGACATTCGCAGAGATGGAGTTGCTTTTCACCCAGCGTTTCGCAAGCGCTAGCGAACGCACCCCAATAACGGCATTGATCAATGCCAGGGTGAAGCCTGGAGAAACTTGGGTCCAGTATGCGATACGGTGGCGTAATCTATGGTCAAAGCGCGAGCAGCGCATCGAAGAAGCTCCTGCCGTGGGCATGTTCATGGGTACTCTCGACCCTCAAGCGACCATCTCCCAATTCATGATGTTCTTCAAGCCGACCACCTTCCAGGCCTTGATTGACAAGATGGCCCAAATGGACCAGATGGGCCATAGGCCTTCCTCTTCAAAGACAGAGCCTTGGAATGAAAAGGGCAAAGGGAAAGTAACTTTCGTTGCCAATACTCAACAACGGTCGAGCAACTTAAAGCCGGTTGTTCGCCAAACAACGTGGGTCCACACCCATCCCTCGAGGAGAGACTGGGACATCCTTACTCATTTCCCCAGGATAAAATGAGGAAACTGTTCGAGCTGGCAGTGCGCAACAAACTCATCAATCTGCCGGATCCAAAACGTCCGTTGCAGCCAGGCGATGTCAACAATCCTAATTACTGCCCTTACCACCAAGCAGTAAGCCATCCAATCGAAGATTGTTTCGTCTTCAAAGGCTGGATGGAGGACCAATACCAACAAGGCAAGTTCGCATTATCCGAAAATTGGAAGGTGAACCCACCACAACCTCACGCCCCTAAAAAGATGGACATGCCGGGGGCATCATGCTCATTCATAAGGGAAGCCCCATGGGAGGACGTTCTTTCAGCCAAAACGAAAAAAATGCTGAAGGATCTCCAAACATGCCCGGTGATCAGGTGGAAAAATCCACTGGAACCCGAGATCATCGATGGAATGCTGAAACCGCGCCCAACTCCAAAAACTGGTGGTGATGGTCAGAGCGCTCACACCCAGCCGTCAAAGTCTTCGAAGAAGAAGGAGAAGACCAAAAAGCCCGTGAAACCTGGCGACAAGCGCATGGACCTGCAAAAATAGAATGACGCGTTGGAAGAATATAATCAGAAGGCGCGGACCCCAGTCACACTCCAAGAATTTCTCACCCACGTCCTTGTGGACAAAGATGGTGACAATGGAGAAGACTCGTCGGATGAGTCTGAGGATTATGTGGCAAGCTGTCATGTGATCTCTCACTCGTTAATAAACGGTGAAGAAGCTTTGCATGTAGAAAAAACAGGAGCAAATCCTGAGTCTGAACTTCTAGGAACATCAGACGAAATGATTGATGCATTCCTAAACGAAGCCCGTCAGGAAAGCAAAGCCAATCGAAAGCGTGAACTGGCTATATTTGAAAGTGCCAAACGCCGACGACTGGGGGAAAAGGTCGAGACACCCCGACTAGAACAAAGCATCCCTATCGCCAGCAAAAGCAAGCTTAAAGTAAGGAATCAATTCGCTAGGGCCCTGGCAATAGGAATGAAGTTGCTCTCTCTCAAAGGAAATTCCCCTGGTAATATATGTCTTGATGAAGCGGACATACATCCTAACTTCTGCCTATACCATTAAAAGATTGCACACCCTACCGAGGAGTGCATAGCCTTTAAAAACTGGTGGCAGGGATATGTTGCCCATCGACGACACGTTCAACGAGTGAAGCGCAAGGCTCGTCGGGAAAAGGAAAGCACGACAGATGAGCGCGAAAGAATTGTTGGCAACTGTCACATAGCCGACACCAAGGGATCGGAAGTTATCACCTTTGGAAGCGACTCCGACGAAGAAATCGTCCTCAGCCCTCTCTTCAAGGAATCCACCTCCGGCACAAAACAAGCGAAGATTTGCGGCAAAATCTAGCTGCGTAATCGTACGTTGACAAATGACCGAAACGTCGTTAAACTACTCCCAACCCGCGGCATCTTCAGGCTGATGTGGTAAAAATAAATATAAAAAAAACGGTACGTCCACAAGCGAGATGGGCACGGATGAAAACCCGAAAGGGCGCCGTGAGTAAAAACAGCAGGACTACCGGCGATGTTTGTGAAAACCCGAATTGGCGCAGACTTGTAACAAAAAAATGGTACGTCCACAAGCGAGATGGCCACGGATGAAAACTCGAAAGGGCGCCGTGAGTAAAAACAGCAGGACTACCGGCGATATTTGTGAAAACCCGAAAGGGCACAGACTCGTAAAAAAACAAAAAAAAACGGTATGTCCATAAGAAAAATGGGCACGGATGAAAACCCGGGAGGGCTCTGTGAGTAAAAACAGCAGGGCTACCGGCGAGTTTTGTGAAAACCCGAAAGGGCGCAATCTCGTTAAAAGACACTTGCAAGGTCCTCTCGACCTTGTAATGGGAAACCACCTGCGTGAGATCCTAACGACTCACAAGGGAGCAACACACTAAGGGATCCCCACAATTCCTAAGGAGAAATTACACTTGCAAGATCCTCACGACTCGTAAGGAGAACCCTCTTATGAGACCCTTACGGCTCATAAGATTCAAAAATCTTAAATTACAGGGACCTGAACCTGTTCTTAAGCGCCCCCCAAGCTCCAATACTGCCCTACAAGCGGTTCAATATTGACCCTTGTATACAATCCATGGGCACGAATGAACATTTCCCTAACAGAGTCCTACCAGCGACTAGGGATATGCTCACACGGTGAACAAACACTTGTAAATCCTCTGGACTTATAAGGAGAAACCACTCTTATAAGATCCTTACGACTTATAAGAGAACACACGCTTAGGAATCCTCACGATTCCTAAGAAGAAAACGCACCTACGAGATCCTCATGACTCGTAGGGAGAAATACCTTTATGAGACCCTTACGGCTCATGAAGTCAAAAGCCTTAGTCGACAGGATCCTAACCCTGTTTGCTAAGCCACCTTTGTTCGATATCGACAGAGGCAAATGATGATTCGCTCCTGGCAATATCCCAGTTGTAGCGATGCTGATGCCAAAATCGGTGTTTAATTCCAAGCTTGCAGCGAAAAGCTAACGAGCCACACATGCATACGAAATAGCCGAAATGATGGGGCAACTTGCAACGAAATCAGCAAGTAAAAATGTATGCATACAAAAACAACCGAAATGATTGGGCAACTCGCAATAAAAAGCAGTGAGTAAAAAGGAAAATAGCCAAAATGATTGGGCACCGCGAAAAATAGCCAAAATGATTGGGCAATCACGATTTTCGCGATATAAAAATCTGAAATGATAGAGTATCGCGGAAAGAATAAAAATGATGAAAGAATGAAACTTTTTGCCCTACAGGTGAGATCACATCGATCCCAGTATACAATCCAGGGGAACAAACAAAGAGGGAACCATACCTTCCCGACAGGCTCCATTAGAAAGCGAAGCCAAATCTCGACGGTTCATAGACAACCTAGAGACAATCTCGACATTTGTCGCAATATTGCAGACACAATGTCAGCAAATGAAGCAAAAGAAGATCCTTAGCTTCAGGGGCTCGACGTCAACATCGACAACTTAGAGATCACCAACGGCGTTTCTCCTCACTCCAACCAGATGCAGACGTGACGTTAACAACCGACCTCAGAGTCGCAACGAAATGAAACCATGGCAAAGTCCCTAGTTCCAAATCTCAATGGCCACATCTACAGCCTGGAGACCAACAACGGTGGACCTCCTCATTCCAGCAGGACACAGATGTTACACCATCAAACGGAGCCACGGCATAGTCCCTAGTTCCAAATCTCGACGGTTCACAGACAACCTAGAGACCATCTCAGCATTCGTCTCGTTACACCAGACGCACTGTCAACAACGGCGTTCCTTCGCAGTCCAGCAGGATGCAAATGCAACGTCAACAAAAGACCTCACGGTCGAAACAAAGCGGAGCGACGGCAAAATCCTAGCTCCACCTCAGCATTCGTCTCGATACAGCAGACGAGATGTCATCGACAGCGTTCCTTCGCAGTCCAACAGGATGCAGATGCAATATCAACAAAAGACTTCACGGTCGAAACAAAGCGAAGCGACGGCAAAATCTCAGCTCCACCTCAGCATTCGTCTCGATACAGCAGACGAGATGTCAACGACAGCGTTCCTTCGCAGTCCAGCAGGATGGAGATGCAATGTTAACAAAAGACCTCACGGTCGAAACAAAGCGGACCGATGGCAAAATCTCAGCTCCACCTCAGCATTCGTCTCGATACAGCAGACGAGATGTCAACGACAGCGTTCCTTCGCAGTCCAGCAGGATGCAGATGCAACGTCAACGAAAGACCTCACGGTCAAAAAAAAGCGGAGTGACGGCAAAATCTCAACTCCATCACAGCATTCGTCTCGCTACAGCAGACGTAATGTCAACAACGGCGTTCCTTCGCAGTCCAGCATGATGCAGGTACAACGTCAACAAAAGACCTCACGGTCAAAACAAACGGAGCTACGGCAAAGCCCCTATTCCAAATCTCGATGATTCCCAAACAACCTAGAGACCACCTCGACATTTGTCTCGATACAGCAGACGAAATGTTACTACAGCATCCTTCCTCCAACCGGATTCAGACGTGACAAAGCAATTGAAGCAAAGGCCAAATTCCTAGCTTCAGGGTCTTGAAGGCAACTCATATAAAACTTGAAAGACTATCGGAGATCATCCCACATCAGCACGGAGTGGTCACCACCTCGACGTTCGTCTCGATACAGCAGACGAGATGTCACTACAGCGCCTTTCCTCCAACAGGATTCGGACACGCCAAAACAAACGAAGCAAAGGTCAAATTCCTAGTTTCAGGGTCTTGACGGCAACTCATATAAAGCCTGAAAGACAATCGGAGATCATCCCGCACCAGGACGGAGTGGTCACCACCTCGACGTTTGTCTCGATACAGCAGACAAGATGTCACTACAGCGTCCTTCCTCCAGCCGGATTCAGACGCGACAAAGCAATCGAAGCAAAAGCCAAATTCCTAGCTTCAGGGTCTTGACGGCAACTCATATAAAGCCTGAAAGACAATCGGAGATTATCCCGCACCAGCACGGAGTGGTCACCACCTCGACGTTCGTCTCGATACAGCAGACGAGATGTCACTATAGTGTCCTTCCTCCAACCGGATTCAGACACGACAATCAAACAACGGAGCCACGACAAAATCCCTAGTTCCAAACCTCGACGTTTCACCAACAACCTAGAGACAACCGCGTCATTCGTCTCGATACAGCAGATGCAATGCCAACAAACGAAGCGAAGGCCAAATTCCTAGCTTCAGGGTCTTGACAGCAACCCATATAAAACCTGAAAGACTATCGGAGATCATCCCACACCAGCACGGAGTGGTTATGACTCATCGGGGCTCTCCAAAATGAGCCTAACCTCAAGTAAAAAGCGGCATGGCAAAATTCCTAACGCTCGCTCTTCCGACGGTTAAACTGCCTAGGAGGGTTGCTTGAAGACGTCTTGTCCAGCCCCCGAAGGGATCAGAGACACGACAGTCGCAAGGCTACTCGAACAGCAAGGTTGCCTATCGAGGAATACATCAGCCAACGCGACGGTACGATGGACAAAACCCTAGTACCACAGACCCTAACGGACCTCTGTCGTAAAGAGCATAGGTTAACTGTGGCGTTAGGATATCCTTGCGAGAACTTCTCGATTCGTCTCGACTCGTAGGGAAAAGCCTTAGGCAACGGGGATAAAAAAACCCGTTTCCTAAGCACTGCGGCCCTGCAAGTTGGTCCAAAACGGACTCTTGCATACTATTCACGGACCACACTCTCCAAAGTCGAATCTCGACAAGGAGGGAAACAACCACTTACGAGTCCTCTCGACTTATAAGCGGGAAAATTCTCTTATGAGATCTTTACGACCCTCAAGAGAAAACACACTTAGGAATCCTCACGACTCCTAAGGAGAAAAGACACCTACGAGATCCTCACGACTTGTAGGGAGAAAAGTCTTTATGAGACCCTCACGGCTCATAAAGTTGAAAAGTCTTAGGTGGCAGATCCTACCCATGTCTCCTAAGCCATCACTGCCCTGCAAAGAGGTCAAGATGGACCATCTATGAGCCACACTTGCCAAAGCTACATGCCACTGAAATGGAGAACTTACTCATGAGCGTATAAACTACTTCACGCTAGAGTAAGACATAAAGAAATAGAAGGGTGCGGCTCATGAAGTTGAGAGTTTGAACTATATCTCTTAAGAGTCGAGATTTGAGTCAATGATAAATGACGACGCTTGTGTCCGCTCGTTATCTTCTCAGATCAAGATTCTGAAAGTTATATACCAACCAGAAAATGGTCATACGCC
Source organism: Agapanthus africanus (assembly GCA_030015575.1). NCBI lineage: Eukaryota > Viridiplantae > Streptophyta > Magnoliopsida > Asparagales > Amaryllidaceae > Agapanthus > Agapanthus africanus. The sequence goes on along the minus strand of CM057338.1, from coordinate 339,858,790 downwards.
ATGCATAACTTTGCACTACTTCAAGCACGTACAATCTTAAGTGGGCAAATTAGTGGGGGGCATTTGTTCCCGCCAAATTTCTGCACAAAAGAGCCCAAGGCATCAAATGGCAGTGATACGCTTAAGAAAATATGAACCTGTATTTTCCGGGCTGTATTTTGACAAAATCATAAATGAAAAATAGCTAAATTCTGATGGTATTGAAAGCATCTCGAAAAAACCTTCGATTTGATATATTATGGGTCTCATAATTCATCCGGGATCAAAGGTTATGAGCAAATATCTATGCACATGTGATCTAAGGAAGAAGATGCGAACCAGTATTTTCCAAGCTGTATTTTGATAAACTCTGGAATGAGAAACAGCTAAATTCTGATGGTATTGAAAGCATCTCGAAAAAACCTTCGATTTGATATATTATGGACCTCATAATTCATCCGATATCAAAAGTTATGAGCAAATGTCTATGCACATGTGATCTAAGGGAAAAAATGCGAACCAGTATTTTCCGAGCTGTATTTTGACAAACTCCGGAATGAGAAACAGCTAAATTTTGATAGTATCGAAAGTATCTCGAAAAATACTTCGATTTGATATATTATGGATCTCATAATTCATCCGAAATCAAAAGTTATGAGCAAATGTGCTATGCACGTATAATCTAAAGTAATGCTCTACTATATGAGGAATGCATTTTTAGTCCCACATCGGGAAAAGGAGAGATGGCTTCTCTACCACTCCCATATAAATAAAAGAGAATACCTCTTAGAAAGGGTAGAGTTCAATCCTGAAAGGATTCAATACTCAAAGGAGCTTAGTTCTCCATAGGAGCTTAGTTCTCCATATATAGAAGCCCTGCTTCTCCTCATAATGCGCATGTGCGCTACGTGCAACGCACGTGTGCCCGCCACGCGCGCACCACGTGCAACGCACGTGTGCGCCATATGAGAACATTTAATAATATTAAAAGGAGCTTAGTTCTCCATAGGAGCTTAGTTCTCTATATATAGAAGCCCTGCTTCTCCTCATAATGCGCATATGCGCTATGTGCAACGCACGTGTGCCCGCTACGCGCACACCACGTGCAACGCACGTGCGCCCCACATGAGAATATTCAATAATATTAAAAGGAGACTCGTTCTCAATAGGAGCTTGCTCCCCCCATAATGCGCATATGCGCAAGCTCCATGTGCGCTACGTGCAAATATGAGCCCCCAACACGTGCGACGCATGTGCGCGAACGCAAAGAATCCTTTTTCAGCAGCGAGAAGCTTAAGCTCCAGCCTGTTCTTCCCCCTAATGAGTGAGACATGGTTCAAAGGGTACATCCCTCCACACCTTCGATATATGGCACTGTAATCTCTCAGTGTCGTCGGAGAGGTGGTGGGTCCCAACGACCAATGATCCTTCTTTCTAAAATACAAAAAAAAGGAGAAAAAGATATAGAGAGATACAGAAAAGAGAAAACTCTCTGAAAAATTTGAAAGGCACGGCCTTTTGATGAACCGTAGGTTCTTGGATCTTGAGGTAGAACCTCTTTTGAACAAGAAAACCTCCAACCGACTTTGGTTCAAGAGTACATCTCTGAACTCCTCTGATATCTGTCGTTGTAATCCTTCAACGTCGTCAGAGAGGTGACGGGTCCCGACGGCCATGCATTCCATGGACCACCATATCCCTAAACTGGCAATCGACCGCAAAGTCTCTAAACTAAACAATAGAGTCTAAATGCTCTCTTGCCGGATCTAAACGATCCCGTTAAGTCGATCTTAGTCTTAAATTAGACTAACGTGTCCTTAACAAACGTTTAAGTTGATCTTAGTCTCAAATAAGGCTAACGTATCCTTAAACCAAAACCCCAAACCCCAAATCTAAGAAAATACGGATTTGGGCTAATCCACGTCCTACGGGCGACAACATAAATTAGTCTCCGTATACAATCCACGGGCAACCACAAACAAAACAAACACCCACGACACGAAGTGACCATCTGGAGAAGGAGAAAGTTGTTACCGCGATACGGTAGCGTAATTAACTGCAGGGGCTTGCGCCTGCAGGGAAGAGCGTCCCCACAATCAAAAACCCCTCAAACGAGGGGGAATCTGACGAAGTCTGCTACATCGGCCGCATCCGTTTAAACCTTCGATACATGGTGCCATAAATCAACTTGGCATCTTCGGAGAGGTGGACGGATAGCACCAAATAGTATCTGCCCCCCAGATTCTCAGGCAAAACAGTCCGTCTTCCCGGTTTCCGACGGTAAACAACGACAACGGACTGTAATGTTCTTAAACTAAAACGTCGCCTCAAACACGACGATAATAGACCGAGATGTCCCTAAACTAACAACGGACCGTAATGTCCTTAAACTAAAACTTCACCTCAAAAATGGTGATAATGGACCACTACGTCCGTATACTGGCAATGGACCGAAATGTCCCTAAACTAGTGCTCCGCCTCAAACATGGCGTATCGCCCCAAATACGGCGATATCTTCTCTAGGGATCTATGTTGCAATCAAAGCTCCAACGGCAAAGACTGCAACCCAAATTTTAAAAAAAAAAGGTACGTCCGCAAGCGAAATAGGCACGGATGAAAACCCAAAAGTGCGCCGTGAGTAAAAACAGCAGGGCTACCGGTGAGCTTGTGAAAACCTGAAAGGGCGCAATCTTGTTGTTTAAAAAAAAGGTACGTCCATAAACAAAATGGTCACGGATGAAAACCCGAAAGGGTGCCGTGAGTAAAAACAGCAAGGCTACCGGCGAGCTTGTAAAAACCTGAAAGGATGGAATCTCGTTGTTAAAAAAACGGTACGCCCACAAGCGAAATGGGTACGGATGAAAACCCGAAAGGGCGCCGTGAGTAAAAACAGCAGGGCTACTGACGAGCTTGTGAAACCTGAAAGGGCACAATCTCGTAAAATTTTCACTTATGAGATCCTCTCGACTCATAAGTAGAACTCCCCTTATGAGACCCTCACCGTTCATAGGATTCAAAGTCTTAAGTTACAGGGATCCAAACCTGTTCTTAAGCCGTCGTATCCCCCAAGTTGCCCTACAGGCGGTACAATACTGGCCCTTGTATACAATCCATGGGCACAAATAAACGATTCCCCCACCTAGTTCCACCAATGACGAGAAATATCCTTATATGGTGAATGACACTTGTAAGTCCATGTTCACCGCCGAAAGACGCGACCGGGACGTTGGGACATCTGGCCTGAATTTTGGGGGCAGATGCTATTTGGTTTTATCCGTCCACCTCTCCGAAGATGCCAAGTTGATTTATGGCACCATGTATCGGAGGTTTGGAAAGATGCGGACGTTGTAGCAGACTTCGTGAGATTCCCCCTCGCTTGCGAGGGATTTTTGATTATGGGTACGCTCTTCCCTGCAGGCGCAAGCCCCTGCAGTTAATTACGTTATTGGGTTACGATAACCACTTTCTCCTTCTCCAGAAGTTCACTTCGTGTCGTATGTGTTTGTTTTATTTTTTGTTGCCCGTGGATTGTATAAGGAGACTAATTTGTGTTATCGCCCGTAGGGCGTGAATTAGTCCAAATCCGTATTTTCTTATATTTGGGTTTGGGTTGGTTTAAGGATCGTTAATCTTATTTTAGATTAAGATCAACTCAAACGTTTGTTGAGGAGACGTTAATCAAATTTTAGACTAAGTTCTACTCAACAGGATTTTCTTTAGTTTATAGGGACATTGCGGTCCACAATTTAGTTTTTAAGGACGTTGCGGTCCGCAGTTTAGTTTTAAGGACATTGCGGTCCAAAGGGTTTAGTTTTAATGACATTGCGGTCTAAAGTTTAAAGACATCATAGTCCGTGGAATTTAGTTTTTAGGGACGTTGCGGTCCGCAATTTAGTTTTAAGGACGTTGCGGTCCACTGGGTTGTTGGTTTGGGGGGTATACCAAGAATTATTGGTTATTGGGACCCTCCACCTTTCTGAAGACATTGAAGAATTACAATGACATGTATCAGAGGTGTGAAGGAATGTACCCTTGAACCAATGAATGTTCATCAAAGATTTGATAACCTTGTTTGGGACTAAATCCAATTTAGAAAAAGACCTATGGGCTCGGTCGATTTTGGGGTTTGGCCAACCTTGGGCTCAGACCACTTAGTCTTTGTTATTTTCCTTTTTTTATAAAGTGTTAGACACTTGCTAGGACACAGTCCTTTCTCTGTGCACATAATGCTAAACATTTATGTGAGTACTGACACCCACTTTCTTTTTGTTTTTTTATGAGTGTTGAACACTCTTCATGGCGCTAGGCTCTTCTTGAGAAGCGCAGAGCGCTCTGTGTTAAGTAGCGCCTGCATGAGGGACACGTAGGGAGCTTGGCGCTGAGCGCCAACATTTGAGCTCTTTTTATTTTGAGCAGTGCCCACGTGAAGGGCACATGGAGCGCTTGGCGCTGAGCGCCATCATTTGAGTATTGAGCGCTCTTTATTGAACAGCGCCCACGTGAGGAGCACGTGGAGCACTCGGTGCTGAGCGCCAGACTTGGAGTGCTAAGCACTTCTTATTAAATAGCGCCCATGTGAGGAGCACGTAGAGCGCTCGGCGCTGAGCGCCAGATTTGAGTGCTAAGCACTTCTTATTAAATAGCACCCACGTGAGGAGCACGTGGAGCGCTCGGTGCTGAGTGCCAGATTTGAGGGCTAAGCACTGAGTTTTTTTGTTCTACCCAATTCAATTCTCTGAGAATTTGGTTCTCCCTTCTGAAAGACTTCGTCTTATAAATCTGAGATCTAGAAAAAGAACTAGGTTCTTTTGATGTGAGAGTTAAACTCTCAGATGTGGAGGAGATGCTATGATCTCTATTCTTTTTATGAAAGACTTTGTCTTATAGATTTGTGATCTAAAAAAAGAACTAAGTTCTTCTGATGTAAGGGTTAAACTCTCAAATATAGAGAAGATGTTATGATCTCACTTATTGTTATTTATCTTGAAAAAAAATCTTCTTCTTAGAGTTTTTTTCTTCTCTTTTTTCTTTTTTGAGGATTTGGAGTTTATAGGGGGTTCTTCCGTGCAAGACTTGAAGTCTTGGGTCCTTTATATAGGGAAGGCTGATTTGTTGAATCAATTAAGGAAATCTCTCATTGAGAGATTTCCTAATTGATTTGTGGAATTTATCCACCGTTGGATCTTTGATCCAAGGACTTCTGTTTTACAGAAGACATTTTTCTTGTTTTTAACAAGATCGGGAAATATTTTCCCCAAATAGAACCTATTCAGTATCTTAGTGATTTTTTAATCACCATTGGATCTTTGATCCAACGGTGCTCTGATTTACAGAGCACAATCTTTCTTGTTTAGAAAGATTTAAGGAGTATTTCCTCAATCAGAATTTAATTCTGTATTTTGGTGATTTTTAATCACCATTGGATCTTTGATCCAACGGCAGAGAACATTTAGTTCTGGCGCTGGCGCTCTTGTGCTTTACACGTGGGGCGCTGCCTCAGAGTCTTTGACTCATGGCGCTGGCACTCTTGGCGCCGGCGCTCTCATGCTTTGCACGTAAGGCGCTACCACAAAGGCTTTGACTCATGGCGATGGCGCTCTTGGCATTGGCGCACTTGGCATTGGCACTCTCATGCTCTGCATGTGAGGCACTGCCTCAGTTCAAATATCAAATTTTGAACAGATTCCTGCTCTCTTGGGGGGAAACAAATGCCCCCCACCTTTGCGCTCACGTGGCTCACACGTGAGTGCAGCAGTGGCAGCCTTTCCACTGTTGGATTTTCTTGGAAGTTGAATCGGCTTCCCCTGCCTATAAGTAGGGCCTTTGGCCCTTGAGATGACTGCTTGTTCATCTTATTGCTTTCTTATTCTTGAGAATTTAATTCTCCTTCAGAGCTAAGCTCTCTGCCTTAAGAAACTCTTCTAGAGTCAGAATCTTGCCAAAAATTTTGGTAAGGATCAAATCTTTGAAGGAATCATTTCATATTCTAGGGTTTTACCCATAAGGCTCTTCTTAGATCATAGATCTTAAAGTGGATTTTAGGGTTTCTTAACCCGTTAAACGAAAACAGAGCTTTGCTCTTCTTAGATCATAGATCAAAAATTCTTCTTTTAGGGTTTCTTAACCCATTAATGAAGAACTCTTAGAGTTCGTTTTGCAGATCTTAGAGATCTTGGAGTTTTTAACTCAGTAAAAGTTTTGCTTTTTAGGGTTTTTGATGGATTACTCCACCATTTTCAAAGAGCATGGCTCTTTATAATTTTTGGGGGAATTTTTATTCCCTTCATCATTAATTTTGACAGATGTCACTCCTGTCTGCAGAGCGTTGCTCTCGAGGGAGTTTAACTCCTTGGCCCGAGGGGTCTCTCATTAAACGAGAATCCTTTTTGGGATTTCTTCGTTAATGAGTGGTTGTCTCATCAATGATAAGCCGGCACCTTAATTTTGCGGGTCCCCTTTGGTCCCTTTCCACAGCATTGCAGTGCGGTATAAATTTAAAGTACCAAGTATCAGAATTGAACTGTAGCCTTGACAGCTAACTCTTGTTCTTTTTCACGCAGGTACTATGTCTTTGGACACTTCTTTCCCATTTGTTCGTCCTGAGAGCGCATTTGCTGACGCGCCCGTGGATAGGGAAGTCTTTGCGCTCATTATGGATATTGACCCGGAGCAGAAATCTCTTCATCTATAGGGGTCGTGGTATAATCAAATTATCCAGGGTCGACGTAGTTTCTCTTGTGCCGCACCCTCAGAGCCCATTTCAGCGATTCATTATGCTGACTCACCCCCAGTGAAGTACGCTGTAGAGGAGGTCAACTGGACCTCAGAGGGTTGCCTTCAGCCTTCGATGACCTCAATACCTGTACAGCCGCCGATGGCTTTGGATATTTTGGGGCGGCGCATATGTCAAGGCGAATCGCACCCCTGGGGATAAATGTATATGATTGGCTTGACTCCTCTCCATTCAGTTAGATATTTGCAGTAGGCTCGGTACATCTTGTCAGCGAAGAAATCACTGCTGCGGAAGCTCGGGTTGTACCCCGCAATTTACATGTCTCTTTTCCAGTATCCACGCCCCCTGTATGGTAGGTCAAAGCTTTTTTGGAGCAATGGAATATCCCGACTCACACCTTCCTTCTATCAGATCGGGAAGTTTCAATCTCTTTGGAGGAGTTCGTGGAGATCTCCGGCTTACCCGTCAGAAGGGAACGTTACGAGGAGCTACTTCCTCCTAACGAGTACATCTTTGCCACCAAATCAGTGGTAATGGGCCTTACCCCGGAGAATGCCATTCAATACCGATTCCCGAGTTTGATCAATGTGTTGAACATTTACGAAAGTCTATTTATAGAGTCCGGAAGGCATGGAGTCAGCTTTGCAGACTTCATCGCTCGCTTTCTTCATCCGGAGGTCTTATCAAAGCAAGCTGCGATGTTCTCCAAGCTTGACAATCCATTTGGTTTTGGTTTGGATAACCAACCGACGGCGGAAGCAGATTTAAAAAACTTCTTTATTCCGGATACCACGGTTGTTCCTTTCACAGAGCTTGCTGCCTCAGACGTCGATGAAGAGACGTTCTTGCTGGGGTTTATTGGCTTATGGTTGAACTGGTTCGTGCTTCCGATGCACCCTCGTTATATGAGGTCAGCAGTCTTTTACCCAGCCCACCGCATGGTTGCGGGAACACGAGTGGCCGTCGGGATTGCTGGGTTGGCTCACTTGTATCATGGTCTCGGCTTAACGGCAGACACTACTCAGCCAAGGGTACAGCCTGTAACTTTCCCGCTGCACTATTTCACGTCGTGGATTGAGTTACATGTGCTCGGCGCTTTTGGAGTTCACAAACGGCCCCTCTTCTTCGACAGTTATAATTTCCCTCGGATTATGCACTTAGTCGACGCTTCCGCTTTAAATCCGTCACAGCGGGAGGCTCGGGGTCTGGTCCTTCGCCCACGTACAGTTGGAGATAGCATGACCTTCGTCGATAAAGTTTTAACTATCGGCAAGGAATCCACTAAAACGGTGAAGCCGCTGCGCGACACTTTTAAAGACGGGGCTCCTACCTTGACGGCTCGGGAGATTCTGCATCTGTACTCGATCAGGCCTGGCTTTTTAGTATTCAGGCAGAACGACTCGCGCTGTTCATGAGGTACAACCCGCATAGTTTCGCTCAACAGTCTAGCTACAATCAAGTTGCCCCGCTAGAAGCTTTTTTAGCTGAAGCTGTCGCTACGGAAGAGGGTATCCGCAACCCGCTACACCATTTCATGCGGCTGAACACCGGGTCCAACTTCTTTATCAGCGAGCCGAGCTGCATTCCGAGAATCTCGAACGCATACGTGGCGTGGTACTCGCATGCGACGAGTGCTGTCATTAGGAAAGAAAGGCGGTTACTGCTTGATCACAAAGGTGCAGCCCCTGCTAGTAGTCCCACTGTCCCCTTGAAGGAACGGACCATTGTTCATCCTTCCGTAAGAGAAGCTGGTACGGTTGTGGTCCCGCGTGCCTTCCCCGAGAAGCCTCTACCCCGTGTTCCTACAGAAACGGCAGCTGTAGCATCCCTGGAGTCTGGGGCGGGTACGGAGATTGGGACTCGTCGACCAAAATTGCCCGCCAAGCGCAAGATCCTGTCATCGGCCGCTGGCGCCCTCTCGCAGAAAAAGAAGAAGTTGCTCTTTTCTGCTGACGTTGTAATTCGTCCAAGAGCTCGATGCTCCCTACAGCGAAGGCTTGTGCGAGTACGGGACTAATGAGGATCTATTTATTGCGCCTGCAGATGATACTGATCTTCAAGCTGCCCTTGTGGCTTCCGAGTGACTGGCTCGCGATGAAGAAGCACTGATCACTATCGCACAGTCAGTTAGACTTCAGTTATATCTTTCCGCGGTTATCTTTTTTCTATTATGCTTTTACTGACGCTTTCTTCTTCAACAGGTATCTCTACCGAAGAGGCTCTCGTGGCTTCCCTCAAAACATTTGAGGAGGAAGAGAGGCTCCACGCTTCTTTGGGTCTCGGTATAATTCTGCTCATCGTGCCTTCATTCCCTTTTTTCTTTATTCGTGGTTTGACCATCTCCTTTATTTTTTTGCAGGGACTACCTTGACTCGGGTTATTCCAAGTGTAGTACTAATCCCGAGCGGTGATGTAGCGTCGCTTCCAGAGCCGGCTATTATGGCCCTGACTCCCATAACATTACCGCAGGAGGCTTCGCTCAAGCATCCGATGACAGAAGCTATAACGGCTCCGGAGGCAGAGCTTGGTTCGGACGATGACGTCCCTTTGACGGAGGTCTTGAGGAGATCACTTCTCACCGCTCAAACCGAAAAGAAGCGTAGGAAGCGCGCGGCGAGGGAACATGATGCCATCTTGGCTGTGGGTGCAGGTTCAAGCACTACTCCATCTATTGCTATTTTGTCAGAGGGTGCTCCGGCTGCCCTGTCTACCGCCCACAGACAGGTTGTGCGCGCGGCTCGGGAGGCAACCGAGGATATTTTTCCAGGTAACGTAATGCTGAGTATTTTATTAGAACTTAATCTTCAAATTCTTATATACTATATCCTGCAGGGCCAAGTCCTGGCGATGAGATGGCAGGTGAGATGACGACGACCACAGAGCCTGAAACGGCTACTCTCTCTCGGGAGTCTGGGACTGCCCAAACTGCCGCTCTTTCCCCTTGCGGCTCCCTGATATCGGCGGGCATCGCAAGCGTCACAACGGCTCTTATCAAATCAGGGGATGAAGCCACGGGCGCCGAAACTATTCCTCTGAATGAGAGCGAAGAAGCTGTAACGCCCGGTGATACTTCCGTTGCGGTTTTGGTTGATGACCCGTCGGGTAAGTCTTGAGTCATTGTTCTCCTTTCATTTTACAATCCCGTTCAACTTCTTCTGACGATTTTTGTTTGTAGGTGCAGTGAACGTAGAAATTGTTTCATCTGAAGCACCTCCGGTCGCCACCATGACGGTTGTTGTTCCTTCGCCTTCTCCTATGTCCTCTGGAATGCTGGAAGGTACGGGTTTGCGGTTTATCGATTTCACTGTAGGTATCATCCTCCTTGCACTGACAGTATATTGTCATACTTTGCAGGAGTTCTTTTTGACCATCTGTATCATATGCTGAACCCGCATTTCTCCTTCCAGTCGGATTTCATTCCGCCTACTAATATTGGTTAGTATATCTTTCAGCTATTTTCTCCTTTTTATGAATAGCCGTATCGTTCCTAAGTCTTCCTTGTATTGATCACAGTGCCACGGATTGGAGGAGGGGACAAGCAAATAGCCTCGCCTCCGGTACTCCCAACTCTGCCACCTGCCACAACCGGTATAATAGACTCCATTGCTCGTGTATTTTCTTTACCCTCTGAGTCGACATTTGACCATAATTTGTTTTTGCAACAATCGCACCGGCTCCAGCTCCCTTTGAGTCTCGCATCCCAATACCGGCAGGGCCCTTTACTAGACGCCCATCTTCCAGAGGTGCTGCGACTAGTCTACGAATGTTGAGCGAATTCGTTGAGGATCTTGACGCCGAGGCCCTCGCATTCGCTGCAGATTTTGCTGCTGAGGTTAACCCTATGCTGGCGACGCTCGTGAACTTCTATGACGAAGGCATCGTCGAATCTTGGGTTAATTATTGCAGAAAGATCGAGGCTTGCCTGCATGAGATTGAGCTCAAGCATCCCGCTCCTGAAGTATCAGCTTTGAACTATCAGCGGGCTGCATGGGTCGAGAGTAGTGTTCCTTTCATTTGCCATTATGAACAAGAGGCGACCTTGAGGCGAAAGAAACATGAAGTAGCTTCAAGCGAATCTGCTCGGTTGCGCGCCCAGGTTGAAGCGAATACTGCGCAGTTAAAAGCTGTCTTCAACAATCTCCAGTGATGCATTTCGGATGGGTTGATACTGAGGTGGACGCTTGACTCTGTGGAGCGGGTCATGCAGGACTGCGAAGCTGTCATGCTGGGAACTGACGAAAAGATTTCTTTCTGTTTGCAACAGCGGGCCCGAGTCGAAGCGGAGCTGGCCGAGGCGGCTGACCGTGAAAAGGAGTTGCGAGGAGTGCGCGAGTGGCTTGGTGATTTGTTGAAAACGCCTCCTCCTCAATAACCGTCTTTGTATCGAGTGAAAATTTGTAATCTATGAATAGCATGCATTCATTCATTTTTTTATGATGTATCTTGTATTCAATTGAATTTACGAATAAAAGACACATTTTTTTTATCTCCTACTATCGTCTTCTTTTCTTTGTTGTGTTGTTGGCATGTTACTTTAGCAAGTGTGGCTTGTAGATGATAAATAACAGTTCATCTTGAACTCTTTATGGCGTAGCGATGGCTTAAGAAACAGGTTCAGGTCTTCCGCCTAAGACTTTTCAACTTCATGAGCCGTGAGGGTCTCATAAAGACTTTTCTCCCTACGAGTCGAGAGGATCCCGTAAGTGTATTTTCTCCTTAGGAGTCGTGAGGATTCCTAAGTGCGTTTTCTCTTTAGAGTCGTAAGGATCTCACAAGAGAATTTTCTCCTTTATAAGTCGACAGGACTCGTAAGTGGTTGGTGAGTTGACTTGTTTCCGAGTCGAAGCATTTCTCCGATGGGGAGGTCGTTGACGGACTCGTTTCCGAGACGGAGGTCATTTGCTGACGTGTTTCCGAGACGGAGATCGTTGGCTGAATTGTTTCCGAGACGGAGGTCATTTGCTGACATATTTCCGAGACGAAGGTCATTGGCTGACGTATTTCCGAGACGGAGGTCATTTGCTGACGTGTTTCCGAGACGGAGGTCATTGATTGACATGTTTCCGAGACGGAGGTCATTGGCTGACGTGTTTCCGAGACGGAGGTCATTGGCTGACGTGTTTCCGAGACGAAGGTCATTTGCTGACGTGTTTCCGTGACGGAGGTCATTTGCTGACGTGTTTCCGAGACGGAGGTCATTGGCTTACATGTTTCTGAGACGGAGGTCATTGGATGACGTGTTTCCGAGATGGAAGTCATATGTGTTTCCGAGACGGAGGTCATTGGCTGGCGTATTTCCGAGACGGAGGTCATTTGCTGACGTGTTTCCGAGACAGAGGTCATTTGCTGACGTATTTTCGAGACGGGAGTCATTGGCTAACGGACTCCGCTTTCTGTAGTGTCGGGTTGACTTGCTCCGCTTTCTGCGGTGTCGGGGTTGATTCTAGGTTATCTGTGAACCGTAGAGTCTTGGAACTGGGGACTTTGCCGTGGCTCCGATTGGTGGCGTCGCGTCCGTGCATTGTTGGTATGAGGAGAAACACCGTTGTTGGTCTTCTGGGATGCAGATGTTGCTGTCGAGATCTGACTTTCCCTTTAACAGAGTTTGTTGGGACATGTGGTCCCTTTTCGTTTATGCCCATGGATTGTACACAGGGGTCAGTATGGACTTACCTGCAGGGAAAAAGTTTTATTCTTTCATTTTTTTTATTTCTTTCTGTGATGCTCTATCATTTCAGCTTTTTATATCGCAAAAGTCACGATTGCCCAATCATTTCGGCTATTTTTCGCGGTGCCCAATCAATTCGGCTATTTTTCTTTTTCTTTACTCGCTGCTTTTTATTGCGATTGCTCAAACATTTCGGCTATTTTTATATGCATATATTTTACTCGCTAATTTTTATTACGAGTTGCCCAAACATTTCGACTATTTCATATGCATTTTTTTTGCGATCTGATACCAATCTTAGCATCAGCATCGCTGCGACTGGAATATTACCAGGAGCGAATCATCATTTGCGGTGAAAGGACTTGGAATTTGATACCGATTTAGGCATCAGTATCGCTACAACTGGGATATTGCCAGGAGTGAATCATCATTTGCCTTTGTCGATTTAAACAAAGATGGCTTAGCAAACAGGGTTAGAATCCTGTCGACTAAGGCTTTTGACTTCATGAGCCGTAAGTGTCTCATAAAGGTGTTTCTCCCTACGAGTCGTGAGCATCTCGTAGGTGCGTTTCTTCTTAGGGGTCATGAGGACTCCTAAGTGCGTTTTCTCTTGAGAGTCATAAAGATCTCACAAGAGCATTTTCTCCTTGTAAGTCGAGAGGACCTATAAGTGTTATTCACCAAATAGGGGAATTTCACACCATTGGTGGAATTGGGTGAGGGAACGCTTATTTATGCCCGTGGATTGTATACAAGGGTCAATATTGACCGCCTGTAGGGCAGTCTGGGAAATGAGATGGCTTAAGAACAGGTTCAGATCTCTGTAGCTTAAGGCTTTTGAATCTTATAAGCCGTGAGGGTCTCATAAGAGGGTTCTCCTTACGAGTCGTGAGGATCTCGTAAGTGTAATTTCTCTTTAGGAATCGTGGGGATCCCTAAGTGTGTTTCTCCCTTGTGAGTCGTAAGGAACTCACGCGGGTATTTTCTCCTTACAAGGTTGAGAGGACCTTGAAAGTGTGCATGAAAAAAAAATTACGATTCTGCGCCCTTTCGGGTTTTCACAAACATCGCCGGTAGCCTTCCCGTTTTTACTCACGGAGCCCTTTTGGGTTTTCATCCGTGCCCATATTGCTTATGGACGTACCGTTTTTTTTTTTGCGTCGGCCATAGGATGCTGCGGTTTGTAGTAGTTTAAAGACGTTTCAGTCTGTAGCTAGTTTCAGGACATCTCGGTCCCTTGTTAGTTTAGGGACGTTTCGGTCCATAGCGATTTTGAGGCAGGTTTTCACTGGATACTAGTTATAGAGTTTGGGCTTGGGAAGATAGCGAACGGACATAGGCGTCGTCATTTATCGTTAACCTAGGCCGTGACTCATCAGGCGTAGTATTTTTTCAGGAACCGGCCGTTTATTAGCCTGAAAGGTCTTTCGCCATGCATATCTATGAGCAAGTAAGCCCCACCTTGGTAGACTTTGTCTATGATGTACGAGCCCTCATAGTTCGGCTCGAATTTCCCCCGTTTGGCACGATTGGAGATCATAGGTCTCTTGACCACTAGCACGAGTTCGCCTTGGCGAAATGTTCTCAGTCTAGTCAATCTCTCATATGAGCGTGTTATTTTTGCTTTGGAAACCTCCAAGTTTTGTTGCGCCATGAGACGAGTTTCATCGAGGGCGTCGAGCTCCTCAAGCCGAAGATGAGCATTCTTTTCGTCTGTTAGCTCATAATGAACCGCCACTTGTAGAGAGGGTGGCTCTATCTCTAAGGGGAGTACTGTTTCAGCGCCAAATACCAATGCATACGGCGTTGTGTTTGTGGCCGTTTTGAACGTGGTCCGATACGCCCAGAGAGCTTCATGCAGTCTCTCGTGCCAGTCCTTCTTATTTTTGGACACCGTCTTCTTTATGATCTTCGTCAAGGTCTTGTTGAAAGGCTCAGCTGGACCGTTAGCTCGGGGATTATAGACCGAAGAGTATCTCCAGTCTATATTATGCTGTTGTGCGAAACGGCTGATTCTGTGACTTCTGTAGGCCGGCCCGTTATCGGAGATAATCCGTCGCGGAGTGCCAAACTGATAAATGACGCATGTCGTGAAGAAATGGAGAATATTCTCTGTCTTCACTTCTCTAAGCGGTACTACTTCTGCCCACTTAGAGAAGTAATCGGTTGTTGCCAATATGAATCGATGTGCCCTGGACGATGCTGGCTCGATGGGCCCGATTATATCGGTTCCCCACATTTCAAACGGCCAGCTAGCCACTGTTGGGTGTAGCAGGTTTGGATGCTGATGGATGAAGTCTCCGTGAATTTGGCATGAGTGAAACTGCTTTACGTATTTGAGGCAGTCCTGGATCATCGTGGGCCAATAGTAGCCCATCCTTTTGATCTTCAGCTTCATCTTTGGCCCGGCTTGATGAGAACCGCAAAGTCCGTCGTGAGTTTCTTGGACGACTCTCCTTGCTTCATCTGGTCCCAGGCATCTCAGCCATAGAGAGTCGAACGATCTCTTATATAGAGTATCATTGACGAAGGCGAAAGACAGAGCTCGTTTCATGAGCTGATGTCTTGAGGATGTATCTTCAGGTGTTCGGTGGGATTTGAAGTATTCTAAAAAGACTTCTCTCCAATCCTTAGCCTTTTTTTGGTCCTCTATTTGTAGGGTTGTTTGCTTGGTCACTTCTTTTTCCTCAAACGACACCGGAGATATTTCCGCTGGTGCAAGAACCCGACGGCTTTGTATAATGATCCTTACGTCATCGAGGTTTTCGTTAGCCAGTTCTTTAGCGAGTTTGGCTAATGCATCCGCCTTGCTATTTTCCATACGCGGTATGCTTTCTAGGACGTAGGAAGGGATTTGAGTCAGCAATTGTTGCACTCTCTCGCCATACTTTACCAACTCCGGTTTGCACGTTTGATAGTCGTCGTTTACTTGACTAACGACCAGCTGGGAGTCTCCGTATATGAGGAGGTTTTCGATTCCCATGTCGACAGCAATATCAAGACCTGCTATCAAAGCTTCATATTCTGCTTCATTGTTTGTCCTCGGCTCTGTTAAGGAAAAGGAAAAGCGCATTATCCCTCCTTGTGGAGTCACGAAGATGAGGCCTACCCCAGATTTGATTATGGGGAAGGTGTGCTTCCGCATCTTCAAGGAAGATGCCCCATCGAAGTAAAGTTCCCATCGGGTATCACTCCCTTCTTTCTCCCCATCGATTGTGTCAAGCGCTTGTTCGTCCGGCAACTCACAGTTCAAGGGAGAGTCGGCAGGTATCGGATGTTCGGCGAGGAAGTCGGTGATGGCCTGAGCTTTCACTGCCTTGAGAGGTCGGTATGTTATCGAGAATTCCATTAAGAGTAGGGCCCATTTAACGAGCCGTCCTGTTAGAATGGCTTTTGACATCAAATATTTAAGAGGATCCACTTTTGATATGAGATGGACCTCATGCGCCAAAGCAAATGTCGAAGCTTCGTTATCGCGAAAATTAGCGCCAGGCAGTGTTTTTCGATATGGGAGTAGTTGTTTTCTGCCCCTAGGAGAACTCGACTTAAATAGTAGAGGGCTCTCTCTTTCCCTTGGTCATTCTCTTGTGCCCATAACGCGCCTAGCGAACCTTCGAGGGCTGTTGTGTACAGAATGAAGGGCTTTCTCTTGACCGGAGCGGTCAGTACCGGCGGATTCTACAGGTATTGCTTGATTTCGTCCAATGCGCTTTGGCATTTGCGATCCCAAACGAACGAGGTTCCCTTCTTCATCAGGTGACTATAGGGACGGCATTTTCCGGAGAGGTTTGCTATGAACCATCGGATGTATGTGAGCTTCCCTTGTAGAGACTGCAGTTGTTTCAAAGTTCTTGGAAAGGGAATTTCCATAATCGCCTAAATCTTTGACGGATCTATTTCGATGCCTCGACGACGTACGATGAATCCTAGGAATTTGCCTGAGGAAACTCCGAACGCGCATATCAGAGGATTCATCTTCAGGTTGTATTTCCGAAGTCGCTGAAATACTATCTTTAGATGCTCCTAGTGATCCTCATACGATTTGGTTTTCACCATGAGGTCGTCAATATAGCATTCGACGATTTCATGTATGAGGTCATCGAAAATCTTCGTCAAGGCTCTCTGATAGGTAGCACCGGCGTTCTTCAGACCGAAAGGCATCACTTTGTAGCAAAATATGTCCAGAGAAGTCCGGAAAGCGTGATGCTTCTGGTCTTCGGGCATCTTTATTTGATTGTACCCCGATGATCCGTCCATGAAGGAGAAGACTTCGGGAGTGGACGTGTTGTCTATCATCAGCTCGGTAACCGGTACGGGAAAATCATCCTTCGGACAGGCCTTATTGAGGTCCCGAAAGTCCACGCAGATGCGCACCGTCCTATTTTTCTTCATCACTGGGACAATGTTTCCAGTCAGGGTATTGAACTTCTTGGATGAAGCCGGAGTCGATTATCTTCTTAACTTCGGCGTTGATGCTCATTTCAATTTCAAGCCGCATTCTTCTTGGTGCTTGTTTAACTGGCTTGACGTCCGGAGATATCGCCAATTTATGCACAGCTATTTCGGGATCTTGCCCCGGCATCTCGGAATAGTTCCATGCTAAGCAGTCCTTATACTGCATGAGCATGTCTTTTAGCGTAGCCACCTGTTCTTTAGACAGCAGCTCGTTGACGAACGTAAGCGGCGGGTTGTTTGCCGAATCCAAATCGATTTTCCTTAGGTTGTCCGCAGTAGTATGTATTCCATCTTCCAACTCTTTTGGCGCTGGTGAAAATTCTGAGATCAATTCCTCTTCATCCTCGTTTTCGAAGCACCAGGAGAGGTCATCCATATTCTCGGGCACTCCTTCTTCTGGCAGCGTTATCACGTGACAGGTACGAGATCATTTCTAAGACCGATATTGATCTGGTTCTACTCCCGCCATATACGTTGCTTTTAGTACATGCTTTTGCGATGGGGCTACCCTCCAACTATTGGATAAAGCGAATCTGCCGAGTTGATATTGGTCTTCAACCCAGTTTTTGAAGGTGAAGCAATCTTCAAGAGGATGTCCTATCGATCGGTGATAAAAGCAATAATCCGGGCGACGAACCTCGTTTGCTTGTTCTGGGTGCTTGGACTCCGGGAGCGTAATCATCTAATTTTTCATGACGAGGTCGAGTATCTTCCTTATCATGTCTTGAGGGAAGGAATATGCTCGACCCATTTTTTTTTGTCAAAGACGGATTCCGGCTGACCTTTTCTTGATCGCGTGGCCTTTTGGATCCGTTTTGCCGCTTTCGAACGTTTTTTCCATTCTTTGACTTGTGTTTGCCTCTGCGTCGAGCCTTTTTCTCGTCTTGGGAATGCATAAAGGGCTAACGGTGAAGGGCATCGTCGTCCTCCGTAGCCTGCTGAAAGAAGCGTTGCGTCTTGGCTTTTTCGTAAATGGCCATTTCGCGGCTGTGGTCATCCCGAACCCTTTGACCTGCTTCCCTTATTAGCTTGTTAATCTGTTCCTCAAACGACGGGCTCGGCATTTTTATGGCAGGATCTCATTCTGGTTCAACGTCAGCGTCTTTTAAAAGAGCATCCCCTTCTTCATCGAGATCATTTATGACATAGCAGTCATAGAACTGCTCCCGTTTCTTGGACTGGACATATCCAACCACAATCGTTTCCATTTTTCCGTTGGGAAATTTTTGTTGAGTTCCGGGGATGTTCCAAATCCTGTTGAAGAACTGAGCTTGTCGAGGAGTCTGTTTGAAAGGTATACCTTGGCATCTTAATAGCCTTCTCAATCCCTCCGTGTAGTATATGGGCAGATGGATGGGTTGGAGCCTATCGAGCGCAGAATCAGCACCATGCCCGACTTCTCTTTCGACTTTAGTCTACGTGGATCGATAGAATAGGATCGCCTTTTTACCTCTTCGCCTGGCAGGGATGTAGAACGTCTACAACTCTTGCACACGATATGTCTCCAACACATCAAGCTCTCTGTAGTGCCACCACGGAACCATGGCGGTTTGCAAACTCTGGTCTACTCCAACGAAGGTTTGCATCGACGAGAGGACAGAGAATACGGCGTTGGTTTCATCTTCGGAGTCGCTGCCAAAGACCAAAATCGAAGCGGATGGTCCGGGTTTATCATTCCGCTTCTGAGGCTGTCCCGAGTAGACTATTTTTTCATCCTCCTCGGTATCGCTTCAAAAGGTAGGAATAGGAGTGACGGGCTTCTGTTTAAGCTCTGGCTTATGACACTTCTTCATGTCTTTGAAGTCTGGAAGGAAGTACTTGGCGTCTTCATATTTTCGGACTTCGTTCATAGAGAATGGGTTTAGCTCTCCCGTAACGGTGTACTTGAGGCCGTCTTTGAAATACTTCATACACTGGTGTTGTGTAGAAGGGATGACGTTATATTCGTGTAACCAAGGCCGACCAAGTAGAGCATTGTAGCAAGTCCTAGCGTCGATGACATGAAATTTGATGTCTGTGACGGGAAGCCCAAAGCGCAATGTCGGTATCACGGACCCGAGCGTCTGCGACGACTGCGAATCAAATCCAGAGATAGTGATTTTATCTCGGGCTAAATGTTGAACGCTCATGTAGATTTCTATTAGCACCCGCATATTGAGAAGGTTGACAGAGGGCCCGTTGTCAACAAGTATTTCCCTATTTTGATGTCATGGCAGTATCCAGTGACATATAAAGGACGGTTGTGGTCGCACGTACCAAGGAGAAGATCCTCGTCGTTAAATATAATGTTAGCCGTGTAGACT
Source organism: Agapanthus africanus (assembly GCA_030015575.1). NCBI lineage: Eukaryota > Viridiplantae > Streptophyta > Magnoliopsida > Asparagales > Amaryllidaceae > Agapanthus > Agapanthus africanus. The sequence goes on along the minus strand of CM057338.1, from coordinate 339,839,652 downwards.
TCTGCCAGCTCATCTTGCATTTTCTTCTCTGCGATGAAGGCCTGGAACTGATCGGGCTCTTGTAATACCTTGACCAAGGAATCCCGTGCTTCTTTAGATAGAAAGAGAGCATCCAGTATGCTTAGTTGTGAGGGTATCTTCCTCAGATGCGCTAGGATATTGTAATCCACCTTGCTTTTCTTAGGCGGGTCCTTGGCTGCGAGCTCTTTGACGACCCCATCATCGAGGGCAATCTCCTCATGGATTTTCTCCTTCCTCTTGTCTTTTCTATTCAAACCTTTGTTTGAAGGTCTGAGATTCTTTTCAGGTAACGTACGATTACGCAGCTGAATGTTCTCATAGTTCTTCATCTCTTCTTCTCTTCCAGAGGTGGATTCCTTAAAGAGGGTGTCAAGGGCCATTTCTTCGTCAGAATCGCTCCCAAAGGTAAGAACTTGCGATCCCCTGGTATCAACCATGCGACAGTTGCCGGCAGCTCTTTTGTGCCCATTTGTCATGCTTCTCTGCTTCCAATGAGCTTTGCACTTTATTCGCTTGAATTGTTGTCGATGGGCGACGTATTCCTGTCACCACTTCTTGAAGGCGTTACACTCTTCGGTAGGGTGCGTGATCCTCCGATGGTATAAGCAGTAGTTTAGATATGCATTTGGTTCGTCGGGGCACGTACTTTCTGAAGTGCTTTCTTTGAAAGCTGGCAACTTCATTCCCATTGACAGGGCCTTAGCGAGTCGTTTCCTCGTCTTAAGCCTGCTTTTGCCGGTAACAAGGGCACTTTGACCCGGTTGGGGTATTTTATGGCTTCTCATTACCGGAGCTTCTTCAGCTTGACGCCGACGCTTGGCCTTCTCGTATATGGTCGTTTCACGCTCTCGGTCAGCTTTGCTCATCTGAAGAGCTTCGCTCAGCAGCCTGTCAATCAATTCATCTGATGGCTCCAGGGATTTTGGTTCCGGTTCTGCCCCCAGTCTCTCTGCATCAGGAGCTTCTTTACCATCTATTGATGAGTGAGAGATCATGTGGCAACTCGCCACATAATTCTCGGGCTCTTCTGAAAAATCATCTCCTTCATCAGCGTTATCGTCCTCATTCTCAAGAACATGCTTGAAGAATTCATCCAATGTAATTGGGGTCCGTGCCTTCTGGTTTTATTCTTCCAGTGCATCGATGTATTTTTGCAAACCTGTACGGTTGTCGTCGAGCTGGACGGGCTTCTTGTCCTTCTTCTTTTTTCTTTAAAGACTTCGGAGGCTTGGACCGAAGGTTCTGTCCACCATCACCAACTTTCAGCGTTGGACGCAGCTTCAGCATTCCCTCAATAATCTCAGGCTCCAGCGGGTTCTTCCACCTAATCGTCGGACATGCTTGAAGGTCCTTCAGCATTCTTTTAGACTTAGCTGAAAGGGCCACCTCCCATAGGGCTTCCTCTATAAGTGATCATGATGCCCCCAGCGTGTCCACCTTTTTAGGAGCGTGCAGTTGTGGCGGGTTCACCCTCCAGTTTTTGGACAGTGCGAACTTGCCCTGTTGGTACTGGTCTTCGATCCAACTTTTGAAAATGTAACAATCTTCAATTGGGTGACCCAATATTCGGTTGTAAGGACAGTAATTGCGGCTGTTAACGTCGCCTGATTGCGTTGGGCGTCCCGGCTCTAGCAGAGTGATGAGCCTGTTGCGCAGCGCTAGCTCGAATAATCTCTTTGTCTTATCCCGAGGGAACAAGTAAGGGAGTCTCATCTTTTCTCTGAGTGGTCGCTGTTTATCGTTTTGGTGAGTGACCGGCTTCGGGCCACTCGGTTGTTGATGAGCGTTGGCGACGGAGGTCGCTTTCCCTTCCCCTTTTCATTCCGAGAATCCATTTTTGAGGAGGACGGTCTATGGCCCATCTGATCCATTTGAGCCAACTTGTCGATCAAGGCCTGGAAAGTGGTCGGCTTGAAAAACATCATGAATTGGGAAATGGTTGCCTGAGGGTTAAGGGTCCCCATGAACATGCCCATGGCAGGAGCTTCTTCTATGCATTGTTCGCATCTCGACCACAGGTTCCACCACCGAATGGCGTATTGAACCCAGGTTTCTCCTGGCTTCACTCTAGCGTTAATTAGTGCGGTGATCGGGATGCGCTTGCTAGCGCTTGCGAATCTTTGTGTAAACAATAGCTCCATTTCTGCAAATGTCTTGATATAGTCATTCGGGAGCTCGGAGTACCATTCGAATGCTGTCTCCGACAAGCTGCCAACAAACTGGCGAAGCAGCGGTTTTTTATCACCCCCAGTATTACCGCACAGAGCCCTGAATTGAGAAACGTGCTGGTGTGGATTACCCGTTCCCTTATACACATGGAATTTAGGGATCGTATATCTTGGCGGGTACTTTATTTGATCGTACTAACCCGGATAGGGTCGTCTAGTCTTGACGATTTGGCCGGCCGCTTCGCTCGCCTGATAAGCTCATATCTGTTGAGCTATATAGTCGTCAAGGGAGGCTTTGGAGATGGTCTCTTCCTTGGGTGCTGACAGAGCCGAAAGAAGGTTTGATGTCTCCTCTCTGTCGTCTTCAAGGATTATTGGAGGGTCTTCAGCTGGAGGATCCGGCTGTATCATCATCCCGACCATATCTTGGAACAAGAGCGCCATTTGTTTTATGTTGGCCACTTGTTCCGCGGCCTCTTTGTCTTTCTTCTCGAGCATTCTTCGGAGGAACTCGACATCGGTTTCGTGTTCCTGGCGCTGCTCCGATGACGTCTCCGGGCTTTCTTTCGGCCCAGTGAGCGCGGCCATCTTCGTTAGCATCTCCTGGAGCTTTTGCTGTTGCTCCTGAGCCTTTGTCACAGACCGGGTGAGTGGTCGATGACCCGTGGAGATACGGCTATCCTCTTTCCCGGAAGTCATGTAGACGGTGTGCACTACTATGCCCCCAGACTTGGGGCGTTTAGGTTCAGTGTCCTTGAGATTTGTCGTAGGCACGGGGATCTTCTCTAGCCTTCTCCTTTTATGGGCGGTCGAAGTTGAGGGGGCTGTTGTAGACGATACTTTCTGTGGTACAACGGCGGGATGACCCTCCTCTTGCCAGACCTTCATTTTCTTCTGTCGGCGGGAGTAGTCTTTGTCGATCGCAGAGTCTTGGACTCTTCGCCAGACCCTGTGGATTTTGGAGGACAGCCGCTGAGGGGGCTGTTCCGGGTTTGCCTTTGTAATGTTCTCCACAGGTGGAGGATACTTTTTCAACACGGCAGTTGGAGAGTTCTTGCGCACCCTCCTGAGCGGCTCAAAGCTATTCCCAATTGGAACAGCAGCATCAACTTCCACCATTAGAGCTGGCGGGGTAAATCCAGAAGGGGAACTGCCCCCAGCTTTCCTCATCCAGTGCCAGTGACAACGTCGAGCATGTCATGTAACCGGGATCATCTCTGTTGTCGGTGTAGCTTCATCATGCCCCCTGATCTGATGAGAAGTTGTTGTCGGCGTCAGCCTATCGAAGACAGACGTCCATTGAGAGGGAATAGTCAATCTTGCGTAGGCCGACTTTTGGGCAGGGGAAGCACTTGTAACGACCTCACCCAAAGCAGGAATTAGGATGTCCAGTCTTGCAAAGACCGACCCATTAGCAGGAGAAGCCCCTCTGATGACTTCGTTTAATGGAGTTGGAATGGCTATCCGCTTCGAGATAACTCCTTCGAGTATTGCAGGCTTCTTCACAGGCCCGCTTGAGCTTTGGCCTAGTCTGTTAAAGACCGAGGCGTTGGACTTGGACGACCCGTTGAGAGGGGCCGTGGTAGTGGTAAGCCGATCAAAGACAGATTTCTTCGAAACTTCCTATGATGGCACTGGGGCGTTGAAGCTCATTGGCGGGAGCATGGTCCCGAAGAACAACCCAATGGTGGCCTGTGTCACCTGTTCCACCGGCATTGTGAAAATGGAGGCCACTTGGGGCCCGTAGGTTACACTTCCAGAAAGGACGGAGTGGGAGTTGTTGTTGCAGTTGGTGCGGCTGGAATCCATTGATCTTCTTTTTTGGACAGAGCAAGACACCAAATCTTAGTATCTCGAATCCAGGGGCAACCATATTAAACCGCGATTTGATCGCGAACATGACACACGAAGTGTGGAGTGGAAAGAGGAAAAGGTCCCACCGGGCGTGCCAGAATCTATTTGCCGCCGAAAGACGCGACCAAGATGTTGGGACGCCTGGCCTGAATTTTGGGGGCAGATGTTATTTGGTTTTATCCGTCCACCTCTCCGAAGATGCAAAGTTGATTTATGACACCGTGTATCGGAGGTTTGGACAGATGCAGCCGTTGTAGCAGACTTCGTCAGATTCCCCCTCGCTTGCGAGGGGTTTTTGATTGTGGGGACACTCTTCCATGCAGGCGCAAGCCCCTACAGTTAATTACATTATCAGGTTACGATAACCACTTTCTCTTTCTCCAGAAGTTCACTTCGTGTCGTGTGTGTTTGTTTTATTTTTGGTTGCCCCTGGATTGTATACGGAGACTAATTTGTGTTGTCGCCCGTTGGACATGGATTAGTCCAAATCCATATTTTCTTAGATTTGGGTTTAGGTTGGTTTAAGGATCGTTAATCTTTTTTTTAGATTAAGATCAACTCAAACGTTTGTTGAGAATACATTAATCTAATTTTAGACTAAGATCTACTCAACAGGACTTTCTTTAGTTTATAGGGACATTGCGGTCCGCAATTTAGGTTTTAGGGACGTTGCGGTCCGCAATTTAGTTTCAAGGACATTGCGGTCCAAAGGGTTTAGTTTTAAGGACATTGCGGTCCAAAGTTTAAAGACATCATAGTCCGTGGAATTTAGTTTTTAGGGACGTTGCGGTCCGCAATTTAGTATTAAGGACGTTGCGGTCCACTGGGTTGTTGGTTTGGGGGTATACCAAGATTTATTGGTTATTGGGACTCTTCATCTCTCTGAAGATGTTGAAGAATTACAACGACATGTATCAGAGGTGTGGAGAGATGTACCCTTGAACCAATGAATGTTCATCAAAGATTTGATAACCTTGTTTAGGACTAAGTCCAATTTAGAAGAAGACCTATGGGCTCGGTCGATTTTGGGGTTTGGCCAACCTTGGGGTCAGCCCACTTAGTCTTTGTCATTTCCCTTTTTTTTATAAAGTGTTAGACACTTGCTAGGACACAGTCCTTTCTCTGTGTACATAACATTTATGTGAATATTGACACCCACTTTCTTTTTGTTTTTTGTGAGTGTTGAACACTCTTCATGGCGCTAGGCTCTTCTTGAGGAGCGCAGAGCACTCTGTGTTAAGTAGCGCCCACTTGAGGGGCACGTGGGGCGCTTGGCGCTGAGCGCCAGCATTTGAGCACTAAGCGCTCTTTTAATTTTGAGTTGCGCCCATGTGAAGGGCACATGGAGCGCTTGGCGCTGAGCGCCAGCATTTGAGTGTTGAGCGCTCTTTATTGAGCAGCGCCCACGTGATGAGTACATAGAGCGCTCGGCGCTGAGCGCCAGAATTGGAGTGCTAAGCACTTCTTATTAAATAGCGCCCACGTGATGAGCACGTGGAGTGCTCGGCACTGAGCGCCAAATTTGAGTGCTAAGCACTTCTTATTAAATAACGCCCACGTGAGGAGCACGTAGAGAGCTTGGCTCTGAGCGCCAGATTTGAGTGCTAAGCACTGAGTTTTTTTGTTCTACCTAATTCAATTCTATGAGAATTTGGTTCTCCCTTGTGAAAGACTTCGTCTTATAGATCCGAGATCTGGAAAATGAACTAGGTTCTTCTGATGTGAGAGTTAAACTCTTAGATGTGGAGGAAATACTATGATCTCTCTTCTTTTTATGAAAGACTTTGTCTTATGGATCTGTGATCTAAAAAAGACTAAGTTCTTCTGATGTGAGAGTCAAACTCTCAAATATAGAGGAGATGCTATGATCTCACTTATTGTTATTTACCTTGAAGAAAATTCTTCTTCTTAGAGTTTTTTTCTTCTATTTTTCTTTTCTGAGTATTTGAAGTTTATGGGGGGTTCTTCCGTGCAAGACTTGAAGTCTTGGGTCCTTTATATAGGGGAGGCTGATTTGTTGTACCAGTTAAGGAAATCTCTCATTGAGAGATTTCCTAATTGATTTGTGGAATTTATCCACCGTTGGATTTTTGATCCAAGGACTTCTGTTTTACAGAAGACATTTTTCTTATTTTTAACAAGATCGGGAAAATATTTTCCCCAAACGGAACTTATTCTGTATCTTGGTGATTTTTTAATCACCATTGGATCTTTGATCCAACGGTGCTCGGATTTACAGAGCACAATCTTTCTTATTTAGAAAGATTTAAGGAGTATTTTCTCAATCAGAATTTAATTCTATATTTTGGTGATTTTTAATCACCATTGGATTTTTGATCCAACAGCAGAGAACTTTTAGTTCTGGCGCCAGCGCTCTCGTGCTTTGCACATAGGGCGCTGCCTCAGAGTCTTTGACTCATGGCGCTGGCGCTCTTGGCGCTGGCGCTCTCTTACTTTGCACGTGAGGCGCTACCTCAGAGTCTAGCGCTCTTGGCGTTGGTGCTCTTGGCGCTAGCGCTCTCATGCTCTGCACGTGAGGCGCTGTCTCAGTTCAAATTTTAAATTTTGAACAGATTCCTGCTCTCTTAGGGGGAAACAGTCCTCTTGACTTATAAGGAGAAAACACTCTTGTAAGATCCTTACGACTTATAAGAGAACACACAATTAGGGATCCCCACGATTCTTTAGGAGAAAACACACCTATGAGATCCTCATGACTCGTAGGGAGAAATACCTTTATGAGACCATTACGGCTCGTAAAGTCAAAATGCCTTAGTCAACAGGAGCCTAACCTTGTCTACTAAGCCACCTTTGTTCAAATCAGCGAAGGCAAATGATGATTCGCTCCTGGCAATATTCCAGTCGCAGCGATGCCGATGCCTGAATAGGTGTCAATTTTCAAGTCCTTTCATGGCAAATGATGATTCGCTCCTGGCAATATTCCAGTCGCAGCGGTGCTGATGCCAAGATTGGGATCAGATCTCAAGTTCCATACTCGTGAAAAAATCAATGAGCAAATATATAAAAACAGCCGAAATGTTTGGGTAACTCGCAATAAAAAATAGCGAGTAAAAAAAGAAGAAGAATAGCCGAAATGATTGAGCACCGCGATAAAAAGCCGAAATGATTGGGCAATCGCGACTTTCGCAATATAAAAAGCTGAAATGATAGAGCATCGTGGAAAGAAATTAAAAAAATGAAACGTTTTCCCTGCAGGTGAGTCCACATCGACCCCTGTATACAATCCATGGGCACAAACAAAAAAGGAACCACATTTTCCCACCTGGCTCCGTCAAAGGGAGAGCCAAGTCTCGACGTTTCACAAACAACCTAGAGACCACCTCGACACTCGTCTCGTTACAGCAGATGCAGTGTCAACAATGGCGTTTCTTCTCACTCCAGCAGGATGCAGACGCGACGTCAACCAACAACCCCAGGGTCAAAGCAAAACGGAGCCATGGAAAAGTCCCTAGTTCCAAGTCTCAACGGTTCACAAAAAACCTAGAGACCACCTCGACACTCATCTCGTTACAGCAGACATAGTGTCAACAACGGCGTTCCTTCTCACTCTAGCAGGATGCAGACGTGGCGTCAACCAACGACCCCAGGGTCAAAACAAAGCGGAGCCATGGCAAAGTCCCTAGTTCCAAGTCTCAACGGTTCACAAACAACCTAGAGACCACCTCGACACTCGTCTCGTTACAGCAGACATGGTGTCAACAATGGTGTTCTTTCTCACTCCAGTAGGATGCAGACGTAACGTCAACAAACGACCCCAGGGTCAAAACAAAATCGAGCCACAGCAAAGTACCTAGTTCTAACCCTCGACGGTTCACAAACAACCTAGATATTACCTCGACATTCGTCTCATTACAGCAGACGCAATGTCAACAAAGGAAGCAAAGGCAAATTCCTAGCTTCAGGGTCTTGACAGCAGCTCAAATAAAACCCGAAAGACTATTGGAGATCATCCCACACAAGTGCGGAGTGGTTATGACTCATCGGGGCTCACAAACTGAGCCTAACCTCAAGTAAAAAGCAGCATGGCAAAATTCCTAACGCTTGCTCTCTCGACTGTAATATGACCTACGGAGATTACTTGAAGACGTCTTGTCCAGCCCCTGAAGGGATCAGAGACACGACAGTCACGGGGCTACTCGAACAGCAATGTAAAGTCTGCATATCGGGGAAAGCATCAGCCAACGCGACGGTACAACGGGCAAAAACCCTAGTACCACAGACCCTAACGGACCTCTGTTGTAAAGAGCAGGGGTTAACTGTAACGTTAGAACAGGTTTGCCTATAAGCCCAAGGGAGGTAAACTAAACAAGCTCCGAAATGAGTTCATAAACTAGAGACTCCAGATTGAGTGAATAAACTACAAGCTCCGAAATGAGTTCATAAACTAGAGACTCCGAAATGAGTGAATAAAATACAAACTCCGCAATGAGTATATAAACTACTTTATGCCAAGTCAAGACAGCAAAAGAAAGAAAAGCGTTAGTATGAAATGAAATATGTCTTTTATTCATGAATAAAAAAGATTACAAGATACTCTTATTTATGAATGAATACAAAAAAGAAGGAGAATATACAACGACAAAAATGTTTAAGTCGGCGGACAGTTCAATAGGCCAGCAAGTTCGTCGTTCTTCCGCTGAACTTCGGCTTCAAGCTCCTTCAGTGCTGCAAGACGAGTCCCTGACTGGGTCTGTTGAGTATGGTATGAAGCAAACCGACTCTCGAGATCCTTTTCGACGATCTTATAGGCTTCAACCATCTCATGGGTAAAAATAACGGCTTTGTCAAGAGCTACCACCTCTGTAATGGCTTCTTGAAGCACCAACTAAATTTCGTATGCACGAGTGGTCTTGGCAGTAAGCTGAGCCTGAAGTTCCCCCAAAGCATTTAAAGTTAACCCCTGTTTCCCCCAATAAAAGAGCAAAGCTCTGTTCAAAATTTGAAAGAGGCGGCGCCTCACGTGCCTTGCACGAGGGCGCCAGCGCCAAGAGTTAAAGACTCTGAGGCAGCGCCTCACGTGCCTTGCATGAGAGCGCCGGCGCCAAAAATTAAAAACTCTGAAGCAGCGCCTCATGCCCCGCATGAGGACGCCGGCGCCAGAACTAAAAGTTCTCTTCCGTTGGATCAAAGATCCAACGGAGATGATAAATCATCAAAACACATAATTAAATTCTGATTGAGGAAATACTCCTCAAATCTTTCTAAACAAGAAAGATTCATCTCTGTAAAAACAGAGTACCATTGGATTAAAAATCCAAGGGTGATTAAAAATCACCAAGTTACAGAATAAGCTCTATATGGGAAAATATTTCCCCAATCTTTCTAAAACAAGAAAGATTACGCTCTATAAAACTGAGCACCGTTGGATTAAAGATCCAATAGTGATTAAAAATCACCGAATTACAGAATAAGCTCTGGATGGAAAATATTTTCCCAATCTTGTTAAAAACAACAAAAATATTTTCTGTAAAAACAGAAGTCCTTGGATCAAAGATCCAACGGTGGATAAAATCCCCAAATCAATTAAGAAGCTCTCAATGAGAGATTTCTTTAACGAAATCAACAAACTTGCCTCTACTATATAAAGGCCCTAAGACTTCAAGTCTTGTACAAAGGAACCCCCTCCCCTAAACTTCAAGTTCAAAAAGAAGAGCAAGCAAAAAGAGCTTTAAGAGAGAAGAAAGAAGAAGAACTTTCTTCAAGGTAAATAGAGATCATAGTATCTCATCTATATACCCAAGGGTTTAACCCTTATAAAAGAACATAGTTCTTTCCCTGGATCTGAGATTCATGAGACAAGTCTCCCATAAATGAGAACTTAATTCTCGTAGGGATGAATTTGTTCTTGGGGATTGAAGATACAGGGGAGAACAAAGAATTGAACTCTTCAGAAAAATGCACAAAGAAGGAAAAAGCGCCGAGCGCCTCATGTGCCCCTCACGTAGGCGCTGCTTAATAAAGAGTGCTTAGCATTCAGTGGTTGGCGCCGAGCGCCTCACGTGCCACTCACATAGGCGCTGCTTAATAAAGAGTACTTAGCACTCAGTGGTTGTCGCCGAGCGCCTCACGTGCCCCTCACGTAGGCGCTGCTAAAATAAAGAGTGCCTAGCACTCAGTGGTTGACGCCCAGCACCAATCACCCTACGTGCCCCTCATATGGGCGCTAATGAAATAAAGAGTGCTCTGCACTCAGTGGTTGGCGCCGTGCGCCCCACGTGCCCCTCACATGGGCGTTGTTTAACATAAAGCGCTCTATAAATAGAGCTCAGCGCCATAAAGAGTGTTTAACACTCAATAAAAAAAATAGGGTGAGCATCAGAGCCCATATCAATGCTTAGCATTGTTGCACAGAAAAGGGACCGAGCCCAAACAAGTGTTTAACACTTTATTCAAAAACTGAGTGGGCTGAGTCCAAGTTGACCAAAAGTCCCTAATTCAGATCAACCGAGCCCATGTGCTCGCAATTTTTCTAAATTGGTCTTAGTCCTAAACCCAACTACAGATCTCCCAACTGACATTGGTTCAAGGGTATATCTCCCCACACCTCTGATATATATCGTTGTAATTCTTCAACGTCTTCAGAGAGGTGGCGGGTCCTGACAATCAACAATTCCTTGGACCGTAATGTCCTTAAACTAACAATGGACCGTAATGTCCATAAACTAGCTGTGGACCGTAACGTCCTTAAACTAAAAGATAGAGCCCAAATGCTCTTTCGTCGGGTCAAAAATGGTCCTGAACCCCCGTTAAGTAGATCTTAGTCCAACATCGGATTAACGTATACTTAACAAATATTTAAGTCGATCTTAATCTCAAACAAGGTTAACGATCCTTAAAACAAATCAAACCCAAATCTAAGAAAATGGGGATTTGGACTAATCCACGCCTTATGGGCGACAACATAAATTAGTCTCCGTATACAATCCACGGGCAACCAAAACTAAAACAAACACACACGACACGAAATGAATATCTGGAGAAGGAGAAAGTGATTACCGCGATGCGGTAATGTAATTAACTGCAGGGGCTTGCGCCTGCAGGGAAGAGCGTCCCCACAATCAAAAACCCCTCGCAAATGAGGAAGAATCTGACGAAGTCTTCTACAACGGCCGCATCCGTCCAGACCTCCGATACACGGTGCTATAAATCAACTTGCCATCTTTGGAGAGGTGGATAGATAAAACTAAATAGCATCTGCCCCCAAATTCAGGCCAGACATCCTAACGTCCCGGTCGCGTCTTTCGGCGGTAAACAACCCCCTCTCCGAAAACTTCCGGTTGGGTCTCTTCTCACATGACTGGAGATTGGCTGCACACCGTTCGATCCATCATTGCAGGCTCACTTTTACAGTTAAGATGTCGGAGGGAAGGCGTATGCACTCAAGCCCATATAGGCAGGCCTCCACTCGGCGACAATACTCAACCCAGGCATGCACCAATGCTTCGTCATGATAGGTAGCGAGAACAGACAAGGAAGCAATGGCTTCAACAACAAATTCTTCAGCCGCGACAGAGGAACCAGCGCGATGATCTTCAATAAGAGCCGCCAGGGAGTAAATGCTCTGTTTTGCCATCCTTTCAGACGCACGTCGGGCATAAGGGCCTGGTGGCATGGGGATCCGAGACTCTAATGGGGTCAGGGCTGGAAAAGTTGTGAAGATTTAGGTACGGTCAGTTGTGCTTCCAAAAATAGAGTAAACAAAACGATTCTCAAGATAAAGCATCATTTACCCACAGTCATGCAAGGCGGATTTCAGAGATCCTCAGGCCCATCAAGAATCTCGACATCGTCGTCGGCTTCCAGAACTGTGGTTTGAAATGGAGAGCATATTAGCATCACTATAAAAATATAAAAAGGGGGATGAAAGAATACCGACCTTGGCCAGAAGAGAGTACTATGCTTTGTGGAGGTATTTCTTATGGGGCCGCCATGTCAAGCAATCGCTGAAAGGTTTTTCTCAAGGAAAGATCCGCAATAGAAGCCGCCAGTTCCCGCAATTCTGAGGGAAGGGAAAGTTCAGATAAAGGAGAGATCGTTAAACAAAATATGTGTGTAAAATTACCTTCGATGCTTCGCCCATCCTGAACTGGAGGGATGGCAGCTTTAGCAGCTTCTTCTACACCCTCCGGTGCGTCATTAAAGATAGCCATGGGACCCATGGCCGGCAATACCACCTTTGCTGAAGGGATAGATACTGAAAGGACAGAAGACACCACCGGGAACTCCACAGCAAGCGTAGCAGCTTCAGTAATCTCCTCTACACCCGCCGGTGCGTCATGGGAGTTATTCATGGAATCCGCAGCCATGACCCAATCCGGACTCAAACCCGCTTCCGCTGCAGAAGTCCCTGCAAAGTTTTCGCAAAAATAAGAAGACATAAAAGTAATACAAGTTACTCGCTAAAAGAAGGACACGAAAAAGATGCATACCAATACGCCAGGAAGCCTGAAGTATGGCTTTTCTGAGCCGTTGTTCTTTTCTGACTAAATGTGCTCGACGGGCTTCAAGCGCAAATACATAACTGCCTGTCTTCAGTGCAAGCTCGTCTTCAGAAGCAACCGAGATGGGCTGTTTGAGGGCCCGTTCTTCTTCCATTAACAGAGGACCCATGTGTACCCTCTGTAATGATGGGTCAACGTCGTAGAATACAACGGGGGGTAAGCTTTCTTTGGGGCGCCCACGTTTTCAATCTCATCTTGTGAGCCTCAGCCAACTGCGCGGCTTCCTCGGTAGATGAGCCAGGAAGGAGAAAACCGGCATCTAGGTCCTCCATAGATACCAGCTCATCCTGAATAAACGCTCAGACTCAAGCAAAGTGTCGAATAGATCGGCAATCGATTTCTTTCTCCTCTTGGAGCTTGTGTTGACGCTAGCGGAGGAGCGCTTCCTCCCCCTTGGTGCTTTGGCGCGGCGTTACCTAACTTCGCCTTCAGTATCACCCTTTGGTGACACCACCGCGAGTGCTTCATCAGGAACTTCTTCCTGGGCTGTAGTGCGCACCGGCATACCAGCAGTACGAGGGGTCGAATCTATTTCTGCGGCTTTAGGGATAAGCACCAAACCGCTATCCCTCAGTGGAGGGCGAACCATTGACCACGGCCGCAATGGGGCGTTGGTGGCCTGAGCTAAAACAGAAGCTCTACCCTTGAAAAGCACCCGTCTCTCCTCTGCAATGACGAGGCCGACCCGATGGCGATACCAACCCTTAAAGGACCCTACAGGTCTCGGGAGATAGTCGGACTCCGGGGTCATGAAGAGGGGGCCAGTGTTTAGCCGCATGAAATGGTGAATGGCGTCGTGAGTAACCTCCAAGGAGAGAGCAGGCTCGACTAAAAATGCCTCAAGAGGGACGTCCTGGTCGTAGCCTAACTGCAGGGCGAAGCGGTGCGGATTATACCGTATAAAGAGAACGACATTATTCCGGCGGAACACCAGATACCCTGGCCTGATCGAGTATAGGTGCATGACCTCTTTTGGTTTCAAATCCAGTACCCCACCCTTAGACAAATCAAACAATTGTTGAACGGGCCCCGCTGGAACGGAAAGGACTCGATCGCTGAACATCATTCCGCCTTCATTTGAGTACGGGTTCAGCAGTACACGGAAAGCCCCTAACTGGGTTGGATCGAAAGCGGAGGCATTAACCAACCTCATGATCCGCGGGAAGGTATACGAATCGTAAAATTCCGACCGCCGGTGCTCAGCGAACGCTCCTAGCACGTGCATCTCGATCCACGACGTGAACTAGTGGAGGGAGAAATTCACGGTCTCCACGCCCGGGTTCGAAGTATTAGATGCAACACTTAATCCGCGATATAGATGCGACAACCCCGTGACGCCAACAGTTAATCGTGCTCCTCCAGCTATGCGATGAGCAGGATAAAAAACAGAGGCTCTCATAAAGCGGTGATGCATCGGCATGGCGAACTAGCTGAGCCAAAGACTGATAAAGCCGACGTAGAAAGTTTCTTCGTCCATGCCAAGGGACGCGATCGCATCGAAAGCTATGGTCGACGAGTTTGGAATGTAGAATTGTGGCAGGTCTTCCTCTTTGGCCGGCAGTTTCCTCGGCCCGAATTCAAAAGGGTCTTCAATTTTCGTGAATTTTGGAGCCTTTTTGGATAAGACGTCCCCGCGAAGGAAGTAAGCAATGAAAGCGTCAAAGGTGAGACCTTGCCCTTCCGATGTCACGAACAGCTTTTCAAAGATACCCGGGGCCCTGATTAGACTCGAGTACTTATGACGAACGGCGTTCTTAGTCGACAGGCCGTCAAGTATAGCGGGCACCGTATCAAACACATACTCATCAGGAGGCAGTAACTTTTCATAATGCTCTCCCCTGATCGGCAATTCAGAGATCTCGCAAAACTCTTCCAGTGAAATTGAGACCTCTCGATCTCCTAGCAAGAACGTATTGGTGGGAAGATTCCACTGGTTCAAGAAAGCCTTAACCCACCAGACGTGAGGGGCATGGTAATAGAATAACAAAGCGTACACTGCTTGGTACAACCCAACCTTCTGCAGACGTGCGCGTTAGGCAGAAAGGATTTATCGAGCCTACAGAAGGTAGCTCATTGGGTGGCGGGGGGTAATACCTACCTTATAAACCTGCCCCCACGATCGAGCTTCACCCTGACATATTCGGCGCTCCAGAATATCAATGGCCACCATGGGTTGGTTGGGTATCCTGGTCGTTGATGGCTCAAGACAGCCCGCGGGAGTCCAGTTAGTCGCCTCCATCGCATAAGCAGTCCGTGGGCGTTCCGTCAATGATATAAAGCGGATGGGTTCTGTCGGCTCTTCACAGGTAAAACTACGGCGGCCCCTGAGGATATGACCATACCACGTCCCCCACAAGAGAAGACTAGTACGGTCTCTGTCATGCGCCCTAATCATCGCCATAACCTCCTCGTCAAATGGTGATTGTGGAAAAACGACTTCTGATCGAGTGTAGAGGAAGTCAGGAAGTGAGGCCATCATTCCTGAAATAAAAAAACCATTAAAAAATAAAAAAAAAATGGTAATAATTTAAAATAAAATAAAATCGTGATGTGACGGGACCACTGCCTGCAAAACCAATGGACCTCACAAAATCTAAATAGCGGATCACCAATGATGAGGCAAAATAATTATCAAGAGAATCAAAAAGGATTCTCATCAAACAGTAAAGTTTAAACGACTCTTAAAGCGAGTACTGTTAAAAAGCACAATAGATTCAGATCTGCATTAGGGGCATTAAAACCCTAAAATACTCGAGAACATTAGGGAATAAAATTCCCAAAAATCTCTGAGTCTCTCTCTCATAGCCAAGCTCTGTGAATACGGAATTAAATTCCTTTAATAAAGGGATTAAATCCCAGAAAACCCCCATGGCCAGGAGGCAAAGAAAATGGAATTAAATTTCAAGGATCCTTAAAGATCGGTGACAGGGTAAAACCCTAAGAGGAGGATTAACAATCCCCGTTGATTCTTCAAAATCTACAAAAAATGTGTGTTTTAGATCTTTAAGAAATCAATTTAAGAAAAGAGCGACGCTCTGTTGATGGATTTAAAATCCAGGGCAAAAAGCGAGAAAGGGTTCCGTTCATGATCCTTACCAAAGAAAGAGTTTTAACAGAGTTTAACTATGAAATTTCAGCGGGCAGAGAACTAAGCTCTGAAAAAAAGAATTAAATTCTCAACAAAAATAAGCAAGGAAGAAGATGAAAGAACAGTGATCTTCTCAGAGGCAAAAGCCCTGCATTTATAAGACATGATGGGGAGCGGGTCATCTTCCCATTCCCTTAGGCAATCCAACGGCTGTAAAGGCAGACAGCGTTGCACTCACATGCAAGCCACGTGAGAGCAACGCTAGGGGGCATTTGTTCCCTTACAAAAAAAGGGGTGGGGGGAAGTTCCCCACTAAAACAGCCCCACGTGTTTAACACGTGAGTGCCTATATGCAACGCATATAGGCACTGCAGTTAAAACAACTGCTAAGCTAATGGAGCCTCACATGTCCACACGTGAGCACCTATATGCAAACCTTATAGGCGCTGCATTTAAGCAATTGATAAGCTAAAATTGAGCCTCACGTGTAAGCACGTGAGCGTCTATATGCAAAGCATATAGGCGCTGTATTCAAACAGATGGTAAGCCAAATAGGCTCACGTGTTAACACGGGATACACTTATATGTTGTTGCATATAAGCGAACAAGCTTAATCCTATTGGGATCACGTGCTACACGAGAGTGCTCTTAACACCTTCGAAGCTGATAGAATTAAATTCTAAATAACAGGATTAAAACTCTATTTGGAAAATATTTCCTTAAATCTATCTAATATGGAAAGATCCTTCTCTAACAAAGAATCTTAGATGAACTATCTGATAGAATTAAATTCTATGTAGGAAATATTTCCCTGATCTTCCTTAAACTAGAAAGATCTTCTCTGTTAAACGAAGGACCTTTGGATCAAAGATCCAAGGATGATCGTCTGATAGAATAAAATTCTATAAAAGATATTCATATAAATAAAATTGTATGATAGAATAAAATTCTAATCTTGATAAAATAATGAGATATTCATGTGATAGAATTAGATTCTATCTTAGGAAAATATTTCCTAATCTGGTTAAACAAAAAAAAATAAGAAATCATCTCTGTTAAACAAAGAGCCTTTGGATTAAAATCCAATGGTGAATAAAATTCACCGTTTGATCTAAAGATCATTCTTGATCTCTCAATCAGAGATTCGCTAAACAAGATTGATCTTTTCTCCTCTCCTATAAATAGGAGCAAACAAAGAAAAGAGAGAGAGGAGATAAAAAAAAAGAGAGAGATCGAGAAACAAGAGAGAGAATCCCCTCAGAAGCTTAGAAAAAGAGAAAAGCTTAAGAAAAGAAGAAAGAAAAGTTTCTAAAGAAACAGAAAATTTAATTCTCACAAAAGAAGACTTGTTTCATTAAAACCCTAGGTAAAAAGAAGAGAAAATACAGAGATCATTTTATCTCTCATTCGCCTCTTAGTTCTTCCTCTGGTTGAGATCTGCAGAAGCAGATCTCCCCACAAGTTAAGAATTTAATTCTCATCGGGGAGATTCTGTCATGCAGATTCAAAGTCTAGGGGAAAGAACTAAATTCAAAAAATTTAATTCTTACAAAAAACATATGGGAATTTAATTCCTTTGAAAGTTAGGGTTTAACCTTATATAAAGAAAATAATTTAATTCTTACAAAACGAGATGCATGAGATCCTCTAAACCCTAGGGTCATTAACATGAGATCGAAATCTCCAAACACCAAGAAGGAAAGGTTGATGATTCATTATTGTTTAAACACTATGACGAGGACCACACGTGTTTCCCACGCAAGCGCTTAAAAAGAAGAATAAGAAGTGCCTCCTATGGCAGTCATGTGTTCTGCATGCGATCTCCAATCAAGTGCTCAGCACTTATAAAAAAAGAGGAGGGGATAAAACCCAAAAGGCAGTGCCCAACTTTGGGGTGCCTCACGTGCTCATACGTGAGCGCCACAATGATCAAGTGCTCAACACTTATAAAAAATGGGAGAAATAAAACCTAAAAGGCAGTACCCAACTTTGGGGCGCCTCACGTGCTCACACGTGAGCGCCACAATAACCAAGTGCTTAGCACTTATAAAAGAAAGGGGGAATAGAACCCAGAGAATAGCTTCTGCTTTAGGGCACCTCACGTTCTCACATGTGAGCGCCTCCAAAGTTCAGTGTTTAACACTGATTCAGAGCCTCACGTGGGAACACGTGAGTGCTGAACATACACCAGTGCTTAGCATTATGGGAAATCGACTTCAGCCCCAAATTGGCTTAGTCTTCCTGAGCTCAAAACCTCTTTGATCTCCAAATCGACCGAGCCTCTGTGCTCATATTTTCCCAAACTAATCTCAGTCTCAAACATGACAGTAACCCCTCAACTGATGATATCCAAAACGATATTCATCCCACATTCCCCCGAGGAAATCTTAGTCTCAAAATACGACTAATGATTTCTGGGTTGACCATTAATTCCTTTTCCCTCAAACACGGGAATTGGTTCAAGGGTACATCTCTCCATACCTCTGATACATGTTGTTGTAATTCCTCAACGTCTTTAGAGAGACGGCGGGTCCCAACAACCAACTAATTTTGGGTGCACTTCCCAAGCTGACGTGCACACCTTAAACTAAAATCTCACCTCAAAAATGGTGATATACAGACCGAAACGTCCTTAAACTAAACGTTGCCTCCAAAATGGCGAAAACGGACCGTAACGTCCTTAAACTAAAACCTCACCTCAAAAATGGTGATCTACAGACCGAAATGTTCTCAAACTAAACGTTGCCTCCAAAATGGCGACAACGAACCGTGACATCCTTAAACTAAAAACCTCACCTCGAAAATAGTGATCTACAGACCGAAATGTCCTCAAACTACAACTCCGCCTCTCAAATAGCTATAAGGGACCGAAACGTCCTTAAACTAAAACGACAGAGCTCAAATGCTCTCTTGTTGGATCTGAAACAAAATTGATCCTAAGACCTTATTAAATAGATCTTAGTCTCAAATTAGACTAGCGTATCCTTAACAAAAAACCAATCGAGCCCCAATTGCTCACAAACATTTAAGTCGATCTTGATCTCAAAACATACCAACGATCCTTAAATAAAACAAACCCAAATCTAAGATATACAGATTTAGACTAATCCACGCCCTACGGGCGACAACATAAATTAGTCTCCGTATACAATCCATGGGCAACCAAAATTAAAACAAACACACACGACACGAAGTGAACTTCTGGAGCAGGAGAAAGTGGTTATCGCGATGCGGTAACATAATTAACTGTAGGGGCTTGCGCCTGCAGGGAAGAGCGTCCCCACAATAAAAAAAACCCTCGCAAACGAGGAGGAACCTGACGAAGTCTGCTACAACGGCCGCATCTGTCCAAACCTCCGATATACGGTGCCATAAATCAACTTGGCATTTTCGGAGAGGTGGATGGATAAATCCAAATAGCATATGCCCCCAAATTCAGGAGACCGACACCGAATTCCTACGGAGGGTGCTCGAAAAGAAAGACAAAGAGGCCGCGGAACAAGCGGCTAATATAAAATAAATGGTGCTTCTCTTCCAAGACATGGTTGGGATGATGATCCAGCCGAATCCTCCAGTTGAAGACCCTCCAATAATCATTGAAGAAGACAGAGGAGAGACATCGAACCCTCCTCTGGCTTTGTCAGTAGCCAGAGAGGAGACGATCTCCAAAGCCACCCTTGATGACTACATAGCTCAGCAGATACGAGCTCATCAAGCGAACGAAGCGGCAGGATAAGTCGTCAGGACTGGGTGACCTTATCCAGGCTGGTATGACCAAATTAAATACCCGCCAGGATATACGATCCCCAAATTCCATGTGTATAAGGGACGGGCAATCCGCACCAGCACGTTGCTCAATTCAGGGCTTTGTGCGGTAATACCGGGGGTGATGAAAAACTATTGTTTCACCAATTTGTCAACAGCTTGGAGGAGACGGCATTTGAATGGTACTCCGAGCTCCCAAATGACTCTGTCAAGACATTTATGGAGATGGAATTACTGTTCACACAGCGATTCGCAAGCACAAGCGAGCGCACCCCAATCACGGCTTTAATCAATGCCAGAATGAAACCAGGAGAGACCTGGGTTCAATACGCAATTCAGTGGCGTAACCTGTGGTCAAAGTGTGGACAGCGCATAGAAGAAGCTCCCGCTGTGGGCATGTTCGTGGGGACCATCGACCCTCAGGCAACTATATCCCAGTTTATGATGTTCTTCAAGCCGACCATCTTCCAAGCCTTGATTGACAAACTGGCCCAAATGGACCAGATAGGCCATAGGCTGTCCTTTTCAAAGACAGATCTTCGAAATGAAAAAGGCAAAGGGGAAGCGACCTTCGTCGCCAACGCTCAACAACAACTGAGTGACCCGAAACCGGTTATTCGCCAAAACAACAAACCGCGAGCCCTCGAAGAGAAGTTGAGACGTCCTTACTTGTTTCCCTGGGATAAAACAAGGAGACTATTCAAACTAGCGGTGCGCAACAGGCTCATCACTCTGCCGGATCCGAGACGCCTACTGCAATCGGGTGACGTCAACAATCCCAATTATTGCCCATACCACCGAATAGTAGGCCACCCAATTGAAGATTGCTACGTCTTTAAAAACTGGATCGATGACCAGTACCAACAGGGCAAGTTTGCGCTGTCCGAAAACTGGAAAGTGAACCCGCCGCAGCAGCACGCTCCTAAAAAGGTGGACACGCCAGGGGCATCATGCTCGTTTATAGAAGAAGCTCCGTGGGAAGTAGTTCTTTCAGCTAAAACTAAAAAAATACTGAAGGATCTTCAAGCATGTCTGGCGATTAGGTGGAAGAGCCCGCTGGAGCGTGAGATCATTGACAGAATGCTGAAGCCACGTCCAACGCTAAAAGTTGGTGACGATGGGAAAAACCTCCAGGCCAAGCCTCCGAAGTCTTCAAAGAAAAAGAAGGAGGCCAAGAAGCCCATACAGCTCGACGGCAATCGTACAGGTCTGCAAAGGTACATCAACGCACTGGAGGAATACAACCAAAAAGCACGTACCCCAGTCACACTGGAGAGTTCTTCAAGCATGTCCTTGAGAACGGAAGCAGTGACATTGATGAAGGAGACGACTCGTCAGAAAAACCCGAGGAGTATGTGGCGAGCTGCCACATGATCTCTCACTCGTCGATGAACGGCAAAGAAGCTCCCGACATAGAGAAACTGGGGGCAGATCCGGAACCAAAACTCATAGAACCGTCGGATGACCTCATCGATAAACTGCTGAACGAAGCTCTTCAAAAGAGCAAAGCTGATCGAGAACGTGAAGCGGCCATTTACTAAAAGGCCAAATGTCAGCGTCAAGCTGAAGAAGCTCCAGTGACGAGAAGTCATAAAGTACCCCAACCGGATCAAAGTGCCCTTGCCACCAACAAGAGCAGAATCAAGATAAGGAGGCAGTTCGCCAAAGCTCTGTCAATGTGAATGAAGCTACCACCTTTCAAAGAAAATACTTCCGAAAGTATGTGCCTCAACGAATCGGATGTACATCTGAACTACTGCTTATACAATCAGAAGGTCACGCACCCCACCAAAAAGTGTAATGCCTTCAAGAAGTGGTGGCAGAGATATGTTGCCCATCGACAACAATTTAAGCGAATGAAGCGCAAAGCCCATCGGGAACAGAGAAGCGCGACAGACGAGCGTGAAAGAACAGCCGGTAACTGTCATATGGTTGATGCCATCCCGACAAGGGCAAAACCTCAAGTTCTTACCTTCAGGAGCGATTCTGACGAAGAAATAGCCATCGGCCCTCTCTTCAAGGAATCTATCTCTGAAAAGGAAGAGGAAATGAAGAACTGTGAGAACATTCAGCTGCGTAACTATACGTTGCCTGAAAAGAATCGCAGACCTTCAAACAAAGGTTCGGGAAAAAGGGACAAAGGAAAGGAAAAAGTCCCTGAGGAGATTGCTCTCGATGATAGAGTTGTCAGAGAGCTTACAGCTAAGGACCCGCTCAAAATGAACAAGGTGGATTACAATGACCTGGCACATCTGAGAAAGATACCCTCACAATTAAGTATCATAGATGCCCTTCTCCTGTCTAAAGAGGCACGAGATTCCCTGATCAAGACGTTACAGGAGCCCGACCAGTTTCAAGCTTTCCTGGCGGAAGAAAAGATGAAAGACGAGCTGGAAGAAGTCCACACGGCTGATATCACCTTCAGCGATGAAGACCTCCTTCTAGGAACGTGCGAGCACAACCGTCCGCTGTATGTAACCGGGTATTGTCACGATATCAAAATAGGGAAGATCTTGGTCGACAACGGGTCATCCGTCAACCTTCTCAATGTAAGAGTGTTGAAGGAGATTTGCATGAATGTTCAACACCTGGCTCGGAAAAAATTACTATCTCCGGGTTCGACTCGCAGTCATCATAAACGCTCGGGTCTGTAATACTGACACTGTGCTTCGGGTTGCTCGTCACCGACATCAAGTTCCATGTTATTGGCGCCAAGACTTGCTATAACGCTTTGCTCGGCAGGCCTTAGTTACATGAGTACAACATCATCCCTTCTACACAACACCAGTGTATAAAGTATTTCAAGGAAGGTTTCGAGTACACGGTTACAAGGGAGCTGAATCCATTCTCCGTGAATGAAGTTCGCAAATATGAAGACGCCAAGTACTTCTTACCAGACTTCGAGGACATGGAAAGATATCGCAAACCGGAGAATAAACAAAAAGTCATCACCACTATCCCGATATTCGGGAGCGATACCGAAGAAGATGAAGAAATGGTCTACTCAGGACAACCCCAAGGAAATAGGCCAGGACTATCTACTCCTATGCTGGTCTTTGGCAGTGACTCTGAGGACGGGGCCAACGCAGTGTTTTCCGTCCGCCCGTCAATACAAACATTTGCTGGAGCTGACCAGAGTTTACAGATTACCCTGGTCCCGCAGTGGCATTACAAAAAGCTTGATGCACTTGATACATACAGCGTGCAAGAGCTGCAGACCTTCTACGTCCCTCCTAAGCAAAGAGGTGAGAAGGCAATCCTTTTCTACTAATCCACGGAGACTAAAGTGGAGAAAGAAGTATGGCACGGTGCCAAACCTGCGCTCGACAGGCTTCAACCAATCCGTCTGCCCAGATATTATGCAAAGAGACTGAAAAGGCTATTAAGACGCCAAGGTGTACCCTTCAAACAGACTGCTCGGCAAGCCCAGTTCTATAACAGGATTTGGAACGTTCCTGGGACTCAGCAGAAGATGCCCAACGGGAGATTGGAGACAACTGGCCTGGGATACATTTGGTCCAAGAAACGGGAGCGATCCCATAGCTGCCACGTCATAAATAACTACGGTAGAGAAGCGGATACATTTCCAGATAGCGTTGATGTCGAACCAGAGAAAGATCCTGCCGTACACGTATCAAGTCCGTCATTCGAAGAGCAGATTGACAAGCTAATGAGAGAAGCGGGTCAAAGGGTTCGAGATGACCACAGCCGCGAAATAGCCATTTACAAAAAAGCCAGGACACAATGTATCATTCAGCAGGATATGAAGGATGACGATCCCCTTCACTCCCAACTCGTTGTATGCTCTTGTGGCAAAAAGAAAGCCCGACGTAGAAGCAACAATAAGGTAAAGACCGAGAATAACGTTCGAAAACAGCGAGGCGGATCTAAGAAGTCGCGTGAGCGAGGAAAAGTTAGCTGGAATCCGTCTTTTATAAAAAAAGATGGGTCGGGAGTACTCTTTCCCTCAAGACAAGACAAGGAAAATCTTCGACCTTGTCATAAAACATCAAATGATGGTGCTCCCGGAGTCTCAGTGCCCCGAACAAATAGACGAAGGCCACCACCCGGATTATTGCTCCTCCCACCGAGTAGTGGGACATCCTATTGAAGACTGCTTCACCTTTAAAGACTGGGTTGAAGATCAATATCAGCAAGGCAGGTTTGCTCTATCCGACAGTTGGAGGGTAGCCCCGCCATGAAAGCATGAGCCAAGAGCAACCTACACTGCAAGGGAAAGTCTAGATCAGCATCGAGCTTGGAAACGAGCTTGTACCCGCCATATGATAACATTCTCAAAAGAGGGAAAGCACGAGAATATGGACGACCACTCCCAATGCTTCGCAAATGAAAATGAGAATGAGATGATTTCAGAATTTCCATCGGTGCCAAAAGAACTGGAAGATGGAATATACACCATGGCGGACAATCTGCGAAAAATCGACTTGGGGACGGCAAATGAGCCAAGGCCAACGTTCGTTAGTGAGTTGCTGTCCGAAAAACAGGTGGCTATATTAAAAGATGTGCTTATGCAGTATAAGGACTGCTTCGCATGGAACTATTCCGAGATGCCGGGATTAGATTCAGAGATAGCTGTGCATAAACTAGCGATATCACCGGACGTCAAGCCAGTCAAAAAGGTGCCAAGAAGAATGCGGCTCGAGCTTGAGATAGGTATCAATGCAGAAATCAAGAAGCTAATCGACTCCGACTTCATCCAAGAAGTTCAATACCCTGACTGGATCGCCAATATCGTTCTGGTAATGAAGAAAAATAGGACAGTACGCATCTGCGTAGATTTTCGGGATCTCAACAGAGCTTGTCCGAAAGATGACTTCCCAGTGCCTGTTACCGAGTTGATGATCGATAACACATCCACCCATGAAGTCTTCTCTTTCATGGACGGATCCTCAGGGTACAACCAAATTAAGATGCATCCTGAAGACCAAAAGCACACTGCTTTCCGGACCCCGCTAGGCATATTCTGCTATAAAGTGATGCTATTCGGTCTGAAGAACGCTGGCGCCACCTACCAGAGGGCCATGATAGAGATCTTCGATGACCTCATACATGAGATTGTCGAATGCTATATTGACGACCTCGTGGTGAAAAGCAAATCGTACGAAGAGCACTAGGAGCATCTGAAGACAATGTTTCAGCGCCTTTGGAAGTCAACCTGAAGATGAACCCTCTGAAATGTGCGTTTGAAGTTTCCTCGGGCAAATTCCTAGGATTCATCATACGACACTGGGGCATCGAAATAGACCCGTCAAAGATCAAGGCAATTATGGAAATGCTTTCGCCAAGAACTCTCAAGCAACCGCGGTCTCTCTAAGGAAAGCTCGCGTATATCCGGCAGTTCATAGCTAACCTCTCCGGCAAATACCGTCCCTGCAGTCATCTAATGAAGAAGGGGACCCCGTTCATTTGGGATCGTAAATGCCAAAGCGCACTGGATGAAATCAAGCGGTATCTGCAGAACCCGCCGGTACTGACCACGCCGGTCAAGGGAAATCCCCTCATCCTGTACTCAACAGCCCTTGAAGGTTCGTTAGGCACGCAATGGGCACAGGAGAATGACCAGGGGAAGGAGAGAGCTCTCTACTATTTGAGTCGAGTTCTCCTGGGGGCAAAAAACAACTACTCCCCAATCGAAAAGCATTACCTGGCATTGATCTTCGCGATAACGAAGCTCCGACATTACGCCTTAGCAAATGAGGTCCATCTCATATCAAAAGTGGATCCTCTCAAGTATTTGATGTCAAAAACCATGCTAACAGGAAGGCTTGCCAAATGGGCCCTCCTCTTGATGGAGTTCTCGATAGTATATCGACCCCTCAAGGCAATAAAAGACCAGGCCATCGCCGACTTTCTTGTTGAACATCCGATACCTGCCGACTCTCCCTTGAAGTGCGAGTTGCCGGACGAACACGCGTTTGACGCAATTAACAGGGAGAAAGAAGGGAATGATACCCGATGGGAACTCTACTTCGATGGAGCGTCCTCCTTGAAGAAGCGAAAGCAAAACACCCCCATAATTAAAGCCGGGGTGAGCCTTATCTTTATGACTCCACAAAGAGGGATAATGCGTTTTTCTTTTTCCTTAATGGTGCCAAGAACAAACAATGAGGCTGAGTATGAAGTTCTGATAGCAGGTCTTGAGATTGTTGTCAACATGGGCATCGAAAGCCTCCTCATATATGGAGACTCCCAACTAGTCGCTAGCCAAGTAAATGGCGACTACCAGACATGCAAACCGGAACTGATCAAGTATGGTGAAAAAGTGCAGTAACTGCTAACGCAAATCCCCTCCTACACCCTAGAAAGCATACCGTGTGCGGAAAATAGCAAGGCGGATGCGTTAGCCAAGCTCGCTAAAGAACTGGCCGACGAAAACCTCGATGATGTAAGGATCATTGTGCAAAGCTGCCGGATTCTCGCGCCAGCAGAAATATCTCCGAAAACGTCTAAAGGAGAGGAAGCAACCGAACAATAGGCCTTCCAATTGGAGGATGAAGAAAAGGCAAAGGATTGGAGAGAAGTCTTCATAGACTACTTCAAATCCCATCGAACGCCCGAAGACGCGTCGTCAAGACATCAGCTCGTGAAGCGAGCCCTGTATTTCGCCTTCGCCAATGGTACTCTTTATAAGAGATCGTTCGATTGTCTATGGCTGAGGTGTCTGGGACCAGAAGAAGCAAGAAAGGTCATTCAAGAGACTCATGACGGACTCTGCAGTTCCCATCAAGCTAGGCCAAAGATAAAGCTGAAGATCAAAAGAATGGGCTATTATTGGCCCACGATGATTCAGGACTGTCTCGAATATGCGAAGCAGTGTCACTCATGCCAAATTCACGGGGATTTCATCCACTAGCATCTGAATCCGCTACACTCGACATTGGCTAGCTGGCCGTTCGAAATGTGGGGAACTGACATAATTGGCCCCATTGAGCCAGCGTCATCCAAGGGACATCGGTTCATACTAGCAACGAATGATTACTTCTCTAAATGGGCAGAAGCAATACCATTAAGGGATGTGAAAACGGAGAATATCCTCCATTTCTTCAAGAAATATGTCCTTTACCGATTCGGCACTCCGCGACGGATCATCTCGGATAACGGGCCAGCCTACAGAAGCTATAAGATCAACCGCTTCGCACAACAGCATGAAATAGATTGGAGATATTCTTCAGTTTATAATCCCCGAGCTAACGGTCTAGCTGAAGCTTTCAACAAGACCTTGACGAAGATCATAAAGAAAATGGTGTCCAGAAATAAAAAGGACTGGCACGAGAAATTGCATGAAGCTCTCTGGGCCTATCGGACTACGTTCAAGACGGCCACAAACACAACGCCATTTGAGTTAGTATTCGGCATGGAAGCGATACTCCCTTGGAGATAGAGTTACCCTCTTTACGAGTAGCAGTTCGATATGAGCTGACGGATGAAGAGAATGCTCATCTTCGGCTTGAGGAGCTAGACGCCCTTGATGAAACTCGTCTCATGGCGCAGCAAAACCTAGAAGCTTACAAAGAAAGGATGACATGCTCATATGAAAGATTGACTAGGCCGAGAATATTCCACCAAGGCGAACTCGTGCTAGTCGTAAAAAGACCTATGATCCCCAACCGTGCCAAACGGGGAAAATTCGAGCCAAACTATGAGGGCCCGTACATCATAGACAAGGTCTACCAAGGTGGGGCCTACTTGCTCATGGATATGCATGGCGAAAGACCTTTCCGACCAATAAATGTCTGGTTCCTTAAGAAATACTACGCTTAACAAGTCACGGCTCAGGTTAATGATGGATGACGACGCTCGTGTCCGCTTGCTATCTCTTTGAGTCCAAACTCTATAAGTAGTATTCAGCGAAACCTCGATCAAAAAGAACAACGGACCGAGATGTCCTTAAACTAGCTATGGACCGTAATGTCCTTAAACTAATAACGTACGGAGATGTCCTTAAATTAGATATGGACCGCAACGTCCTTAAACTAGCTGTGGACCGAGATGTCCTTAAACTAACGTTTGACCGAGATGTCTTTAAACTAACAAACCGAGATGTCCCTAAACTAACAACGTCGCCTCAAACACGGCGATAGTAGAATGCAAGCCTACAAGTCCCGGTGGTGAGGACTGCAACTGAAATCCCACCGGCGAACAAATAGGCCAGCGAAACTATTCTCGAGAGTTTCCTCGCCAAAAAAAAAGAAAAAGAGAAAGAAAAAGGTATGTCCACAAGCGAAATGGGCACGGATGAAAACCCGAAAGGGCGCCGTGAGTAAAAACGACAGGACTACCGGCGAGTTTGTGAAAACCCGAAAGGGTGCAATCTCGTTAAAATAAAGACACCTGCAAGGTCCTCTTGTCCTTGTGAGGAGAAAACACCTGTGTGAGATCCTTACGACTCACAAGGTAGCAACACACTTAGGGATCCCCACGATTCCTAAGGAGAAATTGCACTTACGAGATCCTCACGACTCATAAAAAGAATTCCCCCTATGAAACCCTCATGGCTCGTAGGATTCAAAAAGCCTTAAGCTACAGGGATCTGAACCTGTTCTTAAGCTATCACATCCCCCAGTTTGCCCTACAAGCGGTTCAATATTGGCCCTTGTATACAATCCACGGGCACAAATAAACGTTTCCCCCACCGAGTTCCACCAATGGCGCGAAATTTCCCCATTTGGCGAACGACACTTGTAAATCCTTTCGACTTATAAGGAGAAAACACTCTAGTAAAATCCTTACGACTTATAAGAGAACACACACTTAAGAATCCTCACGATTGCTAAGGAGAAAACACACCTACGAGATCTTCACGACTCGCAGGGAGAAATATCTTTATGAGACCCTTACGGCTCATGAAGTCAAAAGCCTTAATCGACAGGATCCTAACCCTGTTTGCTAAGCCACCTTTGTTCGAACCGAAAAAGGCAAATGATGATTCGTTCCTGGCAATGTCCCAGTGGTAGCGATGCTGATGCTTAAATCGGTATCAAATTCTAAGTCCTTTCACGGCAAATAATGATTCGCTCCTGGAATATTCCAGTTGCAGCGATGCTAATGATAAGATTGGTATCAGGTCTTAACTTCTATACTTGCAATAAAAATCAGCGAGTAAAAAATGCATATAAAATAGCCGAAATGATGGGGTAACTCGCAATAAAATTCAGCGAGCAAAATATATGCGTACAAAAACAGCAGAAATGTTTGGGCAACTCGCAATAAAAAGCAGTGAGTAAAAAGAAAAACAGCCGAAATGATTGGGAACCGCGAAAAATAGCCGAAATGATTGGGCAATCGCGACTTTCGCGATACAAAAAGCTGAAATGATAAAGCATCGCGGAAAGAAATAAAAAATGAAAAGAAAAATTTTTCCCTACATGTGAGATCACATTGACCCCTGTATACAATCCATGGGCACAAACGAAAAGGGAACCATATCGTCCCACCAGGCTTCGTCAAAGGGAAGCCAAATCTCGATGACTACACCTACAGCCTAGAAATTAATAACGACGTTTCTTCTCATTCCAACCAGAAGCAGATATGACGTCAACAAACGGAGCCATGGCAGAGTCCCCTAGTTCCGAATCTCGACGGTTCACAGACAATCTAGAGACTACCTCGTAACCATGGCAGAGTTCCTAGTTCCAAGTCTCGACGGCAGCATCCACAGCCTAGAGATCAACATCAGCGTTCTTCCTCCCTCCAGCAGGGTACAGGTGCGACATCAACAAACGGATCCATGGCAAAGCCCCCTAGTTCCAAATCTCGACAGTTCACAGATAACCCAGAGACAACCTCAACAGTCGTTGCAATATTGCAGACACAATGTCAACAAATGAAGCAAAGGAAGATCCCTAGCTTCAGGGTCTTGACGACAACTCAAATGAGACCTGAAAGACTATCGGAGATCATCCCACTCCAGCACAGAGTGGTCATGACTTATCGGGGCTCCCAAACTGAGCCTAACCTCAAGTAAAAAGCGACATAGAATATCCCTAACGCTTTCTCTTTCGATGGTAATATTATCTGGAAGATTACTTGAAGACATCTTGTCCAGCCCCCGAAGGGATCGGAGACACGACAGTCTCGGGGCTACCCGAACAGCAAGATTGCATATCGGGGAATATATCAGCCAACGCGACGGTGCAATGGGTAAAAAACCCTAGTACTACAGACCCTAACGGACTTCTATTAGCAGGAGTTAACTGTGATGTTAGTAAACCTTTGCGAGAACTTCTCGATTCGTCTCGACTCGTAGGGAAAAGCCTTAGGCAATAGGGATAAGGACCTGTTTCCTGAGCACTGGGGCCCTGCAAGTCGGTCCAAGATGGACTATTGCATACTATTCAAGGACCACACTCTCCAAAGTCAAATCTCGACAAGGAAGGAAACAACCACTTACGAGTTCTCTTGACTTGTAAGCGGGAAAAATTCCCTTGCGAGATCCTTATGACTCTCAAGAGAAAACACACACTTAGGAGTCCTCATGACTCCTAAGGAGAAAACACACCTACGGGATCCTCACGACTCGTAGGGAGAAAAATCTTTATGAGACCCTCATGGCTCGTAAAGTTGAAAAGCCTTAGGCGGTAGATTTGAACCTGTCTTCTAATCCATCGTTGCCCTGCAATGAGATCAAGGTAGACTATCTACGAGACACATTTGCTAAAGGAACACGCCAATATAAAATGAAATATGTCTTTTATTCATAAATTCAAGATACATTTCACAAAGGAATCAAAATGAATACATGTTATTCATAAACCGCAAGTTTACAGTAAAAAAGGGGTACAAAGACGGTTATTGAGAAGGAGGTGTCTTCAACAAATCAGCAAGCCGCTCGCGCGCTTCCCTCAATCCTTTCTCGTGATCAGCCGCCGCAGCCAACTCTACTTCCACTTGAGCCCGTTGCCGTAAACAGGACGAAAGCCTATCGGCCTCTAGCGTGGCATCTTCACAGTCTTGCATGGCCCGCTCAGCGAAGTAAAGCCCGCCTCAGCGTCAACCCATCCAAAATACATCTCTGGAGACTGTCGAAAATGGTTTTCAGTTGTTCGGCATTCAGTTCAATCTAGGCGCTCAGTTAGATGGATTCGCTAGAAGCCACCTCATATTCCTTTCGTCTCAAGGTCGCTTCTTGTTCAAAATGGTGAATGAAAGGAACACTACTCTCGATCCAAGCAGCCCGCTGAGAGTTCGAATTTAATACTTCGGGAGTTGGACGCTGGAGCTCAATCTCGTGCAGGCAAGCCTCGATCTTTCTGCAGTAATCAACCCAAGAGCCGACGAGATCTTCATCATGGAAGTTCACGAGTGTCCCCAGCATTGGATTGACTTCAATAGCAAAATCCGTAGCAGAACTGAGGGCCTCGGCATCGAGATCTTCGATGAATTCGCTCAACATTTGCCGGCTATTCGCAGCGCCCCTGGAAGATGTGCGTTTAGCAAAGGACCCTACCGGCATTGGAATGCGAGACTCAAAGGGAGCTGGAGCCGGTGCAATTGCTGCAAAACAAATTATGGTCAAATGTCGACTCGGGAGGTAAGGAAAATACACGAGGAATGGAGTCTACTATAACGGCTGTGGCAGGTGGCAGAATGGAGAGTACCGGAGGCGCGGCTATCCTCTCGTCTCCTCCTCCGATCCGTGACGCTGCGATCAATATAAAGAAGACTTAGCAACAATACAGCTATTCATAAAAAAAAGAGGGAGACATTAGCTGAAGAATATACTAACCAATACCGGTAGGCGGAATGACTTCCGACTAGAAGGAGAAATGCGGGTTCAACACCTGGTATAGATAGTCGAAAAGGACTCCTGCAGAGTTGCAACAATATACTGTCAATACAAGGAAGATGGTATCCACAGTTAAACTAAATAAGTCGCAAACCCATACCTTCCAATATTTGAGAGGACATGGGAGAAGGCGAAGGGACGGCAACCGTCAGAGCAGCGACTGGTGACGTTTCTTCATATGGCACAGCCTCGGGATTCACCGCACCTGTACTCAAGACAAACAAAATATCATTAGAAAGGCTGAACAAGATTGAAAAGCTTGAAAATAGTGACTCAGCGATTACCCAATAAATCAGAGACCAAAACCATGACGAAGGCGTCACCTGGTGTAACGGCTTCTTCGCTATCTCACAGAGGAGTAGATTCTGCGCCCATAGCTTCATCCCCTGACTCGACGAGGGCCATCGTGACGCTTGCGACGCCCGCCGATACCAAGGAGCCACAGGGAGAAAGGGCAGCGGTCTAGACAGTCCCAGATTCCAGAGAGAGGGTAGCAACTTCGGGCACGATAACCGCCAGGGTTTCACCCGTCATCCCATCGCCAAGACTTGGCCCTACAGAAAATGCATATGTTAAAATTCGAAGATCAAGTTCTAGTAAAAGACTCGGCGTTATGTTACCTTGGAGCAGCTTTTCGATTTCTTCCCGAGCCACGCATGCAACCTGTTTACAGGCGGTAGACAATGCAGAGGGAACATCCGCCGAAGGAGTATCAGCCAGTGGAATGCTGCTTGAGCCTGCCCCCACGGCCAAACTGGTATCGTGTTCCCTCACCGCATGCTTCCTACGCTTCCTTTCGGTCTGAGCAGTAAGAAACGATCTCCTCAAGACCTCTGACAAGGGGACGTCATCGTCCGAACCAAGCTCTACCTCTGGAGCCGTTACGGCGTCTGTCATCGACTGCTTTAGCAAAGCCTCTTGCGGTGACGTTGGGAGAGCAGGGGACACAATAGCTGGCTCTGGAAGTTTTTTTGCATCGCTGCTCGGGATCGGCACTGCATTTGGAATAACCCGAGTCAAGGTAGTCCCTGCAACAAGATGAAAGAAAGGGTCAGAGCACGAATAAAAAAAAGGGAATGAAGGCATAATGAACTGAGTTTTACCAAGGCCCCAAGAAGCGCGGTGCCTCTCTTCCTCTTCGAATGTCTTAAAGAAAGCCGCGAGAGCCTCTTCGGCAGAAATACCTGTTGAAGAAGAAAGCGTCAGTAGAAGCATAATAAAAGAAGATAGCCGTGGAAGAATTTAACTGAAGTATACCTGACTTCGCGATAGTGATCGGTGCAGCTTCATCGCGAGCCGGTCGCTCGAAAGCCACAAGGGCAGCCTGGAGATCAGTATCATCCACAGGCGCAATGAATAAACCCTCATTGGTCCCATACTCGCACAAACCCTCGCTGTAAGGAGCATGTGGCTCCTGGCCAAATATGACGTCGGCAGAAAACAGCGACTTCTTCTTTTGCGAGCGAGCGCCAGCAGCCGATGATAAGAGCTTGTGCTTAACGAGCATTTTTGGGCAGCGGGTTTCGATTTCCACACCAACGCCAGACTCCGGGGACGCTGCAGCTACCGTTTCTACAGGAACACGGGATAAAGGCTTCTCAGGGAAGGCACGCGGGACCACAACCACAGTAGCTTCTCTTAGGGAAGGATGAACGGTGGTCTGTCGCTTCAAAGGAACGGCTGGATTACCAGCTAGGACAACATCCTTGTGATCAAGTAATAGTCGCCTCTCTTCCCTGATAACAACACCTGTCGCATGCTAATACCACGCCACGTAGGCATTCGAAGCTTTCGGCACATAGCTTGGCTCGCTAATGAGAAAGCCGGACCCCGTGTTTAGCCGCATGAAGTGGTGCAGCGCGCTGCAGATACCCTCTTCCGTAGCAACCGGCTCAGCTAAGAGAGCCTCGAGCAGGACACCCTGATCGTAACCCGACTGTTGAGAAAAATGGTGCGGGTTATACCTCATGAACAATGCCGGGGCGCCTTTCCTGAACACTAGAAAGCCTGGCCTGATCGAATATAGGTGCAGGATTTCCCAGGCCTTCAACGTAGAAGCCCCGTCTTTGAAAGCATCGCGCAGCGGTTGCACTGCCTTGGTGGATTCCTTGCCGATAGTTAAGACTTTGTCAACAAAAGTCATACTATCCCCGACCATACGCGGGCGAAGGACCAGGCGTCGAGCCTCTCGCTGCGACGGATCTAATGCAGAAGCGTCCACTAGAAACATGACCCGGGAAAAGTTATAATTGTCATAGAAGAGGGGCCGTTTGTGGACTCCGAAAGCACCAAGCACGTGCATTTCGACCAAGGACGTAAAGTAGTGCAGCAGAAGATGCACAGGTTTTACTCCGGGTTGAGTAGTATCCGCTGCTAAGCTCAGACCCTGGTATAGATGAGCTAGCTCCGCAATCCCAACGGCCATACGCGTCCCCGCAACCATGCGGTGGGCTGAGTAAAGGACTGACGGCCTCATATAGCGAGGGTGCATCGGAAGCACGAACCAGTTCAACCATAAGCTAATAAACCCCAGGAAGAACGTCTCTTCATCAACGTCTGAAGCAACAAGCTTTGCGAAAGGAACAACCGGGGTGTCCGGAATAAAGAAGCTTCTTAAATCTGCTTCCGCCGTCGGCTGGTTATCCAAACCAAAACCAAACGGGTCGTCAAGCTTGGCGAATTTCGCAGCTTGTTTTGATAAGACTTCTGGGCGAAGAAAGCGAGCGATGAAGTCTGTGAAGCTGACTCCATGCCCTCCAGACTCTAGAAATAGGCTCTCGTAAATGTTCAACACCTTGATCAGACTCGGGAATCGATGTTGAATGGCATCCGGGGTAAGGCCCATCACTACTGATTTGGTGGCGAAGATGTACTCGTCAGGGGGAAGTATCTCCTCGTAATGTTCCCCTCTGACGGGTAAGTCGGAGATCTCCACAAACTCCTCCAAAAATATTGAAACTTCCCGATCTGATAGAAGAAAGGTGTGAGTCGGGATATTCTATTATTCCAAGAAAGCTTTGACCCACCATATAGGGGGCGTGGAATACGGGAAAAGAGACGCATAAATCGCGGGGTACAACCCGAGCTTCAGCAGCAGTGATTTCTTGGCCGACAAGATGTATCGAGCCCACTGCAGATATCCGGCTGAATGGCGAGGAGTCAAGCCAATCATGTACAATTGTCCCCAAGGGCACGATTCACCTTGACAAATGCGCCGCCCTAAAATATCCAAAGCCATCGGTGGCTGTACGGGTATTGAGGCCATAGAAGGCTGAAGACGACCCTCTGAAGTCCAGTTGACCTCCTCTGCAGCGTAATTCACCTGAGGCGAGTCAGCGTAGTGAATCGCTGAAATGGGCTATGAGGGTACTGCGAAGAAAAACTATGCCAACCCTGGATGATTTGATTGTATCACGACCCCCATAAATGAAGAGATTTCTGTTCCGGGTCATGATCTTTAATGAGCACGAAGACTTCCCTATCCACGGGCGCGTCTGCGAAGGCGCTCTCGGAACGAACAAAAGGAAAGGAAGAATCGAAAGCCATGGTACCTACACGAAAAAGACGAGGGTTAGTTGCCGACGCTATTCTGACACTTGGTACTTTAAAATTGTACCACACTGCAATGCAGGAGAAAGAGACCAAGGGGGACCCACAAAATCAAAGTGACGGCTCATCATTGATGAGATAGTCGCTCATTAAGGAGGAAATCCTAAAAGGATTCTCATATAATTAGAGACTCATTAGGCCAAGGAGTTGAACTCCCACGAGAGTAGTGCTCTGCAAACAGAATTTACATCTGTCAATTAAGAAGGGAATAAAATTACCCAAAAAAATTTTCAAAAGCTATGCTCTGTAAAACCCCAAGATCTTTAAAGATCTGAAGTAGAAATCCTAGAAGCTCTAAGAGTTCTTCATTAACGGGTTAAGAAACCCTAAAAAAGATTTCTTTAGATCTATGATCTAAGAAGAGCAAAGCTCTGTTCTAATTAACGGTTTAATGAAACCCTAAAATACATCTTAAAAGATCGGTGATCCAAGAAGAGCAAAGCTCTATTTAATGGGTTCGATTATGATCCTTACCAAAAAATTTGGGCAAAGTTATAACTCTAAAAGAGTTTCTTTGGGCAGAGATCTAAGCTCTGGAAAGAGAATTGAATTCTCAGAAAGAAGAAAAACGGAAGATGAACAGCAATCATCTCAAGGGCCAAAGGCCCTACTTATAGGTATGGGAAGACGATCCAACTTTCAAGAAGATCCAACGGTGGAAAATCTGCCACTACTGCACTCACGTGTAAGCCACGTGAGCGCAACGGTGGGGGGCATTTGTTTCCCCCCAATAAAAGAGCAAAGCTCTGTTCAAAATTTGAAAGAGGCAGCGCCTCACGTGCCTTGCACGAGGACGCCAACGCCAAGAGTTAAAGACTCTGTGGCAGCGCCTCACGTGCCCCGTACGAGGACGCCGGTGCCAAAACTAAAAGTTCTCTGCCGTTGGATCAAAAATCCAACGGAGATGATAAATCATCAAAACACAGAATTAAATTCTAATTGAGGAAATACTTCTCAAATCTTTCTAAACAAGAAAGATTCCTCTCTGTAAAAACAGAGCACCGTTGGATTAAAAATCCAAGGGTGATTAAAAATCACCAAGCTACAGAATAAGCTTTGTATGGGAAAATATTTCCCCAATCTTTCTAAAACAAGAAAGATTACGCTCTGTAAAACAGAGCACCGTTGGATTAAAAATCCAATGGTGATTAAAAATCACCAAATTACAAAATAAGCTCTGTATGGAAAATATTTTCCCAATCTTATTAAAAACAAGAAAAATATCTTCTGTAAAAACAGAAGTTCTTGGATCAAAGATCCAACGGTGGATAAAATCCCCAAATCAATTAAGGATCTCTCAATGAGAGATTTCTTTAACGAAATCAGCAAACTTGCCTCCACTATATAAAGGCCCCAAGACTTTAAGTCTTGTACAGAGGAACCCCCCCCCCCATAAAATTCAAGTTCAAAAAGAAGAGCAAGCAAAAAGAGCTTTAAGAGAGAAGAAAGAAGAAGAACTTTCTTCAAGGTAAATAGAGGTTATAGTATCTCATCTGCATACCCAAGGGTTTAACCCTTATAAAAGAACATAGTTCTTTCTCTGGACCTGAGATTCATGAGACAAGTCTCCCAAAAATGAGAACTTAATTCTCGTAGGGATGAATTTGTTCTTGGGGATTGAAGATTCAGGGGAGAACAAAGAATTGAACTTTTCAGAAAAATGCACAAAGAAGGAAAAAGCGCCGAGCGCCTCACGTGCCCCTCACGTGGGCGCTGCTTAATAAAGAGTGCCTAGCACTCAGTGGTTGGCGCCCAGCGCCGAGCGCCTCACGTGCCCCTCACGTGGGCGCTGCTAAAATAAAGAGTGCCTAGCACTCAGTGGTTGGCGCCCAGCGCCAAGCGCCCTGCGTGCCCCTCACGTGGGCGCTAATGAAATAAAGAGTGCTCTGCACTCAGTGGTTGGCGTTCAGCGCCGAGCGCCCCACGCGCCCCTCACGTGGGCACTGTTTAACATAAAGCGCTCTGTAAATAGAGCCCAGTGCCATAAAGAGTGTTTAACACTCAATAAAAAACAAAAAAAATATGGTGAGCATCAGAGCCTATATCAATGCTCAGTATTGTTGCACAGAAAAAGGACCAAGCCCAAACAAGTGTTTAACACTTTATTCAAAAACTGAGTGGGTTGAGTCCAAGTTGACCAAAAGTCCATAATTCAGATCAACCGAGCCCATGTGCTCACAATTTTTCTAAATTGGTCTTAGTCCTAAACCCAACTATAGATCTCCCAACTGACATTGATTCAAGGGTACATCTTCCCACACCTCGGATATATGTTGTTGTAATTCTTCAACGTCTTCAGAGAGGTGGCGGGTCCCGATAATCAACTGTTCCCGCCAAAAATTTCCGCGCAAAAGAGTCCAAGGTATCAAATGGCAGCGATACGCTTAAGAAAATGCGAACCGGTATCTTCCGGCCTGTATTTTGATAAACTCCCCAATGAGAAACTGTTAAATTATGATGGTATTGAAAGCATCTCGAAAAAACCTTCGATTTGATATATTATGGGCCTCATAATTCATCCGGGATCAAAAGTTATGAGCAAATGTCTATGCACATGTGATCTAAGGAAGAAGATGCGAACCAGTATTTTCCGAGCTGTATTTTGACAAACTCCGGAACGAAAAACAGCTAAATTCTGATGATATTGAAAGCATCCTGAAAAGACCTTCGATTTGATATATTAGGGGCATCATAATTCATCCGAGATCAAAAGTTATGAGCAAATGTGTTATACACGTGTAATCTAAAGTAATGCTTTACTACATGGGGAATGCATTTTTTAGTCCCACATCGGGAAAAGGAGAGATGGCTTCTCTACCACTCCCATATAAATAAGAGGGGATACCTCTTAGAAAGGTAGAGTTAAATCCTCAAAGGATTCAATACTCAAAGGAGCTTAGTTCTCCAAAGGAGCTTAGTTCTCCAAGATAGGAGCATGCTCCTCCATAATGCGCATATGCGCAAGCGCCATGTGCGCTACGTGCAACGCACGTGTGCCCGCCATGCGGCACTACAAGTATGAAGATGCCAAGTACTTCTTACCGAGTTTCGAAGACACGGAAAGGTGTCACAAACCAGAGAACAAAACTAACGCTACCATCCCTGTCTTCGGCAGTGACACCGAGGAGGAGGAGGATATAAATTATTCAGGTCCATCCCAGTCCACTAGGCCAGGACCATCCGTTCCTACATTGGTCTTTGGTAGTGACTCGGAGGATGAGGTCCATGTCGTATTCTCTGCTCGGCCTTCAATACGGGCTTCCGCTGATGAAGAGCGAAGTCTCCAGATAACCATGGTACCGCTTGAACATTACAAAGAACTAGATGCACTCGACACCAACAGCGTAGAAGAATTGCAGACATTCTATATCCCTCCCGGACGAAAAGGCGAGAAGGCAATCCTATTTTACCGTTCTGAAGAAAACAAGGTGGAAAAAGAAATTTGGCATGGCGCGGATCCCACGCTCGACAGGCTTCAGCCTATCCGTCTTCCCAGATATTATACCGAGGGTTTGAAGAAACTGCTGAAACGCCAGGGGATGTCCTTCACACAGACCGTTGGAAAAGCCAAATTCTATGACAAGGTCTGGAACGTTCCCGGGACTCAATGCAAACTGCCTAACGGGAGAACGGAAACAAAAGGGCTTGGGTACATCCGGCCAAAGAAACGGGAGCTAGTAAACAGCTGTTATGCCATGTATGACTTCGATGAAGAGGCGGACGCTCAATGGGAGGACGCTAATCCTGCATCAGCAAAAGTTCCTGATACAAAACCGCCCAGTCCATCGTCTGAAAACCAGATGAGCAAACTTATAAAGGATGCGAGTCAAAAAGCCCGAGATGATCACGATCGTGAAATGGCAATCTATGAGAAAGCCAAGACACAGCGTCTCCTTCAACAGGCAGTAAAGAACGAAGATGCTGCCCCACGTCAGCCTGCTACAGAAAGGGTTCGACGCGAAGGCAAAAACAAGTCGAAGGGCCGAAAAGGTGCTCGACAACCACAAAGCAGAGCTAAGAAGCCACGCATCCGAGAGTCGAGCGTTATTGACCTAGCCCTCATGAAGAAAATGGGTCGAGCATACTCATTTCCTCGGAACAAAACAAAGAAAATACTTGATCTTGCTCTAAAACATCAAATGCTTACTCTGCCGGAGTCTAAACACCCTGAGCAAGCGGGCGAAGTCTCCAACCCAAATTATTTCTCTTACCACCGAGTAGTAGGGCATCCGCTTGAAGATTGCTTCACCTTTAAGAATTGGGTTGAGGACCAATATCAGCTTGGCAAATTCGCGTTGTCTGACAGTTGGAGGGTAGCGCCGCCGCAAAAGCACGAACCCGAAAACACAAGGATAGAACCAACTCCGCATTGGGATTGGCAGAAAATTCGCACCTGCCATGTGATAACAATATTAAAAGAAGGGTCCGAGGACATGAACAACCTTCCTTGGTGCTTTGAAAGCGGCAGCGATGAGGTAATCTCAGAATTTCCACCAGCACCAAAAGAGCTGGAAGATGGAATCCATACTACTGCAGATAACCTCAAGAAAATTGAGTTGGGGACAATAAATGATCCGCGACCGACATTCGTCAGCGAGCTGCTGTCTGAAGAGAGGGTGGCTGCGTTAAAAGACGTCCTTGTGCAGCATAAAGATTGCTTCGCATGGAACTATTCCGAGATGCCGGAACTAGATCCAGAAGTT
Organism: Agapanthus africanus; assembly: GCA_030015575.1. NCBI lineage: Eukaryota > Viridiplantae > Streptophyta > Magnoliopsida > Asparagales > Amaryllidaceae > Agapanthus > Agapanthus africanus. The sequence continues at coordinate 339,800,116 of CM057338.1, read as the reverse complement.
GCTGTACATAGACTAGCAATATCCCCGAACATCAAGCCAATCAAACAGGCGCCGAGAAGAATGCGACTCGAGCTTGAGATGAGCATAAATACCGAAGTCAAAAAGTTAATCGACTCTGGCTTCATCCAGGAAGTTCAGTACCCTGAATGGATCGCCAACATCGTCCCAGTGATGAAGAAAAATGGGACAGTACGCATATGCGTAGACTTCCGGGATCTTAATAAAGCCTGCCCGAAGGATGATTTCCCAGTGCCAGTCACTGAACTGATGATAGACAATACATCCACTCATGAAGTTTTCTCCTTCATGGACGGCTCATCGGGGTATAACCAGATAAAAATGCATCCAGAAGACCAGAAGCACACAGCCTTCAGGACTCCTCTTGGTATATTTTGTTATAAAGTGATGCCCTTCGGTTTGAAGAACGCCGGTGCTACTTATCAGAGGGCCATGACAAAGATCTTCGACGACCTTATACACGAAATCGTTGAATGCTATATCGACGATCTCGTGGTTAAAAGCAAATCATATGAGGAACATCTCGAGCATCTGAAGACTGTATTTCAACGCCTTCGGCAATACAACTTGAAGATGAATCCTCTTAAATGTGCGTTCGGGGTTTCCTCGGGCAAATTCCTGGGATTCGTTGTTCGACACCGAGGTATTGAAATAGATCCGTCAAAGATTAAAGCGATCATGGAAATGCCTCCGCCAAGGACTCTCAAACAGCTGCGGTCTCTCCAAGGGAAACTCGCATACATACGACGATTTATAGCCAACCTTTCAGGAAAGTGCCGTCCTTATAGTCACCTGATGAAGAAGGGAACCCCATTCGTTTGGGATCAAAAATGCCAAGGCGCATTGGATGAGATCAAGCAATACCTGCAGAGCCCGCCGGTATTGGCTGCTCCAGTTAAGGGGAAGCCTCTCATTCTTTATACAACCGCCCTCGAAGGTTCCTTAGGCGCATTATGGGCACAAGAGAACGATCAAGGGAAAGAAAGAGCACTCTACTACTTAAGTCGAGTTCTGCTGGGGGCAGAAAGCAACTACTCTCCCATTGAAAAACACTGCCTGGCGTTGATCTTCGCAATAACAAAGCTTAGGCACTATGCGTTGGCGCACGAAGTCCGTCTTATTTCAAAAGTGGACCCTCTCAAATATCTAATGTCAAAAGCCATATTGACAGGGCGACTCGCTAAATGGGCCCTGCTCTTGATGGAATTTTCGATAACATATCAACCTCTCAGGGCAGTAAAAGGCCAGGCCATCGCCGACTTCCTTGCTGAGCATCCCATACCTGCCGATTCCCCTTTAAACTGCGATCTTCCGGACGAACATGCGTTTGATGCGATCGACGGTGGTGATACCCGATGGGAACTCTATTTTGATGGTGCATCTTCCATGAAAAAGCACAAACAAAGTACGCCAATGATCAAATCGGGGGTAGGACTCATCTTTGTGACTCCACAAGGAGGAATAATGCGCTTCGCCTTCTCCTTAACAGAGCCGAGAACGAATAATGAAGCTGAATATGAAGCTTTGATAGCAGGCCACGAGATCGCCATTGATATGGGAATTGAAAGCCTCCTCATATATGGGGATTCCCAACTGGTCGTCAGTCAAGTGAACGGCGATTACCAAACATGCAAACCGGAATTGGTAAAATACGGTGAAAAAGTGCAGCAACTGCTAACCCAAATCCCCTCCTACACGTTGGAAAGTATACCGCGCGCGGAAAACAGCAAAGCGGACGCACTGGCCAAACTTGCTAAAGAATTGGCTGATGAGAACCTCGATGACGTTAGAATCGTGGTACAAAGCCGTCAAGTACTCGCCCCGGCAGAAATACCTCCAGAATCATATAAAGAAAAGGGAGCGACTGAGCAGACGACCCTGCAAATAAAAGACCATGAGAGGGTTGAGGATTGGAGGGAAGTTTTTATAGACTACTTCTAGTCCCACCAAATGCCTGAAGATGCGTCCGCAAGACATCAACTCATAAAACGAGCTCTGTCCTTCGCCTTCGTCAATGATACTCTCTACAAGAGGTCATTCGATTCTCTGTGGCTGAGATGCTTAGGACCGGACGAATCGGAAAGGGTCGTCCAAGAGGTTCACGACGGACTCTGCGGTTCTCATCAAGCGGGCCCTAAGATGAAGTTGAAAATAAAACGGATGGGCTACTACTGGCCCACGATGATTCAGGACTGCATCGAATATGCAAAGCAATGCCACTCATGCCAAATTCATGGGGACTTCATCCATCAACATCCAAATCCGCTACACCCAACAGTGGCTAGCTGGCCATTCGAAATGTGGGGGACTGATATAGTTGGCCCTATCGAACCAGCATCGTCTAAGGGACATCGTTTCATCCTAGCGACGACTGATTACTTCTCCAAATGGGCAGAGGCGGTACCGTTGAGGGAAGTGAAGACGGAGAACATCCTCCATTTCTTTAAAACGCATGTCATATACCGGTTTGGAACCCCAAGAAGGATCATCTCTGATAATGGGCCAGCCTACCGAAGTCATAAAATTAGCCGCTTCGCACAGCAGCACAATATAGACTGGAGATATTCCTCAGTTTATAATCCGCGAGCTAACGGTTTAGCTGAGGCCTTCAACAAGACCTTGACGAAGATCATGAAGAAAACAGTGTCACGAAATAAGAGAGATTGGCACGAAAGACTGCAAGAAGCTCTTTGGGCGTATCGAACTACGTTCAAGACAGCCACAAACACAACGCCGTACGCGTTGGTATTTGGAACGGAAGCAGTACTCCCTCTCGAGATAGAATTACCCTCTCTACGAGTGGCAGTTCACTACGAGCTGACGGATGAAGAAAATGCTCACCTCCGGTTTGAAGAGCTTGACGCCCTTGATGAAACCCGGCTCATAGCGCAGCAAAATCTAGAAGCTTATAAAGCAAAGATGACGCGCTCATACGAAAGATTGACCCGACCGAGGACATTCCACCGAGGTGAACTCGTGCTAGTGGTCAAAAGGCCTATGATCCCCAATCGCGCCAAGCGGGGAAAATTCGAGCCGAACTATGAAGGCCCGTACATCATAGATAAAGTTTACCAGGGTGGAGCCTATCTACTCATGGACATGCACGGTGAAAGGCCTTTCAGGCCGATAAACGGTCGCTTCCTAAAGAAATACTATGCTTAATGAGCCACAGCCTAGGTCAATGATAGATGACGACGACTATGTCCGCTCGCTATCTTCCTAAGCTCAAGCTTTATAAAAAGTAGCCGGCTTTATAAAAAGTAGCCGGCCTTCTTAACAGTGGACCGAAATGTCCTTAAACTAATAGCAGACCGAAACGTCTTTAAACTACTACCGCAGCATCCTTAGGCTGACGACGACGGGAAAAAAAAACGGTATGTCCATAAGCAGAAAAAAAGGGCACGGATGAAAACCCGAAAGGGCTCCGTGAGTAAAAACGGCAGGGCTACCGGCGAGTGTTCGTGAAAACCTGGAAGGGCGCGACCTCGTAAAAAATAAAAAAATAAAAAAAAAAGAAAGATTTCCATGTATTATCAAACATGATACAATCAAGTGCACAAAAGTATGTGGGGTATGGGATTCGAACGCTGGCGGCTTGGTTCAGCAATGCAAGGTATTACCAATGAGTATGCTACTAACACCATATGATATATGGAGTGGGATTTGGTAAAACCATATATACTTGTTATAAATATCGTAATTATTATTAATATGGGGAGTTGAAAAGTCAGGATCTCAATAACAAAGGGTGAAAGGATCTCAATAACAAAGGGTGAAAGGATCTCAATAAAAAAAATAAAAAATAAAAAAAAACAAAAAAAAACGGTATGTCCATAAGCAGAAAAAAAAAAGGGGCACGGATGAAAACCCGAAAGGGCTCCGTGAGTAAAAACGGCAGGGCTACCGGCGAGTGTTTGTGAAAACCCGAAAGGGCGCAACCTCGTTAAAAGACACTTATAGGGTCCTCTCGACCTTATAAGGAGAAACCACCTGCGTGAGATCCTTACGACTCACAAAGGAGCAACACACTTAGGGATCCCCACGATTCCTAAGGAGAAAACACACTTGCGAGATCCTCACGACTCGTAAGGAGAACTCTCTTATGGGACCCTCACGGCTCATAAGATTTGAAAGTCTTAAGTCACAGAGACCTAAACCTGTGCTTAAGCAAACCCCCACAAACTTTCAATATTGCCCTACAAGTGGTTCAATATTGACCCTTGTATACAATCCACGGGCGCGAATAAACATTTCCCTAGCCAAATTTCATCCGTGATTGGGAATACGTTCGCATGGTGAACAACCCTTATAAATCCCCTCGATTTATGAGGAGAAAACCCTCCTGGAGGATCCTTACGACTTACAGAGGAACAAAACACTTAGGAACCCTCACGATTCCTAAGGAGAAAATACACCTACAAGATCCTCACGACTTGTAGGGAGAAATACCTTCACGAGACCCTTACGGCTCATGAAATCAAAAGCCTTAGTCGACAGGACCCTAACCATGGTCGCTAAGCCTTCTTTGTTCGACAACGACAGAGGCAAATGATGATTCGCTCCTGGTAATATCCCAGTAGTAGCGGTGCTGATGCCGAAATCGGTGTCCAATTTCAGGTTTACGGCGAAAGCCAGTAGGCCGCTCATGCATACGAAATAGCCGAAGTGATAGGGCAACTTGCAATAAAAAGCAGCAAGTAAAATGTATGCATGCAAGATAGCCGAAATGATTGGGCAACTCGTAATAAAAAGCGACGGGTAAAAATGAAACAAATAGCCGAAATGATTGGGCACCGCGAAAAATAGCCGAAATGATTGGGCAATCGCGACCTTCGCGATATAAAAGCTGAAATGATAGAGCATCGCGGAAATAAAATAAAATAAAAGAAGAAATGATAAAACTTTGGCCCTACAGTTAAGATCACATCGATCCCTGTATACAATCCAAGGGCGTAAACGAAGAATGAACCATACTTTCCCAGCGGATTCCGTCAGACGACGAACCCCAAACCTCACCGGTTCATTTCAACCGAAGAAGCCAGTGACTTCAACAAAAAATTCCTCGACTCACGGATACAAACACTCCTTGACGAGAGCCTTCTGATCCGCGTCGACCCGCAGAGCCACCAGTGCCTCCGTAGGAACCCTCGACTCGTTTCAAACCCCAAGGAAACAAATAATCCTTGGCGCTTGGGAAACAAATAATCCCTAGCAAACTCCTCGACTCACGGATACAAACACTCCTTGACGAGAGCCTCCTGATTCGCGTCGACTCGCAGAGCCACCAGTGCCTCCGTGGGAAATCCTCGACTCGTTTCAAACCCCAAGGAAACAAATAATCCTTGGCGCTTGGGAAACAAATAATCCCTAGCAAACTCCTCGACTCACGGATACAAACACTCCTTGACGAGAGCCTCCTGATCCGCGTCGACTCGCAGAGCCACCAGTGCCTCCGTGGGAAATTCTCGACTCGTTTCAAACCCCAAGGAAACAAATAATCCTTGGCGCTTGGGAAACAAATAATCCCTAGCAAACTCCTCGACTCACGGATACAAACACTCCTTGACGAAAGCCTCCTGATCCGCGTCGACTCGCAGAGCCACCAGTGCCTCCGTGGGAAATTCTCGACTCGTTTCAAACCCTAAGGAAATAAATAATCATTGGCGCTTGGGAAACAAATAATCCCTAGCAAACTCCTCGACTAACGGATACAAACACTCCTTGACGAGAGCCTCCTGATCCGCGTCGACAAGCAGAGCAACCAGTGCCTCCGTGGGAAATTCTCGACTCGTTTCAAACCCCAAGGAAACAAATAATCCTTGGCGCTAGGGAAACAAATAATCCTTAGCAAATTCCTCGACTCACGGATACAAACACTCCTTGACGAGAGCCTCCTGATCCGCGTCGACTCGCAGAGCAACCAGTGCCTCCGTGGGAAATTCTCGACTCGTTTCAACCCCAAGGAAACAAATAATCCTTGGCGCTAGGGAAACAAATAATCCCTAGCAAATCCCTCGACTCACGGATACAAACAATCCTTGATGAGAGCCTCCTGATTCGTGTCGGCTCGCAGGGCAACCAGTGCCTCCGCGGGAAATTCCCGATTCGTCTCAACTTGCAAGATGAAGCCTCAGGCAGCGGGAACTAAAAAACTTGCTTCCTGAACAATGGGACCCTGCAAGTCGATCTAAACCGGTCTCTTGCATACTATTCACGGGTCTCACTCTCCGAAGTCCAGTTTCGACAAGGAGGGAAACAACCGCTTACGAGTCTTCTCGACTCGTAAGAGGGAAAAATTCTCTTACAGGATCCTTACGACCTTTAAGAGAAAACACACTTAGGATACTCACGATTACTAAGGAGAAAATACACCTACGAGATCCTCTCGATCCGTAGCGAGAAAAGTCTTTACGAGACCCTCACGGCTCATAAAGTTGAAAAGTCTTAGGTGGCAGATCCTACCCCTGTCTTCTAAGCCATTACTGCCCTACAAAGAGGTTAAGATGGACCATCTACAAGCCACACTTGCTAAAGTTACATGCCACTGAAATGGAGAAGTTACTCATGAGCGTATAAACTACTTCACACCAAAGTAAAACATAAAGAAATAGAAGGGTGCGGCTCATGGAATTGAGAGTTTGGAACTATATCTTTTAAGAGTCGAGATTTGAGTCAATGATAAATGACGACGCTTGTGTCCGCTCGTTATCTTCTCAGATCAAGATTCTGAAAATTATATACCAACCCAAAACTGGTCATACGCTATGCATTACTCTGCACTACTTCACCCACATATATACTTACGTGGGCAAAGTAGTGGGGGGCATTTGTTCCCGCCAAAAATTTCCGCGCAAAAGAGTCCAAGGTATCAAATGGCAGCGATACGCTTAAGAAAATGCGAACCGGTATCTTCCGGCCTGTATTTTGATAAACTCCCCAATGAGAAACTGTTAAATTATGATGGTATTGAAAGCATCTTGAAAAAACCTTCGATTTGATATATTATGGGCCTCATAATTCATCCGGGATCAAAAGTTATGAGCAAATGTCTATGCACATGTGATCTAAGGAAGAAGATGCGAACCAGTATTTTCCGAGCTGTATTTTGACAAACTCCGGAACGAAAAACAGCTAAATTCTGATGATATTGAAAGCATCCTGAAAAGACCTTCGATTTGATATATTATGGGCATCATAATTCATCCGAGATCAAAAGTTATGAGCAAATGTGTTATACACGTGTAATCTAAAGTAATGCTTTACTACATGGGGAATGCATTTTTTAGTCCCACATCGGGAAAAGGAGAGATGGCTTCTCTACCACTCCCATATAAATAAGAGGGGATACCTCTTAGAAAGGTAGAGTTAAATCCTCAAAGGATTCAATACTCAAAGGAGCTTAGTTCTCCAAAGGAGCTTAGTTCTCCAAGATAGGAGCATGCTCCTCCATAATGCGCATATGCGCAAGCGCCATGTGCGCTACGTGCAACGCACGTGTGCCCGCCATGCGGCACTACGTGCAACGCACGTGCGCACCACATGAGAACATTTAATAATATTAAAAGGAGCCCGTTCTCCATATATAGAAGCCCTGCTTCTCTTCATAATGCGCATGTGCGCTACGTGCAACGCACGTGTGCTCGCACGCGCGCACCACGTGCAACGCACGTGCGCACCACATGAGAACATTTAATAATATTAAAAGGAGCCTGTTCTCCATATATAGAAGCCCTGCTTCTCCTCATAATGCGCATGTGCGCTTTGTGCAACGCACGTGTGCTCGCCACGCGCGCACCACGTGCAACATTTAATAATATTAAAAGGAGCCTGTTCTCCATATATAGAAGCTCTGCTTCTCCTCATAATGCGCATGCGCGCCACGTGCAACGCACGTGTGCCCGCCACGTGCGCACCACGTGCAACGCACGTGCACACCACATGAGAATATTCAATTAAAAGGAGACTCGTTCTCCATAGGAGCTTGCTCCCCCCATAATGCGCATATGCGCAAGATCCATGTGCGCTACGTGCAAATATGAGCGCCCAACACGTGCGACGCACGTGCGCCCAACACGTGCGACGCAAGTGCGCGAACGCAAAGAAGCCTTTTTCAGCAGCGAGAAGCTTAAGCTCCAGCCTGTTCTTCCCCCTAATGAGTGCGACATGGTTCAAAGGGTACATCCTTCACACCTTCGATATATGGCACTGTAATCTCTCAGTGTCGTCGGAGAGTTGGTGGGTCCCAACGACCAATGATCCTTCTTTCTAAAATAAAAAAAAAGAAGAAGAGAGAACATTGACAGAGAAAGAATTCAGAGAACTCCTAAAAAGAAAGTTTGAGAAGAAATCAGAAAGAAAAGAAGGTAAACCTTTGAAAAGAAGAAATTCTTCTGAACAGATCATTGATCTGAGAACAAGATCAAGGACCTCTAAGGAAAAGGAAAATAAACAAATAAAAAACAGTGCCTTGCACTTCTTTTTATGAACCATTGGTTCTGAATCTAAAAGATTCTCAAGATAACAGTGCCTCGCACATTTTATCTGAAATTGATCCAAAAGAATAAGAACAGTGCCCAGCACTTGCCAGAAATGCACTACTGCGCAAGCCGCGCCACGTGTCAGCAGTGCAACAGCGCAGCGCACTGACGCAGCACACTGCGCTGTTGCGCTTGCGCTCACCAGAGCGTGACACGTGTCACCACCATATGAGTTTGCGCTCATTACTTGGCGCAAAGCGCCTGACAAGCCACGTGGGGCACTGTCAAAGTATTTAATGCTCTACATTATTAAAGAAAAGGGACAGAGCCCAATTAAAAGGCCTAACAGGCCTAATAAAAAAGTGCTATGCAGGGCAGAGCCCAAACAAAATAGATGCTCTGCATCATTTATAAAAGGGCAGAGCCCAACCAAAACAAGAATAATGCAGTGCATTACTAAAAAGGGGCAAAGCCCTAGCACTGGCCAAAAACAAAAGATGTTGAAACTGGACTTAGCCCAATCATAGCCATAAGTCCTCAAACTAAATTGACTGAGCACAGCTGCTCTCCTAAATCAATTTACATCCGGTTCGAGGGTACATCTCTGAACTCCTCTGACACTTCTCGTTGTAATCCTTCAACGACGTCAGAGAGGTGATGGGTCCCGACGACCACACACGTATATGGACTGCGGGGTCCTTAAACTCGTGGACCGAAACGTCCTTAAACTAATATTGGACCGAGATGTCCCTAAACTAATATCGGACCGAAACGTCCTTAAACTAATATTGGACCGAAACGTCCTTAAACTAATATTGGACCGAAATGTCCTTAAACTAATATCCGTCCCCAGAATGGGAATATGGACCGAAACGTCCTTAAACTAATATTGGACCGAGACGTCCTTAAACTAATATTGGACCGAAATGTCCTTAAACTAATATTGGACCAAAACGTCCTTAAACTAATGATGGACCACCACGTCCCTAAACTGGAATATGGACCGAAACGTCCTTAAACTAATGATGGACCACCACGTCCCTAAACTGGAACATGGACCACCACGTTCCTAAACTGGCGATGGACCACCACGTCCACAAACTGGAACATGGACCACCACGTCCCTAAACTGGAACAATAGAGCCTCCAAATGCTCTTTTACCGGATCTAAATGATCCCGTTTAAGTCGATCTTAGTCCCAAACACGGCTAACGTATCCTTAAACATTCAAATGGATTATAAAACTCCCAATCAACTCTGGTTCGAGGGTACATCTCCGAGCTCCTCTGATATATGTCGTTGTAATCCTTCAACGACATCAGAGAGGTGACGAGTCCTGACGGCCATATATTAAATGGATCACTACGTTAAGTTGATCTCAGTCCCAAACAGGACTGACGTATCCTTAATGAACGTTTAAGTTGATCTTAGCCGCAACACGGCTAATGTATCCTTAAACTAAAAACACCAAACCCAAATCTAAGTAGATACGGATTTGGACTAATCCACGTCCTACGGGCGACGGCATTACTCAGTCTCCGTATACAATCCATGGACAACCACAAACAAAACAAACACACACGACACGAAGTGAAATTTTGGAGAAGGAGAAAGTGGCTACCGCGATGCGGTAGCGTAATTAACTGCAGGGACTTGCGCCTGCAGGGAAGAGCGTCCCCACAATCAAAAACCCCTCAAGCGAGGGGGAATCTGACGAAGTCTGCTACATCGGCCGCATCCGTCTAAACCTCCGATACACGGTGCCATAAATCAACTTGGCATCTTCAGAGAGGTGGAGGGATAAAACCAAATAGCATCTGCCCCGAATCTCAGGCGAGACGCAAAGTCTAGGCCGCCATTCGGAGGGGAACAGATTCTGGCACGCCCGGTGGGACCTTTTCCTCTTTCCACTCCACACTTCGTGTGTCGTCTTCGCGAACCCATCGCGGTTTGTTAAATGGTTGCCTTCGGATTTCAAATTGCTAAGATTTGGTTTTTTGTCTGGCGCAGAACTCAAGCATCCATGGATTCTAACTGCACCAAATGCGCGAAGCACCACTGCAACGGACGCTCCACCTCACCGAGAGGTGTAACATATGGGCCCCAAGCAGCCTCTTTCCTCGCTTTACCGGTTGAACAGGTGACCCAGGCCACCACCGGCCTGTTTTTCGGGACCATGGTCCCACCTACAAGCTTCTCTATGCCGATATCCGCACCGGAAGCGAACAAGAAGTCAGTGTTCGACCGGCTCACTACTACCACGACCCCTGTCAACGGGTCGCCCGTTACTAAGCCGACAGCCTCCGTTTTCACCAGGCTAGGTCAGAACTATAAAATGGCTGTCCCAAAGAGGGCAACGGCCGCTGCTTTGGAAGTCGTTGAAGCGGCTTCTCCCATCAGAGAGTCGGTCTTCACAAGATTGACGATTCCAACTCCTCCCCCAGCTGGTCAAAAGGCATCAGTCTTCGATAGGCTGACATTGGCAGTTACCCCACACTCGAACAGGGGACAACAAGAAACCATCTCGATCTCCGAGCCAGTCCCAACGGCTCGTCGTGCGCGGCGTCGCCATTGGCGACGAGTGAGAAAAGCAGGGGGCAACTCTCCCTCAGGGCTAACCCCACCTGCTCCAGTGGTGGAGGTCAACGCTGCTGTTCCAACTAGGAACAGCTTTGAATTGCTGAGGAAGGTGAGAAAGAACTCTCCAATTGCTACGTTGAAAAGATCTCCTCCGCCTGCGGAGAGAGTTCCAGAAACAAAACAAGAACAGCCCCCTCAACGGCTATCCTCAAAAGTTTATAAAGTATGGCGGAGGGTTCAAGACTCCGTGATCGATCCAGACCACTTGCGTCACCAGAAAAAGGCGAAGGTGGAAAATAACAAAAACTGCCCCATTAAACAGCAGGGGGCGACAGTTGCTAGGATGCCCACTCCAACGGCTCCTTTAACCTCGATGGCCCACAAAAGAAGGAGGCCAGGGAAAGCTCCCGCGTCAGCGGCAAAGTTTGAAAGCGGTGAACCTAAACGCCCCAAGTCAGGGGGCATAATTGTTCATACGGTTTATATGGCTTCTGGAAAGGAAGAAAGCCGTACTTCTACGGGTCACCGACCGCTCACCCGATCAGTGACCAAGGCTCAAGAGCAGCAACAAAAACTCCAGGAGATGATGACCACAATGGCTGCACTCACTGGGCCGAAAGAAACCCCGGAAACATCCTCAGAAGAACGTCAAGAACAAGAAACGGACGCCGAATTCCTTCGGCGCGTGCTAGAAAAGAAAGATAAAGAGGCTGCGGAACAGGCAGCCAACATAAAGAAGATGGCCCTCCTGTTCCAGGATATGGTGGGTATGATGATTCAACAAGATCCACCTGCTGGGGATCCCCCGATCATTTTTGAAGATGATAGGGGAGAGACATCGAATCCTCCACCGGCTCTATCCGCAGCTAAAGAGGATACCATATCAAAAGCTGATTTGGATGAATATATTGCCCAACAAATACGGGTGCATCAGGCGACTGAAGCAGCCGGTCAGATCGTAAAAATGGGGCGGCCATATCCGGGCTGGTATGACCAAATCAAGTACCCGCCGGGTTACACGATTCCCAAGTTTCATGTTTACAAAGGGACCGGCAATCCCCATCAACATGTTGCCCAGTTCAGGGCGCTTTGCGGTAATACCGGCGGCGACGACAAGTTGTTGCTTCGCCAGTTTGTTGGAAGCTTATCAGACACGGCGTTTGAATGGTATTCTGAACTTCCCAACGACTCTATTAAAACCTTTGCGGAGATGGAGATGCTTTTCACCCAACGTTTTGCAAGTGCCAGTGAGCGTACTCCGATGACGGCGCTGATCAATGCCAGGGTAAAACCCGGCGAGACATGGGTTCAGTACGCTATACGGTGGCGTAATCTATGGTCAAAGTGCGAACAGCGCATAGAAGAAGCTCCAGCGGTGGGAATGTTTGTTGGGACGCTTGATCCACAAGCAACCATCTCGCAGTTCATGATGTTCTTCAAGCCGACTTCCTTCCAGGCTTTGATCGACAAATTAGCGCAGATGGACCAGATGGGCCATAAACCCCCTCTCCCGAAACCGGACTCCCGAAACGATAAAGGAAAGGGAAAAGCGATCATTGTCGCTAATGCCCAACAACAACCGAGCGACTCGAAGCCGGTTGCTCGTCCAAACAATACACGCCCATACGTACCCCTTGAGGACAGGATGGGACGCCCTTACTCTTTCCCCCGTGATAAAACGAGGAGGCTATTCGAGCTGGCGCTGCGCAACAGACTCATAAATCTGCCAGATCCAAAACGTCCGTTGCAACCGAACGACGCCAACGAGCCCAATTACTGCCCTTATCATCGAGTGCTAGGCCATCCGATTGAGGATTGCTACGTTTTCAAGAATTGGCTTGAGAACCAATACCGTCAGGGCAAATTTGCGCTATCTGACAAATGGAAGGTGAATCCTCCGCAGCCTCACACCTCTAAGGGGACGAATACGCCGGGGGCAACATGCTCCGTTATTGAAGAAACTCCCTGGGAGGTTGTATTATCAGCCAAAACGAGGAGAATGCTAAATGATCTTCAGACCTGTCCAGCGGTCAAGTGGAAGAACCCCTTGGAACCGCAGGTTATTGAGGGGATGTTGAAGCAACGACCGACTCCGAAGACCGATGGTGGTAGTTCAAGCGCTCATAGTCAGCCGTCAAAATCTTCGAAAAAGAAGAAGAAGAAATCTAAGAAGCCCGTGAAGCCTGGCGACAAGCGCACGGACTTACAAAAGCAAATCGACGCACTGGATGAGTACAACCAAAAGGCGCGGACTCCCATTACGCTCCAAGATTTCCTTGATCACGTCTTCCAAAAAGAAGATGAGGGAGAAAGTTCATCGGATGAATCCGAGGAATATGTGGCGAGCTGTCATATGATATCCCATTCGACCACGAACGATGAAGGGACTTCTGGCACTGAAACGCTGGGGGCAAATGCCGAATCAAGAGCCCCAGGGTTATCAGTTGAAATGATTAGCGCGTTTCTTAATGAAGCTCGGTTGAAAAGCAAAGCTGATCGAGAACGCGAGACGGCTATATTCGAAAGGGCTAAGCGCCAGCGACTTGAGGAAGGAACTGAAATGATCCCGCTAGAGCAAAATGCCTCCACCGCTGACAAAAGCCAATTCAAGATAAAAAAGAAGTTTGCTAAGGCCATATCGATGGGCATGAATCTACCACCCTCTGAAGAAAAAGTTACTGGCGTGGTGGAAATGCACCCCTCTTATTGCTTATATCATCAGAAGGTCTCGCATTCCACCCAAGATTGCAAAGCTTTCGATAAGTGGTGGCAAGGATACGTCGCTAATCGACAACGCTTTAAACGGGAAAAGCGTAAAATTCGTCGGGAGCAAAGAAACACGACTAAAGAACTTGAAAGAAATGCCGGCAATTGTCACATGGTTAACACTGCCGGGTCACAAGTGCCTACATTCGGGAGCGACTCTGATGAGGAACTGGAACTTGGCCCCCTCTTCAAAGAATCCACTTCGGGAAAAGAAGAAGAACCGAAGGCTTGCGAAAATATACAGCTACGCAATCGGACGCTACCTGAAAAGAATCTCGGACCCTTAAACAAGAAAAACAAAGGGAAAGAGAAGGTCTCTGAAGACATTGCTTTGGATGACCAAGTCGCAGAAGAGTTAACCGCCAAGAACCCGCCAAAGAGGAGTAAAGTGGATTACAATGTCTTGGCGCATCTGAGAAAGCTACCCTCACAACTCAGCATTCTCGATGCCCTATTACTATCAAAAGAGGCGAGGGATTCTTTGATTAAGGCCCTACAAGATCCGGACCAATTCCAAGCTTTCCTGGCCGAACAAAAGATGAAGGATGAATTGAAAGAGGTACACACGGCCGACGTTGCTTTTGGTGATGAAGACCTTCTCCTCGGGACGTGTGAACACAATCGCCCCCTTTATGTCTCAGGATACTGCCATGACATAAAGATAGGCAAAATCTTGGTCGATAACGGATCGTCTGTTAATTTACTCAATGTGCGAGTGTTAAAGGAGATTTGCATGAGTGTCCAACACCTCGCCCGAGACAAAATCACCATCGCCGGTTTCGACTCTCAATCCTCAAAGACTCTTGGATCTGTGATATTGACGCTACGCTTCGGGTTGCTCGTCACAGACATCAAATTCCATGTTATAGACGCCAAGACGTGCTACAATGCTCTGCTCGGCCGACCATGGCTACACGAGTACAATATCATCCCTTCTACACAGCATCAGTGCATGAAGTATTCTAGGGATGGCCTTGAGTACACCGTGGCGGGAGAGTTGAATCCGTTTTCCGTGAACGAAGTTCGCAAGTATGAAGATGCCAAGTACTTCTTACCGAGTTTCGAAGACACGGAAAGGTGTCACAAACCAGAGAACAAAACTAACGCTACCATCCCTGTCTTCGGCAGTGACACCGAGGAGGAGGAGGATATAAATTATTCAGGTCCATCCCAGTCCACTAGGCCAGGACCATCCGTTCCTACATTGGTCTTTGGTAGTGACTCGGAGGATGAGGTCCATGTCGTATTCTCTGCTCGGCCTTCAATACGGGCTTCCGCTGATGAAGAGCGAAGTCTCCAGATAACCATGGTACCGCTTGAACATTACAAAGAACTAGATGCACTCGACACCAACAGCGTAGAAGAATTGCAGACATTCTATATCCCTCCCGGACGAAAAGGCGAGAAAGCAATCCTATTTTACCGTTCTGAAGAAAACAAGGTGGAAAAAGAAATTTGGCATGGCGCGGATCCCACGCTCGACAGGCTTCAGCCTATCCGTCTTCCCAGATATTATACCGAGGGTTTGAAGAAACTGCTGAAACGCCAGGGGATGTCCTTCACACAGACCGTTGGAAAAGCCAAATTCTATGACAAGGTCTGGAACGTTCCCGGGACTCAATGCAAACTGCCTAACGGGAGAACGGAAACAAAAGGGCTTGGGTACATCCGGCCAAAGAAACGGGAGCTAGTAAACAGCTGTTATGCCATGTATGACTTCGATGAAGAGGCGGACGCTCAATGGGAGGACGCTAATCCTGCATCAGCAAAAGTTCCTGATACAAAACCGCCCAGTCCATCGTCTGAAAACCAGATGAGCAAACTTATAAAGGATGCGAGTCAAAAAGCCCGAGATGATCACGATCGTGAAATGGCAATCTATGAGAAAGCCAAGACACAGCGTCTCCTTCAACAGGCAGTAAAGAACGAAGATGCTGCCCCACGTCAGCCTGCTACAGAAAGGGTTCGACGCGAAGGCAAAAACAAGTCGAAGGGCCGAAAAGGTGCTCGACAACCACAAAGCAGAGCTAAGAAGCCACGCATCCGAGAGTCGAGCGTTATTGACCTAGCCCTCATGAAGAAAATGGGTCGAGCATACTCATTTCCTCGGAACAAAACAAAGAAAATACTTGATCTTGCTCTAAAACATCAAATGCTTACTCTGCCGGAGTCTAAACACCCTGAGCAAGCGGGCGAAGTCTCCAACCCAAATTATTGCTCTTACCACCGAGTAGTAGGGCATCCGCTTGAAGATTGCTTCACCTTTAAGAATTGGGTTGAGGACCAATATCAGCTTGGCAAATTCGCGTTGTCTGACAGTTGGAGGGTAGCGCCGCCGCAAAAGCACGAACCCGAAAACACAAGGATAGAACCAACTCCGCATTGGGATTGGCAGAAAATTCGCACCTGCCATGTGATAACAATATTAAAAGAAGGGTCCGAGGACATGAACAACCTTCCTTGGTGCTTTGAAAGCGGCAGCGATGACGTAATCTCAGAATTTCCACCAGCACCAAAAGAGCTGGAAGATGGAATCCATACTACTGCAGATAACCTCAAGAAAATCGAGTTGGGGACAATAAATGATCCGCGACCGACATTCGTCAGCGAGCTGCTGTCTGAAGAGAGGGTGGCTGCGTTAAAAGACGTCCTTGTGCAGCATAAAGATTGCTTCGCATGGAACTATTCCGAGATGCCGGAACTAGATCCAGAAGTTGCTGTACATAGACTAGCAATATCCCCGAACATCAAGCCAATCAAACAGGCGCCGAGAAGAATGCGACTCGAGCTTGAGATGAGCATAAATACCGAAGTCAAAAAGTTAATCGACTCTGGCTTCATCCAGGAAGTTCAGTACCCTGAATGGATCGCCAACATCGTCCCAGTGATGAAGAAAAATGGGACAGTACGCATATGCGTAGACTTCCGGGATCTTAATAAAGCCTGCCCGAAGGATGATTTCCCAGTGCCAGTCACTGAACTGATGATAGACAATACATCCACTCATGAAGTTTTCTCCTTCATGGACGGCTCATCGGGGTATAACCAGATAAAAATGCATCCAGAAGACCAGAAGCACACAGCCTTCAGGACTCCTCTTGGTATATTTTGTTATAAAGTGATGCCCTTCGGTTTGAAGAACGCCGGTGCTACTTATCAGAGGGCCATGACAAAGATCTTCGACGACCTTATACACGAAATCGTTGAATGCTATATCGACGATCTCGTGGTTAAAAGCAAATCATATGAGGAACATCTCGAGCATCTGAAGACTGTATTTCAACGCCTTCGGCAATACAACTTGAAGATGAATCCTCTTAAATGTGCGTTCGGGGTTTCCTCGGGCAAATTCCTGGGATTCGTTGTTCGACACCGAGGTATTGAAATAGATCCGTCAAAGATTAAAGCGATCATGGAAATGCCTCCGCCAAGGACTCTCAAACAGCTGCGGTCTCTCCAAGGGAAACTCGCATACATACGACGATTTATAGCCAACCTTTCAGGAAAGTGCCGTCCTTATAGTCACCTGATGAAGAAGGGAACCCCATTCGTTTGGGATCAAAAATGCCAAGGCGCATTGGATGAGATCAAGCAATACCTGCAGAGCCCGCCGGTATTGGCTGCTCCAGTTAAGGGGAAGCCTCTCATTCTTTATACAACCGCCCTCGAAGGTTCCTTAGGCGCATTATGGGCACAAGAGAACGATCAAGGGAAAGAAAGAGCACTCTACTACTTAAGTCGAGTTCTGCTGGGGGCAGAAAGCAACTACTCTCCCATTGAAAAACACTGCCTGGCGTTGATCTTTGCAATAACAAAGCTTAGGCACTATGCGTTGGCGCACGAAGTCCGTCTTATTTCAAAAGTGGACCCTCTCAAATATCTAATGTCAAAAGCCATATTGACAGGGCGACTCGCTAAATGGGCCCTGCTCTTGATGGAATTTTCGATAACATATCAACCTCTCAGGGCAGTAAAAGGCCAGGCCATCGCCGACTTCCTTGCTGAGCATCCCATACCTGCCGATTCCCCTTTAAACTGCGATCTTCCGGACGAACATGCGTTTGATGCGATCGACGGTGGTGATACCCGATGGGAACTCTATTTTGATGGTGCATCTTCCATGAAAAAGCACAAACAAAGTACGCCAATGATCAAATCGGGGGTAGGACTCATCTTTGTGACTCCACAAGGAGGAATAATGCGCTTCGCCTTCTCCTTAACAGAGCCGAGAACGAATAATGAAGCTGAATATGAAGCTTTGATAGCAGGCCACGAGATCGCCATTGATATGGGAATTGAAAGCCTCCTCATATATGGGGATTCCCAACTGGTCGTCAGTCAAGTGAACGGCGATTACCAAACATGCAAACCGGAATTGGTAAAATACGGTGAAAAAGTGCAGCAACTGCTAACCCAAATCCCCTCCTACACGTTGGAAAGTATACCGCGCGCGGAAAACAGCAAAGCGGACGCACTGGCCAAACTTGCTAAAGAATTGGCTGATGAGAATCTCGATGACGTTAGAATCGTGGTACAAAGCCGTCAAGTACTCGCCCCGGCAGAAATACCTCCAGAATCATATAAAGAAAAGGGAGCGACTGAGCAGACGACCCTGCAAATAAAAGACCATGAGAGGGTTGAGGATTGGAGGGAAGTTTTTATAGACTACTTCAAGTCCCACCAAATGCCTGAAGATGCGTCCGTAAGACATCAACTCATAAAACGAGCTCTGTCCTTCGCCTTCGTCAATGATACTCTCTACAAGAGGTCATTCGATTCTCTGTGGCTGAGATGCTTAGGACCGGACGAATCGGAAAGGGTCGTCCAAGAGGTTCACGACGGACTCTGCGGTTCTCATCAAGCGGGCCCTAAGATGAAGTTGAAAATAAAACGGATGGGCTACTACTGGCCCACGATGATTCAGGACTGCATCGAATATGCGAAGCAATGCCACTCATGCCAAATTCATGGGGACTTCATCCATCAACATCCAAATCCGCTACACCCAACAGTGGCTAGCTGGCCATTCGAAATGTGGGGGACTGATATAGTTGGCCCTATCGAACCAGCATCGTCTAAGGGACATCGTTTCATCCTAGCGACGACTGATTACTTCTCCAAATGGGCAGAGGCGGTACCGTTGAGGGAAGTGAAGACGGAGAACATCCTCCATTTCTTTAAAACGCATGTCATATACCGGTTTGGAACCCCAAGAAGGATCATCTCTGATAATGGGCCAGCCTACCGAAGTCATAAAATTAGCCGCTTCGCACAGCAGCACAATATAGACTGGAGATATTCCTCAGTTTATAATCCGCGAGCTAACGGTTTAGCTGAGGCCTTCAACAAGACCTTGACGAAGATCATGAAGAAAACAGTGTCACGAAATAAGAGAGATTGGCACGAAAGACTGCAAGAAGCTCTTTGGGCGTATCGAACTACGTTCAAGACAGCCACAAACACAACGCCGTACGCGTTGGTATTTGGAACGGAAGCAGTACTCCCTCTCGAGATAGAATTACCCTCTCTACGAGTGGCAGTTCACTACGAGCTGACGGATGAAGAAAATGCTCACCTCCGGTTTGAAGAGCTTGACGCCCTTGATGAAACCCGGCTCATAGCGCAGCAAAATCTAGAAGCTTATAAAGCAAAGATGACGCGCTCATACGAAAGATTGACCCGACCGAGGACATTCCACCGAGGTGAACTCGTGCTAGTGGTCAAAAGGCCTATGATCCCCAATCGCGCCAAGCGGGGAAAACTCGAGCCGAACTATGAAGGCCCGTACATCATAGATAAAGTTTACCAGGGTGGAGCCTATCTACTCATGGACATGCACGGTGAAAGGCCTTTCAGGCCGATAAACGGTCGCTTCCTAAAGAAATACTATGCTTAATGAGCCACAGCCTAGGTCAATGATAGATGACGACGACTATGTCCGCTCGCTATCTTCCTAAGCTCAAGCTTTATAAAAAGTAGCCGGCTTTATAAAAAGTAGCCGACCTTCTTAACAGTGGACCGAAATGTCCTTAAACTAATAGCAGACCGAAACGTCTTTAAACTACTACCGCAGCATCCTTAGGCTGACGACGACGGGAAAAAAAAAACGGTATGTCCATAAGCAGAAAAAAAGGGCACGGATGAAAACCCGAAAGGGCTCCGTGAGTAAAAACAGCAGGGCTACCGGCGAGTGTTCGTGAAAACCTGGAAGGGCGCGACCTCGTAAAAAATAAAAAAAAAGAAAAAAAGAAAGATTTCCATGTATTATCAAACATGATACAATCAAGTGCACAAAAGTATGTGGGGTATGGGATTCGAACGCTGGCGGCTTGGTTCAGCAATGCAAGGTATTACCAATGAGTATGCTGCTAACACCATATGATATATGGAGTGGGATTTGGTAAAACCATATATACTTGTTATAAATATCGTAATTATTATTAATATGGGGAGTTGAAAAGTCAGGATCTCAATAACAAAGGGTGAAAGGATCTCAATAACAAAGGGTGAAAGGATCTCAATAAAAAAAATAAAAAATAAAAAAAAACAAAACGGTATGTCCATAAGCAGAAAAAAAAAGGGGCACGGATGAAAACCCGAAAGGGCTCCGTGAGTAAAAACGGCAGGGCTACCGGCGAGTGTTTGTGAAAACCCGAAAGGGCGCAACCTCGTTAAAAGACACTTATAGGGTCCTCTCGACCTTATAAGGAGAAACCACCTGCGTGAGATCCTTACGACTCACAAAGGAGCAACACACTTAGGGATCCCCATGATTCCTAAGGAGAAAACACACTTGCGAGATCCTCACGACTCGTAAGGAGAACTCTCTTATGGGACCCTCACGGCTCATAAGATTTGAAAGTCTTAAGTCACAGAGACCTAAACCTGTGCTTAAGCAAACCCCCACAAACTTTCAATATTGCCCTACAAGTGGTTCAATATTGACCCTTGTATACAATCCACGGGCGCGAATAAACATTTCCCTAGCCAAATTTCATCCGTGATTGGGAATACGTTCGCATGGTGAACAACCCTTATAAATCCCCTCGATTTATGAGGAGAAAACCCTCCTGGAGGATCCTTACGACTTACAGAGGAACAAAACACTTAGGAACCCTCACGATTCCTAAGGAGAAAATACACCTACAAGATCCTCACGACTTGTAGGGAGAAATACCTTCACGAGACCCTTACGGCTCATGAAATCAAAAGCCTTAGTCGACAGGACCCTAACCATGGTCGCTAAGCCTTCTTTGTTCGACAACGACAGAGGCAAATGATGATTCGCTCCTGGTAATATCCCAGTAGTAGCGGTGCTGATGCCGAAATCGGTGTCCAATTTCAGGTTTACGGCGAAAGCCAGTAGGCCGCTCATGCATACGAAATAGCCGAAGTGATAGGGCAACTTGCAATAAAAAGCAGCAAGTAAAATGTATGCATGCAAGATAGCCGAAATGATTGGGCAACTCGTAATAAAAAGCGACGGGTAAAAATGAAACAAATAGCCGAAATGATTGGGCACCGCGAAAAATAGCCGAAATGATTGGGCAATCGCGACCTTCGCGATATAAAAGCTGAAATGATAGAGCATCGCGGAAATAAAATAAAATAAAAGAAGAAATGATAAAACTTTGGCCCTACAGTTAAGATCGCATCGATCCCTGTATACAATCCAAGGGCGTAAACGAAGAATGAACCATACTTTCCCAGCGGATTCCGTCAGACGACGAACCCCAAACCTCACCGGTTCATTTCAACCGAAGAAGCCAGTGACTTCAACAAAAAATTCCTCGACTCACGGATACAAACACTCCTTGACGAGAGCCTTCTGATCCGCGTCGACCCGCAGAGCCACCAGTGCCTCCGTAGGAACCCTCGACTCGTTTCAAACACCAAGGAAACAAATAATCCTTGGCGCTTGGGAAACAAATAATCCCTAGCAAACTCCTCGACTCACGGATACAAACACTCCTTGACGAGAGCCTCCTGATTCGCGTCGAATCGCAGAGCCACCAGTGCCTCCGTGGGAAATCCTCGACTCGTTTCAAACCCCAAGGAAACAAATAATCCTTGGCGCTTGGGAAACAAATAATCCCTAGCAAACTCCTCGACTCACGGATACAAACACTCCTTGACGAGAGCCTCCTGATCCGCGTCGACTCGCAGAGCCACCAGTGCCTCCGTGGGAAATTCTCGACTCGTTTCAAACCCCAAGGAAACAAATAATCCTTGGCGCTTGGGAAACAAATAATCCCTAGCAAACTCCTCGACTCACGGATACAAACACTCCTTGACGAAAGCCTCCTGATCCGCGTCGACTCGCAGAGCCACCAGTGCCTCCGTGGGAAATTCTCGACTCGTTTCAAACCCTAAGGAAATAAATAATCATTGGCGCTTGGGAAACAAATAATCCCTAGCAAACTCCTCGACTCACGGATACAAACACTCCTTGACGAGAGCCTCCTGATCCGCGTCGACTCGCAGAGCAACCAGTGCCTCCGTGGGAAATTCTCGACTCGTTTCAAACCCCAAGGAAACAAATAATCCTTGGCACTAGGGAAACAAATAATCCTTAGCAAATTCCTCGACTCACGGATACAAACACTCCTTGACGAGAGCCTCCTGATCCGCGTCGACTCGCAGAGCAACCAGTGCCTCCGTGGGAAATTCTCGACTCGTTTCAACCCCAAGGAAACAAATAATCCTTGGCGCTAGGGAAACAAATAATCCCTAGCAAATCCCTCGACTCACGGATACAAACAATCCTTGATGAGAGCCTCCTGATTCGTGTCGGCTCGCAGGGCAACCAGTGCCTCCGCGGGAAATTCCCGATTCGTCTCAACTTGCAAGATGAAGCCTCAGGCAGCGGGAACTAAAAAACTTGCTTCCTGAACAATGGGACCCTGCAAGTCGATCTAAACCGGTCTCTTGCATACTATTCACGGGTCTCACTCTCCGAAGTCCAGTTTCGACAAGGAGGGAAACAACCGCTTACGAGTCTTCTCGACTCGTAAAAGGGAAAAATTCTCTTACAGGATCCTTACGACCTATAAGAGAAAACACACTTAGGATACTCACGATTACTAAGGAGAAAATACACCTACGAGATCCTCTCGATCCGTAGCGAGAAAAGTCTTTACGAGACCCTCACGGCTCATAAAGTTGAAAAGTCTTAGGTGGCAGATCCTACCCCTGTCTTCTAAGCCATTACTGCCCTACAAAGAGGTTAAGATGGACCATCTACAAGCCACACTTGCTAAAGTTACATGCCACTGAAATGGAGAAGTTACTCATGAGCGTATAAACTACTTCACACCAAAGTAAAACATAAAGAAATAGAAGGGTGCGGCTCATGGAATTGAGAGTTTGGAACTATATCTTTTAAGAGTCGAGATTTGAGTCAATGATAAATGACGACGCTTGTGTCCGCTCGTTATCTTCTCAGATCAAGATTCTGAAAATTATATACCAACCCAAAACTGGTCGTACGCTATGCATTACTCTGCACTACTTCACCCACATATATACTTACGTGGGCAAAGTAGTGGGGGGCATTTGTTCCCGCCAAAAATTTCCGCGCAAAAGAGTCCAAGGTATCAAATGGCAGCGATACGCTTAAGAAAATGCGAACCGGTATCTTCCGGCCTATATTTTGATAAACTCCCCAATGAGAAACTGTTAAATTATGATGGTATTGAAAGCATCTTGAAAAAACCTTCGATTTGATATATTATGGGCCTCATAATTCATCCGGGATCAAAAGTTATGAGCAAATGTCTATGCACATGTGATCTGAGGAAGAAGATGCGAACCAGTATTTTCCGAGCTGTATTTTGACAAACTCCGGAACGAAAAACAGCTAAATTCTGATGATATTGAAAGCATCCTGAAAAGACCTTCGATTTGATATATTATGGGCATCATAATTCATCCGAGATCAAAAGTTATGAGCAAATGTGTTATACACGTGTAATCTAAAGTAATGCTTTACTACATGGGGAATGCATTTTTTAGTCCCACATCGGGAAAAGGAGAGATGGCTTCTCTACCACTCCCATATAAATAAGAGGGGATACCTCTTAGAAAGGTAGAGTTAAATCCTCAAAGGATTCAATACTCAAAGGAGCTTAGTTCTCCAAAGGAGCTTAGTTCTCCAAGATAGGAGCATGCTCCTCCATAATGCGCATATGCGCAAGCGCCATGTGCGCTACGTGCAACGCACGTGTGCCCGCCATGCGGCACTACGTGCAACGCACGTGCGCACCACATGAGAACATTTAATAATATTAAAAGGAGCCCGTTCTCCATATATAGAAGCCCTGCTTCTCTTCATAATGCGCATGTGCGCTACGTGCAACGCACGTGTGCTCGCACGCGCGCACCACGTGCAACGCACGTGCGCACCACATGAGAACATTTAATAATATTAAAAGGAGCCTGTTCTCCATATATAGAAGCCCTGCTTCTCCTCATAATGCGCATGTGCGCTTTGTGCAACGCACGTGTGCTCGCCACGCGCGCACCACGTGCAACATTTAATAATATTAAAAGGAGCCTGTTCTCCATATATAGAAGCTCTGCTTCTCCTCATAATGCGCATGCGCGCCACGTGCAACGCACGTGTGCCCGCCACGCGCGCACCACGTGCAACGCACGTGCACACCACATGAGAATATTCAATTAAAAGGAGACTCGTTCTCCATAGGAGCTTGCTCCCCCCATAATGCGCATATGCGCAAGATCCATGTGCGCTACGTGCAAATATGAGCGCCCAACACGTGCGACGCAAGTGCGCGAACGCAAAGAAGCCTTTTTCAGCAGCGAGAAGCTTAAGCTCCAGCCTGTTCTTCCCCCTAATGAGTGCGACATGGTTCAAAGGGTACATCCTTCACACCTTCGATATATGGCACTGTAATCTCTCAGTGTCGTCGGAGAGGTGGTGGGTCCCAACGACCAATGATCCTTCTTTCTAAAATAAAAAAAAAGAAGAAGAGAGAACATTGACAGAGAAAGAATTCAGAGAACTCCTAAAAAGAAAGTTTGAGAAGAAATCAGAAAGAAAAGAAGGTAAACCTTTGAAAAGAAGAAATTCTTCTGAACAGATCATTGATCTGAGAACAAGATCAAGGACCTCTAAGGAAAAGGAAAATAAACAAATAAAAAACAGTGCCTTGCACTTCTTTTTATGAACCATTGGTTCTGAATCTAAAAGATTCTCAAGATAACAGTGCCTCGCACATTTTATCTGAAATTGATCCAAAAGAATAAGAACAGTGCCCAGCACTTGCCAGAAATGCACTACTGCGCAAGCCGCGCCACGTGTCAGCAGTGCAACAGCGCAGCGCACTGACGCAGCACACTGCGCTGTTGCGCTTGCGCTCACCAGAGCGTGACACGTGTCACCACCATATGAGTTTGCGCTCATTACTTGGCGCAAAGCGCCTGACAAGCCACGTGGGGCACTGTCAAAGTATTTAATGCTCTACATTATTAAAGAAAAGGGACAGAGCCCAATTAAAAGGGCTAACAGGCCTAATAAAAAAGTGCTATGCAGGGCAGAGCCCAAACAAAATAGATGCTCTGCATCATTTATAAAAGGGCAGAGCCCAACCAAAACAAGAATAATGCAGTGCATTACTAAAAAGGGGCAAAGCCCTAGCACTGGCCAAAAACAAAAGATGTTGAAACTGGACTTAGCCCAATCATAGCCATAAGTCCTCAAACTAAATTGACTGAGCACAGCTGCTCTCCTAAATCAATTTACATCCGGTTCGAGGGTACATCTCTGAACTCCTCTGACACTTCTCGTTGTAATCCTTCAACGACGTCAGAGAGGTGATGGGTCCCGACGACCACACACGTATATGGACTGCGGGGTCCTTAAACTCGTGGACCGAAACGTCCTTAAACTAATATTGGACCGAGATGTCCCTAAACTAATATCGGACCGAAACGTCCTTAAACTAATATTGGACCGAAACGTCCTTAAACTAATATTGGACCGAAATGTCCTTAAACTAATATCCGTCCCCAGAATGGGAATATGGACCGAAACGTCCTTAAACTAATATTGGACCGAGACGTCCTTAAACTAATATTGGACCGAAATGTCCTTAAACTAATATTGGACCAAAACGTCCTTAAACTAATGATGGACCACCACGTCCCTAAACTGGAACATGGACCGAAACGTCCTTAAACTAATGATGGACCACCACGTCCCTAAACTGGAACATGGACCACCACGTCCCTAAACTGGCGATGGACCACCACGTCCACAAACTGGAACATGGACCACCACGTCCCTAAACTGGAACAATAGAGCCTCCAAATGCTCTTTTACCGGATCTAAATGATCCCGTTTAAGTCGATCTTAGTCCCAAACACGGCTAACGTATCCTTAAACATTCAAATGGATTATAAAACTCCCAATCAACTCTGGTTCGAGGGTACATCTCCGAGCTCCTCTGATATATGTCGTTGTAATCCTTCAACGACATCAGAGAGGTGACGAGTCCTGACGGCCATATATTAAATGGATCACTACGTTAAGTTGATCTCAGTCCCAAACAGGACTGACGTATCCTTAATGAACGTTTAAGTTGATCTTAGCCGCAACACGGCTAATGTATCTTTAAACTAAAAACACCAAACCCAAATCTAAGTAGATACGGATTTGGACTAATCCACGTCCTACGGGCGACGGCATTACTCAGTCTCCGTATACAATCCATGGACAACCACAAACAAAACAAACACACACGACACGAAGTGAAATTTTGGAGAAGGAGAAAGTGGCTACCGCGATGCGGTAGCGTAATTAACTGCAGGGGCTTGCGCCTGCAGGGAAGAGCGTCCCCACAATCAAAAACCCCTCAAGCGAGGAGGAATCTGACGAAGTTTGCTACATCGGCCGCATCCGTCTAAACCTCCGATACACGGTGCCATAAATCAACTTGGCATCTTCGGAGAGGTGGACGGATAAAACCAAATAGCATCTGCCCCGAATCTCAGGCGAGACGTAAAGTCTAGGCCGCCATTCGGAGGGGAACATCAACAATTCCTTGGACCGTAATGTCCTTAAACTAACAATGGACCGTAATGTCCTTAAACTAGTTGTGGACCGTAACGTCCTTAAACTAAAACGATAGAGCCCAAATGCTCTTTCGTCGGGTCAAAAATGGTCCTGAACCCCTCTTAAGTAGATCTTAGTCCAACATCGGATTAATGTATCCTTAACAAATATTTAAGTCGATCTTAATCTCAAATAAGATTAACGATCCTTAAATCAAATCAAACCCAAATCTAAAAAAATACGGATTTAGACTAATCCACGCCCTACGGGCGACAACATAAATTAGTCTCCGTATACAATCCACGGGCAACCAAAAATAAAACAAACACACACGACACGAAGTGAACATCTGGAGAAAGAGAAATTGGTTACCGCAATGCGGTAATGTAATTAACTGCAGGGGCTTGCGCCTACAGGGAAGAGCGTCCCCACAATCAAAAACCCCTCGCAAACGAAGGGGAATCTGACGAAATCTGCTACAACGGCTGCATCCGTCCAGACCTCGGATACACGGTACCATAAATCAACTTGGCATCTTCGGAGAGGTGGACGGATAAAACCAAATAGCATCTGCCCCAAATTCAGGCTTGACGTCCTAACGTCCCGGTCGCGTCTTTCGGCAGTAAACAGGCCCCTCTCCGAAAACTTCCGATTGGGCCTCTTCTCACATGACTGGAGATTGGCTGCACACCGTTCGATCCATCCTTGTAGGCTCGCTTTTACAGTTAAGATGTCAAAGGGAAGGCGTATGCACTCAAGCCCGTGTAGGCAGGCCTTCACTCGGCGACAATACTCAACCCAGACACGCACCAATGTTTCGTCATGATAGGTAGCGAGAACAGACAAGGAAGTATTGGCTTCAGCAGCAAATTCTTCAGCCGCGACAGAGGAACCAGCGCGAAGATCTTCAATAAGAGCCGCCAAGGAGTAAATTCTCTATTTTGCCATCCTTTCAGACGCACGTCGGGCATAAGGGCCTGGTGGCATGGGGATCCGAGACTCTAATGGGGTCAGGGCTGGAAAAGCTGTAAAGATTTAGGTGTGGTCAGTTGTGTTTCCAAATATAGAGTAAACAAAACGATTCTCGAGATAAAGCGTCACTTACCCACAGTCATGCAAGACGGATTTGAGAGATCTTCAGGCCCATCAAGAATCTCGACATCATCGGCGACTTCAAGAACTGTAGTTTGAAATGGAGAGCGTATTAGCATCATTATAGAAATATAAAAAAGGGGGTGAAAGAATACCGACCTTGGCCAAAAGAGAGTACTATGCTTTATGGAGATATTTCTTGTGGGGCCGCCATGTCAAGCAATCGCTGGAAGGTTTTTCTCGGGAAAAGATCCACAATAGAAGCCGCCAGCTCCCATAATTCTGAGGGAAGGGAAAGTTTAGATAAAGGAGAGATCGTTAAACAAAATATGTGTGGAAATTACTTTCGATGCTTCGCCCATCCTGAACTGGAGGGATAGCAGCTTCAGCGGCTTCTTCTACACCCTCCGGTGCGTCATTAGAGATAGCTATGGGACCCATGGCTGGCAATACCACCTCTGTCGTAGGGATAGATACTGAAAGGACAAAAGCCACCACCGGGAACTCTACAGCAAGGGTAGCAGCTTCAGTAATCTCCTCTACACCCACCGGTGCGTCATGGTAGTTATTCATGGAATCCGCAGCCATGACCCGATCCGGACTCAAACCCACTTCCGCTGCGGAAGTCCCTGCAAAGTTTTCGCAAAAATAAGAAGACATAAAAGTAATACAAGTTACTCGCTAAAAGAAGGACACGAAAAAGATGCATATCAATACGCCAGGAAGCCTGAAGTATGGCTTTTTCGAGCCGTTGTTCTTTTCTGACTAAATACGCTCGCCAGACTTTAAGCGCAAATACATAACTGCTTGTTTTTAGTGCAAGCTCGTCTTCAGAAGCAACCGAGATGGGCTGTTTGAGGGCCCGTTCTTCTTCCATTAACAGAGGACCCATGTGTACCCTCCGTAATGATGAGTCAATGTCGTAGAATACAACAGGGGGGTAAGCTTTCTTCGGGGCGACCACGTTTTCAATCTTATCTTATGAGCCTCAGCCAACTGTGCGGCTTCCTCGGCAGATGAGCCAGGAAGAAGAAAACCAGCATCTAGCTCCTCCATAGATACCGGCTCGTCCTGAATAAAAGGCTCGGATTCAAGCAAAGTGTCGAGTAGACCGACGACCGATTTCTTCCTCCTCTTGGAACTTGTGCTAACGCTAGCGGAAGAGCGCTTCCTCCCCCTTGGTGCTTTGGCACGGCGTTGCCTAATTTCTCCTTCAGTATCACCCTTTGGTGACACCACCGCGGGTTCTTCATCAGGAACTTCTGCCTGGGCTCTAGCACGCACCGGCATACCAGCAGTGCGAGGGGTCGGTTCTATTTCTGCGGCTTTAAGGATAAGCACCAAACTGCTATCCCTCAGTAAAGGGCGAACCATTGACCGCGGCCGCAATGGGGAGTTGGTGGCCTAAGCTAAAACAGAAGATCTACCCTCGAAAAGCACCCGTCTCTCCTCTGCAATGACGGGGCTGACTCGATGGTGATACCAACCCTTAAAGGACCCTACAGGTCTCGGGAGATAGTCGGACTCCGGGATCATGAAGAGGGGGCCAGTGTTTAGCCGCATGAAATGGTGAATAACGTCGTGAGTAACCTCCAAGGAGAGAGCAGGCTCGACTAAAAATGCCTTGAGAGGGACGTCTTGGTCGTAGCCTAACTGCCGGGCGAAGCGGTGCGGATTATACCGCATAAAGAGAACCGCATTATTCCAGCGGAACACCAGATAACCTGTCCTGATCGAGTATAGGTGCATGACCTCTTTTGGTTTCAAAGCCAGGACCCCACCCTTAGACAAATCAAACAATTGCTGAACGGGCCCCGCTGGAGCGGAAAGGACTCGATCGCTGAACACCATTCCGCCTTCATCTGTGTACGGGTTCAGCAGTACACGGAGATCCCCTAACTGGGTCGGATCGAAAGCGAAGGCATTAACCAACCTCATAATCCGCGGGAAGGTATACGAATCGTAAAAATCCGGCCGCCGGTGCTCAGCGAACGCTCCTAGCACGTGCATCTTGATCCACGACGTGAAGTAGTGGAGGGAGAAATTCACGGTCTCCACGCCCAGGTTCGAACTATTTGCTGCAACACTTAACCCGTGATATAGATGCGATAACCCTACAACGCCAATGGTTAATAGTGCTCCCCCAGCTATGCGATGAGCAGGATAAAAAACGGAGGCTCTCATAAAACGGCGATGCATCGGCATGGCGAACCGGCTGAGCCAAAGACTGATAAAGCCGACGAAGAAAATTTCTTCGTCCATGCCACGGGACGCGATCGCATCGAAAGCTACGGTCGACGAGTTTGGAATGTAGAACTACGGCAGGTCTTCCTCTTTGGCCGGCAGTTTCCTCAGCCCGAATTCAAAAGGGTCTTCAATTTTCGCGAATTTTGGATCCTTTTTGGATAAGACGTCCTCTCGAAGGAAGCAAGCAATGAAAGCATCAAATGTGACACCTTGCCCTTCCGATGTCACGAACAGCTTTTCAAAGATACCCACGGCCCTGATTAGACCCGGGTACTTGTGACGAACGGCGTTCTCAGTCGACAGGCTGTCAAGTATAGCGGGCACCGTATCAAACACATACTCATCAGGATGCAGTAACTCTTCATAATTCTCTCCCCTGATCGGCAATCCGGAGATCTCGCGAAACTCTTCCAGTGAAATTGAGACATCTCGATCCCCTAGCAAGAACGTATTGGTGGGAAGATTCCACTGGTTCAAGAAAGTCTTAACCCACCAGACGTGAGGGGCGTGATAATAGAATAACAAAGCGTGCACTACTTGGTACAACCCAGCCTTCTGCAAACGTGCGCGTTGGACGGAAAGGATGTATCGAGCCTATGGAAGGTAGCCCATTAGGTGGCGGGGGGTAACGCCTACCTTATAAACCTGCCCCCACGGTCGAGTTTCACCCTGACATATTCGGCGCCCCAGAATATCAATGGCCACCATGGGTTGGTTGGGTATCCTGTTCATTGACGGCTCAAGACAGCCCGCGGGAGTCCAGTTAGTCGCCTCCATCGCATAAGCAGTCCGTGGGCATTCCGTCAATGATACAGAGTGGATGGGTTCTGTCGGCTCTTCGTAGGTAAAACTACGGCGGCCCCCTGATGATATGACCATACCACGTCCCCACAAGAGAAGACTAGTACGGTCTCTATCATGCACCCTAATCATCGCCATAACCTCATCGTCGGATGGCGATTGAGGAAAAGCGACTTCTAATCGAGTTTAGGGGAAGTCGGGAAGTGAGGCCATCGTTCCTGAAATAAAAAAAACTATTAAAAATATTTTTAAAATGGTAATAAGTTAAAATAAAATAAAATAAAACCGTGATATGACGGGACCACTGCCTGCAAAACCAACGGACCCCACAAAATCTAAATAACGGCTCACCAATGATGAGGCAAAATAATCATCGAGAGAATCAAAAAGGATTCTCATCAAATAGTAAAATTTAAACGACTCTTAAAGCGAGTTCTGTTAAAAAGCACAACAGATTCAAATCTGCATTAGGGGCATTAAAACCCTAAAATACTCGAGAACATTAGGGAATAAAATTCCCAAAAATCTCTGAGTCTCTCTCTCAGAGCCAGGCTCTGTGAATACGGAATTAAATTCCTTTAATAAAGGGATTAAACCCCAGAAAACCCCTATGGCCAGGAGGCAAAGAAAATGGAATTAAATTTCAAGGATCCTTAAAGATCGGTGACAGGGTAAAACCCTAAGAGGAGGATTAACAATCCCCATTGATTCAAGACTTCAAAATCTACAAAAAAATGTGTGTTTTGGATCTTTAAGAAATCAATTTAAGAAAAGAGAGACGCTCTGTTGATGGATTTAAAATCCAGGGCAAAAAACAAGAAAGGGTTCCATTTATGATCCTTACCAAAAAAAGAGTTTTGACAGAGTTTAACTATGAAATTTCAGCGGGCAAAGAATTAAGCTCTGAAAAAGAGAATTAAATTCTCAACAAAAATAAACAAGGAAAAAGATAAAAGAACGGTAGTCTTCCCAGAGGCAAAAGCCCTGCATTTATAAGACATGATGGAAAGCGGTTCATCTTCCCATTCCCCTAGGCAATCCAACGGCTGTAAAGGCAGACAGCATTGCACTCACGTGCAAGCCACGTGAGAGCAACACTGGGGGTATTTGTTCCCTTATAAAAAAAGGGGTGGGGGAAAGTTCCCCACTAAAACAGCCCCACATGTTTAACACGTGAGTGCCTATATGCAACGCATATAGGCACTGCAGTTAAAACAACTGCTAGGCTAATGGAGCCTCATGTGCCCACACGTGAGCACCTATATGCAAAGCTTATAGGCGCTGCATTTAAGCAATTGATAGGCTAAAATTGAGCCTTACGTGTAAGCACGTGAGGGCCTATATGCAAAGTATATAGGCGCTGCATTCAAACAGATGGCAAGCTAAAAAGGCTCACGTGTTAACGCGTGATACACTTATATGTTGTTACATATAAGCGAACAAGCTTAATCCCATTAGGATCACGTGCTACACGTGAGTGCTCTTAACACCTTCGAAGATGATAGAATTAAATTCTAAACAACAGGATTAAAACTCTATTTGGAAAATATTTCCTTAAATCTTTCTAATATGGAAAGATCCTTCTCTAACAAAGAATCTTGGATGAACTATCTGATAGAATTAAATTTTATGTGGGAAATATTTCCCTGATCTTCCTTAAACTAGAAAGATCTTCTCTGTTAAACGGAGGACCTTTGGATCAAAGATCCAACGATGATCGTCTGATAGAATAAAATTCTATAAAAGATATTCATATAAATAAAATTTTATGATAGAATAAAATTCTAATCTTGTTAAACTAACGAGATATTCATGTGATAGAATTAGATTCTATCTTAGGAAAATATTTCCTAATCTGGTTAAACAAAAAAACAAATAAGAAATCATCTCTGTTAAATAGAGAGCCTTTGGATTAAAATCCAATGGTGAATAAAATTCACCGTTTGATCTAAAGATCATTCTTGATCTCTCAATCAGAGATTTGCTAAACAAGATTGATCTTTTCTCCTCTCCTATAAATAGGAGCAAACAAAGAAAAGAGAGAGAGGAGATAAAAAAAGGAGAGATCGAGAAAAAAAAAGTGAATCCCTTCAGAAGCTTAGAAAAAGAGAAGAAGAAAGAAAAGTTTCCAAAGAAACAGAAAATTTAATTCTCACAAAGGAAGACTTGTTTCATTAAAACTCTAGGTAAAAAGAAAAGAAAATACAGAGATCATTTTATCTCTCATTCGCCTCTTAGTTCTTCCTCTGGTTGAGATTTACAGAAGCAGATCTCCCCACAAGTTGAGAATTTAATTCTCATCGGGGAGATTCTGTCATGCAGATTCAAAACCTAGGGGAAAGAATTAAGTTCACAGAATTTAATTCTTACAAAAAAAATATGGGAATTTAATTCCTCTGAAAACTAGGGTTTAACCCTATAAAAAGAAAATAATTTAATTCTTACAAAACGAGAGGCATGAGATCCTCCAAACCCTAGGGTCATTAACAAGAGATCGAAATCTCCAAACACCAAGAAGGAAAGATTGATGATTCATTATTATTTAAACACTATAACGAAAACCGCACCTGTTTCCCACGCAAGCGCTTAAAAAGAAGAATAAGAAGTGCCTCCTATGGCAGTCACGTGTTCTGCATGCGATCTCCAATCAAGTGCTCAGCACTTATAAAAAAAGGGGATGGGATAAAACCCAAAAGGCAATGCCCAACTTTGGGGCGCCTCACGTGCTCACACGTGAGCGCCACAATAATCAAGTGCTCGGCACTTATAAAAAAGACGGGGAATAAAACCCGAAAGGCGGTACCCAACTTTGGGGCGCCTCACGTGCTCACACGTAAGCGCCACAATAACCAAGTGCTTAGCTCTTATAAAAGAAAGGGGGAATAGAACCCAGAGAACAGCTCCTACTTTGGGGCACCTCACGTTCTCACATGTAAGCGCCTCCAAAGTTCAGTGTTTAACAGAGCCTCACGTGGGAACACATGAGTGCTGAACATACACCAGTGCTTAGCATTATAGGAAATCAACTTCAACCCCAAATTGGCTAAGTCTTCCTGAGGTCAAAACCTCTTTGATCTCCAAATCGACCGAGCCTCTGTGCTCATGTTTACCCTAACTAATCTCAGTCTCAAACATGACTGATGACCCCTAAACTGATGATATCCAAAACGATATTCATCCCACATTCCCCCAAGGAAATCTTAGTCTTAAAATAGGAATAATGATTTCTGGGTTGACCATTAATTCTTTTTCCCTCAAACACGGGAATTGGTTCAAGGGTACATCTCTCCATACCTCTGATACATGTCGTTGTAATTCCTCAATGTCTTCAGAGAGGCGGCGGGTCTCAACAACCAACTGATTTTGGGTACACTTCCCAAGCTAACGTGCACACCTTAAACTAAAATCTCACCTCAAAAACGGTGATCTACAGACCGAAACGTCCTTAAACTAAACGTTGCCTCCAAAATGGCGACAACGGACCGTAACGTCCTTAAACTAAAACCTCACCTCAAAAATGGTGATCTACAGACCGAAATGTCCTCAAACTAAACGTTGCCTCCAAAATGGAGACAACGAACCGTGACATCCTTAAACTAAAAACATCACCTCGAAAATGGTGATCTACAGACCGAAATATCCTTAAACTACAACTTCACCTCTAAAATAGCAATAAGGGACCGAAACATCCTTAAACTAAAACAATAGAGCTCAAATTCTCTCTTGTTGGATCTGAAACAAAAATGATCCTGAGACCTTGTTAAGTAGATCTTAGTCTCAAATTAGACTAACGTATCCTTAACAAAAAACCAATCGAGCCCCAACTGCTCACAAACATTTAAGTCGATCTTGATCTCAAAACATACCAACGATCCTTAAATAAAACAAACCCAAATCAAAGATTTACGGATTTGGACTAATCCTCGCCCTACGGATGACAACATAAGTTAGTCTCCGTATACAATCTACGGGCAACCAAAAATAAAACAAACACACACGACATGAAGTGAACTTCTGGAATAGGAGAAAGTGGTTATCGCGATGCGGTAACATAATTAACTGCAGGGGCTTGCGCCTGCAGGGAAGAGCGTCCCCACAATAAAAAAAAACCTCGCAAACGAGGAGGAATCTGACAAAGTCTGCTACAACGGTCGCATCTGTCCAAACCTCCGATATACGGTGCCATAAATCAACTTGGTATCTTCGGAGAGGTGGATGGATAAATCCAAATAGCATCTGCCCCCAAATTCAAGCAAGACGACCTACGCAGTTCGTCTCTGTTTTCAGCGGTGAACAAGGCTGATTGAGATGATAGATCTGCGATATGCCAATACATGGCCATAGTGCAAATGGGAGATTGTTAGTGATATATGCCCTAGAGGCCATTATTATATCATACTGGATTGTATATTACATATTGGAAGCTTGGGATATTCATAGTTATAATAACGGTCTTGCTCAAAATGGTAGTATGCTACTTGGTTTGATTCTACCACAATATGTGCATGTGTTTCTTATTAGCATATCGCTTATACATATTGGTATAGCTCTTAGGATTTTTTCTTGACTACCAGCATTATGATAGCAGTCACACTAGTGGGGGATAGGTAGTCTATAAGCACATCCTTATACAGATCCCTAGTCATAGGATTATCAAGACGGGGCATCGATACTCCATAGTAGACTAGTGTATACGCTTCTCATCCCAGCAGGGGAGATGGTCTGTCCCACAACCATTAGTACGTCGTACTAGAGATAGTATGCAGGTGCTCATTTGGTTATGAGTTACACTGGACAGGACTCGTCGGGAACTGGTGGTTGGTATTATACCTATCGTCAGGTAGCAGTTCCCAGGTGACATGAGTACAGTTTAGTCTATTGACTTGACATCTCACTTCGCCTCGAGTATGTTCCCACTGTTTTTTGATTACTACCCTACCATGGCTCAAAAGAGTCGTGCAAACATGCAGTAGTTGGGTGCAGTCCCGAAGCACTTGGAGGCAATAGCGGTTAGATAGGATTCGTCTCTCCCGGTATTGGGGTTGATATCGCGCTATGTTTGGAAAGCCGTTACACAAAGTCCCTAGCCAGCGTAAGTGAGATTTACTGGTAGGTACTCCAGTAGTTTCTCAGAGTGTTTTGGACTATGTCCCGGCATGACTTATTGCGCTATTAGAGGTCTGAAGTTTACCATCCCCCCAGGCACAATATGCGAGTATCTCAGACGAACAGACCGGACTGTATGGAGATTATCACAGATAGGCTCAGTAGGAGTTTGGGTGAGTTTGCTCATCGGCCTTCTTATTGACAGATACCTGAGTAGCCGTTTCGTGCAGCTAGTACCGTTGATATGCTTGTGGTTAAACCCACTGCCAGTATATTGTCGAGCCTTTAGAGTCCTACACAGAGGGTTTCCCTGCTTCGGGCGAAACGATGTAGAGACTGTATAGTTTTACGGCAGGGTTCGATCATATATGTATACTTGTGCACGGATGATGCTCGAGCGGATAATACTAGTGGGCTTTTGTTTAATCCGGATCCTAGTATTGTATTATTGGATTGTTATCATCTTATTGTATTCATATTTTACGGAATACGAATACGGGTATGTATATACGGTGAGGGCATTCTTGTAATTTTACATGGTATATTTCTAGAAGGGGACACCTCATTACTTGATTTATCTATTTTTCCAAAATAGATTAATGAGGTGTAATTGGAGAGACATACTTGGCATGGGTGAAGTATGGCTATTTTGATTTGTTTATTCATTTGGTCTCACTATTGAAGCATGGGTGATATATTGTATTGAGATTTATTCCATGGTTCAATAAGTGAGAAGAGATATTAGCCATTCTCCACACTTAGCCACCAACCCTAGCTCATTTGCATCTTCGCATTCTCTCTCCTAGGTTTCTTCTCCTTCTACCTCAAGATCCTTACCCTCACATGTATTGTGAAACAAAGGGTCTCATGAGATAAAACACTCCTTAAGCTACTCTACATCACCTAGGCTACTTAGCTTAGCGATCTAAGTACCCTAGTTAGCTCGGTTTAGAGGTAGGAGCTTGAAGCGCATACTCTCGGGTGGATCATCTTTGACGCGAGGAGGCCGACGATGCAACCTTCATCCATTCTTCAAGGAGCCAAGGAGAGGATGAAAAGAAAACCCAAAGGACTTGGTCACGGAAGTATAACCATCTATCATAGTAGTTAAACCTCCTAATTAGTTTAGCTAGTTAAGGTTCTGTAAAGATCCTAGAGTTTAGTCGGCGTTGCGAAGCATGTTAAAATCGTTTCTTGAAAATTCCACATCCCCGTGAACCCGCGGGGTGCGCGACATCGACTTACATGGTTGAAGTAAATCAGCAGTTCTGTGATATTCGGTCTTTACTTGCTGACACACCAAACACTTGGCTACACTTCTGGCCACTTCACGCTTCATTCCATGCCACCAGTAATGTTTCCGTAGATCTTTGTATATCTTTGTACCACCAGGGTGTACTGAGTAAGGAGAGCTGTGAGCTTCTTTCATCAACTCTTTCCGAACAGAACCTTGTGGTGCACACAACCTGCTTCCATATCTTAAAGATCCGTCTTCGTGGATGATGAAGTATGTTCACAGTCCACTTTCTACTTGTTCTCGGATCTTTTGCAACTTGGCATCACTTGCTTGAGCTATTTTGATCTGATTAACAATAGTAGACTGAACTTATAAGTTCATCAAATACGAAGTGTTACCTGGCATAACCACTTCTATCTCCATCCTGTGCAATTCCTGTTAAAGCTTCCATTGTGCGGTGAGATTCATTGATAGAGGCTGGCAACTAAGGGCATCAGGAACTACATTCATCTTCCCTAGATGATATTGTAGGTTGATGTCAAAGTCCGCCATAAGTTCTAACCATCTTCTCTACCGCATATTCAACTCCTTTTCAGTAAATACATACTTCAAACTCTTGTGGTCAATGTATATGTCAGCTCGCTCTCCAAAAAGATAGTAGCGCCAAATCTTAAGTGCAAAGATAACGGTCGCCAACTCCAAGTCATGTGTTAAATAGTTGCGCTCATGAATCTTTAGTTGTCTTGATGCAAAAGCTATAACATTTCCATGCTGGTGTAGAACACATCCTAATCCCTTACTGGATACATTGCAATGCACAATGAAACCTTCAGATTGGTCCGATATTACGAGAATAGGTGCTGATGTCAATCTTGACTTGAGTTCTACAAAATCTTGTTTACATGCTTCTAACCACATGAATGCTTCATCTTTATGTGTGAGCTTGGTCAGGGGTGTTGCAATCTTCGAAAAGCCTTCAATAAATCATCAGTAGTATCCTGCTAAACCCAAGAAACTTCGAATGTCCTTCACGGTCTTTAGTGTCGTTCATTCGCTTACTGCTGATACTTTAGCTGGATCCACAGAGATTCCTTCGCCTGAAACGATATGTCTGAGAAATTCGACTTGATCTAGCCAAAATTCACACTTGCTGTACTTGGCATAGAGTTGATGCTGTCACAAAGTCTCCAGAACAATTCGTAAATGCTCAGCGCGCTCTTTCCGATTCTTTGAATACGCCAGGATGTCGTCGATGAAAATAACAACAAATCTGTCTAGGTACTATCGGAAAACCTGGTTCATCAGATTCATAAATATGGCTGGTGCATTGGTCACTCCAAATGGCATCACAAGAAACTCATAATGACCATAGCGAGTCCTGAATGCCGTCTTCGGAATATCAGGCTCTTTGACCTTCACCTGATGATAACCCGAACGAAAATCCAGTTTTGAGAAAACACAAGACCCGCTTAGCTGATCGAACAGATCATCGATGCGCGATAGTGGATACTTATTCTTTATCGTGACTTCGTTTAGAGCTCGTTAGTCTATGCACATTCTGTATGAACCTTCCTTCTTCTTCACAAGCAAAACTGGAGATCTCCAACTTGAAGTACTGGAACGAATCCATCCTTTCTTCAAAATTTCTTCCAGCTCAGTACGGATCTCCTTCAATCCTTCAGGACTTAAACGATATGGTGCTTTGATCACCGGTTATGCACCAGGTACTAAGTCAATACTGAATTCAAGAGCTCGATCAGGAGGCAAACCTGAGATGTCTTCAGGGAATACATCCTCAAACTCT
The DNA here is from genome assembly GCA_030015575.1 of Agapanthus africanus. Lineage (NCBI taxonomy): Eukaryota > Viridiplantae > Streptophyta > Magnoliopsida > Asparagales > Amaryllidaceae > Agapanthus > Agapanthus africanus. The sequence continues at coordinate 339,760,913 of CM057338.1, read as the reverse complement.
CGAACTACTTCTAGCTTGTCTTCTTCCGCTTGTATTGTTGCAATCACTGCCTTCTTTGGTTTAGCATTGTAAGTGCTAGGCTCTAGGGTACGGTCTCCACTCTTGAAATAAAAGACCGGATGATCTGGAATCTCGAACACTACCCTCTTTGACGACAGTCAATGGTAGTGAAGAAAGTTTCTAACCAGTCCATACCCAAGACTACATCAAAAATCGGTATGTCCAGTACCTTGAAGTCCGCATAAAATTCTCTGCTGCAGACGACCATTGGACATAGATCGTATTCCAGAATTGCCTTTAGAACGCCGTTCCCTGAACTGACATTCCAGCTGAATACGAGCAGTTTAACTGGAATCGCATGAGTTCGGACAAACCGTTGCGACATAAAGCAATGTGATGCTCCAGTATCAAAGAGTGCTAAAGCAGGTAGGGAAGCTACTAAGATTGTACTTAAGTTGTGTGGAATATGTTTAGGTATAGGAAAAGATATATATATATTGATGTATACAAGGTTTGAAAAGGTTTGAAAGATTGGGAGTTACCAGTGATGACTTGGCCAGTGAATTCAGCTTCTTCCACAGTCATTGTGAAAGCCTGTCGCCTAGGTACATTCCTCCTTGCTGGAGACACATTTCTCTATCCGTTTCTCTGTCCTAGAGTCATGTTCCTCTGTGCCTGATGGAACTGACGAGTAGGCTGTGCAGGAGGTCCATATGGAAGTGGAGCTGGAAGAGCAAGACGAGGTGTAGGAGCCTGGATAGCTATCTGCTGCGGAAAGGTGAGTACTGGTCGGGGTTTAGGAGCTGAGATAAGACGATAGGGACAATCTCCAATGGAGTGAGTGGATGCGCCACAAACTAAGCATAGACGGTTAGCACACCTACAGTCCTTCTTCAGGTGTCCATTCCTTTTGCAGTAGAAGCAAAAGTCTGGACTTGACCGGTTAAAAGTTACTCCTGGTCTCCTAGATACAAACGGTGGCCTGGAAGAGGCTCCTCCTGCTATCTGTATAGCAGGGCGCTTCACACCGGCAGACTGAGGTCTGCCCTTCTTCTTTACAACTACCTCATATCTTTGGGCAGCCTTCAGAGCAAGATCGTGGGTTGGGAAATCCCCTGTAGCTAATGCAGCTTAGACCTCCGGGTCCAACCCTTGCTGAAATTTTCGAGCTCTGATCTCAGCAATCGGTATGAGATATATCGTAAACCTGTTTCGGTCTTGTGTTAGCAGTGTAATATGTGATATCAAGAAATTGAATATTGAGACATATCTTACCTGCTAAGTATGGTAAACTCAGTATCGTATTCATCCACAGATTTGTTCCACATCGAACCTTGCTGCAAGTGGATGAACTGTTGTTCCATGTCAAAACGGGCAGTCTCGGGAAAATATTTCGCGTCGAACATATCGCAAAATGTCTTCCAATCAATCAGCTGGGTGAGTTGGCTTTCTTTAGCCTTCCACCAAATTCTGGCGTTATCAGTGAGTTGCAGCTTCGCAACTCTCACCCAAGCAATCTCTGGCACTTTTGCTGCTGCCAAATCGTCTTCGATGGACTGAGCCCATTCTTCTGCCTCCAAGGGGCTCTCTTTCCCAGAAAAGTTCTTAGGGTGCAGTGCCCGGAATTGCTTCTGTAACAACCTAGTTCATTTATACCAATTCAAGTTCCCGTATTTACTTATCTGTGATATTTTCTTGATTTATCATGTTTTGGGTGCGAATAGTATTTTACATTTTACATTGCATTCGACCCGACCCTCTTGCTTGAACCGGTGTAATTCATATTTATGAATTACCCTGACTTGTTACGTAGACTGTGCATTTTTCATGTTTAGTACATACTGGCATTTTATCTGGTATTACATTTTTTACCATATAACATTTTAAGTCACAGAAAATAATTTAAAATTGCATTTCATAGCCTACATGATACCCCTAACCCCGTGGTAGCGTCCGCGCATCTTGTTCTCGTCCCGTTCAGTGAAACGGACGTGTTTGGATGGCTACGCGCACGTACGTGCATCCGTTCTTGGGGGTATGCATTTTCGTTACCTGAGCATTCGTTTTGAATTTTGAAAGTCTCACATATTTTTCGTATTTTAAATCTGAATTTTTAGACCCGACCCGGGCGTATTTTGGACTAGATTTGTAATTACCTGAAAATCCATTTTTTAAATTTAATTTAAAATAATACGACGTTTAAAAATTTAGTTCGAGTATTTTAACAACTCATAAGTTTTCTTTAACAAACAAAAATCTTTTTAAACTTTTAAAAATCTTTTCCTAACTAAACCAGCTCATTCCCACAGCTTTCTTTCACTGGCCGTGGTCCCCACTCTCTCTCTCTTTCTTTCTTTCTCTCTTTCACTCTCTTTATCTCACCGCAGATCTCTTTCTCTCTCCCTCTCTCAGCCTCTCTCTTCCTCTCTTCCTTTCTCTCTCTCCCACAAACAAACAATTTCATATCTCCTCACTATTCATCCCACTCTCTCTCCCTCACCTCTCGATCTCGCCTTCTCTCTATCTCTCTCCTCTCACATTCTCTCTCTCTCCCGTTTCTCTCTCTCTCTCCTTTAGTATTTTCATTATGAGCCCACGTCTCTATCCTCTCGTTCTTTCTCTCTCCCTCCTCTTCTCTATTTTCTTTTCCCGACGCCTCCTCGCTCGAACCCACGCCCCTCGCTTTCCCTCACTGCCGTCGTCGCCGATCCACCCTCAACCTCGCCTCTCTCCTCTCACCGTCGAGTTCTCCTCCTCGACCTCCTCATTCTCTCTCTCCCGAGCCCATAAGCCCGACGACCCACCTTCTCCGAACCATCAGCCCCTGCCTCACCGCCTCCAAAGCCCGACGACGCCCTCACTTCGACCTTACCCTCACCTTCTCCACCTCGTCTGCATCCCTCTCCTCTCTTCTCTTCCATCTCCACCTTCGCTTGCGTTCCGTGCACCCATCCACGCCTCTGCCCTCGCCGTCGCCGACCGCCCTCTTCACCTCCACCTTCGTCGTCTTCCTCCTCAAACTCACCTCTCCACCACCTCTCCTCCCTCTCCCCTCTCTCCAAACAACCCGACCTCAAGAACCCACGAAACCCTGCACATCCGACCCCAACCAAACCCACTGCCTTGCCAGAGCTCCGACCACCTCATCGTCGTCTCCACGCCATCGACCACACCATTACTTCCTCACCACCTTCTCCCCTGCCTGAACCCTAGCTTTCCCCTGCACACAAAATAAAGAGAAACCCCTCACCCAACTTCAAGAAAATCGCAACCCTCACTGCCTTTTATCCTCGCCGGAAAACCCTCGTCGTCTTCACCCCCTCGCCTCCTCTGTCCCTGACCCGAGCCATACCAAACCACAGAACAACCACAACCTTCATCTCTTCTTTCTTCTCCTTCTTCTTCTTCTTGTTTTTCCTTCTCTTCTTACTTTCTTGTTTCTTGATCCATGTTTTCGATCACCGCTGGAGCCGTGCTCACCACCGCTGATCCGGACGACCCAGCGGACATCCCTATCCAGCATGGTCCGTTCCTGCATTGCTTGGTTCAGTCCCGAATGCGCCGTATGTGCATTGCAACTTGTACCGACGTCGGACGTGCCGTGCGTATCCGTATCGCGATTCATCGAGGCAAGTTAATCTTGCTACATGCTATATAATTCATTATATACCTATTTAAATATATAACATACCTGTATTTTAAATCTTGTATTCCATGTTTCATTTTATAACGTTTCGATGTTCCGTTTGCATCCGTTTACATCATTTTAGATCTAGATCATGAAAACAAATCTTGTTACATAGTAGATTACATTACAATGCATCCATACCAATATTTATATCACATATTGCTTAGTTGTATATCCCACATTACCATTTTATAGTTTTATAACCTTTCGGATACCCGTTTACATCCATCTCGTCTAATATATATATAATTGCATCCATAGATCATATTAATGCATAATACTGTGATATTAACATTTCATGTTTAATAAAGTGCATCCTAATTGGTGTTGGAACTATAACTTTAACCCTAATCGATAACTGTGCATCCATATGTTTGAATCTATACCTATTTGCATACCACATCACATTATTCCATTTTATTATTACTGTAACGTTTTAGAAATCGTTATGTGAATGTTTCCGTTTTTGGGTAAAATTGTTGGTATTTTCTGTTTTTAACCGACTGTGATCAAACGGCCATATAGACTTGCCAGTACCTAGTTTAGCTAAAATAAAGCTAGTGCGCAAGTTTTGGGGGTATATGGGACGTTTTGGTTCAATTTGAATTTTTCCCGATTTTAATATTATTTTAATGCGGTATTCACATTTTGGGAAAATTTCTCTTTAGCGGTCTTTTCTTCAATTTTTCTTGTGTAAACCTAAACCGCATAATATCTAGAGCATTGTGTGGACTAGGATTAATGGTTTAAAGAAAAAGAAAAGAAAAGAAATTAGGAGATGCATGAATGTGCATGTGAAGGCATTTATGTGTGCATTTATTGCATTCCCACTTGCCTTTGCTTGAACCTTCCACACAATTCCCTCACCCTCTCCTCCTTGGCCGAGCTCTCTCTCTCTCTACTGCCCTTGTACATTTCTTTCACCATTTACTTCAATTCAAAGCTCTTTAAATCCCCAAAATCCTAAATTTTATCACAAAAATCGTATCTTTGATCATTTTTGCCTCTTGGAGCTAGGAAAGCTTGGTTCTTGTGTTCTTGAGGATAGGTAATGATCCTTATCTGTTCTTTATTTAGTTTTTGTACTTTGTAATTAGTTAGTTTCAGTTTTAAATGTTTAAAGTTTAGTTTGGCGTGTAATATCGTATTTTTGTATCGTTTTGCGACATCTGTGACCTGCTGTGACCCCGAGATTTTTCTAGAAAACCAAACAATGTAGTTTTGTAGTACCTGTGACCATAGGACCTCACCTGGAGCACGAACCCATGGGGCTCGGACTCGGCCGGCGACCACTCGAAGGAAGTCCGGCGACGTCGGCCGTTGGTTTGAGTTGGGGTGTGGGTTTTTGAGGGTAGGTCTATGCTGGGGTTTGGGTGTATTTGGTATTGTTTGTTTATTTAGTTTTCACTGTATACGAAATCTGGGATCACTTAGGTAGGTTGTAGTGTTTTGTGTCCGTGCGATACGTTTTACGACACGGATCGTGCACTTCGGGTGGTTTTGCTCTTAAGTTGTTTTCGTCGTGTCGCTACGCACGTTAGCCACAATACGAACACTTGAGAGTATGTTTTGTGTTGTTGCGTCGGTCTAATGTAGTGTATACGTGTTTTAGGGTTATTATTAATATACACTTGTTTTATTGTCTTAATATTGTAGGTTCGCAGGCGGGGACTACGGACACAGCTACAAAGGGAAAACAGGTGATTGGCTACACTTAGCCAGGAGTGTTGGTGAGTAGATTTAACATCTACAGGGGAATCGCCCGCATGGCGTTATGCGTCTGGGCTAGAAATGATTAGACTTGCCGCATATTCTATGTCAGATTTAGAATTTGCACATTTACCCAACTGCTTAGAAATTGTTGTGCTTGGACTAGTATCCTTAGGACACTGCACTATTATTGACGGCTCGTGTTGCACGAGCACTGATTGTATGCCACACACACCGTCAATAATTGCCATGTCACACACAACCTACATATAGAAATGATATTGTTTGGTTAGGGACATTGAGACATTGATTCATATTTTTATTGTGCTTATGACATATAGCATACTTGTATACTTACATGGTAGTTACTCATATACCTATATGGTATTGTACCATTATGATAGGTATATACACATATGAGACATAGCTACCTGTACATCTAGCATACATACATACATATACCTGGAGGGTATTATGGATAGGTATAGACACATACCTTGCTACAGCTACTTTGACATCATATATACTTAGATATGGACACACATATCTTGCTATACCGACATGGTTACGCATACCTTGTTATAGCTACTTGTTCACCTGTCTATATTGTTGTATCTGATTTTGGGGAAATCAGGAACCGTGTGATATATTTATTTAACTGGTTGCAGTTAAATAGTTGTTTTCCTTTATATGCTCATATTACTGTTTCATATTGCATATACTACATTCATAGATGTCATATGATGTTCTCTAATATTTTTACTACTATGTATATATAACAGTGGAGTGGGACGCTGGTATATATACCTTTACACCAATATTAGTGGAATGGGACGCTAATATATGTGTATTGATTCATGCATTCATACGTATTCACTACTTGATGTTTTCTGGATTTGAGGACCGTGGTTGTTTCATGAAATTATGCATTATTTGAAAAACCCGGTTTCTATTGATATGATATTTCAGTGCGTCCACCATGTGTTTTCTCGGTTCTGAGATTGGCATGTGAAACCCGATTCAAGGAGCGGGAGGCACCGTCTGCGGGTATATGGTGGACCCGGTATGGTACCCCGGGGCGAGAGGTGATTTCGTGGTGTAGACGATGAGCCTAACAGAGGGACCACTACCTACCGGTGACAGTATTTAGACTCGTCGTATATCTGGGGGATATCGATCGAGGTTATGTACGTACATGCCTTGCAGATTGCGGGTGGTGCTTACCCAGGTTATTAGGATGTACGTACATGACATTGGAGGGCCAGTCCTAGGTGATGGCGCCTCAGAGATCAGTATTTTGGTGTCGATACTTGACACTTGTTTCATGATGTTTTAGGTGTCGATGTTAGACACTCACCTTATATGAAACTTACTTTTTACTGATATTGTACACACTGGATATATGAGATATATTGATGCTGTACATTCGGGATATATTAGATATACGTGGTGTTGGACATTCAGGATATATGAGAGATATTAATGTCGTACATTCGGGATATGTGAGATACACTTGATGTTGGATATTCAGGATATATGAGATTTACTTGATATTGTACATTAAGGATATATGAGACTTACATGATATGAGAGCCAATTTGGGGGCTGATTTGTGGAAATTGGGAATTTGATTGTCTTGTTGGATTTTGGTCCTACCACGAGATTAGGATTTCCGTGGAAATGACATGTTTTAATTCCATACTCCACATTTATTGTTTATGCACTGCTTCATGTATTAGTAGTACCTGTTAGAGTACCTTACATGACTGTTACCTTCATATCGTCATATTATTGCTTCATGTATTAATTGTACCTGTTAGTGTACCTTTCATGATTATTGCATTACATATGACTATTCTTTGATATTAAATGCTTATGTTAAATTCGCGTTGTACGTGCATACTCGCGATTACCTGCATATGTTATTTACTATTCAGGAGTTGGCAACTCACCCCCGTTGTGCCACAGTGTTTGCAGGTGTTCCTCAGGATAGTTAGAGGCAGGCTATTTCCATCCATCGCATCATCTTTTGGCTACGGATACCACTTCGCCTGACAGTGTGCAGTTTTGCCCAGGTGGGTTTTGTGGTTATCCGATGTTGTATTGTATATTTGTTGTATCCATGTACTCTCTATCTACCAGTATTATGTATGACTTAGTGACTTGGTGTAAGGACGATATTGTATATTATTTTGTGACTTGGAGGTTTTTATGCAGTTTTATTTATATCGTCTCTTTCTTCGCTACGGCGTCGTATATCTGTTGTGGTGATTGTTTTCCGCCGTTGGGCGTGGATTTTGCTCCCGTTTGGGATGCTTTACTTTATATTCATGTTGTACCCATTTTGGGGGCTTGTTTTACAAAGGAGGTGCTGCCAAAATTTTAAAGAATAAAAGTTGGACTTTTAAAGAATTTAGGTTGTGATTTCAAATATTTCAAAACTCCTATTATCTTTTCTTATCTTTTTAATGGTTTAGATTTCTGGGTTTTGGCTTTTTTTTACTGCGTTACGTCTGTAGGCGTTGCGTAGTATTAGGGGCGTCACGTGCCAATTTCGGGTCATGACAGTTACATTGGTACCCCATACTTGTTTTTGTGTACCCATTCTCATTATAGTTTGATTATGAGCACCCACGTGACACTTGTGCACCCCCTGACATGACTTGATACACTACTACTTGACACGACTTGATACCATGCACTTCTTGACATGATTGATACTTGTTCACTACCTGACATGACCTGATGTACCACAGCTTGACCTGTTACTTGATCTTGTTACCAATGCCAACAATCTTGACCTGTTGTCCTTACGGACATTTCATATTGTCTATTCAGACAAACCTGTTCCTGCTTAATCCTGTGTTGGTATTAGCTTCAGATTTATCAATACCTGACTTGAACACATAACTTGGGGGTATGGGGAAATCAATGATGAAACCTGACTTGTAACTCGACAGTTCGATACTTATACTGATCAGTCTTACGGGCTAGGCCAGCACCGGGATGATGCGGCCGACATCATTCATCGTTACATACTACCTTTTACTGCCTAGCGGCACGTCTTGGATTCAGCCCGAGAATCTTGACCGTGGTCCCGGGCACGCACGGGATACTATTGAGTTACATCGATGATTCATCAAATTGATTTCAAAGACTTGAGAGTAGTTAACCCAGTAGACAAGTTTAGATTACTCACTGCACCACACCTGTGCCTTACCCTTCACTGTCCTTATTTTGTTACTGTTATACCTTTATTACCGTTCATACTCGTGCCTGCATATCTTGTTACCCCCTGATTATATTATTGCTTGATGTTATGACGCACTGACGTCTGGGTTTTGCATGGCCCAGATTCTTCACATTTGCTGCAGGCCGAGCAGTGAGAACCTGTTAGTATTTGGTTTTATTTATGCATTTTCATTCCTGATGTGAGCCCACATTATGGGATATACATTCCAGTTTATTCTTGTGTTGGATCTTTTTGTTTCCGTATTATTTTATTCTTGACTCGTTATTCTGGCTCATGGACATGTATTAGATAGTTATTATTATTGTTCTTGATATCTCTACAGCCGTAATGTGACTGTGGAAGGATATTTCCTATCCACAGGGAGCATGGTTGGCTCTGTCATGTGCCTATCTTAGCGTACTCTGGGAAGCGGGGCGTGACAGGGTTTGTTTGGTATCAGAGCCATAGGATTTAGGTTAATCGGGTTTGACTCTTTTGTAGTTGGGTATTGGACCCAATACACGAATCAGGAAACCCGTAAATAGGAACATGTCCTGCCACATTGTTATCGTGATTCTTGAATCATATCTTTCTCTTGACCCCTGTACTGATGATATGCAAACAACTTTGCATCTCGATTTGAAATTCTTTTGGTTCCCTATTGTTTCTTCCGTCCTATTCCTTTGATTCGGATACTAGGATTTGGACGACTTGAACAGAGTTATGTGATTGTAACTATGAACTACAGCATGGTTACAATGCGGTACTCTATTTAAGTAACTTGGAGTCCTGGTTTTGATTCATTTCCTTGTTCCATGGTCATTTTATTTCCTTGGTTCTCTCAATTTCATTGCTTACCAGTTCATGTTTTCCAGATTTCTTGGTGATCGATACCGGCAGTTATGATATTGTCTTGCGAATGGATTTTCTTGGCACTTTCCACGTTTACATTGATTGTAGGGCAAAGAAAGTGATTTTCCAGATCCGGACATCCAGAGTTTGTTTTGCTGGAGGTAGCAGTTCTGTCGGGCTAGTCGAGTTTAGGGCTAGGCCGACAAGCAATGTTCTTTCGTCAATGGAAGTTGATAAGAAGGAAGCGCCAGCTGTAGTTTGAGAGTTCATGGACGTGTTCGAGAACATCTCGGGTTTACCGCCAAAACGAGATGTGGAGTTCGCGATTGATCTTGTCCCTGGTGCAGCGCCAATCTCAAAGGCGTACTATCCAATGGCACCAGTGGAGTTGGAAGAAGTCAAGAAGCAGGTTACCGAATTGCTTGAGAAGGGTTGGATTCGCAGCAGCAATTCACCTTAGAGAGCTCCAGTTCTTCTAGTAAAGAAGAAAGATGGCACTAGGAGAATGTGCATCGACTATCGAGAATTAAACCGGATGACTATTAAAAACAAGTACTCGATCCCTCGCATTGGCGAAATGTTCGAGCAACTTAATGGCGCGAGGGTAGTCTCGAAACTGGATTTGCGATCCGGATATTATCATGTCCGAGTTAAACCAGAGAATATTTGCAAGACTGCGTTCCGAACTCGGTATGGACATTACGAGTATTTAGTGATGCCATTCGGAGTCACGAATGCACCGGCGATATTCATGGACTTGATGAACCGAATCTTTTCACCGTTCTTGGACCAATTTATAGTGGTGTTCATTGATGATATTCTGGTTTACTCAAAGAGCATAGAAGAGCATGCAGAACACTTGAAGATCGCGCTGCAGACATTGAGGCAAGAAAGATTGTATGCAAAGATGAGCAAGTATGAGTTTTAGCTTGAAGAAGTGAAGTTTTGGGGCATGTCATGTCCGGAGATGGAATCGCTGTTGATCCCAAAAAGATTGCAGCAGTTCGAGATTAGCCGATTCCGAAGAACGTAGCGGAGATCAGAAGTTTTCTTGGACTTGCCGGGTATTACAGAAGGTTCGTGGAGAATTTTGCTCGTTTGGCTGAGCCTTTGACCAAGATTACGTGCAAGGAGGTACCATTTGTGTGGACGGATAAGTGTGCGTCAGCTTTTGAGGCATTGAAGCAGAGATTGATAACCGCTCCTGTTTTGACCATACCAGACAGTTCCGGGGGATTGGTGATTCACAGCGACGCATCCGGGAAAGGATTGGGATGTGTTTGATGCAACATGGGAAAGTTATAGCCTACGCATCGAGACTGTTGAAGACCCATGAGAAGAATTGCCCAACTCATGATTTGGAGCTAGCAGCTGTGATTTTCGCTTTGAAGATTTGGAGACACTACTTATTTGGCGAAAGGGTCGAAGTATTCACCGATCACAAAAGCCTGAAGTATGTGTTCACACAGAAGGAGATTAATATGAGGCAGCGTAAATGGTTGGAGCTGATGGCTGACTACGATCTTGATCTTAAATACCATCCGGGGAAAGTTAATGTTGTGCCGGATGCGCTTAGTTGGTTACCAGCAATTCAGATGTTGACTGCACAGAAGGAACTTATTGAAGACTTTCGGAGATTCGATTTGGAGATTGTGCTACCGCATTCTTCGGGATAGTTGATGCAGCTGCAAGTACAGTCATCGTTAATCGAGAATATTAAAGCAGCGCAGTTACAGGACCCAAGATTGCAAAGGTTTCGAGAACATGTTGAAGCTGGACTTCAAACGGACTTGTTAATTCATGAAGATGGTTCGTTGCGATATGGTAGCCGTTTGTGTGTGCCAAAAGGAGATATTCGCGAAGAAGTTATGAATGAGGCACACAGTTCCGCGTATTCCGTACATCTAGGAGGCATGAAGATGTACCGCGATCTAAGACAACATTTCTGGTGGGAAGGCATGAAAAGGGAGATTGCTCGCTTTGTAGCAAAGTGCTTGGTGTGTCAGCAAGTTAAGGCTGAACATCAAAAGGTTGCTGGTTTATTGCAACCACTTTCGATTCCTCAATGGAAGTGGGAACATATAACCATGGATTTCGTGACGGCTTTACCGCGGAGTCCAAAAGGCAACAATGCAGTTTGGGTGATTGTTGATCGATTGACCAAGGCAGCTCATTTCATCCCATTTCGAGTTGGTCAATCAACAGAAGCTTTGGCAGAACGGTACATGCAAGAGATTGTAAGATTGCATGGAGTACCGGTGAGCATCGTGTCCGACCGAGACACCCGTTTCTTATCACACTTCTGGAGGAGCTTACAAGAAAGTTTGGGGACTCGATTGAAGTTTAGCACAGCTTATCATCCTCAGACAAATGGCCAGTCGGAGAGAACGATCCAAACTCTTGAAAATATGTTGAGAGCTTGCATGTTGGACTTCAAGGGTTCGTGAGAGGATCATCTACACTTGGTGGCGTTTTCGTACAACAACAGCTTTCAGGTGACTATTCAGATGGCTCCATTCGAAGCATTATATGATCGCAAGTGTCGTTCACCTGTTTGTTGGGATGATGTTGGAGAACGAAGATTGTTGGGACCGGATTTGATCGTGTAAACAGTGGAGAAGGTTAACACTATCCGGAAATATATGAAGGCGGCATAAGACCGACAGAAGAATTGGGCAGATACATCGAGAAGACCTCTGGAGTTCGCAGTTGGTGATTTGGTGTTTTTTTGAAGATATCACCGACTAGAGGAGTTATTCATTTTGGGAGTAGAGGAAAGTTTAGTCCTCGATTCGTTGGACCTTTCGAGATTTTGGAGCGTGTTGGAGAAGTGGCGTATCGATTGGCTTTACCGCAATCTTTGGCGAATGTTCATGACGTGTTTCATGTGTCTCAACTCCGTAAGTATGTTCGAGATGAAACACACGTGCTGGATCATTCGGAGCTGACTGTACGTAAAGATTTAACCTTTGAGGAACGACCGATGTCGATTGTGGATCGAAGAGAAAAGGTTCTTAAGAACAAGGTTATCCCTCTCGTACTTGTTTTTTGAGGAAATCGCTCGTATGGAGAATCAACTTGGGAACGAGAAGATGAAATCCGACAGAAGTTCCCACATCTATTCTTGTAGTTCTTGATTGTTTATCCGTTCTTGTTTTTGGAATTTCGAGGACGAAATTCTTTTTGTAGTTGGGTATAATGTAACAACCTAGTTCATTTATACCAATTCCAGTTCCCGTATTTACTTATCTGTGATATTTTCTTGATTTATCGTATTTTGGGTGCGAATGGTATTTTACATTTTACATTGTATTCGATCCGACCCGGTTGGTTGAACCGATGTGATTCATATTTATGAATTACCCTGACTTGTTACGTAGACTGTGCATTTTTCATGTTTAGCGCATACTGGTATTTTATCTGGTATTGCATCTTTTACCATATAACATTTTAAGTCACAGAAAATAATTTAAAATTACATTTCATAGCCTGCATGATACCCCTAACCCCATGGTAGCGTCCACGCATCTTGTTCTCGTCCCGTTTAGTGAAACGGACGTGTTTGGATAGCTACGCGCACGTACGTGCATCCGTTCTTGGGGGTATGCATTTTCGTTACCTGAAAATCCATTTTTTTAATTTAATTTAAAATAATACGATGTTTAAAAATTTAGTTCAAGTATTTTAACAACTCATAAGTTTTCTTTAACAAACAAAAATCCTTTTAAACTTTTAAAAATCTTTTCCTAACTAAACCAGCTCATTCCCACAGCTTTCTTTCACTGGCCGTGGCCCCCCCACTCTCTCTTTCTTTCTTTCTCTCTTTCTCTCTCTTTATCTCACCACAGATCTCTTTCTCTCTCCCTCTCTCAGCCTCTCTCTTCTTCTCTTCCTTTCTCTCTTCCCACAAACAAACAATTTCATATCTACTCACTATTCATCCCACTCTCTCTCACCTCTCGATCTCGCCTGCTCTCTATCTCTCTCCTCTCGAATTCTCTCTCTCTCTCCCATTTCTCTCTCTCTCTCTCTCCTCTATTTTATTTCTTTAGTATTTTCATTATGAGCCCACGTCTCTATCCTCTCGTTCTTTCTCTCTCCCTCCTCTTCTCTATTTTCTTTTCCCGACGCCTCCTCGCTCGAACCCACGCCCCTCGCTTGCCCTCACCGCCGTCGTCGCTGGTCCACCCTCAACCTCGCCTTTCTCCTCTCACCGTCGAGTTCTCCTCCTCGACCTCCTCATTCTCTCTCTCCCGAGCCCATAAGCCCGACGACCCACCTTCTCCGAACCATCAGCCCCTGCCTCACCGCCTCCAAAGCCCGACGACGCCCTCACTTCGACCTTACCCTCACCTTCTCCACCTCGTCTGCATCCCTCTCCTCTCTTCTCTTCCATCTCCACCTTCGCTTGCGTTCCGTGCACCCATCTGCGCCTCTGCCCTCGCCGTCGCCGACCGCCCTCTTCACCTCCACCTTCGTCGTCTTCCTCCTCAAACTCACCTCTCCACCACCTCTCCTCCCTCTCCCCTCTCTCCAAACAACCTGACCTCAAGAACCCACGAAACCCTGCACATCCGACCCCAACCAAACCCACTGCCTTGCCGGAGCTCCGACCACCTCATCGTCGTCTCCATGCCATCGACCACACAATCACTTCCTCACCACCTTCTCCCCTGCCTGAACCCTAGCTTTCCTCTGCACACAAAATAAAGAGAAACCCCTCACCCGGCTTCAAGAAAATCGCAACCCTCACTGCCTTTTATCCTCGCCGGAAAACCCTCTTCGTCTTCACCCCCTCGCCTCCTCTGTCCCTGACCCGAGCCATACCAAACCACAGAACAACCACAACCTTCATCTCTTCTTTCTTCTCCTTCTTCTTCTTATTGTTTTTCCTTCTCTTCTTGCTTTCTTGTTTCTTGATCCATGTTTCCGATCACCGCCGGAGCCGTGCTCGCCGCCGTTGACCCGGGCGACCCAATGGACATCCCTATCCAGCATGGTCCGTTCCTGCATTGCTTGGTTCAGTCCCGTGTGCGTCGTATGTGCATTGCAACTTTTACCGACGTCGGACGTGCCGTGCGTATCCGTATCGCGATTCATCGAGGCAAGTTAATCTTGCTACATGCTATATAATTCATTATATACCTATTTAAATATATAACATACCTGTATTTTAAATCTTGTATTCCATGTTTCATTTTATAACGTTTCGATGTTCCGTTTGCATCCGTTTACATCATTTTAGATCTAGATCATGAAAACAAATCTTGTTACATAGTAGATTACATTACAATGCATCCATACCAATATTTATATCACATATTGTTTAGTTGTATATCCCACATTACCATTTTATAGTTTTATAACCTTTCGGATACCCGTTTACATCCATCTCATCTAATATATATATAATTGCATCCATAGATCATATTAATGCATAATACTGTGATATTAACATTTCATGTTTAATAAAGTGCATCCTAATTGGTGTTGGAACTATAACTTTAACCCAAATCGATAACTGTTCATCCATATGTTTGAAACAATACCTATTTGCATACCACATCACATTATTCCATTTTATTGTTACATTGGTACCCCATACTTGTTTTTGTGTACCCATGCTTATTATAGTTTGATTATAAGCACCCACGTGACACTTGTGCATCCCCTGACATGACTTGATACACTACGACTTGACACGACTTGATACCGTGCACTTCTTGACATGATTGATACTTGTTCACTACCTGACATGACCTGATGTACCACAGCTTGACCTGTTACCTGATCTTGTTACCAATGCCAACAATCTTGACCTGTTGTCCCTACGGACATTTCCTTTTATCTATTCAGACAAACCTGTTCCTGCTTGATCCTGTGTTGGCATTAGCTTCTGATTTATCAATACCTGACTTGAACACATAACTTGGGGGTATGGGGAAATCAATGATGAAACATTACTTGTAACTCGACAGTTCGATACTTATACTGATCAGTCTTACGGGCTAGGCCAGCCCTGGGATGATGCGGCTGACATCATTCATCGTTACATACCACCTTTTACTGCCTAGCGGCACGTCTCAGATTCAGCCCGAGAATCTTGACCGTGGTCCCGGGCACGCACGGGATACTATTGAGTTATATCGATGATTCATCAAATTGATTTCAAAGACTTGAGAGTAGTTAACCCAGTAGACCAGTTTAGATTACTCACTGCACCACACCTGTGCCTTACCCTTCACTGTCCTTATTTTGTTACTGTTATACCTTTATTACTGTTCATACTCGTGCATGCATGTCTTGTTACCCCCTGATTATATTATTGCTTGATGTTATGACGCACTGACGTCTGGGTTTTGCATGGCCCAGATTCTTCACCTTTGCTGCTGGCCGAGTAGGAGTATTTCAGTCAGCAGGCCGAGCAGTGAGGACCTGTTAGTATTTGGTTTTATTTATGCATTTTCATTCCTGATGTGAGCCCGCATTATGGGATGTACATTCCAGTTTATTCTTGTATTGGATCTTTTTGCTTCCGCATTATTTTATTCTTGACTCGTTATTCTGGCTCATGGACATGTATTAGATAGTTATTATTATTGTTCTTGATATCTCTACAGCCGTAATGTGACTGTGGAAGGATATTTCCTATCCACAGGTAGCATGGTTGGCTCTGTCACGTGCCTATCTTAGCGTACTCTGGAAAGCGGGGCGTGACAGCTTCACTCTGGGTGCCTCGGTCTCAGGGTGGTGCAAGAGGATAGCAGTCTGCTGCTTTTGTCCCTTCAAAAGGCTCTTGATTGCCTCAAGCAATACCGCATGCCCGTTGATAGGAGCTGCTACGGTAGATGGTGGTGGTAGAGGAGGTGGAGTGTTTCCATTCACATTGGTGCTTGTGTTGTTCGGGGAATCCATAACCTTAAGAGAAGTAGGGTTAGGATAGATTCAAAGAATTGAAATGTAAATAATGTATAATTACTGATTCTTATAATTCCTATGATATATTGCTTAGGTTTCCATACAGAACTGACCTGCATGGGCCGCCAACAAAACCTGTCACGCCCCGCTTCCCAGTGTACGGGAAAAGAGACATGGCGGGCCGCGATGTATTTACTCATAAGTAAACAAGTTAAGCGTAAATAAGCAATATAAATGAATAACACAATAATAACAAGAGATGTAATAAAACAACAACTTTTTATTGATAATCATTCTTTACATACAACTGAAAAGTAAAGTACAATGATAGAAAGCGATGCCTAAACAATGGCATATGGACTGGAAAAAAATAGTACAAGTAAGGCCTAAAAATCTGCCTCCTCTGTAAACTGCTCCAAATCGTCCTGGCTGGGATCGATCTCCTGAGAGTCGGGTCCCCCTGACAACATTCCAAAGAAAGAAGAGACAGGAATGTCATCAGCGAACTAGCGCTCGGTAAGTCCCAAAAGATAGAATGTAATAGATAAGTAAAGAGAATAGAATATGTAAGGTATATGTTTGTTATGCTAACGTAGTTGTTTGTAATTTGGTACAGAATGTGCCAGTGTATATGAGAGGAGTCCAACTTGCTCTGTGGACTAAGGTAACATGTAAGTACAAGGCCCCGTCAAACCCACGGGACAACGGCACGGATGTTCATGTAGGTGTCTTTTAGTGACCATCATCGTGCCATTTTTAACACATTCCGTACCAATCTACCCCGTTAAAGCCCCGCAATGTATATTGTATTGATTGTATTGAGTTGTAGTTATCAGACTTGCCGAGATCATGGTATAAGTTGTTCATGTAAACTGATTCAGGATATAAACGGTAGTCATATAGTCAAGTTCAAAATATAGCCATGGTTTGGTCAGATCAAACCATGTTGATATTGTTCTGTTATTCATGTTCAAGTGTTCATGTTTGGTATATTGGATTCATATTGTATTGGAGTTATGATTGGATTCATGTTTAGATTGTATTCGGATTAGACTGAGACTCAGATTGAGTCAGACACTTAAACAGATTTGGATCCTGAATTGGATTTTTTGTGTTATCGGTAACTGCTGCACATGGACGGTAGGATTTGTGCCTTTTTCCAAGACAATTACTATTGATAACCCCGTTTTAGTTTTCTACCTTAAATAGGAAAGCACCACTTTCTCCAGCTCCCTGAGGCTCAAGAGAATTGGTCCCGCTTAAACCTATATTTACTAGGGTCCCTATTGTAATGTAATATAATTCGAGGGGTTTTTATGAAAATATTTTTTAGTATACTTTCAAAATAAACCTCAAGTATTTATTTATGTTATTTAGAATTGTCATGAAAGTGAATTTTAGATAATGAGGTATATTAGTGAAAATATTCATAGCTTGAATAGTTCAAAGTATTTTAATATAACTTTGACTTGTATTGATACTTGATGGTATTTTCATGAAACTTGTAATTCTTTTATTTTGTTTAGAAAACATGGAATTTAATAATATCTTAAAAATATGTGGTTTGATAATATTTATATAATTATTAAAAATAAATTTTTATTATTAAATAGAAATCCTCGTTTTTCTTTAAAAAAATTGTATTAAAATTCCATCGAGATCGTATTCTCCGTGAGGAGGTCTACATTTCGCTCTATTAGTCCTGAAGATGTGTGATAATCCGCACCATCCAATAGCAGGTTCCCCAAAATGGGTTGTAGAGGCATAATCATAAAGAATTAAGTAATACAATTTAAAGAAATCCGGTTTTTTATAGTTTAAGCTATTTCGATGAAAAGTCGTATTTTGCCAAAAAAATATTGTTCAAGAGAATCGTGCTATATCAAGATGTGTATATGTGAGAGGTAGGTCATTATCTCGTGAGATTTTCTAAAGATATGCTAAGCAAAAATAATTAAAAGACATTATATGTAAAGTTTGTGGTATTTAAACAAAAAACGCAATTTAAAGTTACATAAAATGGTATTTTAAGATGAAAATTGTTCTAATTATTTGTTCCATGATTAATGAGAAAGGTATAGTGATATGGATGAGTGATTCTTAAGAAAAATTGTAATTTTAAAAATTATAGAATCGAATGTTGATATAACTCCACTTACCGACAAGTTTTGAAAAGAAAAATTTTTATGGTAGAAAGATAAGAGGGAAGATGGGACGGACTTACTAAAAGAATAAAGTGAAGGTAGAGGAAGAGCATGGTAGCCTTTGTGTAGTCGCGGAGTCGCCGGAAACGTCTCGAATTCTCGCCGGAAATTGACCTAGGGCTAACTCCACTTGTACTCTTCTTGGATTTGAGAATTTTGGCAATAGATTTCAGAATGAAGAGGGCTAGGGTATGGAGTTGTATTTATAGTGTAAAATTATGATTTAGGAATTGAAGAAAGAATTAAAAATTGGATTTAAAGTTTCATTTTAATTCTCTGGATAATTGCAGGGAAAATAAACAGAACAGGGATAATGGAGGTAGGCCAAAGGTCAAGTGTGCAAAGAACGGAGACCATCCCCTACGGGGGGCCCAGCGGTGCCGGCCCTATGGCGCATCTCGCCGGCCATCTAAAAGTGGGAGCCCGTTGGATTCTTGCCACGTGTCTCTCTCGCAGTTAATATAATTTTCCACGTGTTTATTTTTCTGTGACCTTTCATTTTATGTGTAGAGCACGTGTAAACTTTTGGGCTTCCAAAAAGTTTAAAAGAAAAATTCAGAAAAATAATATGTGGCTGATGGGATTCGAACACATGGGCTATGTCACAGCAATATAAGGCTTTACCAATGAGCTGCAAGTGCTTCCTTACTGTTCTTAATTAAAAAAAAACATTTAAAGTATACTCAGGCTTGCAAACTCCATTCCGTACATTAACTTTAAAAATTTTCGTATAGTAAAATTAGAGTCGTTACACATGAACTACCCCAGCACCCCGTATATGCTAAGTTAGAGTTAAAATTACCAGGCTTGCTCGAATCCATGAATAAATAAAATTGCAAGATTGAGTTCATGTATACATCAAGTATTCATGTATTCATATCGAGTTGTATTCATGGTTCTAGTCAAGTCAAATCATGTATTCAGTTTTGAGTTCAGGTATTCAGGTTCATGTTCAAGTATGCATGCTAGACTTTGGGTTTATATTTGAATTGGATTCTGACTTGAGTTTGAATTCAAGTTCATTATCAAGTATTCATGTTTGGTTTTAAATTCAGATTTGAGTTTGGATTTAGACATGGGTTAGACTCAGACTTGAGTCAGACATTTTAAACTGATTTGGATCTTGAATTAGGTTCAGGAGTTATCGGTAACTGCTGCACATGGACGGCAAAATTTGTGTCTTTTTCCAAGATAATTACCATTGATAACACCGTTAGGTTTTTCTATCTTAAATAAGCAAGCACTCACTTTCTCCGGCTCTCTGGGGCTCAAGAGAATTGATCCCGCATAAACCTATATTTACTAAAGTCCTTAAATATAATTTTATATAACTCGAGAGGGTTTTATGAAAAATATTTTTACTATAGTTTCAAAATAATCTCGAGAAATTATTTATATTCTTTAGGGTTTCAATGGTTGTGTATTTTAAGAATTGAGGTATTTTAGTGATAATTATCTTAACTTGAATAGTTCATGGTATTTTACTGTAAAGTTTGACTTGTATTGATATCTTGATGGTATTTTGATGAAACTTGTAATTCTTTCCTTTGAAAAATATAAGGTTATAATATTTTGAGAATATATGTATTCTATAATATTTATATAATTATAAAAATTAATTTTATTATTAAGCAGAAAATTTCGTTTTTCTTAAAAATCGTATTAAAAATCTTTCAAGACCGAATGCTCCATGAGGAGGTCTGCATGTACTAGCCTAAGGATATACGATAATCCACACCATCCAATAGCGGGTTCCCTAAAAAGGGTTGTAGAGGATTATTTGCAAAGGAAATTAAAATGCAATTTTAAAAGAAACCCGATTTTTATAGTAAAGGGTATTTTAGTGTAACGTTGTATTCGTATCAAGAATATGTTCACAGAGTATCGTGCTATGGAAACATGTGTTTATGTGAGGGGTAGGTCATTACACAGTGAAGTTTTCGAAAGGTATAATTAACAAAAATACTAAAAATGTGATATGTGAAGTTCATGGTATTTAAACGAAAAACTTCAATTAAAGTTATTTTGCATGGAATTCTAGGTTACAATTTATTCTAAACATTTATAATAATGTTACAAATATTGTGTAAAAGTTGTATGAACAATATATAAGAAAAAAAGGTGAGTTTTTAGGATTTAGAAGATCGACATCAGTATTAACTCCACTTACCGATGTTCGTTTTAAAAATAGATTTTTAAAGAGGAATAAGAGAGATTGGAAGGGACTTACCGGTTGATTATGTTAGGAAGAGGTAGAAGAATAGATTTGTTGTCGTGGTGTCGCGGGGTCGTCGGAATTCGCTTCAAACCTCGCCGGAAGTTGATAGCTTGCTAACTCCGCTTCTACCCTACTTGTACTTGAGAAAATTTGAGAGTTTTTCACTAGAATTTTCAGAATGAGGATGGGATAGGGCATGGGGTAGTATTTATAGTGTGGAATTAGGGTTTTGGAATTAAAAAGATGAATTAAAATGCATTAAAAAGATAATAAATAGGAAATTGAGGGGTCTCTGTTTGATTGCAAATAGTGCAGCGGAATTAGGGGGAGGAAAGGACTTGTGTGCAAAGCCAAGGTTCATTACCCACGGTTCACTCGTTGGCACCGACCCATAAGGGGTTTTGGCCGTTCGATTTTGGTGAGGGGACCGGTGGATTCATGCCATGTGTTCACGCCAGTAAATACAACATTTTGCACATGTTTGTTTTCTCTGTCTTTTCATTTTTATGAGTATTGCACGTGTAAACTTTTGGGCTTCCAAAATGTTTAAAAGAAAAAAAAATAATGTGTCTGATGGGATTCAAATACAGGGGCTACGTCACAGCAGTGCAAGGGTTTTACCAGTCTGCTACAAGTTGTTTCTTGCTGTTCTTACACAAGATATACTTATAACTTGTACTCAGGCTTGTAAACTCCTTTCTGTACATTAAAAAGGAAAAATTTTGTACAGAAAATTCAAAGTCGTTACATGCATTCCACCCACCTTTGTTTTCTTGGAATATTCATCAGATACTGTGGAGACTGAAGAGGTAGACATCTCAGAGGAGAAGCACGATTAGATAGCGACTCAGGCCTAGACCAGTTATCTTTTCTCAGTTTTTGTATGACATTGTTTAAGCATTTCCATTCTTGTATTTTCTTTCAGTTGAAATCATGTATTGTAAATGAATCAAGATGAATGTAAATAAAGTTGTTAAATTATAAATCCCATGTTAATTTTCTTGTTATTTTATATTGCTTCTTCTACGCTTAGTGTATTTATTCCGGAAAACGACCTTCTCATAATAAATATGTCGTGGGCTTACCACGTCACCGTTTCCATCTATTAGGAAGCGGGGCGTGACAAAACCCAGCACCACCAACCTAACGGACGCTTGTGATAACAAGGGTTATATATGTTTGACGTTAGGATGAGTTTATCCGCATGCCTAAGCGAAAGATAAACTGAACACTCCGAAACGAGTAAATAAACTAAGCCATGTCACTTCAGCCCAAACGATGAAGTAAAAAAGCCACTTACGGGTCCTCTCGACTCATAAGAAGAAAATGCTCTTGTAAGATCCTTACGACTTTCAAGAGAAAAGACACTTAGGAGCCCTTACGACTTCTAAGGAGAAAATACACCTACGAGATCCTCTCGACTCGTAGGGAAAAATACCTCTATGAGACCCTCACGGCTCATAAAGTTGAAAAGGCTTTGGTGACAAAAATCTAAATATGTTTCCTAAGCCATCGCTATCCTGCGAACTGTCTCCACATTGACTACCGTATACTATCCATGGACCACATATGACAAAATTGCATCTAATGAGAAGAATAAGACATTTACGAGTCCTCTCGACTTGTAAGGAGAAAATACCTACATGAGATCCTTACGACTCGCAAAAGCAAAATCCACTTAGGAGACCTCACGGTTCCTAAGGATAAAACACACCTACGATATCCTCTCGACTCGTAAGGAGAAAATACTTTGTGATACCCTTATGGCTCAAAAAAATTGAAAAAGCCTTGAGCGATAAGTATCTAAATCTGTTTGCTAAGCCATCAAATCTCCGGCTATGCATTACTTTGCACTATTTAACCCACGTACATATTTGCGTGGGCAAAATAGTGGGGGGCATTTATTCCCACCAAAAATTTTTGCTCAAATCTTACATTTGTTTCCTTATAAAAATTAAAGGGCACTCCCCACTAGTTAATCACGTAAGCACTCACGTGCAAAGCATGTGAGCACCTGCTGCGGTTAGGATTAAATCCTATAACAGCCCTTATGTGATATCACGTGATCACTTATGTGCAAAGTACGTGAGAACCGGCTTCATATAGAATTAAATTCTATAGCAGCACCCATGTGTTAAACACGTGAGTTCCCTTACTGCATTCTTATGGCAACGCTCATGTACTAAGCATGTAAGTGCCGTTGTCATATATGTATATGGAAGCGCTCACGTGATCATTCCAATTTGAAGCGCTAGCTTCTGATAGAATTAAATTCTATTTGGAAAATATTTTCTCTAATCTTTCTAATATGAAAAGATTTTTCTCTAATAGAGAAACTTTGAATTTAAAATCCAATGGTGATAAAATATCACCAATTAAAGCATATGATAGAATTAAATTCTATGTGATAGAATTAAATTCTATTTGGGAAATATTTTCCCTGATCTTTCTAATATGAAATGATTTTTCTCTAATAAAGAATCTTTGGGTTTAAAATCTAATGGTGATAAAATATCACCAATTAAAGTATCTGATAGAATTAAATTCTATGTGGAAAATATTTTATCTGATCTTTCTAACATAGAAATAATTTCTCTGTTAAAAAGAGAACTCTTGGATCTAAGATCCAACGGTGATTAAAACAATCACCATGATAGAATTAAATTTTATGTTAGGAAAATATTTTCCTAATCTTGTTAAAAGAAATATATTCTCTATTAAACATATTGTCGTTGGATCAAAGATTCAACGGTGATTTAAAGATCTCCGATTGATTATAAAATCAATCAAGATCTCACAATGGAAGATTATCAAACAAATTGATTTTTCTTTTCTTCTATATAAAAGACCCAAGAGATTAAATCTCATAAAGAAGAGACCTCCCATAAGGTTCTGCAATAGAGAATTTAATTTTCTTTGAAGAAAGATCATCTTCAACCTCCCAAAACCTAGATAAAAATAAGAAAGAAATATTTCTCATTTTACCTATCATGTATATAAAAATAGGATTTAACCCTTCAAAGAACTTAGTTTTTTCTCTGGATCTAAGATCCATAAGACAAGTCCATCACAAAAAAAGAATTTAATTCTCACAAAGAGATCTTGATCTTAAACTTAGGATCCAGAGAAGAACGTTGACATTTTTCCCACCATCATAAAAAAAAAGAGAAGAAAGAAAGATGCAATTTATACTGCAGAAACTTAGTTCTCTTAAGTCTTAAAAGAACTTGATTTTGACTAATCCACGCCCTACGGGCGACAACAAAATTAGTGTCCGTATACAATCCAAGGGCAACCTCAAAATAAAAAAATTATAACACAACACGAAGTGATGCACATGGAGAAGCATAAAGTTGTTATCGCTTTGCGGTAACATAATTAACTATAAAGGCTTACGCCTTGAGGAAAAAGCGTCTCCATAATAAAAAAAAACACTCACAAATGAGAAGGAATCTGATAAATCTGCTACAGCGGTCGCATCTATCCAAACCTCTGATATACGGTATCATAAATCTGAAAGTATGCCTTAGCACCACTACTAGATTTTTAGAAGTATCAAGTATACAATTTTAAAATATCTAGTATGCTATTGCATGCTATCCTAAAATCGAACTAGAAAATTAGGGTTTCATTGCATGTAAACAAACTTTACACTAAATGAATAAGGAATACAACCTTTGTAGACCGGTCCTTCACTTCTAAAGCTCCATGTAGTAATCCCTTAGCTCCAAGTAATGGTCCCTCGAACTCTTCGTAGGCTCCACTTGGTGAAAGGAACAAGTTTGCTTAAGGATCTTCGAGGCCGAAGATGATCTACCTTGAAGAATCTCTAACTCAATCTACCTCTTTACTAATTGAGAAATTAGTGAAGTAAACAACTTATACTAAATGGCTAGTTTGGTATAAATTGATGAAGTAGGAATTTTGCTCACTTTAGAATTATTTTTCTCTTTTTCTTTTCTCACCTCACTCAAAACTAGAGAGCAAAAAGGAGATGATGAAATATCTACTAATGTGAACCCTTAGGTGAGAAAATATCTCAAATCATATTTGTAGAGACTTAACCATGACTAAAGATAATGGTTAGGTTAATAAATATCTAGAGTAAAACAAAATTAGTGGACTAAGTCAAGACTTCTACATGCTTCCACAAGTATCTTAAGCCATGACATTTTCCACCTAATTTTGGTTTATCTTTTAATAATTAAATCACCTAAATAATCTTTAGTTTGGTGTGAGTCTCATACACTCATGTCCAATGTATCATCTAGCATGACACAATATTAAATACATTAATATATATCTCATATATATTTATATGTATTTATAGAAAAGAAATTCATAAGTGAGCTAATATTAGTTAATATATATTAATATATCAAATATATTAAATTATATATTAAATTATTAAATCAACACTTGATTTAATAATCCAGCTATATCACATATAACCGACTAATATCATTTATATGTATATCAAATATACATATAACAAATTATTGAATCAACACTTGATTCAATAATCCGGTTATATCACATATAACCTATATCGCGAGATTAGAATACCGTATCACATACACGTATTAATCTCGGTCCCGCACATATCACATATGTGCCCTATTTCATTTCGTTTGAGCTAGGAAACCTCTGTGTAGGACTCTAAAGACTCGTCAATACACCAGCAGTAGGTGATGATCACATCAGTCACCCATAAGCCGTCAGCGGTACTAGCTGGACGTAACGGCTACCCAGGTCTTGAGCGATCAGAAGATCAACAAACAAGCTTGTCCAAACTCCCGCAAAGCCTATAAGTAACACTACCGTATAGTCCGGTCTCTTCGTCTGATATGTCGCATATCGAGTCTGGGGGTGGTAAACGTCAGATCCTAATAACTTGATAAGTCATGTCGATGTAAGGCTCATAACGGGTCGAGAAACCACTGATAACACTTACCAGTAAATCTCATCATCAGCCTTGGCCAGGGACTTCTTGTTATAGCCAATCGAGTATAGCGCAACATCAATTCCTAATACCGGGAGAGACGAAACCCCTCCTATCGCTCATTGCCTCCATGTGACTCGGGACTGTACCCAAAATCCACTTGTTTGCACGAATCTCTTGAGCGTGGTAGGGAGGAAATTAAAGCATAGTGGGAATTACATAAGAATCTATGACGATCTCGGGTCTACAGACTAACATGTACCAGTGTCACCAAAGAACTGCTATCTGACGATAGGTATAATAACATCTAGGAGTTCTCGGCAAGTCCTGTTCGGTGTACCCAATCTCCAATGAGCACTTGTGTACAATCTTTGATGTCAAACACCAATGGCTGTGCGATCAACCATCGTCCCATACAGGGTCAAGAAACGTACACACTAGTCTACTCTGGAATATCGATGCCATGTCTCGATACTCTTTCGACTAGGAACAATTAAAGGATGTACTTGTAGACTACCCTGGCCCTATTAGTATGATCTACATCATAGTCCTGGTAGTCAAGTACACATCCTAAGGGCTTTATCAACATGTAACGGAGAGACTGTATAATGATACAAGTGTACATGTTAAGATAAAGAGCAACCAGATAGTATACTATTATGTCGAGCAAGAAAGTCCTCTCTATATATGTCTAAGTATCCACTATAATATACAATCATGTACAATAATGGCCTTTAGAGCATACATATAACTAACAAAATCAACTTGGTATCTTCAGAGAGGTGGATGAATATGTTCCATATTGCATCTGCCCCCAGATTCAGGCTGGCCGTGCTCCCCACGCTTTAGTTCCTCATTTTCGGCGATAAACAGATCCTTCAGGATGCAACAGAGTCTGAAGTTCCGGCGATCAGCAAAAATCGAAGAAACTTTGAAATTCTATTTGAAACAGTAATGGAATAGTAGAGAAGAAAAAGAATTTGTTATTGTTTTTAAGAAATTGGTCCTATTTATAGATTCCTAATGGTCATTTAAAACCAACTGTTGCAACTTTTCAAAATTCACAACCGCTCAAAAACAATGGCTCAAATTTAAATTTCGAACTTCAAATTTCTCGCTTAAAATTCCCCCTCAAAAAATGAATTTTCAAAATTCAAATTTTCCGCTCAAAAACTCCAACAATCCTCCACTTTTTGAGCTTATATATTTTCTTTTCATCTATATTCTCTATTGGTATAATAATGCATAGTTAAAGATTTCTTTCAGTTTAAACTTTTAGTTAGTGTAAATATTATAAGGTGATACGAAGTTTCTGGTTTCTAAGCATTTAAATCAGCTACTCCTTGATGTATAACCGTTAACTTAACACACATATTTATATCATGTTTTCTTAAGAATTTCATTCTTACTCAACATTATTAATGGCCTTGTGTTATTGTTATTTAGAAAACAATCCCAGAAGTAAATTTTAAACTTCCATGAGAAGCGGCGCCACTTTTATGTTTTCATAGGTAAAGTTCTTCTTGCGTTTCCATTTCCAAACATAATTCCTACACGAGCGAACTTCATTAAGAGTTATAAAATTATCCCTCAATTTTGATGGCGTCACTAGTTTCCAACTGTAGGATGTTCATGATAAATTTTAATACCGCAAGTGCACGGTTTATCGTAGTATGCGTTTATGGGTCGATCCACAGAAAGGTGTTATTTAATCAATTTTAAAGTCAAGTTTATGAGATAGTTGATTTAGATTAAGAATTAAAAAGCAAGGAATTAAGTAGTTTTTTTATGAAGAGAAAAATCTAAGGTTTTGTATTGCTTTATCTTCCAGGGTTGGTTTAAAAGATACTATTTCTTTTCTAAATCTATATTTAATATGTTTTAAATTAATTTAAATAAAAGTATAGGTTATATTAATTTGATTAAAAATAGCCTATCAATTATAAAATATTATTTAGAATCTATATTAAACATTTGTAGTCCTAGTTAATTAAGAATACCTAGTTTTATCTTCGATTAATAGTAATAGATGATCAATCTATACTATTATGTTATTGATTAACCTAGAACCCTTTAACTACCTACCTTGGATTTATTTTAATTAAAACCTTTCTTACCGTTCCTAATTAGGTTTCTAGTTTGTCGAACCTTCATTATCCTAATTAGTTTTTAGGTGTATTACTGATCCCTAGATTTATTCAAAGCGTCAATTATCCCTATATGATCTAGTTTATGAAAGACAACATAAAAGAAAGAAATTAAATCGAAAGAAACTCATCATTAAAACATAAGAAAAAAGAGAATAAAAATATCCAACCACAAAAATTAAAGTAATATAAACCCTAAAAAGAAATTAAGTACTCATAATTAAAGATAATAGAAATTTTATTGATTATAAATGCTTACAGTTGTTGATCTCTCTCTAGAAAACCCTAAATTGAAAGTAACGAGAGAGATAATTAACCGTAATTTAAACAGAGTTTTTTATAGTATTTTGGGAGAATTGGAACAAACTCTACAAAATAACCAGAAAATACAAATAATCACTTAAAATCCCAACTTCACATTTGATAAAATTTCGTTTGTTTTTTATGTATTGGTGAAATCGGCTGAAATTTTGAGCTCTATGCATTTCTGGTTTGTTGCATCTTCTGTTGTTTTGCGATGAGATTCCCAAAGTTTGTTCCAATTTTGTGAATTGTTTCTTTATTTTCTGATTATCTCCATGAAGTACATTCCATGCATGTTATCTTCATTTTAGCGCAATTTTCCGTCTTTTTGCGTTTAAACCCTGTTATCTGCATTTATTCACAAGAACACCCAAAGTAATATAAAATATGAAATATAAACGATAAATGTGATATTAAAATGTGCAATAAATTGCACCTATCACGGGACTTAAATATTGGGTTACCATTACTATTAACTTTTATTTAATGGATTTTAGTCCCATATCAATTGACGTTGTCCTTACTAAGTCTTTAGCCATTCCCTTGGTAAAAGGATCTGTCAAGTTTTTACTTGACTTTACATATGTAATTGTGACAACCCCTTCATTAATTAATTGTCTCACAAACTCGTGTCCCAAGTTTATATGTCTTGATTTTCCATTATAAATACTATTGTAGGTTCTTGACAATGTTGCTTTATTATCACAGTATATAGATATTGGAGGTATAGGATTAGACCAAAATTTAATATCCAATTATATATTCCTAATCCATTCAGCTTCTTTGTCGGCTGATGCCAATACAATAAATTAATATTCCATGATAGAATGAGATAAACAAATTTGTTTCTTTGAAGCTCATGAAATGTCACATCCTCCAAGGATGAATACCCATTCGGATGTAGATTTATTATCTCCTAAACCAGTTATCCAATTTGCATTAGAGTATCCTTCTAATACTACTGGAAAATTATTATAAAATAACCGATATTTTAAAGTTCCGTTCAAATATTCAAATATTCTGCCAATAACTGTCACGCCCCGCTTCCCAGAGTGCGCTAAGATAGGCATGTGACAGAGCCAACCATGCTACCTGTGGATAGGAAATATCCCTCCACAGTCACATTACGGCTGTCTAGAGATATCAAGAACAGGAAAATAAAATAAACTATCTAGTACATGTCCATGAACCAGAATAAATGAGTCAAAAAATAATATGCGGAAGCAATAAATCTAAAGAGCAAAAACATCTGGAAAGTAAAACATAACTAAATTGGATACTAACAAGATCATCACTGCTCGGCCTAACGGCGGAAGTACTCCTGATCAGCCTGCGACAAAGGTAGAGGATCTGAGCCATGCAGAACCCAGACGTCAGTGTATCATAATATTAACAATAATATAATCAGGGGGTAACAAGTCATGCAGGCATGAGTATGAACAGTAATAAAAGTATAACAGTAACACGAATAAGAAACAGTGAAGGGTATAAGCACATGTGACGTGCAGTGAGTAATCTGAACTAAACTAGTGGGTTAACTACTCCCAAATCTTTGAAATCAATTTAATGAATCGTCGATGTAACTCGATAGTATCCCGTGCATGTCCGGGACCACGGTCAAGACTCTCGGGCTGAATCCGAGACGTGCCGCTAGGCAGTAAACAGGTAACATGTACAGACGAATGATGTCAGCAGCATCATCCCGGGGCTGGCCTAGCCCGTAAAACTAATCAATATAAGCATCGAACTGTCGAGTTACAAGTCAGGTTTCATCATTGATTTCCCCATACCCCCAAGTTATGTGTTCAAGTCAGGTATTGATAAATCTGAAGCTAATGCCAACACAGGATCAAGCAGGAACAGATTTGTCTATACAGACAACAGGATATATCTATCGGGACAACATGTCAGGATTGTCGGCATTAGAAACAGAATCAGGTAACATGTCAAGTAGTGATATATCAGGTCATGTCAGGTAGTGTACATGTATCAAGTCATGTCAAGTAGTGGTGTATCAGGTCATGTCAAGTAGTGCACAGGTGTCAAACGGATGCTTATAATCAAACTGTAACAAGTATTGAATCAAGGTGAAAGTACGGATGTACAATAAAAGCATGGATGCACAAATATCGATCAGGGGTCACATCATGACTAAGTAGAATGCACAATTATCAAGCATAGTGCACTAATACAACAGTAACATGAAATAATATGGTCTCGGCGTGCAACTAAATATGTAATAAACCGTACGGATACAGACGGATACTATAAAACTGTAAATCGGTAAAATTTGATGAATATTAAAACTCAAGCACTATTATTTATTAAATAGATATTGATATAATAATATTAACATGGATAACATAATCAAACCGATTAATAACTATAAAAGTGGTATTGATTAACCATGCACAAGAAAGTTCCGTTCAGAAATTCAGGTCACCTTGATTTGTAAAATAGCTTAAAAATAACAAACGTTCTCCAAAAGGGACGTATCTTATACCAAAACAAAAATAATTCAATAAGGTTTTCATTTTTATAAGTTGAAGTATCTCAGGTTGTTCTTACAAAAAGCTATGAACATTCGAAGTTGAAAGTTTGCTGCTGGAATTTCCCTGGACAGCAGTTTAGATATATTTTCATTTGCATTTTACATTATTTAAACAATTTATTTTGCAAGTAAATATTTCATAGAGTTATAGTATTCTAAGTTATCTTCGTAACGAACTATAGAACGTATACTAATAATTTTTCTATAATTTATAATGAATTTTATAAGGTAAGGTGTACAGTAAATTTCAGATTTGTCGTATCCGCTTTGTAACGACGTTTCATGTGTAAACTATAATATTTTCAAACTATATTTTGTATAACATTATAAAATGCAGATTATAAACTAATTAAAGATAATAATAAGAAATATTATGACGATATATATTTTAAATGATATGGATGCAAACGGGTGTCCGAAAACAGTAAAACTTTAGTACGGATGTACAATGGGATGAACGGGTAACATTTTACTCATATGGATGCATAATACTATACCTAGCATGTGGCAAGATGATTTAGCATGCGAATACTTATGTAAATACTGATATGGATGCATACGGATGTCATATAACCGTAAAATGATAAACTGGTAAATGTGGGATGTACAATTAAACAATATGGAATGTTATTATTTAATTGGGTGCAGTATATTGTAGTCTAGCGTATATCAAGATAAATTTGCATACACTAGATATGAAATAACTTGTGCGGATGCATACGGATATCCGAAAACGGTGAAACATGCAAAATGATAATGTGGGATGCATGATTTAAAATACAAGTGCTATATTTATTCAAATAGATGTAAATACAGTAACAAAGCATGTAGCAAGATAAACTTGCCTCGATCGAATCACGCGACGGATACGTACGGCACGTCCGACGTCGGTAAATCATCGCAACGCACACGCGGCACGCGGGACGGGTCCAGGCAAGGCAAGAGGGTGATCACACAAGCAAGTTACGTTCACTGAATCACTCGGATCGTCAGCGACGAGTACGGCTCCAGCGGTGATCACCGGAATCAAGAAACAAGATCAAGAAAAAGAAAGAAGAAAGAAGAAGAAGAAGTAAGAAGAAGAGGCTGTGTATTAAATAAGGAAAGAAAATAAATAAATAAATAAAAAATATATAAATATATATATATGCAGAGGAGAGAGAGAGAAAGGGGTTGTTAGTTTGTTATGAAATTAGTTTAGAATTAAATTTTAAAAATCTTTTATTAGTTAACTAAATTTTAATTTGTATCAGTTTATAAAATTAATATTATATAAATAAAATTTGATATTCTGGTAAATACAAATATAGTCCAAAACTTGCCCGGGTCGGGTCTAAAATTCAGTTTTAAAATACGAAAAATATACATGTCGACCAAAATTAAAGTTGGATATCCGGGTAACGAAAAAATGCATACCCCCAAGAACGGATGCACGCACGTGCACGTAGTCATCCAAACAAGTCCGTTTCACTGAACGGGACGAGAACAAGATGCGCAGATGCTACCACAGGGTTAGGGGTATCATGCAGGCCATGCAATATATTTTTAAAATATTTTATGTGACTTAAAATGTTATATTGTAAAATGTAAATGCCAGATAAAAATACCAGTATGCCGTATGTAAATATGGAAGTTCACGAGTCCATATAACAAGTCAGGATAAACCATAGACATGAATCAAGACAGGTTTCAAGCAAGCGGGTCGGGTCGGATGCAAAAACAGATGTCAAAATACTATTCGCATACAAAACACAATAAACCAAAAAACACCATAAATAAAGAAATACATGAACTAGAACTGGTATAAATGAACTAGGGTGTTACATTACATTATACCCAACTACAAAAAGAATTCCGTCCTCGAAATTCCAGGAATAAGAAAAGATAAACAATTAAGAATCTATAAGAATAGGTGTGGAAACTTCTGTCGAATCTCATCTTCTCGTTCCTAAGTCGATTCTCCGTGCGAGCGATTTCCCCAAGAAATAAGTACGAGAGGGATAACCTTGTTCTTAAGGACTTTTTCTCTTCGATCAACAATCGACATCGGTCGTTCCTCAAAGGTCAAATCCTCTCTTAGAGTCAGCTCCGAATGATCCAGCACGTGTGTTTTATCTCGAACATACTTACAGAGTTGAGATACATGAAACACATCATGAACATTCGCCAAAGATTGTGGTAACGCCAATCGATAAGCCACTTCTCCAACACGCTCCATAATCTCGAAAGGCCCCACGAATCGAGGACTAAGCTTGCCTCGACTCCCAAAACGAATCACTCCTCTAGTTGGTGATATCTTCAAGAATACCAGATCACCAACAGCGACTCCAGAGGTCTTCTCGATGTGTCGGCCCAACTCTTCTGTCGATCTTGTGCTGCCTTCATGTGATTTCGGATGGGATTAACCTTCTCAACTGTTTGCACGATCAAATCCGGTCCCAACAATCTTCGTTCTCCAATATCGTCCTAACAAACAGGTGAACGACACTTGCGACCATACAACGCTTCGAATGGAGCCATCTGAATAGTCGCCTGAAAGATGTTGTTGTACGAAAACTCCACCAAGTGTAGATGATCCTCCCAAGAACCCCTGAAGTCTAACATGCAAGCTCTCAACATGTCTTCAAGAGTTTGGATCGTTCTCTCCGACTGGCCATCTGTCTGAGGATGATAAGCTGTGCTAAACTTCAATCGTGTCCCCAAACTTTCCTGTAAACTCCTTCAGAAGTGTGATAAGAATCGGGCGTCACGATCGGAAACGATGCTCATAGGTACTCCATGCAATCTCACAATCTCCTGCATGTACCGTTCTGCCAACGCTTCCGTTGATTGACCAACTTGAAATGGTATGAAATGAGCTGCCTTAGTTAATCGATCAACAATCACCCAAACTGCATTGTTGCCCTTTGGACTCCGCGGTAAAGCTGTCACGAAATCCATGGTTATATGTTCCCACTTCCATTGAGGAATCGGAAGTGGTTGCAATAAACCAGCAACTCTTTGATGTTCAGCCTTAACTTGCTGACACACCAAGCACTTCGCTACAAAGCGAGCAATCTCTCTTTTTCATGCCTTCCCACCAGAAATGCTGTCGTAGATCACTGTACATCTTCGTGCCTCCTGGATGTACGGAATATGCGGAATTATGCGCCTCATTCATCACTTCTTCACGAATGTCTCCTTTCGGCACACACAAACGGCTACCACATCGCAACGAACCATCTTCATGAATCAACAAGTCCATTCGAAGTCCTGCTTCAACTTGTTCTCGAAACTTCTGCAACCTTGGATCATATGACTGCGCTGCTTTAATACTCTCGATCAACGACGACTGTACTTGTAGTTGCATCAACTGTCCCGAAGAATGCGGCAGCACGATCTTCAACTCGAATCTCCGAAAATCTTCGATAAGCTCCTTCTGTGCAGTCAACATCCGAATTGCTGGCAACCGACTAAGCGCATCCGGCACTACATTAACCTTCCCCGGATGGTATTTAAGATCAAGATCGTAGTCAGCCATCAGCTCCAACCACCTACGTTGCATCATATTAAGCTCTTTCTGTATGAACACGTACTTTAGGCTTTTATGATCGGTGAATACTTCGACCATTTCGCCTAATAAGCAGTGTCTCCAAATCTTCAAACCGAAAATCACAGCTGCTAGCTTCAAATCATAAGTTGGGTAATTCTTCTCATGGGTGTTCAACTGTCTTGATGCGTAAGTCATAGATTTCCCATGCTGCATCAAAACACATCCCAAACCTTTCCCAGATGCTTCTATGTGAATTACTAATCCTCCAGAACCATCTGGTACGGTCAAAATAGGAGCAGTTATCAACCTTTGCTTCAACGCCTCAAAAACTGACGCATAACTATACGTCCATACGAATGGTACCTCCTTCCGTGTAAGCTTGGTCAAAGGCTCAGCCAATCGAGCAAAATTCTCCACGAATCTTCTGTGGTATCCTGCAAGTCCCAGAAAACTTCTGATCTCCGCTACATTCCTCGGAATCGGCCAATCTTGAACCGCTGCAATCTTCTCAGGGTCAACGGCGATTCCATCTCCGGATACGACATGCCCCAAAAACTTCACTTCTTCAAGCCAAAACTCGCACTTGCTCATCTTAGCATATAATCTTTCTTGCCTCAATGTCTGCAGTGCGATCTTCAAGTATTCTGCATGCTCTTCAAGGCTTCTCGAGTAGACCAGAATATCATCGATGAACACCACTATAAACTGGTCCAAGAACGGTGAAAAAATTCAGTTCATCAAGTCCAAAAATATCGCCGGTGCATTCGTGACTCCGAATGGCATCACTAAATACTCGTAGTGTCCATACCGAGTTCGGAACATAGTCTTGCAAATATCCTCTGATTTAACTCGGACCTGATGATATCCGGATCGCAAATCCAGCTTCGAGAATACCCTCGCGCCACTAAGCTGCTCGAACAATTCGCCAATGCGAGGGATCAGGTACTTGTTCTTAATAGTCACCCGGTTTAATTCTCGATAAACGAATCGCATCCTCCTTGTGCCATCTTTCTTCTTTACTAGAAGAACTAGAGCTCCCCAAGGTGAATTGCTGTTGTGAATCCAACCCTTCTCAAGAAATTCAGTAACCTGCTTCTTTACTTCTTCCAACTCCACTGGTGCCCTTGAATAGTACGCCTTAGAGATTGGCGCTGCACCAGGAATAAGATCGATCGCGAACTCCACATCTCGTTTTGGCGGTAAACCCGAGATGTCCTCAAACACAACCATGAACTCTCAAACTACAACTGGCGTTTCTTCCTTATCAACTTCTATCGACGAAAGAACATTGTTTGTCGGCCTAGCCCTAAACTCGACTGGCCCGACAGAACTACTTCCCCCAGCGAAAACAAACTCCGGATGTCCGGGAATCTAGAAAATCACTTTCTTTTCCCTTCAATCAATGTGGGCATGGAAAGTGCCGAGAAAGTCCATTCCCAAGACAACATCATAACTGCCGGTATCGATCACCAAGAAATCTGCAAAACATGAACTGGTAAGCAATGAAACCGAGAGAAGGAAGGTAATGTAACGACCATGGAACAAGGAAATAAATCAAGACCAGGACTCTAAGTTACTTAAATAGAATACCGTATTGTAACCAAGCTGCAATTCATGGGTACAATCACATAACTCCGTTCAAGTTGCCCAAATCCTAGTATCAGAATCAAAGGAGCAGGGAGAAACAATAGGGAACCAAAAGGTTTCAAGCCGAGATGCAAAGTTGCTTGCATATCGTCAAGACAAGGATCAAGAGAAAGATATGATTCAAGAATCACGATAACAATGTGGCAGGACATGTTCCTAATCACGGATTTTCTGATTCGTGTATTGGGTCTAATACCCAACTACAAAAGAATCAAACCCGATTAATCTAAATTCTATGGCTATGATACCAAACAAACCCTGTCACGCCCCGCTTCCCAGAGTGCGCTAAGATAGGCACATGACAGAACCAACCATGCTACCTGTGGATAGAAAATATCCCTCCACAGTCACATTACGGCTGTCTAGAGATATCAAGAACAGGAAAATAAAATAAACTATCTAGTACATGTCCATGAGCCAGAATAAACGAGTCAAAAAATAATATGCGGAAGCAATAAATCCAAAGAGCAAAAACATCTGGAAAGTAAAACATAACTAAACTGGATTATCACTGCTCGGCCTAACGGTGGAAGTACTCCTGATCAGCCTGCGACAAAGGTAGAGGATCTGGGTCATGCAGAACCCAGACGTCAGTGCGTCATAATATCAACAATAATATAATCAGGGGGTAACAAGTCATGCAGACATGAGTATGAACAGTAATAAAAGTATAACAGTAACACGAATAAGAAACAGTGAAGGGTATAAGCACATGTGACATGTGGCGAGTAATCTGAACTAAACTACTGGGTTAACTACTCTCAAGTCTTTGAAATCAATTTAATGAATTGTCGATGTAACTCAATAGTATCCCGTGCATGCCCGGGACCACGGTCAAGACTCTCGGGCTGAATCCGAGACGTGCCGCTAGGCAATAAACAGGTAACATGTACAGACGAATGATGTCAGCATCATCATCCCGGGGCTGGCCTAGCCCATAAAACTGATCAATATAAGCATCGAACTGTCGAGTTACAAGTCAGGTTTCATCATTGATTTCCCCATACCCCCAAGTTATGTGTTCAAGTCAGGTATTGATAAATCTGAAGCTAATGCCAACACGGGATCAAGCAGGAACATGTTTGTCTATACAGACAACAGGGTATGTCCATCGGGACAACATGTCAGGATTGTCGGCATTAGAAACAGGATCAGGTAACATGTCAAGTAGTGATATATCACGTCATGTCAGGTAGTGTACATGTATCAAGTCATGTCAAGTAGTGATATATCAGGTCATGTCAAGTAGTGCACATGTGTCAAACGGATGCTCATAATCAAACTGTAGCAAGTATTGAATTAAGGTGAAAGTACGGATGTACAATAAAAACATGGATGCACAAATATCGATCAGGGGTCACATCATGACTAAGTAGGATGCACAATTATCAAGCATGGTGCACTAATACAATAGTAACATGAAATAATATGGTCTCGGCGTGCAACTAGATATGTAATAAACCGTACGGATACAGACGGATACTATAAAACTGTAAATCGGTAAAATTTGCTGAATATTAAAACTCAAGCACTATTATTTATTAAATAGATATTGATATAATAATATTAACATGGATAACATAATCAAACTGATTAATAACTATAAAAGTGGTATTGATTAACCATGCACAAGAAAGTTCCGTTCAGAAATTCAGCGTCACCCTGATTTGTAAAATAGCTTAAAAATAACAAACGTTCTCCAAAAGGGACGTGTCTTATACCAAAACAAAGATAATTCAATAAAGTTTTCATTTTTATAAGTTGAAATATCTCAGGTTGTTCTTACAAAAAGTTATGAACATTCGAAATTGAAAGTTTGCTCCTGGAATTTCCCTTGACAACAGTTTAGATATATTTTCATTTGCATTTTACGTTATTTAAACAATTTATTTTGTAAGTAAATATTTTATAGAGTTATAGTATTCTGAGTTAGCTTCGTAACAAACTAAAGAACGTATACTAATAATTTTTCTATGATTTATAATGAATTTTATAAGGTAAGGTGTACAGTAAATTTCAAATTTGTCGTATCCGCTTTGCAACGACGTTTCATGTGTAAACTATAATATTTTCAAACTATATTTTGTATAACATTATAAAATATAGATTATAAACTAATTAAAGATAATAATAAGAAATATTACGACAATATATATTTTAAATGATATGGATG
Source organism: Agapanthus africanus (assembly GCA_030015575.1). Classification (NCBI taxonomy): domain Eukaryota; kingdom Viridiplantae; phylum Streptophyta; class Magnoliopsida; order Asparagales; family Amaryllidaceae; genus Agapanthus; species Agapanthus africanus. The sequence goes on along the minus strand of CM057338.1, from coordinate 339,722,796 downwards.
CAAACGGGTATCCGAAAACAGTAAAACTTTAGTATGGATGTACAATGGGATGAATGGGTAACATTTTACTCATATGGATGCATAATACTATACCTAGCATGTGGCAAGATGATTTAGCATGCAAATACTTATGTAAATACTGATATGGATGCATACGGATGTCATATAACCGTAAAATGATAAACTGGTAAATGTGCGATGTACAATTAAACAATATGAAATGTTATTATTTAATTGGGTGCAGTATATTGTAGTCTAGCGTGTATCAAGATAAATTTGCATGCACTAGATATGAAATAACTTGTACGGATGCATACAGATATCTAAAAATGGTGAAACATACAAAATGATAATGTGGGATGCATGATTTAAAATACAAGTGCTATATTTATTCAAATAGATGTAAATACAGTAACATAGCATGTAGTAAGATAAACTTGCCTCGATCGAATCACGCGACGGATACGCACGGCACGTCCGACGTCGGTAAATCGTCGCAACGCACACACGGCACGCAGGACGGGTCCAGACAAGGCAAGAGGGTGATCACACAGGCAAGGTACGTTCACTGAATCACTCGGATCGTCAGCGACGAGCACGGCTCCAGCGGTGATCACCGGAATCAAGAAACAAGATCAAGAAAAAGAAAGAAGTAAGAAGAAGAAGAAGTAAGAACAAGAGGCTGTGTATTAAATAAGGAAAGAAACAAATATTAGTTTGTTAGGAAATTAGTTTAGATTTAAATTTTAAAAATCTTTTATTAGTTAACTAAATTTGAATTTGTATCGGTTTATAAAATTAATATTATATAAATAAAATTTGATATTCTGGTAAATACAAATATATTCCAAAACATGCCCGGGTCGGATCTAAAATTCAGTTTTAAAATACGAAAAATATACATGTCGACCAAAATTAAAGTTGGATATCCGGGTAACGAAAAAATGCATACCCCAAGAACGGATGCACGCACGTGCACGTAGTCATCCAAACAAGTTCGTTTCACTGAACGGGATGAGAACAAGATGCGCGGATGCTACCACAGGGTTAGGGGTATCATGCATGCCATGCAATATATTTTTAAAATATTTTATATGACTTAAAATGTTATATTGTAAAATGTAAATGCCAGATAAAAATACCAGTATGCAGTATGTAAATATGAAAGTTCACGAGTCCATGTAATAAGTCAGGATAAACCATAGACATGAATCAAGACAGGTTTCAAGCAAGCGGGTCGGGTCGGATGCAAAAACAGATATCAAAATACTATTCGCACCCAAAACACAGTAAACCAAGAAACACTGTAAATAAAGAAATACATGAACTAGAACTGGTATAAATGAACTAGAGTGTTACATTACAATAACTTTCCAATGGTGTATTCCTGGATTATTAGTGTATCTATTAAATTTAGAAATAGCAAAACCTATATCTGGTCTTGTGCAATGTATTGCATACATTAAACACCCAATGACACTTGCATATTCAAGTTGTGTTATTTCTCTACCAGGGTTCTCTTTCAGTGTAACACTAGAATAAAAAAGAGTATTATACGTCTCGAAAACAAGATAATTAAATTTGGAGATTATCTTCTCAATATAATGAGATTGAGATAACGCATAACCCCTACTATGGTTTACCATCTTAATTCCTAAGATTGTATCAATTTCTTCTAAATCTTTCATTTTACTCTTTAGTTTCAGTTATACCTGACATGTTGTTACTGATAATTAATAAATCATCTACGTATAAGCATATAACTATACTATACTCTTTAGTATATTTCATATATATACATTTATTAGCGTTATTATGATGGAAACCATACGATAATATAACGGAATCAAATTTCTCATGCCACTATTTGGGTGTCTGTTTTAAACCATAAAGAGATTTAACCAATTTGCAGCCTTTGTTTTCATTTCCTGAAAGTACACACCCTTCAGGTTGCTCCATATATACATGTGCATAAGTGTCGAAAGAATCGACACCATATTTTTGTTTAAACCCTTTTACCACGAGTCCAACCTTAAACGTTTGTAAAGATCCATCAAAATTATACTTTCTTTTAAATACACACTTACATTCTATAGCCTTATATTCTTGAGGTAAATCAGTTAACACCCAAGTGTTATTGGACATGATGGAATCCATTTCATCATTTATGACTTCTTTCTAAAATGCGGAATCTCTCGAAACCATTGCCTCGCTATAGTTTTTAGGATCATCTTCTATATGGAGAAAAATAGATATTTTATTAATCTAATTCTATTAGAAAAACAATAGAATTAGAATCAACAAACTCATAATCTGGTGTTTTCTCTTTTCTTATTCTTTGATTTTTTTCTAGGTTCTATTGGAGGATCAATAGATTTCTTTTTTATTGTCGTTTTTTCTATAGATGTCTTATGTTGAACAGCATCTAATTTGAAGTTTGTTTTTAAAAATTCAACATCTATACATTCAATTATTATATTAGATTCCAAATCAAGAAGTTTATAATCTTTACTATGTCCGGCATATCCTATATATACACTTTTGAGTGCTCTAGGACCAAATTTAGTCCATTTAAGTTCGAAAACTCTATAATATGCCAACCCCACCCCCTTTCCACACTTTTAAATAAATCAAATTTGGCTTTCTTTTCTTCCATAATTTGTATAGGCTGATTTTTTTATTTCTTTGATAGAATTCTATTAAGCAAATGGCAAGCCGTCAATAAAACTTCTCCCCATAAATTTAAAGGTAATTTTGCATTTAACAACATAGAATGTACCATTTGCATAAGAGAACGATTTTTCCTTGCCGCTAAACCATTCTGTTGAGGAGTATATTGTCATTTCATTCACTATACCATATTGCTCGCAGAAATTTATAAATTCGTTCGAGAAATATTCTCCCCATTTATCACTGCGAAGAACTTTAATCTTCTTACTAAGTTGATTTTCAACTTCTGCCTTATAAATTTTAAACATAGAGAATATTCGTCTTTGCTTTTCATTAAATATACATACATATATTTAAAGTGGTTATCTATAAAATTAATGAAATACTTTCTCTCTTCTCTAGTAACCATTCCATTAAGTTCACATATATCATAATGGTTAAGTCTAAAATTCTCGAATTTTTTTCAACTCTTGAAAAAGTTCTTTTAGACATTCTTGACTGTATACAAATCTCACATTTATGATCACTACTAAAATCATAATAAATTAAACCAAGTTTATGCATATTCTTTAAATTTCGAAAATTTAAATGTCCTGATCTATGATACCATAAATTAAAAGATTCCAAGACATAAGTACAAGTCGTTTTATTTTCATTAATGCTAAATGCAAACATTCCATTACAAGAGCCACCCTTTCCCACAAAGGTCCCATTCTTCGAAAAAATTAATTTGTCGGATTCAATTACAAATTTAAAGCCTTTTTTATATAACAAATCAGCGGACAATAAGTTTTTTCTCATATCAGGAACATAGAGAATATTCAACAGTGTTAATTTATTTCCAGAGGTGAAGTGAATTTCAACATAACCTTTTCCTTATACAGGTGCACGATTCTGGTTGCCCATTAAGACTTCCTGGCCATTAATTGCCTCATCAAAGTCCTTGAATATTGACTTATGTTTGCAAATGTGGACTGTTGCGCCGGAGTCGAGCCACCATCCAGAATCTGAGTCCGCCATATTCACTTCAATGATTATACCACTGTTTACAACAGTAACCATGGCACAGTAGGCCTCCTCAACATTGTTTGCATGCTTGATCTCCTGATTTTCTCCTTTGTTGAAACCAGTTTTGCAGTACCTGCATTTACGAGCAAAATGTCTTTCCTCACCGCAAATATAACAACCTTTATTCTATTCAGGTTGTTATTGAATTTTCCTTTGTTGGGCTTCGAATAATTTGGCCTAGCTTTCTTCTAAACAATACCCTCTATATAGTTAGCCCTAGGATCGTTCTCGGTCTCATCTTTCTTGTCCTTTAGACGGGCTTCCTCTTCAATTCTCAGAGTTCTTTAAATTTGCTCGAGAGTGAAGTTTTCTGTCTTATGAAGCAATTTCTTTTGGTAAATTTTCCAAGTATGAGGCAATTTTGATATGATTGCTCCAACTTGGAATGTTTCAGACCATTTTATATCCGGAACATTCATTTGATTAACAAGTAATTCAAGTTCATGATATTGGTCTAAAATAGACATTTTGTTAACCATATGATACTCAAAATATTTTGAAATTAAATACTTGTTTGTAACTTACTTCTCCACTTTGTATTTGAACTCCAGAACCTTCCAAATTTCTTTTGCTGAAGTCGTCTTGATGTAGTTATCAAAGAGGTGATCCGACATGGGTGTTCAGAATGTGATTTCTACAGAGTCATTCATCCTTTTCTCGTTTCTTTCAAACCTTCACAACCGCTTCGCTGTCAATATCCGCAGACACATCTTGTCTGCCCATCGGGTGTAGTTTGTCTCGTCAAACCGATCAAGTTTGACAAGGTCTTGGTTCATAATTTTAACCGAGGTTAGACTAGATTCCGACTCCATTGTAGCGAATTAAATTCTTGAAATTGTTGAAACTTTAGTGTAGGAATCGAAAAAATAATATGTACAAGTAAATGAATTTATTGACTCTGAGACGCAATTGACTTTCTTAAAAAATTTACTTGTTCCTACTCAAATTGAGTTTGCTAAAGGGTTGCAGACAAAGATCACTCATGATACAACAGAGTCTGAAGTTCCTGCGATCAGCAAAAATCGAAGAAACTTCAAAATTCTATTCGAAACAGTAATGGAACAATATAGAAGGAGAAGTCATTGTTTTTAAGAAATTGGTCCTATTTATAGATTCCTAAGGGTTATCTAAAATCAACGGCTGCAACTTTTCAAAATTCACAGCTGCTCAAATTTAAATTTCGAACTTCAAATTTCCCGCTCAAAAAATGAATTTTCGAAATTCAAAATTTTCGCTCAAAAACTCCACCACCTCCTTCCTCGACTCTAACTCCCCCAAATTTGCCGCTGCCATCACCTCCATCATCATCATCATCCCATCCACCACCCACTTTCCTGATCTCCACCAAATTCGTCGCTGCCATCGCCTCCATTATCATCATCATCCCCTCCATCCAGTGGCAGCCGCCTCAGGAATTTAGATCAGAGGGGCATCATATGTAATAAGGCCTCAAAATTTCCAAGTGTATAGTATCAAAAGTTATTTTGATTGAAAATATATAATTTAATTTTAAATTGATTTAATAATATAATAAAAATATTGTTGATATAACATATTTGGAACACTTTTTATCCTAAACTACAACATACAAATCACGCTTTGGAGAAACCGAGATAAACTAATTGTGGTGTACGTACATGCACATGTGTGTATATTCAAAGTTTGTGTATGAAGAAATTGCAAAGTGCAAATATATATTAGAAATATGGAATAGCAATGTTGTTGTGAAACATTTGAAAGCTATAATTTTATTTTATTTTTGGAAAAGAAAGAATGGAAGATGTTAAAGTAAAACAAAAATTAAAATTAATATCAACAATGGTAATTGAACCAATGACCTCTTGTTAAGATATATCACATACAATCAACTGAGCACTAGCTCCATTACGATTATTTCTATGAGCACAATAGATATAATATACACATGTATATAGATCATTGCATAATTAGATCGAAGTAGGGTTTATTTATCTGCAAAATCTCGGTGGGGGCACGTGCCCCCGCTGACCTATATGTGCATCTGCCTCTACCTCCACCCCTCCCTCGACCTTCCTTAAAATCATGCCACTACCCCTTTTCACCACGACCTCCATCGTCGTCGTCGTCCTCATCCCCTCCTACATCCCCTTCATCATTATTATCATCATCTTCCTTGGTTTTTAAAAGGAAAAATTAATAAAGATAGAATTGTCTTTTTCTCCATGGGTTAACGGCGTTAGCTAGAAACCGTTATATAGGGTAGTTATCTGCATTTTTTAAAGTACAGAATAATTACCTACTACGGTTTGAAACCGAGAGAGTTTGTTGCATTTAAGCCTTATTTAAAAAAGAAAAAAAAAAGAAAAAAGAAGAATAAAAGCATACATATCTCTTCATTCACAAAATTTTTTATCAACGGTTTAGATATCGACACAAAAGTACAAGCCTTTGGGTACAAAAAAATTGAATAAATAAAACCTCCTTTTAGCAACAATAATATCAAGTGTCTAACATAAATATGACCTGGGAAAAAAAACTAAGAATAAAAAATTGAGTTAAATGTGTTGCACGGCCACATCGGCGGCAAAACGACCATGCTTATGCACAGGTTCATTTAACTCCCATATAAAATAAAAAGAGCAGACCATTCCCATAGCTAAATTGCCCAAATGATTTAGAATGGAGACTTGAGAGATGAAATGTTACTAAAATTCTTTTCTATTGAAAATGTTGTTAGACATTTGATTTTTGATTCCATATATATTTTGGAACAAAATTGGATAATGGATGTGAGGAGTCGGTGACCGGTCGACCAGGTTCAAAGAACATTGGTGACTGGTCGACATCAGTATGTCGTCGGTAGACAGATAGAGCGTCGACCGGTTGAGTAACAAAAATGCACCGTATTTTGAAATGACTTCGAAATAACATGCCCCTCACCTAGAGATGTAAATAGACCAGTTACGAATTAGATATATGCATTACGATATCCGTATCCGCATCTATTTACGGACACGAATGTGAATACAAATAGTTGTCAGTAACAAAAATTTAGTATCCATATCTTCTACAAATCGAATACGGATACGGATCCGATATTATAAAACCCATATCCGCTAAAATTGAATATGAGCCATTCGAATAAATATAAAAAGTCATATTGCATAAATAGGTTAAATACTTTTAGAGTAAAACAATCATATCAAGTACATAGGTCTCTATAGTTTCAAATTTGAGATTTTTCATGTAATATCAAGTCCATCAGCCATCCATAAGTTTAGCTATAACTAATGCTCAATGAGCAATAACTCAGTTGGTATGAGCACTTTTTTTTTGAGGAGAGTGTGGGGATCGAATTTAGAAACCCCAAGAGAGGAAGTAGGCACAAATTAACGCTTTCAGGGCAAATTCGTGGGTTCCTTGGATGCGGATGCGTGTGTTGTGTGCTTGTGTGTGAGTGTGTCACGTGCTTAGTATCCATATTCGCAAGTTGTCGGATTCAAAAACGGATCCGGATCGAATTATCTGGATCCGTGTACATCCCTACCCTCAACTGCCTTATGAAAGGTCGCATCACATTAAGCTACCTTAAAGTGCAAGGTATTTTGATGTAATACTAAAAAAAAGAAAATTCTCTCACAATTCTCCTCACATGAAAATGGTGGAGGTCCCCTGACCTCTCTCGCTCTGAGATCTGCCATCGCCGAAACCCTAACAATGAGGACCCCCACTCGCACCTCGTCGGAGATCCCAACCCCGACCTCCTCCGCCTCCGGCCGCGGCGGCATCACCTCCCGCGACGTGGAGGCCCTCTTCAGGACGAAGCCCATCGCCGAGATCCGCGCCATCGAGGCCCGAACCAACAGGGAGATCGACGACAAGAAGGAGGAGCTCCGGCAGCTCGTCGGCAAGAGCTACCGCGACCTCATCGAATCCGCCGACTCCATCATCTCCATGAGGTCCTCCTGCGACTCCATCGACCGCAACCTCGCCTCCATCGAATCCGCCGTCGACTCCCTCTCCCCTTCGTCCTCCTCCTCCTCCTCCTCCCAAAACCCTAGCGTCTCCTCCTCGCAGCACGATCCCGCGAGGGCGAGGATCTACGGCATCGCGTGCCGGGTCAAGTACCTCGTCGACACGTCGGAAAACATCTGGGGGTGCCTCGACGAATCGATGCTTCTGGAAGCTTCTGGAAGGTACCTGAGGGCGAAGGAGGTCCACGGCCTCGTCACCGCCGGCGGCGGCGGAGGAGGAGGAGGAGGAGGAGCGGATCTCGACGTTCTGTCGAGGTTCCCGCTGTTGAAGCACCAGTGGCAGATCGTCGAGAGCTTCAAGGCTCAGATCTCGCTGAAGAGCAGGGAGAGGCTCACGGATCGAGGCCTTACCGTTGGATCTTACGCAGATGCTTTGTCCACTGCTGCGACCATCGACGATCTGAACCCTAAGCAGGTGCTAGGGTTGTTTTTGGATTCAAGGAGGACGTGGATCTCGCAGAAATTAGTAGGTTTGGCAACGAGTTCTGATTCTGATTCCAAGTCTTCATCTTTGGTTCTTTGTGATGCGGTGAAGATAATTAGGGATAGTTTAGGGCAAGTAGGAGAGATTTTTGTTTTGGCATTGAATGAGATGCCTCTGTTTTATAAATTGGTGCTTGGGTCGCCTCCGGGAACTCAATTATTTGGGGGGATTCCGAATCCTGAGGAGGAGGTAAGGCTGTGGAAGTCGCATAGAGAGAAATTGGAGTCGTTGATGGTGTTGCTCGAGCCACAATTCGTTGCTGAGAGTTGTTCGTCTTGGTTGAGGAGCTGCTGCGATGAGATCTTTGGAGAACTGGCGAATGGGAAGAAGTTGATGGACTTGATTGGGAGCGGAGAGGAGCTGGTGTCGAGCGAGAAGCTGGTTCGTGAGACTTTGGACCTTAGGGAAGGGCTAGAGGGGAGCTTAGAGCAATGGCTAAAGAGTGTATTTGGTTCTGAGATCGAATCACCCTGGGACCAAATTCGCGGGCTCATTCTCAAAGAGGGGAAAGATATACTGGAAGACAGGTTGGAAGAGGCATTTGTGAAGAGGATGAAAGAAATTGTGTATTCTGAGTTTAGTAAGTTGAAGAGGGATATTAATCTGAAGGAGTCGATTGAGGCAATTGTGGCAGATCCAAATGATGAGAGTGATTTCCAATCGTACCTGAAGAAACGTTTTACTGGTGGCGGGGTTTGGTTTTCAGAGCCGAATCATAAGAAATCAGCATTGGGGTATAGTTTCAAGCCAACTGCTGATGAAAATGACTTCAAAAACTGTCTGAATGCGTATTTTGGACCGGAAGTTGGCCGAATTAGGGATGCTGTAGATGTTAAGTGTGGTAGCATACTGGAAGATCTTCTATGCTTTGTAGAATCTCATAACTCTACCTTGAGACTTAAGGACCTCGCACCATATCTCCAAGATAATTGTCTCCAGACTATTGCATTCTTAGTCAAAGAGCTTGAGGATGAGCTTGGAAAGCTCTCTGCTACTTTAGAAAACCATTTGACGGAAACAGATTCTCAGCCACCCTCTGTGCTTGTCGAGCGGTCACTTCTCATTGGACGTCTATTGTTTGCTTTGAGAAATCATTCAAGTCAAATGCCATTGATACTTGGTTCTCCAAGGAATTGGGTGACTGAATCGAGTACCGTAGCATTTTCTAACATAGCTTCTCCTTCGTCGAAACAATCTAGAGGACTCTTTGATTCTCCGATTTCTTTTAGTCCTAGAAGACATACATTTGATAGTCCTAGAAGACATACATTTGATAGTCCTAGAAGCCCTCGAAGGCAATTCCTTGATAGCCCTAGAAGGCAAACAATATCAGCCGCTGCTGCTTTGTTTACAGTGGATGGCAGCAAAAACCCGAAACTTGAGGAGCTCAACAAAACTTTGCAAACACTTTGCATCAAAGCTCATAGCCTATGGATGGTATGGGTGTCTGATGAGCTATCAGTCATTCTTGCCAAGGAACTCAATAAAGATGATGCGCTATCTATGTCAACTCCTTTGCGGGTATGTGTTCTTTGCTTGATATTCATCGGTTTCTCTACGTTTCACTGCTCCTCATGCTACCCTAGCATATTGCTGAATTGTTTAAGGCCTTCTCTAAATACTTCTGCTGTTTAATACGTACCACTTCTGGTAGTTTTGAGTATGGGAGATGCGTTTGCAGTACCATGATTAACAATAAGGCATAGTCAATGCAACAGCAATTGGCAAATTGCATTCCTCATCACCTAAGTGTTATCCTATTAAAATGGATAATCTATTGATCATGAATCATAATCAAGGAAGCGGCACAAAAAAGTGGATCTTGTATTAGGAAATCATAATCCAAATTAAAACCATATAAGCCCATCATGAATCATTATTAAAAAATATATAATCAAGAAAGCTTTGGAAAATCTTTCTAAATAATGAAACTAAATTAGGACCCAACTATTGCAGACAGATTTTGTACAAAGAACTGCCTCAAACTTAACTTGATTTCCCTGCTTATGGATCCCAGTCCAAACCAAGTCCGTTTGGCTACATGTAGTTGGTAACTATGTATCTAATTACAGATTTGAGAGGAAAACCTCTGATTTGTTGCATTTGTGGATATCGACCTATAGTGTAATGGAAATTCAATATTTTCTTAATTTAATATGAGTTTACTCACAAAACATGTTGATTAAAATCCCATATTTTTCTCGATGAGATTGCATTCATTGCATAAATGATAGGAGCGAAGATTCCAAAGACATCCAACAAAACACCTAAACCTTGAAATTAGTAAACAAAATATCCCAATTGCATTTGCTAGTAACCAAAGAACATGAATTGAATTTGCAACACCGCGACTTTTAGTTTCATGAGTTCCAGAAACACATGTAGTTCCAATCATAACCGACGTTACAGTTCCCAAAGCTTAACTCTGAGTTGATCACCATTATTAAGTGAGCTATACAAAACAACTTATGTTAGTAACTTGGATAGACTTCTGTGTAATTTTATATGTTTCCTAACTTGATATGTAGTGCATTAACTAGACTATAGATGTTCTTTACAGTTTTACACATATTGCTTCAAATATCAACGCAGGGCAGTAAGCCCAATATGATGTACGAGTCCAAGTGTTAACTATTCAGAGGGTAGAAGCACATAATATGTGCACACTAGTAAAGAGTGTATAAACATCATCACCTTTCTCACTAAAACAAGGTTGCTAAGCACACTTCAATTGGCTATGCCACAAACAGATTGACTAAATTTCATGACAAGACTCTTAGTGTTGTTGTCAAACTCATGCCAAGGAAACTCTCGGCCTAGAAGCCACGGTCAGGAGGTAAGAAACCTAATGTTGGTCAGCACCTGGAGCTTTGCAATTATTGGAATAGTTATTAGAATATGGTGTCACGCCCCGCTTCCCAAAATACGGAAATACGGAGTGTAACGAAGGCCAGCCATACTATCTACGGTAAAGAAAGATCCTTCCATAGTCACATAAAGGCTGTCTAACTAAACCTGTCAAAATAATGTCCAAAACAGAATAGATAATACTGATAATTATGCTGCAACGAAATTACAAAGAATACTAGCAATAGATTCATAAGATAAAAAGAGGCAAAAATAAGGTTATGATAATAATAGGTCCGAAATAATACAAAAATCCGAAAAGACACATGATTCCTAATGTCCCGCAAGGACGCATATGCTAAATACTAACCGAAAAGAAATAAACCTATGGATTATTGGTCTTCTGCAAACTCCTGATAATCGCTTTGATCCTGCACGGCCTGAAAATTCGTCTCTAAATCTGAGATGACAAGTTTCAGGGATGTCAGAACATCCCAACAAGTACTCAACATCAAAATGTGTGTATGTGTGTGATAGCATGAATATGTGATTCTAGTGAAGCCCGTGTGCATATGTAGATATAGATATGGCAGTAATATGAAGCAAGCAAGTAAACAGATCAAGTTGGTCAAGTCATATCTTAGTTGGTCGCTAAAAAGGTAATCTATCATATCGTAAGTTTGAGTGTGTGCGTCAACCTCTGTAGGAGTATTCCTAACCTAAGGGTAGGGCCCTAGGGCAAGAAGACACGAGCCCAACTGTGGAATGAACAAGCGACCGATATAGCCCGGTACGAGCTGTAGTAACATGCGACCGATATAGCCCGGTACGAGTTGCCGGCATGGGACCCCTGAGATCCTGTTGTACGAATGCATACTCAAACTATCCCAACTACGCATATTTATAGTTAACATGGTAATAAATTCAATCACAATATAGAATGCCGACTGGACAGGAAAACAGAATAAGTCACGATGATAGTACAGTATGGTAAATATGCAAGCACGAGTAATTGTTTCATGGTATGAATGTTCAATATTCTAATTAGTGATATCGTTTTAATGTAAGGAAACCGTAATCGTGAACATGCATGTCATGTCAAGCAGGTCGATGATAATAGTCTCAAGTAGTATGTCAAATATAGTCGATATAATATGATAGTATCAATAATGTAAACAAGTATCTACATGAATTTACAAGTATCTTCATTTAATATCCGGATTTATTATTGGGAAGAATAATAAACTAAAATATGGTTTTATAGGATTAATATGATTAATGGGTGTTCTAGAAATCCTAGGGTTTTCATTTCATGCATGATGAACATAATGTTTCATTTAATAGTATATGATTTGATTATTAATAAAAACACAAAGCTAAATATATAAAATTAATACCAAGGGTATTAAAACACAATCAATATAGTTATCTTATATAAATGCACTTAAGTGTTCTGTTCCATACTATTAGTAACAATGAGTAATTTCTTGATTGTATTATATATTGTATATTTATTTTCTTGTTGTTACAATGATTCGATCTTATATATATATATAATTTAATTATCATGAACTACTGTTCACTAAGTACTATATTATGTAAGCTATATTCTACAAAAATTCAACAGAAATAAAACTGAATTGATTATTTAACTTAATGAAATAATAATTCATATTTACTAATTAAAATTTATATTTACTATGCAAATAAGTCTAAATATAAACTATATATATGTGAGCAGCAGGCAAACTTATGTGAACAGTATAAAACTAAGGTTTTCATCATGTATATAATAATTACGTGGTATTTTAGTGAAATTGCATAATAATACAATTTTCATTCAAATATTATATATCAAGAATTTATTGCGATATTTTCCGATTTTTCATTGGTTAAAAAAAGCAAGAGTACTTACCTCAGAGACGGATAAACACGACGATACGAAGCGCAACTCCAAGTTTTGATGGTTCGGCTAATTTTGAAGAAAATATTATGATGGGAAAGAGAGAAGCTTGATTTATATGAGAAGGAGAGATGATAATAATGAATATATGTAAAGTTATAAGGTAGGAGAATAAAATATTGAGGAGAAATATATTTGAAGAGATCTAAATACTGTTAAAAAGATTAAATTATGTGGGAGTTTGTAAAAAATGTTTGGTATAAAAAAATATATGTATATATAGTTAAAATAGGTGTAGCGTTTGTTATTATATAGGATAATAGGAAATATTTATATAAATATATACAGGGTTTTAAATAGATACGATGTATATAAATTTGTTTAAATGTGTATGATTAATATAAATATAGATTTGTTTGGGAAGATAAAATATATTTGGAGAGAATATAAGAAAATATATATAAATTTAGGAAAATAATTCTCATAACCCCTAATATTTAATTTGAAAGATTTAAAATAAAATTAAAAAATTAAAAAATTATTAATAATATATTATGGTAGATAAAATATTGTATTAGAATATAAATAAGATATCATTAGATTTAACAAAACAAAACTTTAAAAGTTAAATATCACATACTTAACTAATTTAGATAATCATAATATATTTGTTTACATATCTAGTATTTGAAAATATATTAGATGCAAATTAAAATAAGATATAAATAAATTATCAAATAACCTTAATACTAAATATCTTTTTTTAAAACAACCATACTAATATTATCTATTTAGTTATGAAACTAATGTTAGACAAATAAATACTATATGTATAGAAATTTAAAATATTAATCAAATACTAAACAAACATAAATACTAATAATATACTTATTTAACAAACTTGGAAAACCATAACTATAACAAACTTAAAGCAATCATAATAATATGCTCAATCTTAATTAGAAAGTATTAAACTCCAATTTAAAATAATAATAATAATATAACAAAACCCAATACATTCAAAAGAAAAAAAACTTACGATCGGACTAGGGTGTTGCATATGAGTTAGGCGATAGTTGAGTATATATGTAATTTGTATGGACCAAATGTACAAGTAAAGGAGCAATCTTCCATAACTGTTTAGAAAGAGGCTTAAAGGTAAGGATCAAATCCAAGGTTTTAAAACCCGGATTCTGTATCCGTTTGTTTGGCTGGCGGATAAAGGATAACCGGATTATTCGGTGGTTATTCGGTTTATTCGACCATCAATATTTTAATGTACATATTTAATATATTCTATAATATATATATATATATATATTTTATAACTTTATATATAATTATACAAAATAAAGTTAAAACAATGTACAACTTTCATTTTATGGTTCACATTTTAAATGAAACAATTTCACAAACACTTGATGGACATTGTAAATTAAGAAACTTATATATAATGTTAATCCATATAGGATAAATTGATTACAATAATAATGAAATTAGGATGAAGAATCATATAATCAAACATCCATAAAAGCACAAACAATAAATACAAAGAATTTACGAATTTGTTAAGAGAGAAGAAAGAAAAAAGAGATATTTATATTATTATGGGCTTTGAGCTAGGCTAAAAGTTAATTATTTGATTCAATACGGACCGGATATCTGGTTTATTCGACCGGATATCCGGTTTATTCGCCGAATTTCCGGTTTGACCGGATCTAGGACTGGGTTTTGTGTTTCTTGTTCATTTTGAGAGCGGATCTGGCCGGATATTCCGGATTTTACAACATTGGTCAAATCATGTGATTTGTTAAGGCTAAATTGCAGGAAATACTCCTAACTTTTGCACCAATAGCAGGAATACATCAGTTTTCAAAAATCACCGATTTACCCTCTCAATTTTAATTTGTTTTCAAAATGCCCTTTATTTAATTATTTATTTTTAGTACATTCTCGTTTCTCTCTTCTTATTTATTTAGTTACATCCTCTTCTTTCCTAGTTTCACTTGCAAGCCCTTCTCTTCTCTTCTCTTCATCCTCAACATTCATAAAATCCAAGAGATCTTATATTGGGCAGGCATGGAAAAAATCTCGATAGAGATTGCACTTAAATTTTATATATTTTTACTTTGCTTCATAATGGAGTTAGAACAAGAAAATTGGGAGGAAAACTAAAATTTTTGCGAAGAAATATGAATTTTTATGATGAAACTATATTGGGAGGATTTTACCCACATTTAATTCGATAAAAAATATTTCAGAAGAACTATAGACGGATAATTGTAATATTGAATAAATGAAAAGGAATCTTTTTAACAAAATATTTAAACGAAGGGTATTTTGGGAATAAATTATAAATGAGGGGGAAAGTGCTGGTCTTGAAAAGTTAGGGATATTTCCTGCTATTGAACTTAAAGCTAGGGGTATTTCCTGCAATTGAAGCTAAAGAGCTAAAGTTGGGTATTTCCTGCAATTTAGCCATTTATTAATTACTTTCATTTCTTAGGTAAAATATTAGTTAGGAAGCCAAATGGGAACTCATTTTCACAGGACATCAAGTGGGGTGCCAAGTAAAATTAGATTCAAAAAGGACAAACACATTTATGTTTATGAAGTTACAAATTCTCACCTTTACAAGATGAAAATCTGGTACATTTCATTTTAGCTCTATAGCCTATATCATGCATCAAGTATGAATTCTTTTTCTCAAAAAATGTCAACTCCTTCCCTATTTCAGCAAACTTTTGTTAGTGTAGAATAGTTTTAAGATGGTGTTATGAGCTTAAACCGCCAAAGCGTATAATTTCTTGGCTGATGAATTATCCTACTAGGTTTCTTAGAATGCCTTCCTTTATCCATAGTTTCCTCAGCTTGGAAGAGCTGGCTTGAAGAAAGAAGGAAGATGTATAGCTTTGGGAGAACATTTCAAACAGAATTGCATTGTATTTCTTTTCTTTTCTTTTTTAAAAAACTTTTTGGTAACTCTTTACTTTTTCTTTCGAAAGGTGAAATCGGAATAAAGGTCTTCCTGGTAGTAGTTTTCTCCTTAACCGTTGTGCGTTTTGTGAGAACATATACGCAATAGTAGATAAGTAAAATTCCCTAATAGACATAATAAACATTCAACTTTAAGCTACAAGCAACATGGACCATTTTATCATGGTTGACTTATTCTTATTGCAGTGTGAGAGTGGATTGCTTTGTAACAACTACTATTAAGTTTGCCCAACTCATGTTTATACAGGGCTGGGAAGTAACTGTTATCAAGCAAGAGCAATCTAGTGAGGGTTCTACAGAGATGAAAATAGCTCTTCCTTCCATGCCTTCCCTCTATGTCATCTCTTTTATTTTTCAAGCATGTCTAGAAATTCACAAAGTTGGAGGTCATGTCCTGGACAAAAGTATACTGAGAAACTTCGCTTGCAAGCTGCTAGAGAAGGTATGCCGCTGACTTACAAATTATTGTCACTCTGTTTCTGTCATGTTCATACTACAATAAGTCACATGTGCACAAAATGACAATATTTTTTTTATATGAACGATTAGGGCAGTGGATGTTTTTCTTAATGATATTTATGGATGACATAATATCTCATTTTTGTTATTTCTATGTGTGATATAGTCTTTCAAGGTCATGTTTCAGGTACGAACTATATATTTGTTTATCATGTCAGGAACCCCTTTCAAACGTATTGGAAGCTTCTTTACTTTGAATTACTCTCACAACTAAAAAACCATTTGATGGAAATATAATCGGATAACAGCGATGATAATAGCAATATTTAATCATAAAAGTAAATAATGATATAGACACACTTGCAAGATACCACACCGTAATATTTCAGGAATTTAGGAATTTCCATATTTGCATACTGTAGTATATCCATATCCTCTAAACTCTGTAACGTTCATAGTGGAAGGTTGGGTTAATAATTTAAGGTTATAGTGGATTTACCTCCTATATTATTTTTCATTCCCCCATCCTCTCTCTACCTTCCATATCATACTGTTTGAAAGCACGCACAACCTTTCATATTAGTGCGAAAGCTCTTGTAACCTCTTTTGTAAGCGGGAGGTGGTGGTGTTCCCCCCCTTCCTTTTGTGGTTGAGGGGTGGGGGTACGAGGGATAAGGGATTTGGAGGTTAAGAATCAAGTGGAAAATGATGGACATAGCTTTCTCATGCCGTCATGCTATACATTACAAATGAAAACTTTGTACTGTTCTCAAGATTTTTCTGTAAATCTGATTGCGTGAAGCTAAATGTTAGGCAGTAAACTACAACTTATGTTGGCTGTTTGAATCAATCACATAAGTTATGATGAGTGCATATATTTGGATGTACTCGTCAGGTGTTTTGTTTGTTCAAGTCCTGCAACAATATGGTTATTGTGGTTTTTGGTCTCCTATTGTAATCAATCGTGAAATTGGCTATGCAAACATGCATATTTGATACATGCGGAAACAATAATGGGTGTTGTGGCGTCGAATCATAGTTTTGTCAAAGGCCATACTTATTAAACAGGCTAAAGTGGGGGGTGTTTATTTTATGCATGATGTTTCTGGTAGGAATGGTAAGAGTCATGTACTTGCCATCCATCAGGCACCTTAAGCAACACAGCACCTGCTAAATCTTAGGTTGTGATTTCTTTCCACCAAAATGCACCATTTCCTTTTCATATAAGACGGGTTGGTAAAGTTGCTTGCTTGTACTACTAATGGTCACAGGTTCAAGGATTTCTTTGAAAATATTGAGTGGGGGGGGATAGAGTGAGGTAGAGATCTTGTTGGAGTTATCCACCTTATTATTAAAGATTGCCGCTTATCTTCTTATTATATATTGTTTGTCATAAAATTGTTTCAATAAATGGACTGAAATTATTCTACCGGGGCTTCTGATCTTCCTTATTTTCTGATGCTCTACAGCCACTCCATGTACTGACATAAATGCCTCACAGGTTGTCAGCATCTATGAAAATTTCCTGTTGACTGTGGAAGCTCCTGAATCTCGAATTTCAGAAAAAGGAGTCCTGCAAATTTTGTTAGATATCCGGATCAGTGCTGACATTCTATCTGGAGGCAAAGATATTAACTCCACTACTTCTGAATCAAATGCCGAAGGGGAGTCTTCAAAGAATACCACTGGGAAGTCTCCTTTCAGATGGAAGCAGTTACAAGGATCTGCTAGTAAAGACCCTGTTATGAGTTTAATACGCAGGCTTTCACAAAGGCTGGATCCTATTGACTGGGCCACGTAAGCTTTTCCTTTTGATGAATGCTTATAATGTTTAGCGAATGGAATCTAAATTCGTTTTGCTCCTTTTCATCTTCAATTTAGGACTGATTATCTATGCAAATAAGATTTTTTCCCCCATATCACTATATAAGAGTTGGTTTTGGAGCATGGCTCCACACCTAGTTAGAGGCTCCCAGAGAAATTTGACATACTTATATGACCAAGTGTCAACTCGATGTCAACCAGGCCGTTCCTATGATGTCAAATCCTCGGACAAGAAACTATGGACAAGCGGGGGTCTTGTTATAGAATCCTGGACACATTTTTGGGAGGTTACAGACCCTACTCTGTCTGTTATGCTTATGCGGTGTAAGCTCATAAAGCTAAGGAGCAACCTCCAAAATTATTCCAGAAAAAACTAAAGCTTGGAAAAAGTGGTGAAGATGATAGATTTGCTATAAGAATTACATTCATCTTTAAGTCATAATTAAGCAACAAAAAGACGGGGTTCATATTTGATTATAATTCATCATTGCTGCAAAGATGATATTTTCCCTTTTGGAGTTCCTTTACGGATTCCAGTGTTGAATTTCTTTTCTGCTGTAATTTCACAGGTATGAGCCTTATCTTTGGGAAAATGAGAAGCAATCATACAAACGCTTTGCTGTGCTCTTTGGTTTCTTAGTTCAGCTAAACCGTATGTACACTGACACTGTACAAAAGTTACCTACAAGGTCAAATACAGACTCAAACATATTGAGATGTTCTACGGTTCCACGGTTCAAATACCTTCCAATCAGGTATCTTGCCATTGTTTCTGTGATGGCTTTTTTAATCAATTCTTTAGCATTTTATTTGAAGCATCCCCCCTCCCCCCACACACACAAAAGGAAAAAAATTATGCTTAAGATAAAACCAGATTATGATGGTGAAATCTGTGATTATTGTCCCAATGTTATTTTCCCTGAAAAACCTGAATCTGCTCATATGCCCTGCAACATACCACTTGCTTTAGAAAATGTTTAGGAATCTTATATAAATGTTCTCAGTTAACTGAAACTAATATGCTTTCATGTACATTGATATGAAATGATGTATATTCTTATCAATACGTTTCCATGGTAATTTAATTATCATAAATTGTAATTAAATAAGCCTTTGTATAGGTTAGCAGCCCATGTCGTGGATGAATTTATTCTTTAAAGTTTAACCTCGACCGCCCCCGTTGTCCCATGTATGTTGATTATCTTTATGAATTTAGACATTAACCATCAAGAATTTGACGACTTTCTAGTATTTAGCACTAATCAATCTTTTGTAATGTGGTTCTAGTTCCCTAGCTATCTTTGATTTGAAGTTTTGGGTTCTGAATCTGAATTCCTCAATTTAATTTTGAAACTTTCCTTGCCCAAGATGGATCCTAGATCAAACCTACGGTCACCTGAATCAGAGGCTCATAGCATTTTACTTCTTCGTCAAATCAACTCCGCTATATATCAGCTTGTTATTTTCATACAGAAGATAGTTGAAAGTTCCTCAATGTAACACCTAAGTTCTTAATTTCGAAGAAGTTTTGGATCATTATAGCATGCTCCCTATGCTCTCCTAGAAGTTCAAAAACAACTTGCGTTGTGTCTGTTTCCATCTGTTTCGGTAAAAAATTATAAATTAGTACTTGGGAGTTAGGAGGTATCTGCATTGCTTCAAAATAAAAAGTACGCAATTAAGAAATAGTTTATGCAGTGTAGGTGTATCCATTTAGGCCTGAAATGGCTGAGAATGCGCAAGTCATTTTTTTTGGCCGAGGCAATTTGAGTTGCATACCATATAAGCTATCCATGTTTTACCTGCCAGTGAAAATGTATGGATCACTTTTAGCGACTGGAAAGTTGTTCCACAATATCCATAGAATCAAAGATGGATGGTTGAAGTGGAGAAGAATCAGGAGTGCCATGTGAGCGTAGAATACCTTTGAAATTGAAAGAAAAATGCTATAGGATGGTTATAAGGTCGACACTTCTATATGGATCAGAATACTGGGAAAAACATAAATGTCCAAAAAATGAGTGTGGTTGAAATGAGAATGTTAAGATGCATGAGTTGTAATACACTAAAGGATAGGATAAGGAATGAATGCATTCATAACAAGTTGGAGATCACAACCATAGAGGAGAGAGAACCAATTGAGATGTTTCGGACATGTACAACGGAGGCCAATAAAAGCTTCTGTTAGAAGAAGTGACAAAATTTTACTTAATGGCGTAGCTAGGTGTAGGTGTAGGGGTAGACCTTGACAAACATGGATTGTGGCAATTAAAAATGACATGTTAATTTAATTGAGACGTCCTTTAACAAAGCAGAATGGAAGAAATGGATTCATATAGCGGAATGGGATAAAAGCTTCTTGTTGTTGTTGTATACTTTGAAGTGATGTCGAATTGTTTTCTGATCATCATTTTGCCATCAAACCATAATTGCTGCATTAATACTTACCATAGAATATAAACATAATTTCAGGATTATATTTTTGTCCATACATAGTTGTTAACGATATGACATTGTGCTATCTGCTATTGCCTTCCAAGGTCCCTAAAAATCTAACTCTCAAGTAAATTATAGTTTAGTATCAATATGGAGTTTGAAAAATGTGGAATATCATACGTTGCTTTTAAGAATTGGTTCTTAACATCACTTCATTGCTCAAATTACCTATCTCATGATGTTTCATGTGTTTTGGGTCATGAAACGTGCTAAATCCGCTTGTTCATCGGATGCAATATGCCGATTTGATAGCGAGGACTTCAAAAATAGGGAAAAGAGTATAATGAAATATGGGAAGTGAAAAGAACTGAGAAGAAATAATTTATTGGCATAAGAGAAAAGTAATAGTCCATATAAACTGTATATAGAAAGTTATAGATCACCTCTCCTAACAAACATATAATGACCAATCAAACTGATAGCTAATTATAATAACTAAATATATTTCCATAACAATATTCATAACACTCTCCGCAAGCTGGAGCGTAGATGTCAATCATGCCAAGTTTGAACAGAACACGAGCGAAAACCGGTCGAGAAAGAGCTTTGATAAGAATATCTGCTAGTTGAGTTGCAGAGAATACATGCTGGAGCGCAACCATCTTATTTGTCACGAATGAAGTGACAATCTATCTTGATATGTTTGGTCCGCTCATGAAAAACTGGATTTTCAGCAATATGAATTGCAGCCTTATTATCACAGAAAAGTGTAGTCGAAAGAGAACAAAGAACTTCAAGATTTGTCAAAAGGGAGGTAAGCCATACCAATTCAGCAACCGTATGTGCCATAGATCTATACTCAGTCTGTGCAGAAAAATAAGCGACAACATTTTGCTTCTTACTTTTCATGTAACCAAATTTCCTCTCAAGAAGACACAATAGCCACTTGTGGAACGACGATCATCAACGGATCCAGCAAAGTCAGCATCCGCAAATGCCGTGAGAGATAATATAGATGGTTTGTAAAGTTGACCCTGTCTTAGAAAACCTTTGATGTATTTGAGAAAATACTCGGCCGCCTTAAGATGAGAAGTCAAAAGATTCTGCATATATCGACTCATTGTGCTAACGGCAAAGGCAATGTCAGGACGAGTGACAGTGAGGTAAATAAGCTTTCCAATTAGACGTCGATACCGTCCTGGGTCAGGCAGTGGAGGATCCGAGGGATAGCTTAATCGAGATAGCTTGACTGAGGAATTCATAGGGGTGTTTGCTGGTTTACATCCTAAAAATCCTGTCTCAGATAGAAAATCAAGTGCATACTTGCACTGGGAGAGCTGTAATCTACCATAATTCTGTGATACTTCAATTCTAAGGAAATATCTAAGTGGCTCAAGGTTCTTAGTATGGAAGTGTGAAACCAAATGTTCTTTCACTTTAAAGATACCAGCAGAATCATCTCTAGTGATGATAATATCATCAACATACACCAACACAATTATCCTGCCCTGAGGACGATTATATGTAAAAAAAAGACATGTCGGAGCGACTGCGTTTGAAGTCAATTTGTCATAAAATCATGCTAAGCTTTTCAAATCAGGCATGCGGTGACTGTTTCAGTCCATATAACGATTTGTGTAGAAAAAAACTCATAAAATCCTCCGGTCGCTCAAAGCCAGAAAGTATATAGTCTCTGAGAGATCGCCATGAAGAAAGGCATTCTTTACATCAAGCTGATGAAGAGCCCATGCCTTAAAAACAGCCAAGCATATAAGAACACGAACCGATATTAATTTGGCAACTAGCGAAAAAGTCTCAACATAATCCAAGCCATATTGTCGAGTAAATCCTTTGGCCACCAATCGAGGTTTGAGAAGGCCAGTCGTCCCATCTGGATTTTGCTTGACAGTAAAAACCCATATACATCCAACAACCTTCTTATCTGGAGGTATCAATTTCCATGTCTGATTAGAGTGCAGTGCGGCAATCTCCTGTAACATACCTGCATGCCAATCTGAGTGCTGAAGTGCTTTCTAAACAGAGGAAAGAAGAGTGATGGCAGATAGACAAGAAACAAACCGACGAGCAGATGGGGTCAGTCTATGATAGAAAACAATATTAGAAATCGGATGAGCAGTAGTACAAAAACATTTACCCTTACGTAAGGCAATAGGAAGATAGATCTTCGGAAAGCAGCGGTGCTAGAGAATCAGGAACAATGGACTGTATTGGAGTACCTGCAGAAGAATCGTTAGAAAAATCATTGATGGGAGGTGGCGGAACAACTTTCTTATGATGGTGGTACACCTGTGGATAATGGGCTATAGACTGATCACTAGGGAGCACATGTTGGGTAACTGAATCAAGCTCTGTGGAAGGTAAGTATGGAACATGAATAGTAGAAGTGGGGTCCTTAACATGTGGTGGAAAATAGGCTTGATCCTCTAAGAAGGTAACATCACATAAAGTACAGACTTTGGATGTTGTAAGGTCTTATACATACCCTTTTTGGGAACGAGAGTAACCTACAAACACTATACAAGTAGCTTTAGGATCAAGCTTGTCAATATGAGAACTTAGAACATGGGGATAGTATAGGCAACCAAACACTTTAGGTGGAATAGGAAAATAGTTGTTCTGTGAAAACAAAATAGAGAAAGGGGATTGATTGCCTGGGACCGGAAAATGCATGCGATTGATATAAAAACATGCAGCTAAGACTATAAAATTCCACAATCGTTTAGGGACATGCATATGCAAAACAAGAGAACGAGATAGCTCAAGCAAATACCGGTTTTTTCGTTCAGTAATCCCATTTTGCTGAGAAGTATAAGAACATGAAGTTTGATGCAATATATCCTGGGTCTGACAAAAGACAGTAAATTTTGTGCTAATATACTCTTTAGTATTATCTGAACGAAGAACCTTTACCGGAACACCAAATTGATTAGTAATCTTAGCTATGAATTTTTTAAAGGTAGACAAATGTTCAGACTTGTTACGTAGAAAATACAACCAAATCATACGTGAATGATCATCGATAATAGTCACAAAATATCTATAACCAAACACACTAGAAATTTTAAACGGACCCAAAATATCAGAGTGAATTAACGCAAAGGGTAAATCATGTTTTTTATTAACTGAATGAAAAGAGAAGCGATAGTGTTTACCAAGAATATATGATTTACAACTGAACTCTGATAAATCAAAAGAAGACAACATATTACGTAAAGAAGAAAGAGGATGACCAAGTCGTCGATGCCACTGGATGGTAGAAAGAGCTGCAGATGTACTAGGAATATAATCAACGTAGTACAATCCATTCTGTTCATGCCCCCGCCAATCCGTTGTTTCATCAGAAGATTTTGTATCACAAGTGAGATGGATAAAATGTCACGGAGCAGTTGGAATCATTTGTAAACTGACGAATAGAAAACAAGTTTTGTTTTAAAGATGGCACAATTAAAGCTTTTTTAGGTGTAAAGATGAAATAAGTGATAAATCAGCAGAGCTAGAAACAAGTGTGGTAGTACCATCAGCCACGAAAATCAACTTGTAAGGACTAAAGTAACATCAGATTGTCCATCACGAGACATGATGTGAGGTGCCAGAATCAGCAACCCACGATTTAGAATGAGAAAGGAACGATATACCTGATAGAGTAGAAAAGTTGGCAGGAGCTACAGAGGAGAGGAGACAACGCAACTGGCCCCACTCAGCACTGGATAAAGGTAAATTGTCGACATAAGAGAAAGATCGGGTAGCAGCAACTGGTGTGAATGTCTGGCGAACTGTAAGTGGATCACCAGGGTAGCATGCTTCTCCTAACAATGGCCTTTGCGATGATTAGTTCCGTAATAAGAGCAATAAAAACGAGCACAGGAACCTTGCGACGTTCTATGGCGAGCAGAGGAATCCATCACAAACGACGGTAAAAAAAATGATTCCGAGAGATTTTAACGGTCGGCGACTCCATAAGCGATTATAAGAGTAGGAAGACGATCTAAAAAGAGCAGTATCAGTAACTGAGATGAACGGAGACGAGCGAAGATGGAAGTTCACAATCCATGCTCAAATATGGGAGATTTAGAGCTAGAGACCAGTAGGCAGTCAATAAAATCTAGAGCAGGGAGGCAATCAACAATTATGTATTTTATTGGCTTGAGAGAAATCAACCGCATGGCCACAACGAAGAACCTTTAATGGAGAAAATTGTGTAGATTACTGTAGCAACGACGAAAAAGCATTGGAGCGACGAAAAATCACTGTAAGGGCGACGGAAACACTGTAGCAGCGAAGAAAAATCACTGCAGCATCGAAAAACACTGTAGCGGTGATGAAATTACTGTAGCTTTGAAACGAATCTAGGATGCCAAAAAATTACTGTAGCAGTGGAGGGGGTGGAGTGAGGGTTTAGGTTAGGGCTAAAGGACAAGGGTTAGGGTTTAGGTTTTAGGAAACTAGGGTTCTCTCACAATTTTTTTTAAAAGTTTTGATATTATGAAAAGAACTGAGAAGAAATAATTTATTGGCATAAGAGAAAAGTAAGAGTCCATACAACTATATATAAAGAGTTATAGATCATCTCTCCTAACAAACATATAATAACTAATCAAACTGATAACTAACTATAATAACGAAATTTATTTCTATAACAATATTCATAACAGGAGGCATGGGTGGTTTGAGGATTTATTTTCTAAAACAAGGCTGGCTTGTTTTTATCTTTGTTCTTGGTGTCCCGGTGCCTTAGGATATAGTTATTTTTGAGGAAATCGAGGTTCCAAAAAGTGCTAGATAGTGTTGGGGTAGGTTATCACGCACAGCGAAGGTGCCACCGCGGCACCTAGGCTGCTTTACCTTTTTAGGTAAATATACGTTCATATGGCAACAAAAAAAAAGGAAAAGGAGATCACAAAGAAAGGCAAGGGTAATTCACTGTTAATATTTCTGATAAAAATATTCAGGACATGAAAAATAGTATCAAAAATATGGTTAACCATATGTCCAAATTGAGGGTAAGGTGGGAGATCGAAGATTCCTTCTAAAAAGCTAATCTTGGCTTAATGAGTGCATAACTATATGCTTCAAAATCTTTAAGTTCCTACAAGGGAAAGTCAAAATTGGCTGAATCCAGATCTTGTGTGCTCATATCTAAGTCACTTCCATCTGAAGCTGTTGACATATAAAACAGGGAATCAACAATTCTGAGATTGAGAGAGGGGAGCTGGTATGATTACTGGAAAAATATGTGCCAAGCTGGAGAGCCTAAGAAAAAATGCATGAATAATTGTTTGATAAATTGTGATAGATCCTTCCACATTGGTTTCTTCAATTAATTATTTTGTTTGATCTTCTGTAGCTAGATCCCAATTAGAGTACTCAAAATAATTGATTTTGTTCAGTTGAAAGTTATCTAGATGAAGTCTGTAGCATAGATTGCGGAGTATGAAGGCATCCAAAATCAGCCGGCGGAGTAAAATTTTATGAAGTAAATATGCAATCTGAGTGGAAGTCACCAACACTACTACTAGATAGTTCTATTCATTGCAGATAAAAAGATTTATCTCCGGAGTTGTAATCTTGGGCTGTATTTGCCATCGATAGGGAGTACATAGACACAACAGGAGGGAGTACATAGACACAACAGGACTCGTTAAGCTTGAGCTATTGGAAACATTAGTAATAAAACATCACTGTTTTTTTTATTAGTTTTAAAACTTGTTACCATTATTGCCACAGTTCATAGCATTTGCATTTTAAATTCTAATACTCATTACTTATGACAGCTCAAGCTTCTTCTTGCTTCTGATATATTTGTCTTTTTCCAGTGCGCCTGCCTTATCATCAAGGGGACAACATAAATCAACTCTTCATACATCGGCAGATGACGCATCATCAAGGAGCCCCTGGAAAACAACTTCAAATGGGGAGCGCTCCCCAAAGCATGAGTTTGACGATTCTCTTAGCTTGGGAGCTGCAACACCTTTGTTGAAGTCATTTATGACACAGGTAAGTTTATATATTGATATTTGATATTAAATTGCATATTTACTGAAGGACAAGATTGTCGGTACGGTTATTGATTGACTTCATAGATAGATTCAGGCCATGCTTCTAGTTCAGTTGTACTGGTCAGACTTGAACACTTCATACGTATCTTCTGCCTTACAATCCCATCTTCACTGATACTTTTTCATAACCATCATTATAAATGGTCAAATCTGATCTCTATTTTTAGTGTAGCTGAAGAGTTGGCAAATCTTAATTTCAATTTTGTGGGACCATTACCTGAATTTGGCATCAGTGTCAAAACTTAAATAATTTAGATTACTATTCTTATTTGAAATTTCATCTTAGTAATTGAGAACTTTTGAATTAAAAGAAAAAAATTGCCAGATCATCTTTCAGCAATGCGCATATATGAAATCTCGATAATTGGACTGGAGATCAACAACCAATTGATGATGTTTTCCTTTTGAAGTGCCCTTGTTAGGAGGACAATGATATTCCTGTACCAGGGGGTGTCTTGAAATGTCTGCTTTAGGAATTGTTTTTGGACAGATCATAGCTCCTTGAGGCCAAACTGTAGTCAATGAGAGCTTTACTAAGGGTTTGGACGGACTTGCCATTCAATCTCAAGATATGAGCCGTGATTTCATGCGTAGAATAAGAATACCCGGAGTTACAGGGGCTTTGAAGATGATGAAATCAAGAGAAGCTGACGGGATTTCTATTGAGGTATGGAGATGCTTAGGAGAGAGATGCGTTAGATGACTGACAAAACCCTTTAATAAGATTTGGCAAAACAAAAAGATACCAAATGAGTGGAGGAAGAGTACTCTTATACCTCTCTATAAGAACAAGAGTGTCATTCAAAGTTGCTCTAACTATCGTGGAATAAAACCCATGTGTCACACCATGAAACTTCGGGAGATGGTTGATTGAATACATGCTAAGGCAAGATGTTAAGATATCAGAGAACCGGTTTGGGTTCATGCCTGGATGATCGACGATAGAGCCTATTCATTTGCTTTGTCAACTTGTCGAACATTTTCGAGAGAAGAGATTTGCGTATGGTTTTTATTTACTTAGAGAAAACTTACGATAAGATACTTAGAGAGCTATTATGGCGGACAACGATGAAAAGGGAGTCCCAATCAAGGACATTGACATAATCAAGTACATGCATGATAGAATAATGGCAAATGTAAGAACTTACGGCAGCCTAATGAGTGTTTTTCCGATCACAATTAGCTTGCATCAATGATCTGCATTAAGTCCATTCTTGTTTGCCATAGTGATGGATGAACTTAGTAAAATTATTAGGATGAGATATCTTGGTGTATGTTATTCGCTGATGATATTCTGGTAAATGATATGAAAGCAAGATTAATGCCGAATTGGAGTTATGGAGGCAAACATTGGAATTTCGGGAATTCAGATTCAGCAGATGCAAGACAACATATATGCAATGCAAATTTAGTAAACAGAGAAGTCGAGATCATAGTGGTATAATACTGGATGGGCAAGAGAAATTATCAAGTGAGCAATTTAGATATCTAGGTTCCATCATTCAAAAGGATGGGAAGGTCGATAGCAATGTCAACCAGATGATTCAGCCTGGTTGGTTGAAATAAAGGAGTGCAATAGAGATTTTTTGCGATCGTAACTTTCCGTTAAGATTAAAAGTGAAGTTTTATCGAAGCGCTATTCGGCCTGCCTTATTATATGGTACGTAATACTGTGCTCCTAAGAAACATCATGCACAGAAGATGCATGTAGCGAAGATGCGTATGTTTCGTTCGATGTGTCGTAACATTAGAAAAGATAAAGTGCGAAATAAGGATATTCGTTCAAAGGTTGGTGTAGAACCTGTGGAGGAGAAAATACGAGAAAACCACCTAAGATGGTTTGGTCATGTGCGACACAAACCTATGGAAGCACTAATTCGACGAATGAATATTCTCGATTTAGACAATCAAAAGGACGAAAGGAGGACCGAAGAAAACGTGGATGGAGATGATACAGAAAGATATGGATCCTAAAGGTCTTAATGAAAGTATATCGTTCGATATAAGTGAGTGGAGGTGAAGGATTCATCTGCTCGAGCCGGCGTGATTCTCATGTTGGTTCACGTAGCCTGCCCCATATGCTTGGGATAAAAGGCTCAGTTACATATTTCCCTGTTTTAGTAGTAGTCTAGGATTTATCTAACTCTTCACGTGAAATCTGTACTGGCATGGCTTCTCATCAATAAGTTTGTCTTCAAATACTTCATGTTTGTTGTTATCTAATGACGAGTCTTGCATTAGGCTCAAAGCTAGAAGTTCATATACTATTACTGCATTGCTAAAATACCATTAATATTGTAAGTTAGTCTCAATAAATTTGAATATTAAAAGATTGCTAATTATCTGTCTCTTAAAAACGCTTTCTACACAATCAAATTTAACTCAATATATTTAAATTAGAGTCTAGACGATTTATTTCAATTCAATGCCCCAAACACCACACATAGGTTGAAGTTCTAATACCGTTAATATTTGTACTCAACTGTTCTACTTCTGTTAATATGCGCATATAGGTTGAAGTTCTAATACTGTGAACATGTGTACCAGACTGTTCATTGCACATTAAGCTGGTCATTTTTTGTTTTGTTTTTGTGCATCGAAGATTAATCATTGTGGTAAAAATATTGATATCTTTATATCTAAATTATAATTACAGTCCAAATTTGCAAAATAAGCATCCGCATGATGAAATTCCTCACTACATTAGTTAACTAATTTATCTAAAACCACAATAAACGAAAAGTCTCCACTACAACACCATTCTAATCAACATCTTTCAGCTACTAAACTTGAGCAAAATACTTTCTACATAAGTCATAATCTAGAAAGGGTGGCAAACTATAAGCTCGATAAGTGAGATAACATTTCACTATTAGACAAGTTTGGCAATATAATTTAGGACAATTTTTAAAAATAAATCCCCATTTAAAATTTAATTAGAAAAACCGATCTATTTTTTTTTATCTCAACCTTCATCGGGTGCAATTAGTGTGAGATTAACTTTTAATTAGCATTAATGTAAATTAACGTTAATGTAAATTCGAGGTTGCAACCCTGAATTTATGTTTTATAAACATTCTATAAAAAATTATTTATTATCTATCTTCACAAAGTTTTTCTAGTGATATTGGTTATAATATTATAAATAAAATGTTTGAAGTTTTCGATATGGAAAAGAACAATTGAAGCGCTTGTGAGATCGGAAAACCAATAAAACTGATTTGAGGACTTGATGACATTGCATTCAATATCCACTCTTATTAGTTTTGTTAAAAATATAGGTATTAATTCGTTAACCAAATCACCCAAATCCTCTATTAATTCTTCAAAAATAAAAATAATGTCAAACTCAAACTTTCTAATAAACATTTTCTTTGCAAAGATTATTTTGAAATCACTACTTACCCGATATTTGCAACCCCGGATTTGTATTAACGCTAATTAAAAAGATTAATGTAGTACTGATTATACCAAATGGAGCTCGAGGTCGATTTTTATAAATAAAAATAGAGGTCGATTTTTCAAATTAAATTTTAAATCAAGATTTTTAAAAAAAATCGTCCTCAATACAAATATGGGGTTGCCAATCCAGGATTCATTTTGAAGCATTTTAAAAATGTTTGGTTAATTGTTTTGGTTTGCAAAGCTTTGTTAGCAATTATGTTATAATTTTGAAGATATCCAATATTTGATAGCCTCTCAAAAAATGAAGAAAAGTGGTGATTTCATTGTAACATACATGTATCGACTAAGTAGTGATTTCAGTATAATCTTTGTAAAGGACATGTTAATTAGAAAGTTTGAGTTTGACATTATTCTTATTTTTGAATAATTAATGGAGGATTTTATTTTTGAATAATTAATGGAGGATTTTATTTTTGAATAATTAATGGAGGATTTGAGTGATTTGGTTACAGGATTAATACCAATATTTTTAACAGAATTAATGAGTGGTTATGGAATGCAATGTCACCAAGTCCTCGAAAAATTGGTTTTATTGGTTTCCTGATCTCACGGTTGCTTCAATTGTTCTTCCCCTTATCGGAAATTTCAGGCATTTTATTTTATAATATTATAATCAATATCACTAGAAAGCCTTTGTGAAGATAGATAAATAATTATTTATGGAATGTTTACAAAAAATGAATCTGGGATTACATTAACGCTAATTAAAAAAATAATCTCAACTAATTGCACCGGATGAAGGTTGAGGTCGCTTTTTATTTTAAAAAACGTCCTAATTAAATAGATCAATCTAATACTAATTACACCAAATGGAGCCTGTGGTCGATTTTCATAAATAAAAATAGAGGACAATTTTACTAATTAAATTTTAAATCAGGATTTAAAAAAAATCGTCCTATAATTAAATTAACTATTTACATATGTTAAGCGTCAGACTAATCACTTGCAAATTTAAAATAAGCATAAATTAGCTATAGGCTTGTGTTTCTGTCAGTATCAGCGTACATTTGAATCCATTACACTCCATTCTAAGCCTTGTATCAACTGACATCGCTTGAAAGTTTTCTATATCAACAGATAATAACTTCTTTAACAATGAGCTAATAATCAATTAAAGTTAGGCTAAATTGCCTCTCAATTGTCTATGTTTTTCATTAAACTATCATAAAGCTTTTTATTACAGCAAAACTCCCTTGGTTTTGGGATTCTCGAGTTTTTCACTATAATACCCTTCAGTGTAGCACTTCAAGAAAGCTTATTGTAATTTAAAAAAAACTTTGAAGGTAGTTAGCTTGAGGTTGCTTATAACAAAGGGTGGTTTATGTGATTTAGCCACTATTTTGAGGTGCAAGTTTGTTTGAAACAATCATGTGTAAATGTTATTCTCCATTATACATAGAAAACTCAAATTTGAAAATGATCTCAGGTTGGTAGCAAATTTGGAGAAAGTACATCGCGGTGGGGCTCAATGCTTTCGGATGGCAAGCTCAAGGACAGATCAGCAGCTGCCATGTCAACATTCGGCGACATGCTTCCAGGCCCCGCAGCAGGTCTTCTCTCTTCTTTTACTTCATAGTGAGCTATCAGAGTGCATGTTATATTATTATGCGGCCAACACAAAAATGGGCTTTTACGAGGACTAGGGCCCATCGAGGTCTATGCTCACCTGAGATGCATGCAGCAAATGAACCTCTCATCGACACTTTCCATTTTCGCGTCGTCTCACTTGTCTCAGTTTAGTGCAGCATCCAATGTAAGTAATGTTTGGCGATCAACGGATGGAGTCAAAAGTTTGAGTTTTGGCTTCACAGAATCTTTTGTAAAGTGAGGGTTGTGAAGGAGAAAGATGTTTAGTGAAAATTAGAGGAGGAAGCATTCAAAGTATGTGTTTTTAGTAATTTGTTTGTTTTATTGATTTTGATCACAAAATAATAAAGCAAAATATCGTTCATATCAGTTTAAGGGATGTAACTCTGATCTAGACCCTTTCTCCCTTCAAAAATGTTGTTCATGCCATATAAATCTATATATAAAAGAACATTCATGGAGCCTTTTGTTCTGGTCACAAGCTGCAGGCCTTGGACCAATGTTCCATGCTATTTTGTTTTTGATTAAACTATTGTTGCTTTTTGCCAAAGGTTTGATTATGTTTATATCAGTTAGGGATTTAATTAGCAATAATTTGATTAGATTTATTTGGATGGCTGTTGAAGAAGCCCGTATTGTATTGATTGCGTTGTAGTAACATTCAGGCCAGTGTCTATTTAGTGGATTAGTTTTATATCCACATCATATATCATAATCTCTTTACTCCAACTGCTTGTTTGGTTGTGACTGAATCATAATGGTCCCTCTGATAACATTTCATTTAAATACCAAGTCCTAAACTGTATAGATCAAAGCTAGTGTCACTATTAGGTTTCTTATTTCCACTGAAACCTTCAGCGTAGATTAGCATAGCACTCTGTCTTGGATTGAGCTTTTATCCATTCAGCACATAGAAAGATAGAGATGCTTGTATCCATATCAGAAACGGGTTTTGGATTTGGTTTGCCCATCACAATCCAGCCATATTCCAAAGAAAGCTGCTTCTCGACGTGAAAAGGAAATTATGGACATATGTAATGTTGCGAGATTTATTCTCGCGAAACTGTAGACTTTGTTTCAGAGCACGATTACTCAAAAGTTTAAACTGGCTAAAAGCAGTGAATTGTAAATGTCCTCATTCTCGCCCATCATAGCAGAAAAACGCTGTATCCAAAAGCTTATTATATTTCTGTGGGCGACAATGAATTATTGGCTGTGAAACATAATTCCTCTAAATAAATGAGGAAAGTGACGCTATACAAGTTGTCCCTTCGTGAAATTTGGGGATCTTTGATGTGAATGGAATTTAATTTGCTCATGTCATTGATTTCAATCGCATGACTGTATTCTGTTATGATCAGGTGCAAGTTGTTATCTGCAGGATTTTTCCCCCTTATCATATAGTCACTCCCTCCCAAGTCTCAAATTATAAGTTTTAATTTCCTTTTTAGTTTGTCCCAAAATTATGTCCTCTTTATACTTCTTCTAAGTTATTAGTCAATTGTTAATTTCCTATAAAGTGCTTAGTCTTAAATGCTTTGGTGGATATTTCTAAACATTGGGACATATAGAAAGAAGAGAATATTTTATGAAATTTTATTGATTGCTTATATGTTACAATAAAAGTTATTGAGAGTCAAAAATGGAAAGATAATATAGCAATGTGTTTAGTTAATACATTTAATACCTTTTTCTAAAAATTTGTATTATTTATTATTAGTACTTATAATTTAGGACGGAGAAAGTATCTTTTTGCCGATTTCTCAAGGCCTTTAAGTGCATTGAGAGTGTAATGAGTTTTGGTCAAGGGTTGTAGATCCATCATTCAATTGACATGACATGATACAAGAAGTTGATAGTTTAAATGAAAATATTTACTAGAGTAAAGGAAGGCTATTGTTAATTTTCACTTGTATAAGATTTGTGCTAGTGAATTAAATGCAGACAAAAGCACCGTTCAAATTTCAAAATCATCGCCATAAATTATTAAATTCTCTTGTCCCAACCGTTCTCTGCTGCAAACAGTCTCTGCAAATTTATGTCCCACATGCATTTAGTAGCACATTATTTCTCAAATATGTTTTGTTTTGCTCTAATTGTTTTTACCTCGAAGATAATTTTCTATAGCAAATTTATCCTTCTTTTTTATATTCTACGCATTCAAATGATTATTCGGGGATTTCCGTTCTCTTTCGATGTCCGGTGGCCATTTAGACATAGAATTTTGTCAAATTTTTTCATGAAATAGTGCTTAAATTTTGATGGAAGAAAGATGATGGTTATGGCGGTAATGATGATGAAATTCTTTTTAAAGCTATAATAAAGTTCTAAGCTAGCTCCTGCAAAACCGAATAACAAAAGCATATTAATTAAAAAGAGAAAGAACTTGCAATTTACAAAATCAGCTTCATCTCCGTTCATACATATATCCTTAATTACTAGCAAACAGTACTTGATCCCTAAACAGCTTCCAAACCGCAGCTAGCCCTGCAGGTTGGGCATGACTTCTTGCTCGAAACCCACTTGTCAATGCAACTCACATGAAAGCCATGGTTGCATGCCGGCAGGACCCGAAGCGAGTCCCCCTCGACGAACTCCGCGAGGCAAATGGAGCACTCTGCCTCCGTCCCCGCGAGCTTCGTGCCCGCCGAGTAGACCAATACAGGAAATGCTGCCGGAGTCGGACACGGCGATTTTTGTCCGGACATCTGTTTCTCCGGGTCGTCCGACAGGTTCTGTCCGCGCCTGCTACGGAGGCGGAAGGAGGAGATGAGATGGCGGATGACCGCGTTGAGGGCGAGGACGAGGAAGAGGGTGCAGAAGAGGATGATGAGGATGATGACCATGTTGATGGAGAAGTCGCCGGGGCCGGAGTAGGGGCCCCACTTGGAAGGGGAAGGGGGTGTTGATGTGGTGGAGGGCTCATGGAATGGGGGTATTGGCATCGTGTGTTGAGAGTTTGGCTCTTTTTTCTTCTTCTTCTTCTTCTTTGTTTTTTTGGATAGAGAGGAGAGTGTGAGAGTTGCAAGCTAGAGGCATTATATTGTGTGCCTTCAAGGGCCTGTTTGGTTGCAAGATTATGAAATTTGGATTCCAAAATAGTGGGGTTGAAAGTTTCTAGATTTGGTTGGTTTTGGATTTCTAGTATTGGATTTGTAGATTCTTGTAATCTTTGTTTGGTTGGTGAAAATAAAGTGGGATTTGGATTTGAGAATTTTAGAGAGAGATAGATAGAGAGAGAATTATTAAATAAATAAAGTATACGGGTCCCATCTAAAAGTACAATGAATAGTGTCAAATCCTTAAAAAAATTTAGGATTCAGGAATCCATGTTTTGTGGTGGACCCTCCATGAAAAACAAAGGAATCCTAGAAATCCAAATTCTTCAACCAAATACAAAATTATGAAATCCTAGGATTCCACAATCCAAAATCTTAACAGATCCTCAAACCAAACAGCCACCAAAGGAGAAAGGGATGAAAGATCGTACATGTAAAAAGAAAAGGAGAAAGAAAATGAAAAATACTTCACCTACCGGACTTGAATCTTCCACAATACATTTAAGAGACAAAAACCATGTGCCCATTTGTTTGGCACTGGTAACGAGCTGCTGTGAGACAATAAAGTAGTCTGTGATTTTATTTATCTTTACTATTCTAACTAGAAACCCAAACATGAGCCACGTGACATTTTTCTCAAATTTTATGTAAAATATTTATAAAAAAATATAAAATTTCTCACTTTTTTCAAATTGTAAAGAATGGCAGTTCAAAGCATCTCTCTCTCAGGTTTCCGCATTTTAGCCTATAATTTTTGAATAGGTAGTGTATATCATGTGCAATGCACGTGTAATGACTCTGGCTCACAGAGAGAGAGAGAGAGAGAGAGTGAGTGAGTATGAATTATGAGAGGAGACATAAGTCATAACTCATAAATTATGAGAGAGGGGCCAGGCACATATGGAAACAGTTAAAGAGGGGAATGCATGGAGACGTCTAAGGGTTAAGTAGATAACTCTGTATTCATGATGGCTGCTATTATTTTTGCCGCCGCCACGATTGCAGTTATGCAATTCGACGGCGAAGAAAGGGTAAAACAGGGCAGCCTAAGGATTGATGCTTAGATGTATGACCTGCAATGCAATCCGACGGCGAAGAAAGCCTAAAACAACGGAAGGGCTAGGGATTGATGTTGAGATGTATGACCGAGATTTTCTCACCAAAATAGCATCTTAGCAATGGCAACCATCTCAAATTCGATTACCACTTGACCTCTCAAAGGGACAAGAGAGTAAATTTACTAAAAAACCATACGTGAAACCTCCCTCTTCAGCATAAAAGTTCATTGATCGATATTCTAAATGAAAGCGATCCAGTTAATTTTTCTTCTACCACCACCCAACAAAAATCCTCTATCTTGATAGAGAGTAAGCATCCAAATACATTTGCATCAGTACCAAAATTAACCTTTGTAATCGAAACTTGTATCTTACGAATTCAGACTATTTATTATCTGACTTGGGACAATCTACCTGAATCATTTACTAGATTCAAAGTTGCTTACAAATTGATGGGCTCTTTTCTTTGAGAGTTTTGAATTTTTAAGCTGTAGATGGTCTGACAAAAAGAATGGAAGTGATCGACACAGGAGCTCGTCTAAGCCTTCGAACGAAAGATAATACAATAAAATTGTGGATTGGAATGGTTATGACCCTAGTAGCTCAGGCTTATGAGTCATCACCTACGTACTAGTCTTTGTATTTTAGTTAAATCTGAGCATTTCATGTGGAAATCCTTCACAAAATGTTGGTAAAGGCAAAAGCAATCATGTGATCTCTTTTCTGTTTCAGTTTTGTGACAGTTGTTGCTGTACAGTTTTACAGCAAAACCACAAATTAGCACAGATGCAGCAGAGAAGCAGAATTACTAACATCAGAAATTATAGCGACCGTGGAGGTACTCCTAAAGCCGTAATCTCAAATACACCCTAAATCTCATTGAAAGACTGTCACACCTTATGTCTCATATAAAATTTCACTCTAAAGCCCTAAACTATATAAGATATATGCATAGTTTTCAAATACTTGTACATCAAATCCCTCCGTCCACATCAAATACCTACCGGGCTCGTCCTTCCGGCTTGACAAATTATGTCGGTTCGAATAATCTATACATGCTTGGTATACTATAGAGCTCAAGAAGTAAGACAAAAATGACCAATAAAAAAATGCGGATCCGTGTTACCAAATTTAAAACACACATAACTAATAGCCAAAATGTTGAGCATTTACCATTTGTAATTTCGTCTCAAAATATGTTAGGTATCATGATAATATTTGTAGGGGAGCAGGACCAAATTCCCTAAATCATTCATGCTCTTCTGCATGTTTCCATTGCAAGAATTATTGTTTAATTTTCCCTTGCGCATGAGATTCACAAAACTATCCAAAAGAAAATTCCTGAAGAAATCGGTAATCAATTAATGAGACAGCAGTAAATAAATGATCATATAAGTCCAAAAAGAAATAAATTATGAATGTGGGAGTCGCCCTTTTTATTTGGACACCAGCCACCTCCCTTGCCACAGTAAATGCCACATATTAGAACAAAGAGTGGCTTCTAGTTGCTTGGTGTCGTTGCCAATGAAAGTAAATATTCTAACCCTATGTACTAGGGCTATATACAAGGCTGCTACAGCTCCATAGCTATGCTCGGAAAGGGGTAAAACAGTAAGGGTCCTGCATTAAGCTAGAGACAAAGGCTAGGTCATGCAACTGCACCCGTGGGACTATAGTCATGCATCTTCATTTTCCATTTTTGTTTACCGTAATTTTAGGAGTTCATAAAATAAGAACGATATTAGCATGGTATGGCATGATGATATATCATAGCCATCCATGTTCAAATCTAGTTGCACACACATTCTGATTGGTTCAAATTTTCTTCTATTTGGTTAAAGCATAAAATAAAAGTACCTTTTTATTATTACAAAGCTTTGTAACTCCTGAAACTAATCTTATTGATCTTAAGCGCTTTATATATGTTTTTTGTTGATCATAATTGACCATATTAAGAACAATAACAGACCATGCATATACCGAGTCTTATTTTTTTAATATGCATTGTGCTTCATTGTGAGGCTTCACACTACTGGCTTAAATTAAACGAGCAAGTTCTAAACGGTAACAACATAAAAGCCTAAAAAAAAAAAAAGGAACATGGTCACGTGGTAAAACTTTTTATTTCTTAAAATGAGTTTGCCCCATTGAGAGAGAGAGAGAGAGAGAGAGAGAGAGAGAGAAAAGGGGACCATTGCCCTCTGAAGGCGGTGATGATATTATTGTCTTGATGTGCACATGGAACATTCAGACGCAGGCAATGGAAGCACCCTAAAATCTTACAAAAAGGTTGGTGAAGACGATAACTACTCTCTTTGTCCTCGCATCATATGTGACCCCTCTCTCTCACAGACACACACTCACACATGTGGTCCTCTCTCTCTCTCTAAAAACTTTATTAGATATGGACATTTCAGTTTCTTTCCATTATTAACTGACGGATGTCGGATCTCGTCAAGATGTTACCTTTCGTAGATCTGCCACAGGCGACGATGGACGACTGAGAATGAATTGGAGGTTGCCTCCTGAAGTGTGTGGATCTTAATGGGTTTGAGGTTGTTGTGGCCGAGCTACCTGCAAGGAAGTCCCGGGGTAGTTGTACCACCGAGGACCCTCCGGCGATCAAGTTAGACCGGATATTTGAGCAGAGTAACGGCCTAGTCAGGAGAGAATTGCGTACCTCGATCGTATGAGAGAGGGGTTTATATAGTGGCAGCAATGGGCAGGCAGGAGCGAGAATCACGCCGGCCTATACGTTCCCGACGTCACGCCTGCGTGATAAGCAGGATCCTGCATTAATGGCGAGACGAGCTCGTTAATGGGGGATCGTGATGGCGTGGAACGTGGGATCGTGGGCGGCGGATATCTCGGGCATGTCGAGATTCGCGGAGCCGTGGCGTAGGAGCCTGTGATTAGTGCTGCGGGTCGGTCAGGATGAGACCGAGGAATATGAGCTCGGCGGGAGGCTCGGGCATGAGCGGGAGGCCGAGGCTTCTGTGTTCCGTGACAGCTCGGAGGTGAGCTGTGGGTGGTCTGGAAGGCCACCGAAGGTCGGGAGACTCCTCGGGCCGGAGGATGGCTCGGAGGCGAGCCGGGAGGGCGAGGAAGCTCAGCTCGAAGGAAGGCTCGGAGGCGAGCCGAATGCCCGAGGAAGCTCAGCCCGAAGGAAGGCTCGGAGTAGAGCAAAGGGACGATTGGCTTGGCTGCTGAAGTGTTCGGGGGCAAGGTGTGGGGTGCAACCTCGAAGACAGGGTTTGAGAGAAGCCCCCACTGTAGCACACTGGTTCCCCCTCCGTGGCCCTCAGGGGCCTAACTGGTTTACGCATGTGACACGTCATCCGCCACGTGTCATGATATAAGGAATTACCGTTATTGAGCATCATCATTAGCCCCCCACTCTCGTTCCGATCTATTTGTGGGTCGGGTCAAGAGTGGACTGCTTGGTTCTTTCCGTGCAGCTTGGCGCTGGTAATTCCTCGTGGTGGATTGTTTAGGGACGACACGGCGTTCTTGTTGTCGCGAATCGAGTATGAGTCGAACGAAGGACGAGTGTAGGAAGGTCGGTATCCTCCCTTTGCTGAAGTTGAGGCGCTGATCGTGCGTTGCGTATGAGTTTATTCGGCGGGCCTTAGATCTGTGTCTTTGTATGGTAGGAAGCTACCCGCTGCGGATGCGCCAAGCAGGAAGCTACTCAGCGGTCTCACGAGGAGGGCTTTGGACCCACCGCGTTGATGGGAAGGAGGATGCTTGCTGGGGATGCGCCGAGCACACCGAAACTCGGCGGCCTCGTGAGGAGGGCTTCAGATCCTCAGCGACTGGTGGGCAGGAGGCTGCCCGCTGGGGATGCGCCGAGCAAGAAGAAACTCGGTGGCCTCGCGAAGAGGGCTTCAGATCCTCAGCGTCTGATGGGCAGGAGGTTGCCCGCTGGGGATGCGCCGAGCAGGAAAAAACTCGGTGGTCTCGTGAGGAGTGCCCGCTGGGGATGTGTCGAGCAGGGTTGTTTCCCGGTGCCTCTTGGCGAGGGCTTTGATCTCTGGTGTCGTGGGGTAAGAAATTACCAGCCAGGGATAACCGAGCGGGGTAGTCGCTCGGTTGCCTCTTGGTGAGGGCTTTGATCCTTAGCGCGGGAGGGGCCGTAAGAGGCCTGCTAAGGACAGGCTGAGCAGGGTAGTTGCCCGGTGCCTTTTGGCGAGGGCTTGGATCTTGATGGATGGGCCGAGCAGGGTTGCTGCTCAGTGCCTTTTGGCGAGGGCTTTGATCCCTGGCGTCGTGGGGTAAGAAATTACCAGCCAGGGATAACCGAGCGGGGTAGCCGCTCGGTTGCCTCTTGGCGAGGGCTTTGATCCTTAGCGCGGGAGGGGCCGTAAGAGGCCTGCTAAGGATAGGCCGAGCAGGATAGCTGCTCGGTGCCTCTTGGCGAGAGCTTTGATCTCTGGCGTTGTGGGGTAGGGAATGTTCCCCTCCGAACGGCGGCCTGGACTTTGGGTCCGTGCCTGAGGTTCAGGGCAGATGCTATTTGGTTTTATCCGTCTATCTCTCCGAAGATGCCAAGTTGATTTATGGCACCGTGTATCGGAGGTTTAGACGGATGCGACCGATGTAGCAGACTTCGTCAGATTCCCCCTCAGGGTGAGGGGTTTTTGATTGTGGGGACGCTCTTCCCTGCAGGCGCAAGCCCCTGCAGTTAATTACGCTACCGCATCGCTGTAACAACTTTCTCCTTCTCCAGAATTTCACTTCGTGTCATGTGTGTTTGTTTTGTTTGTGGTTGCCCGTGGATTGTATACGGAGACTGAGTAATGCCGTCGCCCGTAGGACGTGGATTAGTCCAAATCCGTATTTAATTTAGATTTGGGTTTGGTGTTTTTAGTTTAAGGATGCATTAGTCGCGTTGCGGCTAAGATCAACTTAAACGTTCATTAAGGATACATTAGTCATGTTTGAGACTAAGATCAACTTAACGTCATCGTTTAGATCCGACAAAAGAGCGTTTGGGCTCTATTGTTCCAGTTTGGGAGATTCATAGTCCAATTTGGGACTAAAGTCTGTTTGGAGGATACGTTAGCCATTTTTGAGGCTAAGATCGACTCAAACGTTTGTTAAGGATACGTTAGTCCAGTTTGAGACTAAGATCAACTTAACGGGATCGTTTAGATCCGACAAAAGAGCATTTGGGCTCTATTGTGCCAGTTTAGGGACGTGGTGGTCCATAGCATTTATGGCCGTCGGGACCCGTCACCTCTCTGACGTCGTTGAAGAATTACAACGATAGGTGTCAGAGGAGTTCAGAGATGTACCCTTGAACCAGAGTTGATTTGGGGTTTTATCATTTATTTAAATGTCTAAGGATGCGCTAGCCGTGTTTGGGGCTAAGATCAACTTAAACGGGACCGTTTAGATCCGGCAAAAGAGCATTTGGAGGCTCTATTGTTCCAGTTTAGGGACGTAGTGGTCCACTTTCCAGTTTAGGGACGTGGTGGTCCATCGCCAGTTTAGGGACGTGGTGGTCCAATATTAGTTTAGGGACGTTTCGGTCCGACGTTAGTTTAGGGACGTTCCGGTCCGATGTTAGTTTATGGACATTTCGGTCTACGAGTTTAAAGACCCCGCAGTCCATATCGATGTGTGGTCGTTGGGACCCGTCACCTCTTTGACGTCGTTGAGGAATTACAACGACGGATGTCAAAGGAGTTCGGAGATGTACCCTCGAACCGGATGTAAATTGATTTAGAAGAGCAATTTTGCTCAGTCAATTTAATTTAAGGACTTATGGCCAAAATTGGGCTAAGTCCAGTTGAAATGTTCAACATTTTATTTGCTTTTGCATTGCATTTCTTTTTTTATTTTTATTTGGGCCTTGCCCAGAAAGGATGCAGAGCATCAATTTGTTTTGGGCTCTGCCCTTTTAGGAATGATGCAAGGCATCAATTTTATTTGGGCTCTGCCCTTGTATAAAGGATGCAAAGCATCAATTTATTTGGGCTCTGCCCATTTATTGCCTTGCAATTTAATTAGGCCTACTAGGTCTTTTTGGTTTGGGCCTGGCCCTTTAGAAAATGCATTGCATTTGTCAAGCGCTTTGCGCCAATCAAAAAGCACAACAGTGCAAATTTATAAGTGCAAAGCACTATTAATTTTAGAATCTTTTAGATTCAAGAACCAATGGTTCATAAAAGAAGTGCAAAGCACTATTTGATTTCTTGATCTAATTTAGATCAAAGAAAAACAAGTTTGTTTATTTCAAGAACCAAAGGTTCATAAAAGTGCAAAGCACTATCTTTTTTTTTTATTTCTGTTTTTCTTGTTTTAGAGAACCGGTGGTTCATAAGAAGTGCAAAGCACTATTAATTTAAGAACCTTTTAGGTTCAAGAACCGATGGTTCATAAAACAAGTGCAAGGCACTATTTTTATTTATTTATTTATTTATCGTTAAAGATCTATGATCATGTTCATAAGAGAATTTTCTCTTCTTTAAAAGGTTTTTACCTTTTTTTTTTATTCTTCAAGAGTTCTCTTCTCTTTTCTTTTTAGCCAGATGTTGATGCCTTTTAATTGAGGTCTGGGGTCCTTTTTATAGTGGCCATAAATTAGTTAAATTTATTAAAGAGATCTCTCTCTGAGTGATTTGGGGAATTTTCCCCACCGTTGGATCTTTGATCCAAGGGTTTCTGCTTTACAGAAGAAAATCTTCTTGTTTTAAAAAGAACAGAAAAGATTTATTCTGTTTTGCGCAACTCCCCCAGCGCGTGACACGTGTCGCGCAGCTGTGCTTGCGCAACTGCGCAGACACGTATCGCGCAACTGAATTTTTTTTATTTTTTATTTTTTATTTATTTTTTTTTTTATCTTGCGCAGCTGCGCGCGCTGACACGTGTCGC
This sequence comes from Agapanthus africanus, assembly GCA_030015575.1. Lineage (NCBI taxonomy): Eukaryota > Viridiplantae > Streptophyta > Magnoliopsida > Asparagales > Amaryllidaceae > Agapanthus > Agapanthus africanus. The sequence continues at coordinate 339,679,970 of CM057338.1, read as the reverse complement.
GCAGCGCACTGCGCAGCTGCGCAGACACGTGTCGCGCACTGCGCAGTTTGCGCAATCTTTTTTTTTTTTTTTTTCCCCTTCCTCCCAAGAGCTTTGCTCTTATAGAGTACGTTACTTCATTTATTTTAATTTTAATTTTCTTTTTAATTTTCAAGACAGAGCTTTGCTCTGATTGGAGAAAAACAGAAGTATTACTTCTTTTCCCACCTTGGAATTTAAACAGAGCTTTGCTCTGATTGAGGTAAACAAATGCCCCTCCACCGTTGCGCTTACGTGGCCTCCTAACGTGAGCGCAGCGGTGGTAGACTCCGAACCGTCGCGCCATCTCTTTGAAGCTGAAAGGGCACTTGATGCCTATAAATAGGACTTTTGGTCCCTTAGATGATTCTCATCTCTAAAATTTTACTTTCAGAACTCAGAGCCCTGCTCTCTTTAAAAGTTCAAACTTTTAGAGAATTTTAGGTAAAAATATTAATTTTAATTAAATTAAATCAATTTTAAGAGCATTGCTCTCAATAGATCCCAGATCTAAAGAAGACCCATTTAGGGTTTCTCTTAGTAGAGCTTTGCTCTAAGGGGGTCTACAGAAGACTAAGGAGAGCCCTATTAGAGTTCCATTAATAGAGCTTTGCTCTCTAAAAGATTTTCCCTGTATTTTCTCATTTCATTAATGGAGCTTTGCTCCTCCCAAATCATATAGAAGAACTCTTAAGAATTCTTCATGGATCTTGGAAGTTAAATATGGCATTTTATTCCTCAGTGATAATTCTGTTGATTCTCTTTCACAGGAACAATGAACGTCCACATGTATGCTCTTAACGAGATCATCTCTCATGAGGGCATCCGCCGATTTGGCCGCTCTCAAAATCGGGAGTTCATAAACGAGGAGTGTGCTGAAATAATGAGTCGCTTCGACGCACACAACGGTCCACTGCATCCCCGACGTTCCTTTCTTCTTGAACTTATCGTGGAAGCTATCTGGGAAGCGCTTCCCCCATTCTGTTTCGGCGTGCCGCTTAGGGCGTTGGATGCCGCTGAGGACAAGGTGCACTCTGTGTACCTATTGAACTTTATCTCGAAGAGACGGCGAGACAGTCTTATCGACCTCTTGCTCAAGGTCTTTCAACAGTCTGCCATACTCGCTGCTTATCGGAGGGTGTAAGACATCGGAAGGGACCCTGACGCTTGTGCTCGCGAAAGGAAGCACACTATGATGGCCCGCGAGGCTTAGAAAGTCATAGATAGGGTCGCTTTTGAATTCCTCAATCCATGCTCTGGATCTGAGGTTATTCCATTGTAACTTTCGTTTATTGTTTTTATGACTGTAAGAACTTCGGGCAATATTAATGGACTTTTTTTTTATCCCAGCTTGTCTTTATTATATATCTTTGTCCTGAGTCTTTTTGCCCATGCATGAATGAATACGTCTTGGACGCTTGATCAAACGTAAATCGGGTGTTCTTTCTGTTGCTTTTCCTCTTTCTCAGCATGTCGTCACGATTAGCAGGTAATAGAGTAAGCTTCTTGATTTCTTCATGAGATAGCGAAGGCTTAGGCCGCAGGTTCAGATCTGCTGCCTAAGACTTTTCAACTCTATGAGCCGTGAGGGTCTCATAGAGACTTTTCTCTCTACGGATCGAGAGGATCTCGTAGGCGGGTTTTTTCTCCTTAAGAATCGTGAGGATTCCTAAGTGTGGTTTTCTCTTGTAAGTCGTAAGGATCCTACAAGAGAATTTTTCCCTCTTACGAGTCGAGAGGACTTGTAAGCGGTTGCTTCCCTCCTTGTCGAAGTTCGATGTTGGAGAGTGAGACCCGTGGATGGTATGCAAGAGACCATTTTGGGCCAACTTGCGGGGTCCCAATGCTTAGGAAACAGGCTTCTTTTATGCCCACTGCCTAAGGCTTCATCTCACGAGTCGAGCCGTCTCGACAATTTTTCACAAGTCGAGACGAATCGAACGTTTCTCGCAAGAACATCTTAACGTCGCATTTAACCTCTGCTCTTTACGACAGAAGCCCGTTAAGGTTGGTGGTACTTAGGGTTTTGGCCATCGTACCGTCGCATAAGCTGATATAGTCCTCGATAGGCAATCGTGCTGTTCGAGTAGCCCTGCAACTGCCGTGTCTCTGATCCCTTCGGGGGCTGGACAAGACGTCTTCAAGCAATCCTCCTTGGCAGTTTGACCGTCGGAAGAGCAAGCGCTAGGGATTTGCCATGCCGCTTTTTACTTGAGGTTAGGCTCATTTTGGAGAGCCCCGATGAGTCATAACCACTCCGCGCTGGTGTGGGATGATCTCCGATAGTCTTTCGGGCTTTATATGACTTGCCGTTAAGACCCTGAAGCTAGGAATTTGGCCTTTGCTTCGTTTGCTGGCATTGCGTCCTCTGTATCGAGACGAATGTCATGGTGGGAACTATGGATTTTGCCGTGGCTCCGTTTGTTTGATGACGTTGCGTCTGCTGTGTCGAGACGAACGTTGGGGCGACATCTCATCTACTGTATCGAGACGGATGTCGAGGTTGTCTCTAGGTTGCTGGTGAACCGCAGAGGTTTGGAACTAGGGATTTTTCCGTGGCTCCATTCGTTTAATGACGTCGCGCCTGCTGTGTCGAGACGAACGTTGGGGTGACATCTCGTTTGCTGTATTGAGACGGACGTCGAGGTGGTGACCATTCTGTGCTGGTGCGAGATGATCTCCGGTTGTCTTTCCGGTTTTATATGAGTTACCGTCAAGACGTCGAAGCTAGGAATGTGGCCTTCGCTTCGTTTGCTTTGGTGTGTCCAAATCCTGTTGGAGGACGAACGCTGGGGTTAACATTTCGTCTGCTGTATCGAGACGAACGTCAAGGTGGTGACCACTCTGTGCTGATGCGAGATGGTCTCCGATTGTCTTTCCGGTTTTATGTGAGTTACCGTAAAGACGTTGAAACTAGGAATTTGGCCTTCGCTTCATTTGCTCACACTGCGTCTGGTGTATTGAGACGAATGCTGAGGTGGAGCTGGGATTTTGCCATCACTCCGCTTTGTTTCGACCATGGGGTCTTTTGTTAACTTTGCATATACACCCTGCTGGGCTGCGAAGGAACGCCGTTGTTGACAATGCGTCTGCTGTAACGAGACGAATGCTAAGGTGGAGTTGGGATTTTGCAGTTACTCCGCTTTGTTTCGACCGTGAGGTCTTTGTTGGCGTTGTATCTGCATCTTGTTGGACTGCGAAGGAACGCCATTGTTGACACCTCGTCTGCTGTATCAAGACGAATGTTGAGGTGAAGCTGGGATTTTGCCATCGCTTCGCTTTGTTTCGACCATGAGGTCTTTTGTTGACGTTGTATCTACATCTTGCTTGGAATGAGGAGAAACGCCGTTGGTGATTCTAAGTTGTCGATGTTGACGTCGAGACCCTGAAGCTCGGGATCTTCGTTTGCTTCATTTATTGACATCGTGTCTGTAATATTGCAACAAATGTCGAGATTGTCTCTAGGTTGTCTATGAACCGTCGAGATTTGGCTTCGCTTTCTGATGGAGCCTGTTGGGAAGGTATGGTTCCCTCTTTATCTGTGCCCTTGGATTGTATACAGGGATCGATGTGATTTCACCTGTAGGGCAAAAAGTTTTATTCTTTCATTTTTTTTATTCTTTCCGCGATGCTCTATCATTTCAGCTTTTATATCGCGAAGGTCGCGATTGCCCAATCATTTCGGCTATTTTTCGCGGTGCCCAATCATTTCGGCTGTTTATTTTATTTTTACTCGCTGTTTTTTTTTTTTTTTTTTTTGCGAGTAGGGAATTTGGGGTCTGATACCAATCTTGGTATCAGCATCGCTGCCACTGGAATATTGCCAGGAGTGAATCATCATTTACCGTAAAAGGACTTGGAATTTGATATCGGTCTAGGCATCAGCATCGCTGCAACTGGGATATTGCCAGGAGCGAATCATCATCTGCCGTAAAAGGACTTGGAATTTGATATCGGTCTAGGCATCAGCATCGCTGCAACTGGGATGTTGCCAGGAGCGAATCATCATCTGCCATGAAAGGACTTGGAATTTGACACCGATTTAGGCATCAGCATCGCTGCAACTGGGATATTGCCAGGAGCGAATCATCATTTGCCTCTGTCGATGTTGAACAAAGGTGGCTTAGTAAACAGGGTTAAGGGTCCTGTCGGCTAAGGCTTTTGACTTCATGAGCCGTAAGGGTCTCACAAAGGTATTTCTCCCTACAAGTCGTGAGGATCTTGCAGGTGTGTTTTCTCCTTGGGAATCGTGAGGATTCCTAAGTGCATGTTCTCTTGTAAGTCGTAAGGATCTTACAAAAGGGTTTTCTCCTTATAAGTCGAGAGGACTTACAAGTGTTGTTTGCTGTACAAGCATATCCCTAGTCACGGATGGGACTTTGTTAGGGAAATATTTATTTGCGCCCGTGGATTGTATACAAGGGTCAGTATGAGCCACTTGTAGGGCAATATCGAAGGTTGTGGGGGTTGCTTAAGAACAGGTTAAGGTTTCTGTAACTTAAGACTTTCAAATCTTATGAGCCGTGAGGGTCACATAAGAGAATTCTCCTTACGAGTCGTGAGGATCTCGCAAGTGTATTTTCTCCTTAGGAATCGTGAGGATGCCTAAGTGTGTTGCTCCCTTGTGAGTCGTAAGGATCTCACGCGGGTGGTTTCTCCTTACAGGGTCGAGAGGATCCTATAAGTGTTTCTTTAACGAGGTTGCGCCCTTTCGGGTTTTCACAAACACTCGCCGGTAGCCCTGCTGTTTTTACTCACGGAACCCTTTCGGGTTTTCATCCGTGCCCTTTTTGCTTATGGACATACCTTTATTATTTTTATTTTTTTTTCTTTTTTTTTTTCTTCCTTTTTTTTTTACGAGGTCGCGCCCTTTCGGCTTTTCACGAACACTCGCCGGTAGCCCTGCTGTTTTTACTCACGGAGCCCTTTCGGGTTTTCATCCGTGCCCATTTTGCTTGTGGACGTACCGTTTTTTTTTTTTTTTTTTTATCAGCCTGAGAATGCTGCGGTAGTAGTTTAAAAAAACATTTCGGTCATTTGCAAGTTTTAGGACATTGCGGTCCATCATTAGTTTAAGGACATCTCGGTCCGTTGTTAGTTTAAGGACGTTTCGGTCCGTTGTCGCCGTATTTGAGGCGAATATCTAGTTTATTGACTTTTCGGTCTATGAGTTTTTCTCCATGAATGAACATGATGCCCCCGGCGTATCCATCTTCTTCGGAGCGTGCGGTTGTGGCGGACTCACCTTCCAGTTCTCAGACAGCGCAAACTTGCCCTGTTGGTATTGGTCTTCAACCCAGTTTTTGAAGACGTAGCAGTCCTCGATCAGGTGACCTACTGTTTGGTGGTAAGGGCAATAGTTAGGATTATTAACATCGCCTGGCCGCAACGGACGTTTTGGAGCCGGCAGATTGATGAGTCTGTTACACACTGCCAGCTCGAACAGTCCCCTTGTTTTGTCTTGCGGAAACGAGTAAGGACGTTTCAACTTTTCCTGGAGGGATTGCCGCTTGTTACTTTGGCAAGCAACCGGTCTAAGGTCACCTGATTATTGGTGAGTGCTGGCGACGAGGGCCGTTTTTCCTTTTCCTTTGTTCTTCTTGTTCGGTCCCTTGCTTACGGGGTCGGGATTTTTTCCCAGTAGCATGCGATTGCATAGCAGAACGTTCTCGCAGCTTCTCAATTCCTTTATTTTTGAAATAGATTCCCCGAGGGAAGAGTTAGGGGTAGCTTCTTCGTCAGAGTCGCTTCCAAAGGTGATAATTTGTGATCCCTTGAAGTCGGCTATATGACAGTCGGCGGTGGCTCTTTTGCGCTCATCTATCGCATTTTTCCGATGTCCACAAGCTTCACACTTTGTCCTGTCGAAGTGTCGCTTTTGAGCGACATACCCTTGCCACCAACAGTTAAAGGATTCGCAGTCTTCGGTAGGATGTATGATCTTCTGATGATATAAACAGAAGTTAGGGTGCATCTCTACCTCAGCGAAAGAATTTTCTTCAGAGGGCGGTAGCTTCATTCCTACTGATAGAGCTTTGGCGAACCGTTTCCTCGTCTTGAATTTGTTTTTACCCGCAGTGTATGGGTTTTGATTTGACGGGAATACCTTGGTTCTTTCCAGTATGGCCATTTCATGCTCTTGATTGGCTTTTGCTTTCAGACGAATTTCATTTAGGAAGGCATCGATCAGCTTGTCTGACGGCCGCGGAATTTCTGTTTCAGGGTCCGCCATTGATTTCTCAGCACAAGGATCCTCCTCATCATCTGTCAGTGAATGAGAAATCACATGACAAGTCGCTACGTAGTCTTCGGATTCATCCGATAAGTTTTCTCCATCGTTTTCATCCTCGACGAAAGAACAAGTTGCCCCCGGCGTGTCCGTCTTCTTTGGAGAGTGCGGCTGTGGGGGGTTTACCTTCCAGCTTTCAGACAGCGTGAATTTGCCTTGCAGGTATTGATCCTCGATCCATCCCTTAAAGACGAAACAATCCTCAATCGGGTGACTTACCGTTTGGTGGTAAGGGCAATAATTGGGATTATTAAGATCGCCTGGCTGCGACAGACGCTTTGGACTCGGCAGATTGATGAGTCTGTTACGCACTGCCAGCTCAAACAGTCTTCTCGTTTTATTCTGAGGAAACGAGTAAGGACGTCCTAGCCTCTCTTCGAGGGATGGGCGTGGACGCACGTTGTTTTGGCGAGCGACCGGCTTTGAGTTGCTCGACTGTAGCTGAGCGTTGGCGACGATGATCGCTTTTCCTTTCTCATTTCGGGGATCGGGTCTTGGAGGAGACGGTCTATGGCCCATCTGGTCCATTTGGGCTAATTTGTCGATCAAGGCCTGGAAGGTGGTCGGCCTGAAGAACATCATGAATTGCGAGATGGTCGCTTGCGTATCGAGAGTGCCCACAAACATGCCTACCGCAGGTGCCTCTTCTATGCGTTGTTCGCATTTCGACCATAGGTTCCGCCATCGTGTTGCGTATTGGACCCACGTTTCGCCGGGCCTTATCCTGGCATTTATCAGTGCGGTAATCGGGGTGCGTTCACTAGCACTTGCGAATCTTTGTGTAAACAGCAGTTCCATCTCTGCAAATGTTTTGACAGAGTCGTTAGGTAGCTCCGAATACCATTCAAAGGCTGTTTCTGCTAAGCTGCCGACGAATTGACGTAGCAACAATTTGTCATCGCCTCCAGTATTGCCGCATAAGGCCCTGAATTGAGCGACATGCTGATGCGGATTCCCTGTCCCTTTATATACGTGGAATTTAGGGATCGTATATCCTGGCGGGTAACTGATTTGGTCATACCAGCTTGGATACGGTCGTCCGGTTCTAACAATTTGCCCAGCCGCTTCATTCGCCTGATGAACCCGGATCTGCTGAGCTATATATTCATCTAGGTCAACTTTGGAGATTGCCTCCTCCTTAGCTGTTGATAGAGCCGGCGGAGGATTTGACGTTTCTCCCCTGTCGTCTTCAAGGACGATCGGAGGATCTTCAGCAGGAGGGTCCGGCTGTAACATCATCTCTACCATATCTTGGAAGAGGAGCGCCATCTGTTTTATGTTAGCCGCTTGCTCTGCAGCTTCTTTGTCCCTCTTTTTGAGGACTCTGCGTAAAAAGTCAGCGTCGGTTTCTTGTTCTTGACGCTCATCCGAAGACGTTTCAGAGCTTTCTTTTGGCTCAGTGAGTGCAGCCATTGTAGTCATCATTTCCTGAAGCTTTTGTTGTTGCTCCTGGGCTTTCGTCACGGATCGGGTGAGCGGTCGGTGGCCCATGGAAGTACGGCTTTCCTCCTTTCCAGAAGCCATATAAACAGTGTGCACCACCATGCCCCCAGACTTGGGGCGTTTGTGTTCGGTGTCTTTACGATTTACCGAAGACACAGGGGCTTCTTGCGGCCTCCTTTTTTGAGTGATTGGAGTTAAGGGAGCTGTTGTAGTGGGCACCCAAGTAGCTTTTGCTTTTTGTGGTTTGACAGAGTAATCCTTCCCCTGCCGAACCTTCATCTTTTCCTGTCGTCGGAGGCAGTCTTGATCGATCACCGACTCTTGAACCTGTCGCCAGACTTTGTAAATTTTAGAGGACAGCCGTTGAAGGGGCTGCTCTAGCTTCTTCTCTGGAATATTCTTCACAGATGAATGAGTTCGCTTTAGCACCGCAGTAGGAGAGTTTCTGCGCACCGAGTTCAGCAACTAAAAGCTGTTCCTGATTGGAACAGCAGTATCGATCTCTACCATTAGAGTTGGAGGAGTAAGTCCAGAGGGGGAGTTGCTCCCAGCCTTCTTCACTCGTCGCCAGTAGCGACGTCGGGCATGTCGTGCTGATGGAGTTGTTTCAGCTATAGGGGTGACCTCCTCATGCCCCCTGTGTTGGTCAGAATATACCGGTACCAGCTTTTTAAAGATCGACGTCCTTTGAACGGGGACGGTCGACTTGTCAGAAGCGGACTTCTGAACATGGGAAGCAACCTTGGTGATTTTGCCAGGAACGGGAGTTGGGATGGCTATCCGCTTCGGGATAACGCCTTCTGGTATGGCAGGCTTCTTCATGAGCCTGTTAGAGCTCTGGCCTAGTTCGTTAAAAACTGAAGCAGTGGAGTTGGGCGACCTATTGAAAGGGGTCGCCGCAGCGGTAAGTCGATCGAAGACCGACTTCTTTGGAGCTTCTTGCAGTGTCATTGGGGCGTCGAAGCTCATTGGTGGGAGCATAGTCCCAAAAAATAGTCCAGTCGTGGCTTGAGCCACCTGCTCCACCGGCATTTTGAAAAGGAAGGCCGCTTGGGGCCCGTAAGTCACTCCTCCAGCAATGACGGAGCGAGAGTTATCGCTGCGGACGATGCAGTTCGAAGCCATTGATCTTCTGTTTTCTGCACGGATCAAGACACCAAATCTTAGTACCTTGAATCCACAGGCAATCACAGCAAACCGCGATTTGTTCGCGAACACGACACACGAAGTGTGGAGTGGAAAGAAGAAGAGGTCCCACCGGGCGTGCCAGAATCTGTTCCCCTCCGAACGGCGGCCTGGACTTTGGGTCCGTGCCTGAGGTTCGGGGCAGATGCTATTTGGTTTTATCCATCTATCTCTCCGAAGATGCCAAGTTGATTTATGGCACCGTGTATCGGAGGTTTAGACGGATGCGACCGATGTAGCAGACTTCGTCAGATTCCCCCTCAGGGTGAGGGGTTTTTGATTGTGGGGACGCTCTTCCCTGCAGGCGCAAGCCCCTGCAGTTAATTACGCTACCGCATCGCGGTAACAACTTTCTCCTTCTCCAGAATTTCACTTCGTGTCGTGTGTGTTTGTTTTGTTTGTGGTTGCCCGTGGATTGTATACGGAGACTGAGTAATGCCGTCGCCCGTAGGACGTGGATTAGTCCAAATCCGTATTTAATTTAGATTTGGGTTTGGTGTTTTTAGTTTAAGGATGCATTAGTCGCGTTGCGGCTAAGATCAACTTAAACGTTCATTAAGGATACATTAGTCCTGTTTGAGACTAAGATCAACTTAACGTCATCGTTTAGATCCGACAAAAGAGCGTTTGGGCTCTATTGTTCCAGTTTGGGAGATTCATAGTCCAATTTGGGACTAAAGTCTGTTTGGAGGATACGTTAGCCATTTTTGAGGCTAAGATCGACTCAAACGTTTGTTAAGGATACGTTAGTCCAGTTTGAGACTAAGATCAACTTAACGGGATCGTTTAGATCCGACAAAAGAGCATTTGGGCTCTATTGTGCCAGTTTAGGGACGTGGTGGTCCATAGCATTTATGGCCGTCGGGACCCGTCACCTCTCTGACGTCGTTGAAGAATTACAACGATAGGTGTCAGAGGAGTTCAGAGATGTACCCTTGAACCAGAGTTGATTTGGGGTTTTATCATTCATTTAAATGTCTAAGGACGCGCTAGCCGTGTTTGGGGCTAAGAACAACTTAAACGGGACCGTTTAGATCCGGCAAAAGAGCATTTGGAGGCTCTATTATTCCAGTTTAGGGACGTAGTGGTCCACTTTCCAGTTTAGGGACGTGGTGGTCCATCGCCAGTTTAAGGACGTGGTGGTCCAATATGAGTTTAGGGACGTTCCGGTCCGATGTTAGTTTAGGGACGTTCCGGTCCGACATTAGTTTAGGGACGTTCCGGTCCGACATTAGTTTAGGGACGTTTCGGTCCGACATTAGTTTAGGGACGTTTCGGTCCGATGTTAGTTTATGGACATTTCGGTCTACGAGTTTAAAGACCCCGCAGTCCATATCGATGTGTGGTCGTTGGGACCCGTCACCTCTTTGACGTCGTTGAGGAATTACAACGACGGATGTCAAAGGAGTTCGGAGATGTACCCTCGAACCGGATGTAAATTGATTTAGAAGAGCAATTTTGCTCAGTCAATTTAATTTAAGGACTTATGGCCAAAATTGGACTAAGTCCAGTTGAAATGTTCAACATTTTATTTGCTTTTGCATTGCATTTCTTTTTTTATTTTTATTTGGGCCTTGCCCAGAAAGGATGCAGAGCATCAATTTGTTTTGGGCTCTGCCCTTTTAGGAATGATGCAAGGCATCAATTTTATTTGGGCTCTGCCCTTGTATAAAGGATGCAAAGTATCAATTTATTTGGGCTCTGCCCATTTTTTGCCTTGCAATTTAATTAGGCCTACTAGGTCTTTTTGGTTTGGGCCTGGCCCTTTAGAAAATGCATTGCATTTGTCAAGCGCTTTGCGCCAATCAAAAAGCACAACAGTGCAAATTTATAAGTGCAAAGCACTATTAATTTTAGAATCTTTTAGATTCAAGAACCAATGGTTCATAAAAGAAGTGCAAAGCACTATTTGATTTCTTGATCTAATTTAGATCAAAGAAAAACAAGTTTGTTTATTTCAAGAACCAAAGGTTCATAAAAGTGCAAAGCACTATCTTTTTTTTTATTTCTGTTTTTCTTGTTTTAGAGAACCGGTGGTTCATAAGAAGTGCAAAGCACTATTAATTTAAGAACCTTTTAGGTTCAAGAACCGATGGTTCATAAAACAAGTGCAAGGCACTATTTTTATTTATTTATTTATTTATCGTTAAAGATCTATGATCATGTTCATAAGAGAATTTTCTCTTCTTTAAAAGGTTTTTACCTTTTTTTTTTATTCTTCAAGAGTTCTCTTCACTTTTCTTTTTAGCCAGATGTTGATGCCTTTTAATTGAGGTCTGGGGTCCTTTTTATAGTGGCCATAAATTAATTAAATTTGTTAAAGAGATCTCTTTCTGAGTGATTTGGGGAATTTTCCCCACCGTTGGATCTTTGATCCAAGGGTTTCTGCTTTACAGAAGAAAATCTTCTTGTTTTAAAAAGAACAGAAAAGATTTATTCTGTTTTGCGCAACTCCCCCAGCGCGTGACACGTGTCGCGCAGCTGTGCTTGCGCAACTGCGCAGACACGTGTCGCGCAACTGAATTTTTTTTATTTTTTATTTTTTATTTTTTATTTTTTTATTTATTTTTATCTTGCGCAGCTGCGCGCGCTGACACGTGTCGCGCAGCGCACTGCGCAGCTGCGCAGACACGTGTCGCGCACTGCGCAGTTTGCGCAGTTGCGCAATCTTTTTTTTTTGTTTTTTTTTCCTTCCTCCCAAGAGCTTTGCTCTTATAGAGTACGTTACTTCATTTATTTTAATTTTAATTTTCTTTTTAATTTTCAAGACAGAGCTTTGCTCTGATTGGAGAAAAACAGAAGTATTACTTCTTTTCCCACCTTGGAATTTAAACAGAGCTTTGCTCTGATTGAGGTAAACAGGGAACTACCAGCCAGGGATAACCGAGCAAGGGTGGGCCCGGTTGCCTCTTGATGAAGGCTTTGATCCTTAGCGCGGGAGGGGCCGTAAGAGGCCTGCTAAGGACATGTCGAGCAGGGTAGCTGCCCGGTGCCTCTTGGCGAGGGCCTGGATCTTGATGGGCAGGATGCTGCCCGCCGGGGATGCGCCGAGCGGGAAGAAACTCGGCGGCCTCGTGAGGAGGGCTTCACATCCTCAAGGACAGGCCGAGCAGGGTTGTTGCGCGGTGCCTCTTGGCGAGGGCTTTGATCCCTGGCGTCGTGGGGTAAGAAATTACCAGCCAGGGATAACCGAGCGGGGTAGCAGCTCGGTTGCCTCTTGGCGAGGGCTTTGATCCTTAGCGTGGGAGGGGCCGTAAGAGGCCTGCTAAGGACAGGCCGAGCAGGGTAGCTGCCCGGTGCCTCTTGGCGAGGGCTTGGATCCTGATAGACGGGCCGAGCATGATTGCTGCTCGGTGCCTCTTGGCGAGGGCTTTGATCCCTGGTGTTGTGGGGTAAGAAATTACCACCCAGGGATAACCGAGAAAGGACGGGCCCGGTTGCCTCTTGATGAGGGCTTTGATCCTTAGCACGGGAGGGGCCGTAATGGGCCTGCTAAGGACGGGCCGAGCAGGGTTGCTGCCCGGTGCCTCTTGGCGAGGGCTTTGATCCTTAAGGACGGGCCGAGCAGGGTTACTGTCCGGTGCCTCCTGGCGAGGGCTTTGATCTCTGGTGTTGTGGGGTAGGGAATTACCAGCCAGGGATAACCGAGCAAGGGAGGGCCCGATTGCCTCTTGATGAGGGCTTTGATCCTTAGCGCGGGAGGGGCCGTAATGGACCTGCTAAGGACCGGCCGAGCAGGGTTGCTGCCCGGTGCCTCTTGGCGAGGGCTTTGATCCTTAAGGACGGGCCGAGCAGGGTTATTGCCCGGTGCCTCTTGGCGAGGGTTTTGATCTCTGGCGTTGTGGGGTAGGGAACTACCAGCCAGGGATAACCGAGCAAAGGCGGGCCCGGTTGCCTCTTGATGAGGGCTTTGATCCTTAGTGCGGGAGGGGCCGTAATGGGCCTGCTAAGGACGGGCCGAGCAGGGTTGCTTCCCGGTGCCTCTTGGTGAGGGCTTTGATCCTTAAGGACAGGCCGAGTAAGGTTACTGCCCGGTGCCTCTTGGCGAGGGCTTTGATCTCTGGCGTTGTGGGGTAGGGAACTACCAGCCAGGGATAACCGAGCAAGGACGGGCCTGGTTGCTTCTTGATGAGGGCTTTGATCCTTAGCGTGGGAGGGGCCGTAATGGGCCTGCTAAGGACGGGCTGAGCAGGGTTGCTGCCCGGTGCCTCTTGGCGAGGGCTTTCAGTTGGATCTCTCTCTCGGTCTAAGTTTTTATCTCGGTCATGATTTTAGGTTGCGCTAATGCAAAGGAGCGGAGCCACTCTTTGTGCCTAAGACCCAATCTCAGAGTTGTGACGACAGTTCCGTCCAGAATGGATGAGTGTGGCTGGGAAAGCTCGGAATTGCGCGGCGTCAGAGTTGCCCGGCGAGCCATTGAGTTGGTCGCGCGCGGGGGATTTATGGCCGTCGGGGATAGCAAGGTGGTGCTCGGTCGCGCCGGCGTGGGTGGTGCCTTCTCGACCTATGTAGGGGCCCCGATTCCAAGATGGGGGAGCGGCGACCTGAGGATTTCGCCCAGCCGTTTGGGCACGGATAAAAGTTCCCATGACGGACGCGAGCCTATCGATCCGTGTAGATAGGGCGTGAATAGCATTCATTGGAGGAGGCGATCCATCCGCGTCCCCCTTGTGAGTGAGGCGTCGGCTAGTGCTTGGATCACCACGGTTGTCACTTTCCATGAAGTAGATCGGAAGATGAACTTTTGTTGAGTGGAACTCTTTCCCACAGACGGCGCCAGCTGACGGATGTTGGATTTCGTCAAGATGTTACCTTCCGTAGATCTGCTGCAGGAGACGATGGACGGTTGGGATTGAGTTGGAGGTTGCCTCCTGAAGTGTGTGGATCTCAATGGGTTTGAAGTTGTTGTGGCCGAGCTACCTACAAGGAAGTCCCGGAGTGGTTGTACCACTGAGGACCCTCCGATGATCAAGTTAGATTGGTGTCACGCCCCGCTTCCCAGAGTACGCTAAAATGGGCACGTGACATAGCCAACCATGCTACCTGTGGATAGGAAGTATCCATCCACAGTCACATTATGGCTGTAGAGATATCAAGAACAAAAAAATAACACTATCTAAAATATGTCCATGAACCAAATAACATGAGTCAAGAATAATAAAGGTGCGGAAGCAGAAGATCCAATACAAGTAACTGGAATGTACGTCCCATAATGCGGGCTCACATCAGGAATAAACTGCAGAAAATAAATAAACTAGCTACTACTGAAACTCACAACTCAGCCTGCTGGCTGAAGTACTCCTACTCGGACTGCAGCAACGGTACAGAATCTGGGCCATCCAAAACCCAGACGTCAGCGAGTCATGTTATCAAGTAATAAAATATGAACAGAGTAACAGGCAATGCGAATATAAACATGAATGAAAAGCAGGGGTAACAGTAATATAAATCAGGCAGTGCAGGGTAGTGTGCAGTGAGTAAACTAAACTGTTCTATTGGGTTTTCTACTCTAAAGTCTTTGAAATCAAATTGATGAATCATCGATGTAACTCAATAGTATCCCGTGCGTGCCCGGGACCACGGTCTACAGACTCTCAGGCTGAAACCGAGACGTGCCGCTAGGCAGTAAAAGATAGCAGGTACAGACGAGTGATGTCAGCATCATCACTCCGGGGCTGGCCTAGCCCGTAAGACTGATCAGAACAGGTATCGAACTGTTGAGTTAATAGTCAAGTTTCACCATTGATTTCCCCATACCCCCAAGTTATGTATGTCAAATCAGGTATTCAGTAATCATGAGCTAATGCCAACACAGGATCAGGTAAGAGTAGGTTTGTCTGGATAGACAACAGGAACGGTCCGTAAGGACTACATGTCAGGTTTGTTGGCATTAAACACGAGATTAAGTAACGGGCCAAGCCATGATACATCAGGTCGAGTCAAGTAGTGTACGGTACCATGTCGGGTCAGATAACATGTGTAGCAAGTCATGTCAGAGTATAAAGATAACAGGTGGGTGCCCATAAACAGCTAGCATAATCATGGTTATAAGTAATCAAGCATGGTTATCAATAACGTAATCTAAGCAATGAATTAAACAATAAAGTGGATTCAATCAATTAGCAGTACAGTTATCAGTTGTGATTCAGAGACGGTTTCATCATTATATGAGTACAGAGTGACATTCATGGTCGTTAAATCATGTTAACCAATATTAAGAATTTCCAGGGATGCAATAGTCTATAAATAGGTTTACTGGATGAATTTACCGCTAAAACTGGTTTAAGTGCACACAGGTGTCCGATGGATTAAAACTATAGAAAGATACCATAGGCGATGGCAAAATGTGATTAACCATATGATTGTAGTTATGAGATTTACCCTTTAAATGTAATCATGTATGTAATAATTACCTGTCAAGTTCTAGATCCCAAATAATGTAAACCGATGCACACGAAACGTCAAATGGTATAAAACGATGCATGGGGTACTATATTCAAACTACATGTATTAGAATATGTATAAAATGATTTAACTAGCATGTAGCAAGATTAACTTGTCTCGACGGATCGCGAATCGGGAAAACGAAACGTTATGCGTCGGCGGGGAAAACTCGCGACGTGCGCACGGTTCGCGGAATAAGTCCGAACAGCAAACAGTGGAACCACACAGGTCAGAATACCTTGCTGGATCGTCGGGACACGTCGCCGGCACGGTCGGATTCCGGCCAACACAGCAACAGTAACTATACAAGTATGCAAGAACTAAAGGAGAAGAAAAGATTAAGAACAAAGAAGAGAAGGAGGCTAGAGGGGTGCTTACTAGCTGCAGAGGGATGCTACGGCGACGGTGAGACCACGGTGGTAAGATCGACGGCGCTCCAACGATCACCAGAAGCTTCACCAAAACACAGCAAGAAGAATCTTAGCAAAACAATCACCTGTAGAAGACGAAGAGAAGGATGAGAGAAAAGAAATGCTTACTCGGGTTTGTACACGATGCTAGGGACACGGGACGATTCGTCGACGGCCACCGCTCCGGCGATGCACAGAGTGCAGGGGTGCAGGGGGTGCTCAGCGTGAGTGCAGGCGATCGGGGAAGAAGAAAGAAGGAGACTAAGATGGAGCGGGGAGGAGATGGGCGATGAGGAGACGAGTAGCAAGGTCGAAGGAAGAGATGGTGGTGAGGGAGTAGTTAGGGTTTCGCTCGGTGCATGGGTTTTATTTTAAAGAGAGAAGAAGAAGACGAGAGGAAGGCAGAAGGGAGGTGCGGATAAGGCGTGGGAAGTGACGAGATCCTCGCTCACCGCGAGAGGAGCGAGAAACGGGCGCGAGAGGAGAGAGAGAGGGAGAACCGAGAGGAGAGAGGAAGAGGAGGAGAGAGAAGTTTGTTGCGTAGCGGGGGTGAGCGAGTGCGCAGAAGAGAGAGAAGAAGAAAAAGAGGATAGAGAAAAGAAGGTGGGGGCCAGCGTGAGGAATTAGAGGGTGGTGATTGGACGAGGGGAAAAATTTTGTTAGGAGAAAGGTTGAAAAGATTTTTGAGGGTTTCCAAAAAATAATATCGTTCGTAAAAATCTGTGATAGGCTGTTTTAAAAGATTACTGGGATTTAAAAAGGAAATCTCTTGGTAAAATTAATAGGCTGTAGAATTTAAAATATAAAATAATTATAATTTGGCAGGATACAAAATGTTTCAGAATTGCGTCCGGGTAGAGTCCAAAAATTTGAATTTGAAATGTGAAAATTATAGGCGGGGTCCAAAATTTAAAATGAAGTATTTTATACTCAAAAAGCGTACCCCCAAAACGGACACACGTACGTGCGCGTAGCCGTCCCAACACGTCCGTTTCACTGAACGGGACGAGAACACGGTGCAAGGACGCTACCACAGGGTTAGGGGTGTCAAGCAGGCCATGTCAAATATTTTTAACTTATTTTAGAAGACTTAAATTGTTATATGCAGCATTGAATTGTCGGGGTAAAATTTATAACTAGCAACAGTCAAGCAAGACAAATGAAAAATATCACACACCATGTATACGATAACTGAATTTTGTAGAATTGGACTCGGTTGTTGCATTATACCCAACTACAAAAAGAATTTCGTCCTCGAAATTTCAAGAATACAAAGATAGACGACAAACTACTACAAGAAAAGATGAGGAAACTTCTGCCGGATTTCATCTTCTCGTTCCCAAGTGGACTCTCCATGCGAGCGATTACCCCACGAAACCAGTACAAGAGGGATAACCTTGTTCTTAAGAACCCTTTCCCTTCGATCCGCAATTTCAACCGGTCGATCCTCAAAAGTCAAGTCTTTTCGTACCGTCAGCTCTGAATGATCCAATACATGCGTTTCATCTTGAACATACCTACGGAGTTGAGATACGTGAAACACATCGTGCACATTCGCCAAGGACTGCGGTAACGCCAAATGATACGCTACCTCACCAACACGCTCCAAGATCTCAAAGGGTCCAACAAATCGAGGACTGAGCTTTCCTCGACTTCCAAAGCGAATCACCCCTCTAGTCGGTGATATCTTCAAGAATACCAAATCACCTACGGTGAACTCTAGAGGTATTCTCGACGTATCCGCCCAACTCTTCTGTCTGTCTTGAGCTGCCTTCATATGATTTCTGATAGTGTTAACCTTCTCAACTGTCTGCACAACCAAATCTGGTCCCAACAATCTTCGTTCACCGATATCGTCCCAACAAACAGGTGAACGGCATTTACGACCATACAAAGCTTCAAATGGAGCCATCTGGATAGTTGCCTGGAAACTGTTGTTGTAAGAAAACTCCACCAAATGTAGATGATCCTCCCATGAACCCTTGAAGTCCAACATGCATGCTCTCAACATATCTTCAAGAGTTTGGATCGTTCTCTCCGACTGACCATCAGTTTGAGGGTGATAAGCTGTGCTAAACTTTAATCGAGTCCCCAAACTTTCTTGTAAACTCCTCCAGAAATGTGATAAGAACCGAGTGTCCCGATCGGACACGATGCTCACCGGTACTCCATGCAATCTTACAATCTCCTGCATGTACCGTTCTGCCAAAGTTTCTGTTGATTGACCAACCCGAAAAGGAATAAAATGAGCTGCCTTGGTCAATCGATCAACAATCACCCATACTGCATTGTTGCCTTTTGGACTCCGCGGTAGAGCTGTCACGAAATCCATGGTTATGTGTTCCCACTTCCACTGAGGAATCGGAAGTGGTTGTAATAAACCAGCAACCCTTTGATGGTCAGCCTTAACTTGCTGACACACCAAGCACTTTGCCACAAAGCGAGCAATCTCCCGCTTCATGCCTTCCCACCAGAAATGCTGTCGAATATCTCGGTACATCTTTGTGCCTCCTGGATGTACAGAATAAGCTGAACTGTGTGCCTCCTTCATAAGTTCTTCACGAGTATCTCCCTTTGGTACACACAAACGGCTACCATATCTCAACGAACCATCTTCATGTATCAGTAAATCTGTTTGTAGTCCGGCTTCAACCTGTTCTCGAAACTTTTGCAGTCTAGGATCCTGCGATTGCGCTGCTTTAATATTCTCGATCAACGACGAATGTACTTACAGCTGCATCAACTGTCCCGAAGAATGCGGTAGCACAACCTCCAAGTCAAATCTTCGAAAATCTTCAACGAGCTCCTTCTGCGTAGCCAACATCTGAATTGCTGGTAACCGACTAAGCGCATCCGGCACGACATTAACCTTCCCCGGGTGGTACTTAAGATCAAGATCGTAGTCAGCCATCAGCTCCAACCATCTACGTTGTCTCATATTAAGCTCCTTCTGCGTGAACACATACTTCAAGCTCTTATGATCCGTGAAAACTTCGACCCTTTCGCCTAAAAGGTAGTGTCTCCAAATTTTCAAAGCGAAAATCACAGCCGCAAGCTCCAAGTCATGAGTTGGGTAATTCTTCTCATGGGTCTTCAACTGTCTCGATGCGTACGCTACAACCTTCCCATGCTGCATCAAAACACATCCTAATCCTTTCCCAGATGCGTCGCTGTGAATCACCAATCCTCCGGAATTGTCTGGCACGGTCAGAATAGGGGCGGTTATCAATTTCTGCTTCAACGTCTCAAAAGCTGACGCACATCTATCCGTCCATACAAAAGGTACCTCCTTGCGCGTAAGCTTGGTCAACGGCTCCGCCAGACGAGCAAAGTTCTCCACAAATCTTCTGTAATACCCGGCGAGTCCAAGAAAACTTCTTATCTCCGCAACATTCTTCGGAATCGGCCAATCACGAACTGCTGCAATCTTTTCGGGATCGACGGCGATTCCATCGCCAGACACAACATGCCCCAAAAACTTTACTTCTTCCAGCCAAAACTCACACTTGCTCATCTTCGCATATAACTTCTCTTGTCTCAGCGTCTGCAGTGCGATCTTCAAATGCTCAGCATGCTCTTCAAAACTCTTCGAGTAAACCAGAATATCGTCAATGAACACCACAATAAACTGGTCCAAGAATAGTGAAAATATTCGGTTCATCAAGTCCATGAATATCGCCGGTGCATTCGTTACTCCGAAGGGCATCACTAAGTACTCGTAATGTCCATACCGAGTTCGGAACACCGTCTTGCAAATATCTTCTGCTTTCACTCGGACCTGATGATATCCGGATCACAAATCCAGCTTCGAGAATACCCTCGCGCCACTAAGCTGCTCAAAAAGTTCGCCAATGCGAGGGATCGGGTGCTTGTTCTTAATAGTCACCCGGTTTAATTCTCGATAGTCGATGCACATCCTTCTCATGCCATCTTTCTTCTTAACTAGAAGAACTGGAGCTCCCCAAGGCGAGTTACTGCTTCGAATCCAACCCTTTTCGAGCAATTCGGCAACCTGTTTCTTGACTTCTTCCAACTCCAATGGTGCCATTGGATAATACGCTTTGGATACTGGCGCTGCACCAGGAATAAGATCAATTGCGAACTCCACGTCTCGCTTCGGCGGTAAACCCGATATATCTTCAAACACGTCCATAAAATCACGAACAACAGCTGGCTCTTCACTTTCATCAACCTCCATTGATGCAAGAATATTATTTGTCGGCCTAGCCCTAAACTCGACTGGCCCGACAGAACTGCTTCCTCCAGTGAAGGTAAACTCGGGATGTCCGGGAATCTGGAAAATTACTTTCTTTGCCCTACAATCAATGTGAGCGTGGAAAGTGCTAAGAAAATCCATTCCCAAGACGACTTCGTAGCTGCCCGTATCAATCACCAAGAAATCTGCAAAAAGCTCCCGTCCGCAAACAACAACTGTACAATCTTTACATTCCCTACTAGATATGATTTTCCCATTCCCAGTGTGTATGTCCCAGAAACTAGACAGGGTCGTGCAGGTAATCGAGTGTGTAGCTATAAACTTGGACGACATAAAACAACGGGATGCACCAGAATCAAATAACGCTAATGCGGGAAAACCATGGACGAGTAGAATACCTGAAACAACTTCTCCCGACGCCTTAGCTTCCTCAGCCGTCAAGGTAAAAGCTCGAGCCTGATTAGGTCCTTGAGTCAACTGCTTCTGTCCCTGGAATGGTTTCTGCGGAGGCTTCTGAATATCATCCCTCGTACGAAGCTTCGACGGACAAGCGCTGACATTGTGATCTGCCGCTCCACAAACTAAACAGAGTCCCTGCCTCCTTCGACACTCCTTTTGCACGTGTCCAGGTAAATGGCAGTAGTCACAAATCACGGTCCTTCTTCGATCAACGATCACAGGCTTCTTCATCGGTGTTACACCACGACGGTCTACTGGAATACCCTTGCGACCATGAGCTCGGTTTGGTACAAATGCCGGCTTCCTTACCGCAACTGCTGTCTGCTGTAAACTCCCAGTCTTTCCAGATAAGTTCTGCTGTTCTCGTGCTGCCGTAAGTACCTGTGAGAAAGTGGTCAAACCCAGGGAGACAATCTGCCTCTGGATGTCTACATCCAAGCTGCGCATGAACCTCCGTGCCCTGTCTGCATCGTTGGCAACTAAAGGTCCAGCGAATATACTAAGCCGTGTCCATTCTGCTGCATGCACATCTACGGGTGCACCATTCTGTTTTAGCCCGATGAACTTCTCTTCCATTTCCTCCCGTGCGGTCTGCGGGAAGAACTTTTCCAGGAAACTCTTTGAAAAATCCGCCCACTTGATCGGCTTGGGCAAGCGGGTCTCCTCCACAAGCCACCATTCTCGGGCGTAGTCCACTAACTGAATGCGTACCACATCAACTCTTTTCTCATCTGGAATCTGTGCCACAATAAGCAAGTTCTCTGTGTCAACTAGCCACTGCTCCGCTGGCAACGGCTCCTCCAAACCAGTAAATGTAGACGGACCCAAACGTCTGAAATCTGCTACGGTCCCTACTCAGTCAACTGGTTTAGCTCCAGCATTGTTCACAGACTGCTGAACGATCTGCAAACCTTCCTGAAATGATTCAGCTTGCTGCTGGATCAGCTCGGTCTGTCTCTTTTGATTCTCCAGTATTCCCCGTATCACTCCAAGCATGGCGGCTTCGTCGACATGCCTTTGGTACGTCTTCAGATTCTTGTCTGCCATATTCCAGAAATCAAAACACCCAACATTAGCATGATAACAGATTCAAAATATAGATCAAGGCTAGAACTCCAAGTTACTTAAATAGAGTACCATATTGTAACTATGCCGCGGTATCATAGCCACAATTACATAACTCCACCCAAGTCGCCTAAGTCCTAGAGATAACAAGGAATCAGGTTTTCGAGTTGATATGCAAAGGAAATTTGCACATCGTAAAAGATATAATCAGGAAGAATTTGATTCAAGAACGGTAAAACGGCAAGGTGGCAGGGCGTGTTTCCTAAACACGGGTTTCCTGATTCGTGTATTGGGTACCATACCCAACTACAAAAGAATCAACCCAACTATCCTATGGCTCTGATACCAAAAGAACCATGTCACGCCCCGCTTCCCAGAGTACGCTAAAATAGGCACGTGATATAACCAACCATGCTACCTGTGGGTAGGAAGTATCCATCCACAGTCACATTACGGCTGTAGAGATATCAAGAACAAAAAAATAACACTATCTAAAACATGTCCATGAACCAAATAACATGAGTCAAGAATAATAAAGGTGCGGAAGCAGAAGATCCAATACAAGTAACTGGAATGTACGTCCCATAATGCAGGCTTACATCAGGAATAAACTGCAGAAAATAAATGAACTAGCTACTACTGAAACTCACAACTCAGCCTGCTGGCTGAAGTACTCCTACTCGGACTGCAGCAACGGTACAGAATCTGGGCCATGCAAAACCCAGACGTCAGCGCGTCATGTCATCAAGTAATAAAATATGAACAGAGTAACAGGCAATGCAAATATAAACATGAATGAAAAGCAGGGGTAACAGTAATATAAATCAGGCAGTGCAGGGTAGTGTGCAGTGAGTAAACTAAACTGTTCTATTGGGTTTTCTACTCTAAAGTCTTTGAAATCAAATTGATGAATTATCGATGTAACTCAATAGTATCCCGTGCGTGCCCGGGACCACGGTCTACAGACTCTCGGGCTGAAACCGAGACGTGCCGCTAGGCAGTAAAAGATAGCAGGTACAGACGAGTGATGTCAGCATCATCACTCCGGGGCTGGCCTAGCCCGTAAGACTGATCAGAACAGGTATCGAACTGTTGAGTTAAAAGTCAAGTTTCACCATTGATTTCCCCATACCCCCAAGTTATGTATGTCAAGTCAGGTATTCAGTAATCATGAGCTAATGCCAACACAGGATCAGGTAAGAGTAGGTTTGTTTGGATAGACAACAGGAACGGTCCGTAAGGACTACATGTCAGGTTTGTTGGCATTAAACACGAGATCAAGTAACGGGTCAAGCCATGGTACATCAGGTCGAGTCAAGTAGTGTACGGTACCATGTCGGGTCAGATAACATGTGTAGCAAGTCATGTCAGAGTATAAAGATAACAGGTGGGTGCCCATAAACAGCTAGCATAATCATGGTTATAAGTAATCAAGCATGGTTATCAATAACGTAATCTAAGCAATGAATTAAACAATAAAGTGGATTCAATCAATTAGCAGTACAGTTATCAGTTGTGATTCAGAGACGGTTTCATCATTATATGAGTACAGAGTGACATTCATGGTCGTTAA
The DNA here is from genome assembly GCA_030015575.1 of Agapanthus africanus. Taxonomy (NCBI): domain Eukaryota; kingdom Viridiplantae; phylum Streptophyta; class Magnoliopsida; order Asparagales; family Amaryllidaceae; genus Agapanthus; species Agapanthus africanus. The sequence goes on along the minus strand of CM057338.1, from coordinate 339,656,868 downwards.
ATCATGTTAACCAATATTAAGAATTTCCAGGGATGCAATAATCTATAAATAGGTTTACTGGATGAATTTACCGCTAAAACTGGTTTAAGTGCGCACAGGTGTCCGATGGATTAAAACTATAGAAAGATGCCATAGGCGATGGCAAAATGTGATTAACCATATGATTGTAGTTATGAGATTTGCCCTTTAAATGTAATCATGTATGTAATAATTACCTGTCAAGTTCTAGATCTCAAATAATGTAAACCGATGCACACGGAACGTCAAATGGTATAAAACGATGCATGGGGTACTATATTCAAACTACATGTATTAGAATATGTATAAAATGATTTAAATAGCATGTAGCAAGATTAACTTGCCTCGACGGATCGCGAATCGGGAAAACGGAACGTTACGCGTTGGCGGGGAAAACTCGCGACGTGCGCACGGTTCACGGAATAAGTCCGAACAGCAAACAGTGGAACCACACAGGTCAGAATATCTTGCTGGATCGTCGGGACACGTCGTCGGCACGGTCGGATTCCGGCCAACACAGCAACAGTAACTATACAAGTATGCAAGAACTAAAGGAGAAGAAAAGATTAAGAACAAAGAAGAGAATGAGGCTAGAGGGGTGCTTACTAGCTGCAGAGGGATGCTACGGCGACGGTGAGACCACGGTGGTGAGATCGACGGCGCTCCGACGATCACCAGAAGCTTCACCAAAACACAGTAAGAAGAATCTTAGCAGAACAATCACCTGTAGAAGACGAAGAGAAGGATGAGAGAAAAGAAACGTTTACTGGGGTTTGCACACGATACTAGGGACACGGGACGATTCGTCGACGGCCACCGCTCCAGCGATGCACAGAGTGCAGGGGTGCATGGGGTGCTCGGCGTGTGTGCAGGCAAGGGAAGAGGAAAGAAGGAGACTAAGATGGAGCGGGGAGGAGATGGGCGATGAGGAGACGAGTAGCAAGGTCGAGGGAAGAGATGGTGGTGAGGGACTAGTTAGGGTTTCGCTCGGTGCATGGGTTTTATTTTAAAGAGAGAAGAAGAAGACGAGAGGAAGGCAGAAGGGAGGTGAGGATAAGATGTGGGAGGTGACGAGATCCTCGCTCACCGCGAGAGGAGTGAGAAACGGGCACGAGAGGAGAGAGAGAGGGAGAACCGAGAGGAGAGAGGAAGAGGAGGAGAGAGAAGTTTGTTGCGTAGCGGGGGTAAGCGAGTGCGCAGAAGAGAGAGAAGAAGAAAAAGAGGAGAGAGAAAAGAAGGTGGGGGCCAGCGCGAGGAATTAGAGGGTGGTGATTGGACGAGGGGAAAAATTTTGTTAGGAGAAAGGTTGAAAAGATTTTTGAGGGTTTCCAAAAAATAATATCGTTGGTAAAAATCTGTGATAAGCTGTTTTAAAAGATTACTGGGATTTAAAAAGGAAATCTCTTGGTAAAATTAATAGGCTGTAGAATTTAAAATATAAAATAATTATAATTTGGCGGGATACAAAATGTTTCAGAATTGCGTCCGGGTAGAGTCTAAAAATTTGAATTTGAAATGTGAAAATTATAGGCGGGGTCCAAAATTTAAAATGAAGTATTTTACACTCAAAAAGCGTACCCCCAAAATGGACACACGTACATACGCGTAGCCGTCCCAACTCGTCCGTTTTACTGAACGGGACGAGAACACGGTGTAAGGACGATATCACAGGGTTAGGGGTGTCAAGCATGCCATGTCAAATATTTTTAACTTATTTTAGAAGACTTAAATTGTTATATGCAGCATTGAATTGTCGGGGTAAAATTTATAACTAGCAACAGTCAAGCAAGACAAAAGAAAAATATCACACACCATGTATACGATAACTGAATTTTGTAGAATTGGACCCGACATTTATAATTGGATATTTGAGCAGAGTAACGGTCTAGTCAGGAGAAAATTACGTATCTTGATCGTCTGAGAGAGGGGTTATATAGCGGTAGCGATGGGCAGGAAGGCGCGAGAATCATGCCGGCCGTTACGCTCCTAACGTCACACCCGCATGATAAGCGGGATCCCGCATTAATGGCGAGACAGGCTTGTTAATGGGGGATCGTGATGGCGTGGAACGTGGGATCGTGGGCGGAGGATATTTCGGGCGTGGCGAGATTCGTGGAGCCGTGGCATGGGAGCCTGTGATTAGTGCTGCGGATCGGTCAGGATGAGACCGAGAAATATGAGCTCGACGGGAGGCTCGGGCATGAGCGGGAGGCCGAGGCTTCTGTGTTCTGTGACAGCTCAAAGGTGAGCTGTGGATGGTCTGAAAGGCCATCAAAAATCGGGAGACTCCTCGGGCCGGAGAATGGCTCGGAGGCGAGCCGGGAAGGCGAGGAAGCTCAGCCCGAAGGAAGGCCCGGAGGCGAGCCGGATGGCCGAGGAAGCTCGGGCTTGTGATAGCTCGGAGTAGAGCAAAGGGACAGTTGGCTTGGCTGCTGAAGTGCTCGGGGGCAAGGAGTATGGTGCAATCTCGGAGACAGGGTTTGAGGGAAGTCCCCACTGTAGCACACCGTTTCCCTCTCCGTGACCCTCAGAGGCCTAACTGGTTTACGCACGTGACACGTCATCCGCCACGTGTCATGATATAAGGAATTACGGTTATTGAGCATCTTCATTAACTGATTTATTTATTTTTTTATTCTTGAGGGGAGAGCTAGGTGTCAATAGCAATGAGAAGCACATAGCCTTTGATAAAATAAAAAAAAAATAATAGAAAACTTAGGTGGTCATATGTGTGGCTGTAGCTTTGGCGAGTGGTTCTTTGTATTGCACACAACTAGGGCTTTACATACAGGGTATTTTGACCATGTGTTTGGGACCATACAAATTTTCTTCTTTGGTTTTCAATATTTGGGGGAATGAGATGGGCTAAAATTGCATCAAAACTATGTCGTTATGATAAGAATTGAATGTTATTTTCTTTTATTTTAACACATACTACACAGAAGACTAAACGTTTTGATACATAGAATGTCATTTGGCATGCAAGTATAACATACATATATATAGTTTGATTTCCCATTGCTAACTTTTTTACGTTTTTGGAAAATAAGTAAATATTGTTTTAGTATAATTTGAGACAAACCGACTTTATACTTGTTTAACTTAAGTCATTAATTAGTTAGATTGAAATGATAATTCTTCCGACCCGAAACGGTAATTGGTAAATGATGTTCCAAATAGCAAATAACCAATGGTCGAGCGATTTATGATAATATGATTCTAACATATCTTCGTGGATAAAGCCGTCATTTTTATGGAAGAAACCTAGGTTTCTACGCAACAAAATTTATTTTAGTTAATCCTTCACGAAAGAATTTGAAGCTAGATTCTAATGTCATCACAAATATCCTTATCATGGAACCAAAATTTATAAGTTAATATGAGAGTTGTGTAGTTTTTTTATAAGAGAAAACGGAGCCTATAGTATCATTGTAGGCTCCCAACTACAGTGATAAGACTCATGAGGGGTAAGATCTAATCATCCAAGAGGCTATTTGTAAAGTAGCCAAGAGATTATCGGTGAAACTCCAACCCCTATGAGTTTTGTCATTGTAGTTAGGAGCCTAAAGCATACTCTAAACCCCATTTTCTCTTTTTATATATTCTCTAACAGGATAAACTCGGATATTTTATAGAAGTTTGTCTGCTTATAACATCTCTTTCAGAAGTTCTCTCTGAAAAAAGGTTTGCCCTCCCTTGAAAGAGTCTGGTAGTCTTGACTTGCTGTTATACTCTTTTCCGTGTTTATCACTGTTTACTTGGTACAATTAATTACCATATACGATCCCTTTGAGCGGTCAGCAATTCTTTCAAATATTCCTTATTAAGTCATATCAGGACAACTTACCGACTGGTTCATTAGCACATGACAATCCTAAATTAGTCAACGATTAGGTCAAATCATTCCTATAAGTCATATCGAGAATCAGTTTAAGGATGATATACGCAGATAAACCAGTCGAGTAATTGTTGATGTAGAACTTTAGAAGGTATACATGACAAGTGGATATATATAACCCTTTTATAAACCTCTTGCAAATAAAGTCACAAGAAGAACTCCTATGGGCTATTGTGTTAACGGGAAAGCCTTGTACTTTTATATGAGTTTGAACATGTAACCTTAAAATAAATAAATAAATAAAAATTGTAAATTTGGATGCATGTTTGATAATTTTTTTCAGAATCAGTATAAATTTTGAATAGTTGGTCTAAATCTTAATGTGAGTTTCATCAAAATTTACTCTAGGTTTGACTTGTAATGAATGATTTCTCTTAGGTTTACCAGATAATAGGTTTGATTTGGGCCTTAGCCCATTTTGGTTGGGCCAAAAAATTGGCTTGCCCATCAAAAAAGATAAATTGGTTTATTAAATGGGTCTAAAAGCAAACACTATACAAGTTGATTTGAGGCATTGCTTACTATTTAGCTAGCTTGCAATTAGAGGTGTCAAACAGTCAGATGGGGCTATTCAAGCAGGATATTGCAGGTTATGAGATGTTTTGGCGGAGACTTCCTATGGCAAATCCATGCATCCAATCCATGTAGTGCTTTTCTTATCTGTAATATGAGATGCCTTATACAGCAACTGAATTTGACGACGTCAATAAAATAGACATATCCGTCTTATAAATGTATGAATAATAGCCAGCCGACAATTCTTTTGATAACCAAAATACAATTTCAGAAAGACAAAATCTTCTAAGTGTAACCTATGTCATATTCCTCACTCATTGTTGTATCACTGTCCAAGTTAAACTGTAGCTAAAAAAAGACGTTTATTTACTGAAAACTCTCAACAGATTTGGGCCATTTTAACAAAACTCCCGCTGCCTTTAAAACTATTAAGAAACTATCATGAATTAACGGTTAAACTTAACTATGTTAAATTTCGCAGTAAAAGACCATTTTGCCCTTATCATAAAACAAATAATTAATTGTTAACTATATTAATAATATAAGAAAACGGGTTATCAGATAGCTAGCAGCAGCTAACTTATTATATAGCCCAATTCGACCGTTAAATCGCTGATCCGCTTCAGCCACCTTATTATACACATAAAGTGATCTATATGTATAAAATTTTAATCACTTTGACACCATTCATGTCTTTGATCAAGTGTTCCCAATACATAACATATATTTTTATTGTGTTTAACGGCCATCCATTTTTAAATACTTAATCCATTACTTGTAGTGTATCATATCGATCAAAATTTCACACATGGATCATTCCATGTGTGGAACAAGATGACCGGAGTGGATCGGAGATTTGACGGTCGGATTGGGCTATATAATAGGCTAGCTAATAGTTTAATATTGGCTAGCTAGTTGATAACCCGTTTCCTCATATTAATTAAATACATTAACATTTTTTTAAAGGGAAGGGAGGGCTCGGAGATGGGGCAGGAAAGGCCGGGAGGGGCTCGGAGATGGGGTAGGAGAGGCCGGGAGATGAAGGGGACCTGGAGGGAGGGGCGGGCTGGCGGCGGCGATAATTGTGGCGGTGGTGATGATGATGGTGGTGGTGATTGCGGCGGTGATTAAGATGGTAGTGCTGATGATTGTGGCGGCGATTGTGTCGTTGGTGATGATGATGGCGGTGTTGATTGTGGCGGTGGCGATGATCATGGTGGTGGAGCTAGAGAAAAGGGACGGGATCGAGGATGGGATTGGGGATTGGAGGGAGGGACGGCTTGGGAAGGTGAGGGGCCAGAGTAAGGGAGGGGGAGGGTGCCCACATGGGATATGGCGGTGGTGGTGTTGAAGATGGTGAGGACGAAGTGTTGGATATAGTGCCCTCAAGGCAATTATTGTGATTGCAAGTGGGCAATTATGATAATTGAGTGATGACCTATATGGGAAAAACAGTCTTACTCGATATGATGGTATATTATCTGGTTTATCTTCATCGTTGATGCAGCCATAAGATTCTTGCTTGATGACCAATATTATGATGGCGATCATATATGTGGGAGCTGGGTTATCCATAAGTACATTCTTAAATGTTCATAGTCGTGGAAATATCAAGACTGAGCATCGATATTCCGGAGTAGACTAGTGTATACGCTTCTAGACCCCGACGAGAGACGGTGGCCGGTCTTACAAGGTATTGATGTTGTGTCACCTAAGATAGTATACAGGTGCTAACTTGTCACGACCCGGACATACCACGTGACCGGCACTTGGATCACATGAAGCCTATAGGACCCCACCGTAGCCCAAGTAAGCCGAAATCCCAGAAATCTAAACCTTTTAAGAAAATAATGGAGGTGAGGTTTTGAAATAAATGTATAATGAAATTATAAATAAGTTCATTTGAAATGCAAGCATGTAATATACTAAAGTTTGAAAATATTTTCGTCATTTGAAATTTAGGCAGCATCTCCTTTATAAATTTTGATCCAAAACCAATACATAATAATAATAATAATAATATAGGCATCCCTAAGCAGCAGCTAGCTCTTCGCCAATTGGCGGAATCACAACCACGCAATTAAGAATATACGATGCTCAAGGCGAAAATCAAAAACAGAAAAGAAAGTAAAGAAAACTAAAACATCATCAAACCCAAAATAAAGAATAATACACACATGTCGCTCTAATTCTGAAAGAATATACAAGTCTCTGGTTTTTAAGTCTACCAAATATATATAGTCTGGTTGATGGAGTTTTTAACTAGATACAATGAAATATAAAAGTATAAAAGGGTGGTTACACGCTGAACTGTAACCCACCTACCAAAACAAATCACCCGGAAAGGAGCAGTGTGCCAGCAAGCCGCTACTGATCCGAGCGGTCGATCCTGCAAGAAAACTATGGCACAACGGGGGTGAGTTGCCAACTCGTGAGTAGAAGACACCAGCAGGTAGAAATCGAATGTATGACGATCTCCTAGGTCATACAGTAATATAAAATCATATCGTATGGAATAGAAAGTGATCGTGTATATATATGTGAATAAATATATAATATCGTGCCTATGTCAAAATGTGGTACCATATCATCTATGTCACACACATACACACGTATCATCCAACGTGTGTCCATCAACGACACACCAAAATCATCATAAAATCCTGAGTGCCCAGTATCGACACTCGAATCATCATAAAATCCGTCCCAGCATCGACACGTAAATCTTTATATCCCAGGCGCCGTCTCATCGGATCGCCCCTCATATCCATCTTTCTCATATCACTCCGGTTGGTATCCTCCGGATATCCGCCGAGTCCAGTACTGTCATCGGTAGGTAGTGTTGCTCTGCCGGGCTCAACGTCTTTCTATACGATCTTTTTGCCCTGGGGTACCTTACCGGGTCCACCATGTACCCGTAGATGGTGACTCCTCACTTCTCGAATCGGGTAACCATCATAGCTCAGCACCGAGAAATCTCATGAAAACATAATCTCATAAGCATGTAGAAATAATGAAATAATATGTACAGGCAAAGAACAATACTGTAATGCATAGCAAGTGTGTTCATATGAGCGTGTCGTGTACTAGGTAAGGAAGTGCAATAACTGAACTAGTATATATGGTACTGGTTACTAAACAATAATAAGATGCTACAGGTTATAAGGTGATACGGTGACAGCGATTTCTAATATGTACGTGGTATGGCAATTATCGATGATGTGTGTGTGAGCCGGCGAGTATGTGTACGTGTAACAACTCCAATTTCAATGTACAAAAAATTGTTTAAAAGTTAATGTATAAATGGAGTATTTGCAATTCTGTGTACATTATAAGTACTTGTTTTACTTTTGAACAGCAAGAAAGTACTTGTAGCACATTGGTGTGACCTAGCCCTTATGATCGAATCCCCCCAGCCACATTATCTTTTTATTTAATTTTCTTTTAATCTTTTAGAAACCCAAGGGTTTGCACGTGCACTACACGTAAGATGATAATTTACACAGAAAATAAATATGTGCACTGGGTTATACCAAGCGACGGGGACACATGGCGACGATCTAATCCAATTCCACCGGAATTGGACTGGCGAAAATCATCAATGGACTGGTACTGCCGGGTAGGATCGTCGGTATTGCTTCGATATTTTCCCCTTGGAAGCTCTTGGCCTACCCCATTTCCCCTAGACTGTTTGTATTCTTTGTAATTATCCAGAGAATTAAAACGCCCCTTTAATCCGATTTTTAATGCAAATTTTAATGCATTCTTTAACCATCTAAACCCTAATTTCCCCTATAAATACCACACTCCATTTCACCTTTCTTCACTCAGAATTTCATTACAAAAACTCTAAAAAATTCTCAAGTCTCTAGTTGTGCAAGTGGAGTTAGCGAAAGACGAAGTTCCGACGAAATTCCGAGGAGATTCCGGCGACGAAATGACGCCCCGATACTTCCCTAGTCTCCCCTACATCTCTTCTTTCTCAATAGAAAGTAAGTCCCCTCTTCCCCTCTCTTCTCCTATTCTAAAAAGTCTCATTTCAAAAACCCGACGGAAGCGGAGTTAATCCGACTTCCGATTCGGTTTTTCCTTAAAAATTCTATTTTTCTTAAACAATAAAATATCATACTCTCATATAATGTTTAGCAAACATTAACAAACACATTAAAACAAGTTTCATCTCAAAAGAATTTTTTATGCAACTTTTATCGTATTTTTACGGTAAAATACTACATACTTTATTTTCGACAAAAATCAACACAATACTTGTATTACCTTTAGATAACTCACGAGATAATGACCTATCTTTTCACAACACACATTTTTGATATAGCATGATGAAATTTTGGGAATATAGTTATGAGATAATACGGCATTACAAATAAATACCATCAAACTTGCAAAACCATTTCTTTAAAAACAATGTGTTAATCAATTCCTTACAATTGCGCCTCTACAACCCATTTTTGGGGACCCCATTCAGGATGGTGCGGATTATCGTATATCCTCAGGCCTAGTAGAGAAAGATGCAGACCTCTGAAAGGAGCATTCGATCTCGATGGAATTTTAATGCATTTTTGTTTAGAAAATGAGATTTCTACAAAAATAAATAAAATTTATTTTTATTAAATATATATATAAATATTATCAAAATATCTATTTGAATTATATAATATAAATATTCCAAGTTTTCTAAATCAAAAGAATCACCATTACAGGAAAATACCATTACAATTCAATGTAAAATACCGATATTTAAATAAAATACCATATATTATGAAAACTAGGTTCTACTCACTAAAATTTTCACTTTTATAAAATATACATCTATGAAAACCCTAAAGACGATAATTAAATGCTTGAGATGTATTTTGAAATTATATCAAAATTATTTTTACATAAAACTCCCTCAAGTTATACTAATTTACAATAAGAACTCTAGTAAATATAGATTTAAGTGGGATCAATTCTCTTGAGCCTCAGGAAGCTGGAGAATATGGGTGCTTGCCAATCTAAGGTAGACAATCTAACAAACGGTGTTATCAATACGGTAATTGCTTTGGAAAAAAACACAAATTCTGCCGTCCATGTGCAGCAGTTATCGATAACATTAAAACTAATTCAGGATTTCAATTTCTTTTCAAAGTGTCCGACTCAGACTGAGTCTCAATCTAATCAATCTGACTTGAATATGATTCAAGTATAAACTACAATACAACATGAATCCATGAATCCGTCTATTCAATCTATATCAATCTATATTGACCGAACCGAACCATGGATATACTCCGTCTACATGACTATCCATTTATATCTATTCCATTTACTGATATCATGGTTTTGGCAAGTCATCCATCTATATAACAAAACAATACAATCAATACAAAAGACATCGCGGGGTTTATAAAGGGGTAGATTGGTACGAAATGTGTTAGAAGTGGCACGAGACTGTAACCTTAATACACCTAACCTGAATATCCATTACCGTTATATTGTGGCTGAACGGTTCCTTGTGCTCCGTATAGCTTAGTCTCCGGAATAGTGGGACTCCTCTCGTATACACTGACATATTCTGTGCCAAGCTACAAACAATTGCATTAACATTATAATCGAAAATTACTATTCATATTCTCTTTCTGTCTATTCTATCTCTGCTCATCTTTGGGACTTAACGAGCGATTGTTTGCTGACGACATTCCTTTTTTCTTTTTTTGGAATGTTGTCAGGTGATTTGGACGCACTAGACCGAGCCCAGTACCGAGGACTTGGAGCAGTTTGCTATCGACCCGGAGCTGTAGGCACTTGTACATACTTTTCATTTTAGTTATGCCATTGTTTAGGCATTGCTTTCTATTCATGTATTTACATTTCAGTTGTACCTATAAAAGAATGTTTAATAAATAAAGTTGCTGTTAATTTATATTCCTGTCTCTTGTGTACATTTACTTTATATTGCTTAGATACGCTTAGCATGTTTACTTCTGAGTAAATACGTCACGTTACTCGTCGCGTCTCCTTGCCGAACACAGGGAAGTGGGGCGTGACAGTACGTGCAACATGCGCATCATCGGTAATGGTGCGTGTGTCCTAGCAGACAAAGTCGTATAAAGATAAGTACATGAAACGTAGTATATATGTTGTAAATGAAAATAATACGCACGTATGCAGAATAAAGAAAACGTAAATGCGAACAGTATAAAATACGTAATTATATATGAGTCATACGGTTATAGTTTAAAATAGTACGAATCGTTATTTTTGAAGATAGGGGCTACGATATTTTTGAAAAAAGATACTATTTGAAAATCCGTAGCGTCCCTTGAAGTTATCATTTAAAAGCGCATAACGATTCGTTAGTTTGAAAATAGGTATGGCTCTAAGTATATAATAATATCTATTTAAGTAATTTGAAAACAATATTTCTCGAGTCGATATATACTTAAGTCGGCGATCCATCCTCATCATATTACGTACGATATAATCCATCGTACGATATCATCAAATCAATAGTACAGATCTATAGTCATGTACATCATCAACTCATATCATCATATGTCATATCGTATCATGTCATGCCATCTCATATTATATCATATAATATCGTCTCATATCATCATATCTAATCATATCGACTCGTATCATCATAGCATATCATATCTTCATCTCATTATATTGTATCATAATTATCTTCAAATATATATATATAGCTCAAGGCTAAGAAAACTAGAACTAAGGGTATACCTTCTTATAAGTATACTACTATTGCTTATAGTATCCTATTAGCTAGGTATACATATCTAATATCTCCGTAAATATACGTATAAATATATATCCTAATTCTACGGTTGCAGGGATGCTAGCTCATAATAGTTAGCTATGTTTAATAATTATATACGTTACGATTTGGTTACTTTTATAAGCTCGCGATTCAATTATTTTTTAGTTGTGCTAGTTACGTTACTATTCTCATACGAACACACTGATAAAACGCTGCACAACTACCAATAAGTATTATGTTGCACAAATCATAAATGCACATGTTACACTACACCTCATTGATACTGCCATGACACTATAGGATTTCCATGCTTGGTAGCGTTAATGTTATTATATGAATGTGATGATTGACATATCCATATGATAGCGATGTATGAACATATTTAATATAACACTTGCAAAAATACTAATGATTTCTATGTAACACAAGCACAGACGTATATTCTACACTATACATCATTAGTATTGCCATGACACAGTAGGAACTACTGTATCTGTTCGTGTGTTAACTATATATATGCACAACACATTATGATACTTGCTGATTGAGATGTGAATACCATTACTATGGGTATTCGTATATGATCGATATGGGTTTTTTGATGTTTTTATCTACGATGATATATCTCAGTGGTATGGGATACTGTTATATACATACATACATACACACACACACATACATATATATAATATCATCAAAATGAATTATACAAATGTTGTTCTTCGGAACTTAATATTTTTCATGGATTTGAAAATCGCAATGTGATTTATAAAAACTTGAGTATGTTTTAAAAATGCGGTTTTCTGTTGATATGATGAGTTGGCGTCCACCATGAGCTTGATATTTTCTGATTTGGTTTTATTCTGCACCGAGTGGGGGGCTATACGGTTGCGGACATGCTACATATCTGGACTGATGAGGGTATACAGTCGGATACAAGGTGAACTCGGTCGAAGTCGAGGGGCAGGAAAGCCGCATTTTAGACGGGAAGCCTAGTGAGGACACTCGATACCGGAGATAGATTGGAGCACGGCGGATATCCAGGAGATACCAACCGGGGCTATTGATATCGAGAGAGGACTGGTATAACGAGACGGTGTCTACGATATTTGAATTATGTGTCGGTGATATACACGAGATTTATGATAATTTTGAGTGTCGGTGATGGACACTCGATGGATGATGAGTTTGAGTGCTGATGATGGACACTCGTGAGATTTGGAATGTCGATACTGGACACTCATATGTGGATGTTAGCACGATCCGTTAAGATGTTTTGTTATAGATTATGCTATATAGTAGCCGATCAGAACTGATCCATGAGACAGTACCTGGATACTATTTTCACATGTTGATACACATAAAGAGGTTTCCAATTGAGCTACAGTCTCACTATTTTGATGTGTCTGGGACGACACATGGATCTTTTAAACGGAAACTCTCTTAAAACTCATTTTTAAAAAGTGAGACGTATACTTAAAGCAAAACACATATATATTTCATAAAACGACATCTGCTACTTGTGTCGTGATTTACGTATTATACGGCTATTTTAAAAAGGTTTTACATACACATCTCGGCTACTTTATAGGCATATTCATAGATGCATGCTATATATCTATGATATGATGATATATTTCCATTGTTACACGATCTATATTGATGAGTTTATAGTACTTGTGCATTATACATATATTAGTACAGGATATGATAGTACTATATTTTATGACCTAGGCAGATCGTTATGTATTTCGATTTCTATCTTGTGATATATTTTTATTCACTAAGTTGGCAACTCACCCCCGTTGTGCCCCGGTTTCTTGCAGGATTGACCGTCTGGATCAGTAGTGGCTTGTTGGCACATTTCTTACTTAGGTAATTGGCTTGGTAGGCGAGTTACTTGTTGGATCGTAACCACATATTGTATATGTATATATTCTTTTGGATCTAGTTTAAAACTTCACCGGCCATTATTTGTATAATTGTGGACTTAGAAGCGAGACTTAGATATTTACGTGTTTTGGGGTGTCATACTCGTTTGGAGTCGACTTTATATTGTTATTGTTCATATTTCTCTTTATATTTCTTCGCCTTGGGCGTCGTATATTATCCGTATGGTTGTTCCGCCGTTTGGGCATGAAAGCTAGCTCCCGTCGGGGATGCTTTATATTTACTATGTTTTGTACTTGGTTTTATTCAAAATTTACAAAGGAGGTGCTGCCCGATTTTCAAACGTCATAGATGTTTTTCAAACAAACTTATTTTAATTATAAAAAGAAACTGGATTCCATTTAATAACTTTTTTAAACTTCACTTCTGCTATTTCTTCAAAAAGATTTAGATTCCGGGTTTCTAGTTTACTTGGATCGCGTCGACATCTTTAGACGTCACGTAATCTAAGTGCCGGTTACGTGCCGGTTTCGGGCCGTGACAGATTCTCATACTTTTGTTAACTAGAGCATATCACCTACCATCTTATCAACCTTGCTAGCCACGACTCATCTAGTTTCTACATGTATTTAAAATGAAATGGCTATGTTAAATAATATTTAGAACATAAATAACAAATAAATACCATACACTTTTATTTCGGTTTAATATTAGTTTTTATGACATGAAAATGTAGATATGCACGGGGTAATGACCTATCCCACAAGAACACTTGGAAATCATAACACTATTATATGCTTGTAGCGTTATTTGTAAAAGAATAGAATTTCACCAAAATACCCTCAAGTTTTGAAACATAGAATTTTAAACCTAAATCTATTTCCTTGGCAATTTTCCCCTCACAACTCTCGTTAGGGGAACCCTGTTAAAGATAGTGCGGATTATCGCACATCTTGAGTCTGGTGAGTGAGATCCAAACTCTTCACGGAGTGTGTTCTTGAAGGAAAAGAAAATACGGTTTTAAACGAAATGAAACAACACTAAATTAAAAATCATAAACTTGTAACTTAAAAGAAAATGTTTTTGTAAATCTTATTTTAATAAAATATTATAAAATCAAAAGATTAAATTATTATTAAAATACTTCAAGTTTCCCAAAGATAGATTTTTTCATAAAAATACCATAAAGTTTTAAAAGCTAGGTTTTATCAATAAAATACCCTAAAATCTAAAATATATTTATATTAAAACTCTTGACATTTTAATTAACATATTTATACCAAAAACACCCTCGAGATTTATTTTAAAAATAAAATATTTTACATAAAACCTTCTCGATTTTTCAAATGAACTATTTTACGTAAATGACCTAAGTTCACCAAAATACCTAGAATATATAACATGTTTAATTTTTAAGGTATTTAGGTAACAAATGAGTTTAAGCGATATCTTTTCTCTTTAATCTTGGGGAGCCGGAGAATGTGGGCGATTGCCTATTTAGTTTAGATAAAGCAAATTAAAGGTATTATCGTTAGGCATTAGTCCTTGAAAAGATCACAAATGCCGCCGTCTATGTACAGTGGTCGCCGATTATTCCTAACTAAAGAATTTTTAAAAGATAAGATTTTTACTAAGATATAATATTTAACTTGAATGTAATTTCGAAATTGAAAACCCGAACTTGACTTAAACCAAAACTCAATTTAACCCTCGAATTTGACTTGAACCTGAACTTGAATACTTGAACTTGGTGCGAACACTTAACACGACTACAATTAACATGAATACTTGATATTGACATGAACTAAATAGTAGTTACATGACTTACTCGATCAAACTTATTACATGCTTGGCGAGAATTGACCCGAATCATGAATACGTAATGACTTGACCTGAACACTTGATATGAATACTTGAACTTGACATGAATACTTGAATACATGAACTCGAATTGAATTTTGAAATGATAAACTTCTTATGTATTTATTGATTCGGGCAAGACTTGTAACTTTAACTACAAATTAGATACGCGGGGTGTTGGGGTAGTTTAAGCGTGAATCCAACGAAATCTCAGGAGTGCCCCTAGTTCATGAATCTATGTCTATTAACACATGCAATCTATTATGAGGGCCCGTGTTTCCAAGCCTATGAGGCCCTACTCTTGGGATTGGAATACTTCAACACTATATTGAAGTCCTGTTACTAATATTGATTCAAGACCTTGGATCTTTGCTCCTGGGGCCCTATCCTTGAGTTCGAAAATACTCTTAAGATTGGTTGACATTCACACATGAACTCACGTTAGTTAGCTTACCCTTGTAATGACCTCTTTAGGACACATGGACAATATACTTCATGTTCACTATATATACACTATACTGCCATGCTATACTTGTTTGCCATGCTCAGGTTACATTGTCATGCTCATATAGTTTCCACCAACATTACTATGTTATACTTATTCATATTCTATTTCCATTCATACTATATTATACGTCATATTACGTTTCTTTTATATACATCACACTTCCTTTCGGGGACTTACCGAGCGCAAGTTCGCTGATATGCATTCCACCCATCTTAGATTCTTTGGAATGTTCGTCAGATAATCTAAAGACGGGGGAGGTGGAACCCACTGCAGAGGATTATGACTAGTTCACTGCTGAAGTCGTTCCTTAGTTTCCTTTTTAGCTTTTCTTTTCAGTAAGCCACATGTTTAGGCTTTTATGTTTATGTTTCTCATTCAGATCTTTTGTAATCAGTTGAAACTTGTGAAATTTGAATGTAAATAAAATTGTTGTTGGAAATTTCAGTTTCATACTTATTCTTGTGTCATTTTATTGCTTATATATTATTAGCGTATTTGTTTCGAGAAAAGACTATCTCGGAATAAATACGTCGTAAGCTTGCCACGCGCCTGCTCCCGTCTTTTGGGAAGTGGGGCGTGACACCATCTATGAAAAGACTAAATGACCGTGTTTACGCAAACAATCCGCAGAAGGGATGAGTCATACTACTCCTCAACTGCAGCTGCCTTTGTCCTCTTCCGCAGGAAGGGAATATCGAAGCAATCGGGGCAAGAACAAGGCGGAGTTTTCCGCCAATACCCAACAACAGCAGAGCGGCTCCAAAGCACGTAGCTGTCAGAATAATTAACGTTTGCGTCGAACCCTTGAAAATAAGATGGGGGTGGGAATACTCTTTTCCTCGTAACATGACAAAGAACATATTTGACCTCGTCATGAAGCACCGAATGCTATCATTGCCAGAACCACGACGACTAGCGCAAGAAAATGCGGTCAATGAACCTAATTATTGCATGTACCATCAGGCTATAAGTTACCCGATTGAAGATTGCTTCGTATTCAAAAATTGGGTCGAAGATCAGTATAAGCAGGGTAGCTTCATATTGTCCGACAGCTGGAAGGTGGACCCACCACAGAAGCATGTGCCGAAGAAAGCCGACACTTAGGGGTCCCCACGACTCTTAAGGAAAAAATACACGTACGGGATCCTCTCAACTCGTAGGGAGAAAATACTTTTATGAGACCCTTACGATTCATAAAAATTGAAAATCCTTAGGTGACATGGACTTAAACCTGTTTCCTAGGTCATCGATGCCCTACGATCGATCTCCAAACTGACTACCATATACAATGCATGGGTTACTCGCAACAAAATTGCATCCAAAATGCCTTCATAGGCAAACAAAGCTACTGATGAGTAAAATACCCACTCTTGTGTCCTTAAGACACATGAGGAGAACGACACTTACAAGATCCTCTCGACTCGTAAGAAAAATACACCTTCGTGGGTGTAACATTTCAGGAAAATAAAATATTATTTTTGGGAATTTTTATAATTAAATTATAATTATATTGAATATTTTAACAAGGCGGTAAAATTAAATACCGATAAATTTGGGGAAAATTTGGAAAATTATAGAAATTACTAAAAAGAGGGTGCTTTGTGTAATTTATGCAAATTATGAAATTCTATGATTTATTTTGCGGCATTTTAGCGCTAATCGCGATTAAATATCGCTAATCGCAAATTAAGCGTGTTTTGTGCACATGACATGCACCATATCATTTTTACACTTGTGTTACATTTTCTACATGGCTTTCTTGTTTTGTTTTGGTTTCTATTTAGAGAAAAGAAAAGATAAAGAAAAAAAAAAGAAAAGAAAAAAGTGTCATGATGACAAGAGGTATGGACATGAGAGAGAGAGAGGGTGAGGGGTCAACCTAGTATGGCTCTCATTTTGTTTTCATTCATCTTTCATCCCCTTCATCTTTTCCTCTCCTCCCTCACTCCCATGGCAGCACTTCATCTCCCCCTCCTCTTCAACCCACAAAACACCATCAAATATACACCAAAACACTTCATTCATTTCATAAAAAGTATGCACAAGCTCAAGGGAAGCACATTGGACTAAGAAAAATCGAATTTTGAAGACTTTGGGCAACTCAAGAAAATTCTTGAGTTGCCAATTGAGGTAATTTCTGCACCTTTAGAATAGTATTTAAATTCTTTAGGCATCCACATATGTTTAGTATCGATATCGAGTGGTTTTGTGAACCTAGAAATTTCTAGATGAGGGTTTTGAGAAATTTTGAATTGTGAAGTGTAATTGAGGTTAGTAGAGACCTTATGACCCCTGTAGGGATTGTATCTTGGACTGAAACCATGGAATAAACCCTGGAATACGAACTTAGAAACCCCGACATCGAAAAACTGTGAAAATATGATGGTAATTTTAAATCTGCTAACACTCGGGGACCTGGAAAATTATTTAGCAAACACTGAGATACATGCAGGCAACCTAAGACCCCCACTGAAACCCTAGCCCCTACTTCCCCAACTTGGCCGCAAATATATTCGTTCTGGACACAATTTGCGGCCAGACTTGGTTCATTTGGGTTCGTGTTGGTTCTAAGGCTTTATCTCCAGTAAAACAGACCCTTTACATGTGCAAAATTGGCTAATTTCACCTAGGGTAAAATCTGGGACCATTTTCATGAGTTGCTGTTTTGATTTGGGGTTTTGTTTTGCGTATTTTGAATTCTGGATTTTAGGAATTTGGTTTTAACTTGATGGTTTGACGTTTGTACGATGATATCGAGAGTTGTTTGGTGGTTTTGAAAGGCGTAGTCCGTAGGTTCTAACCTATAGGCTATTAGCGTGTCGTTTTTGTTTTGAATTGGGTTTTAATGCGGCACGATACCTTCTGATGTGTAGGTACCCCCTTGTGGACTTCGAGACGACAAGCAAGCGCGTGGCGATGTCGGCAACGGAAAGCGAAGAGCAAGGTGAGTAGATTTATATCTACGGGGGAAGTCGGGTGGATGGCGTATAGCACCCCCGCAAAGTTGTGAGAAATGATGTAATGTGATATATATACTTTTATATATTAGTGTATGATATGAACCTTAACAACAAAAGCTTTAGGAGATTAGGGGTTAGTGTTAGCGAGAATTGAAGAAAGGACTTTAGTCGATTTCTTTGTCGTGAAACCCTAGAGTAAAGATTTGCATACACGCACATACACATACCCGCATACATTTACTTCCTTGTGCGTATTGGGGACACATATATATATTGGTATTCTTATGCTTGGATGATGAGGATGTTATATGATACTTGGGAATGAGTCGATATGCTCGGGCATGATGCCGTGAGATATTTAATATGTGACTGAGATATGTCATGATGTTATAGCGGATCGTTGGACGACGATACCATGTGGATGATGATATTTATATGATAGTTGACATATGATCGAGATATGAGATAAGATATGTTAAGATATTTATAATGGATCGCTTGGGCGATATATACTTCTATATGATAATATGTGTTGATGACATCGGATTGTATGAGGCTGTAGATCAGTAGCCAGATCATGATTATTGTTGATGATATTAGTAGTGTACTAGATTTAGATCAGTACCCCTGCTCACGATATGTGATGATGTGGATACCAGATAAATAATGAGATAAATGTGATATTTGAACCGTACCCAGATTTGGGATGCCGTACGATAGATTTGCCGTGGAGATATAGTTATGAGGATAGATCCGCACTCTTGACTTGAGAATGTCATATTATTCATTATATCGTACGTGATACTATTGAGGCGAGATCACTGACTAATATATATATATATATATATATATATATATATATATATATATATATATATAGATCGACTCAGACTTAGGTGGATTTCCTTACCCTTTTGACTGGGCTCGAGTCATACTCATTTAGAAAAGTGGAGAATCGTGAGTATTTTAAATACCAAACTGTATGACTCGTATATTGGGTAGGTATATTTTTCAGTGTTGCTGTTACTACATCGCTTTCTGTATATTTATGATATTTCATCATATTGCATGCTTGTACATATGTTCTCTGTAATCATCATGAAACCCTGCTGTCAGGACACCAGCGCCATTACCGATGATGCGTATGTTCCACGTACACCTGCTTGCCGGCTCACACACATCTTCATCGGTAATTGCCATGTCACGTACACTTTAGAAATACTATTTCATTGACATAGCTTGCTAACTGATAGTTGCTACATGTTTTAGCTTCCATATGCTAGTTTAATTATTGCATGATATCAGATGCATCCGTATATTCATTGGTTATGCAATATTATGGAGATTTATGCCGGTTTTCATTGTTATTGACATGGTGACTTGATAATTTTGGATTCTTCTTGCTATTTTCTGGATTTGGAAACCGCATGTGAAATTTTTGTAAACTGATGAATTATTTTAAAGAGAAAAATACGGTTTTCCTTGATATATTGAGTATTGTCCACCATGATGTTTTCTCGGTTCTGAGATATTTTCGAGACCCAATTCGAGAAGTTGGATGAACCGTCTCGGGTACATGGTGGACCCGGTATGGTACCCCGGGGCAAGAAGCTCGAGTTGTACACGATGAGCCCGACAGGGGCAGACTGCCTACCGGTGATTTTACTTGGCGCGGCGGATATCCAGAGGATACCGTTCGTGGTCGTGTGATTGATGATATGGGCCGATCCGGAATGACAGAGCCCGAGGTATTGAGATATTGAGACTTGAGACACTGAGATATTGAGATTTGATGATACAGGCCAGTCCGGATAGCCGGAGCCTGAGGTATTGAGATACTGAGATTTATGTTTTGTGTCGATACCGGACACTGTTTTATCTGTCGATTTCATTGATGATACACGATTTATATACATACAGAAATCTCATTAAATAAAGAAAATAGTTGTCTCATTCACGATGTATTCTGTTTCATTTGTAATGCATTTATACATCATATATCTGATATGTTGCTATCTGAGGTACTGACACGAGCATATAGTATTACACTTACATAGATGGACCGGGATATTTATTTGAGGATATTACTTGATATGACCTAGGATAGCGTCATGTATGCGATTTCTACTCGTAGATGTTTTCTACTCGCGAGTTGGCAACTCACCCTCGTTGTGCCACAGTTTCTTGCAGGTTTTTCTATACAGGTTTCGTTGTGGCTTTGCTGGTACACTGTTCCTTCCGGGTGATTACTTTGGTAGGTGGGATCTTTTGCATCAGGATCACCATTGAATATTTGTTATTTCGGTTGTATCTAGTAAAACTCCATCAACCAGACTTGTATTATTTGATAGACATAGAAGACCAGTGTATATTCTTTCGACCTTAGAGTCGCGCGCTGTATTATATGGTTTTTCTCTGGTTTTCTTGATGATATTGGATTTTTATCCTGAATTTTATCCTCGCCCTTCGACGTTGTATATTATATTGCTTGCGTGGTTGTGACCGTCAATTGACGAAGAGCTAGCTCCCGCTTGGGGATGCCTTTTTTCATTATATATGCTTTATCAGGTTTGTACCCATATGGGGTCAGTTTTTACAAAGGAAACTCTGCCGAAATTTTCAGAAAAGACTTGAGATTTTAAAAATGCATATTTTGGCTTATGTTGTTAAACTTCTTGCTTTAAAATTGGTTTTTCCTTCACTCTACTGCTTTACTTGGTTTGGATTTCTGGGTTTTGGCTTACTTAGATTACGTACGCTTCGAGACGTTTCGTAGTTTAAGTGCCGGTCATGTTCCGTACTTTTCGGGCCATGACAGTGGGATCCCTACGACTTATAAAGAAAAAGACACTTAGGGGTCCCCACGGCTCATAAAATTGAAAAGTATTAGGTGACAAGGACCTAAACCTGTCTCCTAAGCCATCGCTACCCTATGACCAGTCTCTAAATTGACTACCGTATACGACCCATGGGCTATTTGCAACAAATTCGCATTTCCAACATCCTCCATTGTCCAACCAAGCTACCAACGAGGAGAAGTCTCACTTATATGTCCTCACGACGCACGAGGAGAATGATGAGTAAAAAAAGGGTCAGTCCATAAGCAAAAAGGGCACGGATAAAAACCTGAAAGGGTTCCGTGAGAAAAAAACTGCAGGACTACCCGTGAGCTTGTGAAAACCTGTGACGGCGCAAACTCGTAAAAAGAAACTAAGTTTTGAAAAAGTCTCACTAGAGGCGAGCAATTATCCCAACGTGGTGAACGACACTTGCAAGATCCTTTCGACTTGCAAGGAGAAAACACTATTATGAGATCCTTACGACTCACAATGAAAAAACACTTAGGGGTCCTTACGAATCCTAAGGAGAAAATACACTTATGAGATCTTCTTGACTCGTAGGGAGAAAACACATTTATGAGGCCCCCATGGCTCATAAAATTGAAAAGTCTTAGGTAACAGGGACCTAAACCTGTTTCCTAAGCCGCTATTGCCCTACGAATGGTATCCAAAATGATTACCATATACAATCCAGGGCTACTCGCAACAAAGTTTCACCCAAAAGGAGAAGATCCACTCATGTGTCCTTACGATACATGAGGAGAACAGAGCTTATGAGATCCTCTCGACTCGTAAGAAGGAAACACTCTTGCGAGATCCTTATGACTCACAAGGGAAAAAGAAACTAAGGGGTCCCTACGACTCCTAAGGAGAAAATACACCTATGAGATCCTCTCGATTTGTAAAGAGAAAACACAATCATGAAACCCTTACGGCTCATAAAATTGAAAATTCTTAGGTAATAGGGACCTAAACTTGTTTCCTAAGCCGCCATTGCCCTACGGCTGGTCTCCAAATTGACTACCGTATACAATCTATGAGAGAATCGCAACAAAGTTGCATCTGAATATCCCAAATTGGTTGACCAAGTTATCATTGTGGAAACGACCCACTCATGTCTTCACGATACATAAGGAGAACGACACTTACGAGATCCTCTCAACTCGTAAGAAAAATACACCTTTGTGGGATCCTTATGACCCATAGTGGAAAAAGACACTTGAGGGTCCCTATGACTCATAATGAGAAAATACATCTATGAGATCCTCTCGACTCATAGGGAGAAAACAAATTTGTGAGACTTTTATGGCTCATAAAATTGAGAAGTCTTAGGTGACAGGGACTTAAACCTGTTTTCTAAGCCATCGATACCCTACGGACGTGTCACGACCCGGAAAAAGGCACGTGACTGGTACTTGAAATATGTGAAATCTATAGGACCCCACCTAATTCAAGTAAGCCAAAGCCCAGAAATCTAAATCTTTTTAGGGAAATAATAGAGGTGAAGTTTTAAAATAAAAGGTATAATGAAATCGATTTTTCCTTTAAAATGCATAGGTAATGATATATGAAAATGCAAGTGGATTATACTATAGTTGAAAACATTTTTCGTCTTTAAAAATTTGGGCAGTACCTCCCTTGTATATTTTGATCCAAAACCACATACAAGCAATATATATAGGCATCTCGAAGAAGGAGCTAGCTCTTCGCCAATTGGCGGAATCACAACCATGAAATAAACATATATACGACGCCCTATGGTGAAGATCAAACACAGAAAGAATAAATAAGGCAAGACATCATCATCTCAAAGAAGCGAACATACACCCATCGCTCTAAGTCTCGCAAATACAAGTCTGACTAGGTCTACCAATATACAAATTCTAGTTTCTGACTGATGGAGTTTATCTAGATACAATAGAATATAAAAGGTACAAGAGTGGTCACGATACAGCGTGTGTCCCACCCACCAAACCAAAACACCCAGAAGGAACTGTGTGCCAGCGATGCCGCTACTGATCCAAGCGGTCAAACCTGCAAGAAAGCTATGGCACAACGGGGGTGAGTTGCCAACTCGTGAGTAGAAAATATCAACAGGTAGAAATCGAATAAACAACGATTCCTAGGTCATACTGTATCATGAAGGTAATACTATGATCTCTAGGGTGACCATATATGGATATATGTCAACAATAGAGTCAAAATCAATGGCATATACAAATAAACATCTGAAATCATATGCCTGTATGCATGTGGATATCATCCATGTATATCCATCAATGACACAATCAATATCATGGAACCTGAGTGTCCAATATTGACATTCGAATCATCATGAAAATATATGCCTGTATATATGAAGATATCAACCAACGCATGTCCATCAACGATACATCAAAATCATTGATCCTGAGTGTCCAACATCGACACTCGAAACATCATGAAATCCGTGTTCAGTATCGATACGTAAATCCTCATATCTCGGGCTTCATCAGTCCGGATCGGTCCATGGGCTCCGTCAGTCCGGATTAGCCCATATCCATATCACGACTTTGGTCGGTATCCTTCGGATAACCGCCGGGTCCAAACTATCACCGGTAGGTAGTGCTCCCTCCTGCCAGGCTCATCGTCATCTCCACGATCTTCTTGCCCCGCGGTACCTTACCGGGTTCACCATGTACCTACAGACGGTTCATCCAACTCCTCGAATCGGGTCTAAAAAACAAGCTCAGAACCGAGAAAACTCATGGTGGACACTTCGAAATCACATATTAAGAGAAATCACGTTTTTAAAATAATTCATAATTTCTTTTGAAATATAACTGCGGTTCTCAAATCCAGAAATCTCATGAAAACAATATCTCAATGCATATAACCATAAGTACGATGTATGCAAACATAGAACAGTAATATGTGCATATCAAGTATATCATGCAAGCATATCAAGTGATAGTATTGAACAATGAATATACTTTACGGTTATGAATAATATTATGATATAGCAATTCTACTGTGTAAGTGGCATAGTAATTACCGATGATGATTTTGTGTGAGCCGGCAAATTTGTGTAAGTGTATCGTGCGCATCATCGATAATTGTGTAGATATACTAACAGACGATATCATAACAACAAATGAAAGCACATGTATATATATATATATAAAATGCAATGAGAGTAAAATAAACGTAGCAAAAAGGTAAATAGTAATGCAATAAGCTAAGATACACCTCGATATACGAGCCATACAATTTTCGTATCTAAAATAGCACGAATCTTTATTTTTAGAAAATTAGGGACCACGGTGTTCTTAAAGAAAAGCAATACCTTTGAAATCCGTAGTGTCCCTCGGTTTATCCTTTGAATGTACACGATTCGTTAGTTTTGATAATAGGTATGACTCGAACCCTATTCTAATATCTACTTAAGTAATTAAAAGACTAAAAGGCTAAACTAATCCTGAGTCAAAAGTACGGATCAATCATCATATATACATCTTGTACGATATAGTCCGTCGTACGGCCTCCTCAAAATCGAGGGTATAGGTCAAATATCATATATCATAATTCATACGGTATGATCCGTCGTATGATATCATAAATAAGGGTACAGATATAAGGTCACGTACAACATATCACTCTTTATTCTCATATAAATATATATATGTACACATATAACTCAAGTCACATTTATATCAAACTCATATCATGTCTTGGCAAAATTATCTATATTCTCATATCGTCTCACATCCGTATATCAACATATTAAGCCAAGTCATCATATTTCATCACATTCTATTTTCATCATATCAATGTCCCACATCAAGTCATCTTGTATATATATCATATTTTCAGTTGTATGTATGTATAATCTCACACCATCTATTGGCATATGAATATAACATGTACATTGCCTTGCATCCTCAAGCCAACATATCCACTAAGGTCATCTTTTATCATATCATCTCATACTAAAACCTTTAAACATATCCGTAGGTTTGTAGCATATCTTTTCTCCAAATATAATTTATATATCGATTTTCCATATCAATGGTTGCGGGGGTGCTATACTCCATCCACCCGACTTCCCCCGTTTATATAAATCTACTCACCTACAAAATTCCTCGCTTAGCTGAAGTCGATGTGCTTCGTCGTCTTGAAAGTCCACGCGAAGGTACCTACAAATCAACACATAACGTTTTTAAAACCAAGTCCGAAAACCGATACGGCACACGGAGTGCTCATAGGTTAGAACTTATAGTCTACGCATGCAAAAACAACCAAATAACCCTCGTCGTTGACGTACAAACGTCCAACGACCAAATCACGTCAAGAAATTCATAAATCCAAGTTTCATATATCGGAAAACATTGTCAAAACCATCTCAAAATGGTTCCAGATTTTAGCACAGCTAGACTAGGACAAAACAACCAATACAGTTGCTAGGTTATAAGGAGTATGAGTTACAGACCAAAACCCAACACCAGACACCAAAACTTTCCCAGCGAGATGGCTAAAGTACCTGGCGTCGCCGGCCTCAACAAGGAAATTGGGTCTCGTTCTCCTGTGGTGGTCCTCTATTGGTCTATCTAGGTCAATGTAGCTGTTTGTTTTTCTTATAAATATCCCAAGTTTCTCCAGATTCCATTTAATCCTCAAGAATTCCACAAAATTGACATTGGAATATTTCAGTTTTTGTATATGGGGTTCTAGCTTAAGTCCAGACCAGAATTCTAGCATTAAAAGGGTTTTTAGCCACTACTAAACCTCAATTACATTTTCTCATCTCAAAGCATTCCCTAAACTTCATCTTGGAAATTCTAAGATCATCAAACCATCGGTTTAACTCTAAACTAATATAAGACATAAGAAAAACTAATAACAAGACTAGAAGTGTAGGATTATATCTCATTTGGAATTGAAGAAAATTCTTGAGTTGTCTAAAAGCCTCAAAGTTCCAACTTGATTCCTTCATAGGGTTTGTAGTAAGGTTGAGATCATTTTTCATGAAGGAAGTATGGTGTTTTGGAGTGGTTTAGAGGGTGGTGCATGGTGGATGAGGAGGTGGAGGGATGAAGGAGGAGGTGGAGAAGAAAGATGAAGAAGAGGATGAAGTGAAGAAGAGCCATGGCTAGAAATATCCCTCTTCTCTCTCTTGCCCATACCCCATGGCCATGCCTCCTTGTCCCCTCTCTTGCTTTTCTTTTTGTTTTGTTTTAAAAAAAAAACCAAAATCATTTTAGAAAAGGAAAGAAGCCATGGTTAATAATAAAACGCAACAAGTGTTTTGCAACATGTTTTGTTGCATGCCATATACATAAGCATAATTAATGCATAATTAGTGAAAATTAATCAAGTTTAGCATTAACATTGTATACAAATAATTATACAATAATCTATAAATGCTCAATTCACATAATTTCTTTCAAAATCAATAATTCTTATTAATTTTCCAAATATTTTCCAAACTATAGATATATAATTATACCATTTTACGAAAACCCCAATTCGCAAATCGAACAGTTTTCGTGAAATATATTATTTTATTATTTAAATTCAAAAAATAATATTTTATATTTTTGAAATGTTACAATCTTACCCCCTTAAATAAATTCGGTCCCCGAATTTAAATTTAAACCCCCAAATACTAAAACATTTCAACAATTTGTTTAAATCAACGGGCCTCCAAAATCACGGAATACTCAGAAATACCACAGCGCTTCGAGTGCGTATAAAACCGAGTTCAAAACTTAAAATCAAACTCCGTCAAGCGTCATGCAATCACAGGAGTTATAAAGGAGATGTAATACTCGAAATCCACTACTAAAATCCAAATATACTATAGTCAAAATTATAATACGTATATAGTACACATCAATGTAAAATTCTTTAAAACTGAATAAAAAACATGCAAAATCTTTTCCGAATCGCCGTGTGATATTTAACTCATGGCACAAGTGGCGGACACTCATTTGTAAAGTAGTAAACATACGTTTATATATGTTTACTTAAGATATACGTTCCGCTTTTTTTTGAAATATCCTAAAAGGTTTTCCTTTGTAAAGGTTCGTGTCACTCACGGACACGTAGGAAATAGCGAGACTATAGCTCCTTTTTGAAAATCTCTCGGTAAACTTTTATACACGCAAAAGTACTCAGCTACTGTCCTCAGATCAGTCCTGCTCAGCTACTATATAATATAGTACCCAACATCAAATATAACGCTCAAGAGCAAAAATTAGCCTTAAAAAGCGCATCTAACATTACGTGCGTCTGGTGCGCACGGAAATTCAAAGCCAAATACAAGTACCAAGAATGTGCACAAAAGCCAAACTATGCAACGGGTGTGCACGGAAGCATCTGTCAAGTGCAACGGGTGTGCACGACAACAACATCAAGTGCATCTAAAGTGCATGAAAATTTCAACCCAGTGCAACTAATATGTACGAATAAAATCTCAATCAAGTGCATCCGGTGTGCACAAAATCTCATACAATGCGCCCAATATGCGCGAAAATCCAAATCAATTGCGTCAGGTCCATACAAAACATCTAGTGTAGTAAAGCTTACGGAAACGAACGTCAAGTGCAATGGTGCACGAAAACAGAGATCTAGTGCAACAAATGCACAAAAACATAATCTTAGGTGCACTAGGTGCCCGAAAACTCATCAATATCTCAAATACGCACAAAAACAACACCGAGCGTGCCAAGGTGTATTAAAATCATAAGCATGTGCAACTGCGTGCACAAAATCTATATCAATGCACTGCGAGGACATGTAAGCTATACCGAGTGCATAAATCAAATTGAGTGTATACAACATGCATAAAATCTCATTGACAGTATCGAAATCCACGGAATCATAAATATGTGCAGCCAAGGCACAAAATCGATATCAAGTGCAATAGATATGCACAAATCATAAACCAATGTACCGGTGTATAAAATATAAATCAAGTGCAATAACTGTGCACAATTGAAAATATCTAGTAGGTGCAACCATGGTGCACGAAAACAAATATCATGAAACTCAATCATCGAAACTCAAGTCCAAGCGATAAAAGTGTGATACTCGGATCATAAAATGCAAATCGCAATAAATGACATTGAGGTACACTTCATTCAATGTCGAGAAAAATGCCGGTGCACCCAAAGCTGGCAGAACAAGAACATCCGCTTGCCTCTTGCTCACGGTCCGGCGTCTTCTGTCTCTGGGTCCTCATTTTCTCTATAGATTACCAATCTCACAATCCTTCCACTCGTCGGCCTGGTTAGGTGTAATAACGAAATAGTTCCGCTCTGGAACTCCTCTGTTCATCCCTTGGCCAATTAACATGACCACTTGCCAAACGACACGTTACTGAAGGAGGCATCTGACCCTCTAAATAATCGCGATACAACTGATCCTGGGTGCAAATCTTTATCGCCGTGGCATCTTGGAAAGAAAACTAATTAAGGTCTCTTCCGATCTCACCTATGCCGAACTATACGAAGGTTGGCACTCTTGCTTAACTCTTTTTCTCATATCCGGACAGCTGCGTCCTCAGCACGACTTTCCAGTGGCATCGGTCGTATCCATTACTTCTGCATACATTTCAATTCTTTGGCATCAACGGGGAGTAACACAGCTCGTTAATATCTCGCACGAATCTCTTGTTCCACCCGTTTTCATTATCATCCACTTCGATGTCATAACTTGCGGCTAAGTACAGCAATTCGTTCTCGGCTACAGTCAATCCGGAGTCTCTCACACCGACTCGAAATTATGAACTCGGGTATCTTCACCACTCTATGGAAGATATCTAGCCGATAGCATTCTTGGGAACTCGTCTAATTAATCGGAGGAATACGCTTCATTCGTCCGTTTTCGATCAACTCACAACGCGTCTGGGTAAGGCCCTTCTATCTGAAACTGGTCAACTTACTGATATCACATCGGAGCATCCAACGAATAATGTCATCTCTTGCTCGATTTACTCTAGATCTGAGTAAGATCCTTCAAACTGGAATTCTTCAATTCAACTGAGCCTGCATCGGGTATCAAATCAGACGAATCATCTCAGTCGCTCTATTCAAGATGGACTAGCGGTTTTCTGTCATATCTCTGTCTGAAAGCTCTGGTGGTTTTAGCTCATAACTCTGGAGGCTACATCCCATCAATCTCAGCAACAGCTGGGTCGTCTGTCTCTACGGTAGACAACATCACGCCCTCTGGGTAGGTTATACATCAACAGTCCTCTCAATCTGACAGCCGCCATCAATGACCCAATCATCCGGTGCAAATCCGAATGCTTGCCTTAAACGTGAAATCTCGACACAAACAATACACCGATACGTTCCTATGTCACTAGAAGAATATCATGGTTAGTTCTCATCCGTGACGAGCTCGCTCTGACCGCATCTCTAGCAATAGCTCTCTCTGCACTCAAAGCTATAGTGACAGGAACCTCAAAAAGGTATCGATGAAGATAGATCATAGAAACGAATAAAAATACAGATCTCAAGATATGTACATCCTAAGATTACTTAAGCGGAGTATCATATGCCGCGGAAAATACGCACGATACATCACATTTTCCCCAGGAAGGTAAACCTCACCACAGAAAAGATTTGAACTCATACCTTCTATGCTCCGTGGGAAAGACTTCACTTGCAAGCTACCTACTCCATCAATCAAGGTCAACCTATGTAACAAAAGTTCGGGTCTAATACCACCTTGGACAAGTCTAAGTTTCGTAAGGTCAAGCCTAGGTTCCGACATAATTGTTGGAGATTGTGCCCTCAGAGTCAATTATTGGATCACAGGCACGTGATTGCAATGATTGAGGGAGGACCAGTCCCGGTAGGACAGTCTTACTCGAGATGATAGTATGCTATCTGGTTTACCTTTATCATCGTGTACTGCTTTAGGTGACCTGACAAGTCGCTATTACACGTTGGTAGAGCCCCTAGGATTCTTGCTTGACCACCAGCAGTATGAGGGCGATCATATAAGTGGGAGCTGGGGTCTATAAGCATATCCTTAAATGGTCCCTAGTCGTGTGAGTTTCGAGACAGGGCATCGATACTCCATTGTAGACTAGTGTATACAGTCGAGACCCCGACGAGGGGCGGTGGCCGGTCTCACAAGCCACTGGTGTCAGTTGGATCACCTAAGATGTATACAGGTGCTCATTGGGTTATGAGTACACCGGACAGGACTCGCCGGGAACATGCTAGTTGGTCATATACCAGACGTCAGATGGCAGTTCCCTGGTGACATGTGTGCAGGTTAGTTCATCGACCTGGGGATCGTCATTTGTCTCGTGTGAGTTCCCACTGTACTTTGATTACTACCCTACCACGGCTCAAAGGAGTCGTGCAAACAGGTTTTAGTTGGGTACAGTCCCGAGCCACATGGAGGCAGTGAGCGCATCTTCAGGGGTTCGTCTCTCCCGGTATTGGGGGTGAGGTCGTGCTGTGTCTAGGAGAGCCATTACACAAAGTCCTTGGCCAAGGCAAGGAGATTTACTGGTAGGTATTCCAGTAGTATCTCAGGGTGTTCTGGGCTACACTCCGACACGACTTGTACCGCTTTTGGGGGTCTGACTTTTACCAACCCCCTAGGCCCGCCATGCGATGCTCATAGACGAACGGACCGGACTGTACGGATATTGTCACTGACAGGCTCAGTAGGGTTGTCAGGCTGAGTTCACTCACGGACGTCCCTTTTAGTCAATACCTGGTAGCCCGTTACGTATTGGCTTATACCTCTGACGTGCTAGTGGTTAAATCCACAACCAAGGTGTTGACGAGTCTTTAGAGTCCCCCACCTTCAGTTACTCATCTTTCGGGCGAAAGGTTGTAGAGGCCGTATGGAGATATGGCAAGGTCCGATCAGATACGTGCGGTATTGCACGGATCGGGATCGGACAGTTTGTACTATAGGCCGTATGGTTATATGGCAGGGTTCGATCAGATACGTGCGGTATTGCACGGATCAGGATCGAACAGATATTACTAGCCGGTTCTGGTATAAGCCGGATCCTAGTATAGTACAGTGTAGATTTTGTCTCATTGCATTTGTATTTCGGTCGGAATACAAATGCGGGTGTGTATGCACAGTATCGGGGTTTTCCTGTAATTTATTACGGGACCAGTTTTCTGGAGTTGCCAGTTTGCTTTCCGTTTCGGCCGATTTCCTTTGTATCGTTCATTGGCCGAAGATTGGTGGAGGAGGGCTTATTTGCATTGTTGCAAATAAGTATTTGTGGAGGGGTTCTTTGCATATTCTTGTGTCATGATGGTTGCACTCTTCTTTGACCTTTTGACTTCATGATGGTTCATGATGGGTGGACCATACCTTGACTTTGTGTTGATGATTTGGTAGTTGGAGTGAGGTTATTTACTTGCAATCATTTCTTGATATCATGAGCTTTTCTCTCTCCCTTGTATTATTGTGTGAGAACCTCCCTCATGCTTTGCACTCTACACCCTCTCTCTCCCTCTTCATGTCATGGCCGGCCCAAGCTTCAAGGGGGCTGTCCAAAAATTTGAGTAGGGGATTTTTGCTCTTTTGCTCTTGCAAAAATCCCACAAGATCAATCTCAAAAGCTCCAAGTATCATTCCTCCACCAAATGGCAATTCCACAACCCCAAAGTGAGACTTGAGTACTACACATTCTACAGCAAACCTTGGGCACGTCGACTAGCCAGCTTCGTGCCCGAGTTGCCTCGGCATTGAGGTGGGAGCCCGTAAAAGAAGTAGGCGATGTGGTGCACTTCCGGCGACAAGGAGGAGACGGGACATTCCGCAGGAGATTGGGACGACGACGAGAAGACCGGAGGACTCGGATCTGTCGGTATATCTCTCTTCCCTTTCTTGTAGATAGCTAGGACTAATTAATGGTTCGATCCGGGTATTAGTGCGCGGAGGTTTGCCAGTTCAAGAAAATTTAAAGTTTTTCACCGCTTCCGCTTTTGGCCGTCGGATTGACGGCCGGGGCGCCGCCGTGCACTTACAGTGGTATCAGAGCCTCGCCATTAACTTAGTCTAGCTTTGTGTTATGTGTTTGCATTTCCGATCGATCAAAAGTTCCAAAACCGAGTTTTTCAAAGCGACAGTTTTCTGTTGAATTTTTTTGGTCTCCAAAAATTTTTCAGGTTGTATAAAATTGATGTACTGGAGATTATAAGAGCTCTGTAAAAATTCGATGAAGTGATTCCACTGTGGGAGAGCGGAACCGCCGCACAAACCCCCTTCCCGCCGCTGTTCCGCCGCGCACTGTGGAGATCCCTGCATCAAATTTCTACAGTGTCTTTGTGGGCTTAAAAACGGGGTTTTGGAATATTAATATTGGGCCCAGAATTTCTTGATGTGCTACAGTAGTACTTGGGGGCCCACTAGTTAAAGTTTGATCGATCGGATATTTTAAACACATTTTTCACAGTATTTACATTATATCTGCGACCGTGAATGTCACTCGATCGGTAAACCCGGTCTAACTGCTATAGCCCGGTTAGACGGATTTGCGAACGTGACTTTCACGTTGATGTTCTGTTTTTGCTGTGATGTTGCGGATCGGTCGTGGGGATAGCCTGGATGCAATGCTAGTACAGTTGTGGTTGTATTATGTACATTTGATATTGCGGGGCGAGCGTCCGACATGTGGACTGCCGTCACTGCCTGTTTGTATTATTATTTTGGGGCACGGCCAGGTTGCGGTCGTTGTACCCGTTGTATGTATATTTTACTTTCTGTACTAGGATTGCCCCGCGGAGGGGTGCACGGATAGCCGGGTTCTAGAGGGCAACAAGCCCGCATCTCATGGCATTGGGACAGAGGAGGCTTCACTCTAGAATTGGCGGGCTATTCGCCGCACTCGTAGGGGGTACAGGTTGACCCAGGAGGGGTGCCCAAGTTACCGGATTTCGTGAAGTGCTGGGTGGTCCATTCACGTTGCTGAAGGGGGCTGCCTCGCTTCAGGTTTTGGCGGGTGACTTGCCGCGCCCGTAGGGGTCTAGGTTTTCATTGCACAGGCTATCCACACGACCAGGGAAACGTCGGGTTTCAGCGGCTCTGTGAAACCCGGGGATCCCAGATATCTGTATTGTTTCTGTGATGCTGTACATTTTCTGTGATGTTGCATTTCTTATCACGCCTTGAGCGAATATAATATATTGGTATATATATTAGTAGATGTTGTATATGTTTTACATCCGCGCTAGTCCAGTCCCCGCTCTGTCGTTAGTCAGCTAACCTAACGGGTAATGACGGGACCCAGTGGCGAATGCGGATGGCATATACGTACATCAGTATATTTTCGTTCTTTTTGGTGTGATCCATTGATGGGACTGCATTGATTCGGATCAATGCAAGTTAAAACAAACCAAATCTGATGTTGTTGGAACACTTTTCAAAAAGCTGTTATTGCAAGGACGTTCACTTTTGTTTTGCATCGTGGTATTCAGTTGGAATATCCTGCTCCTCAGTCGACGAGGCAAGGGCCGAGATCCCTTCACCGGGAGTGACCCCTTGGACAGAAGTTTGCGTCAGGGCATTAACTTCACTATAGCCGATAACTTTTGCTTTGCATCGTGGTATTCATTTGGAATATCCTGCACCCCATTCTACGGGGAAAGAGCCGAGATCCCTTCACCGGGAGTGACCTCTTTAGTAAATGTTTTCGTCACTATATTTTCTAAAAAGCTATCCGTTCCTTCAACGATATCAAGTTCATTACGTTAAAGGTTTTCGCCAGAAACCATTCGTAGCCCTCCGTCGTTTCATATGGGTAGTCAATAGTATTCAAGCTGTGTTTGTTGGCCAAAGTCAATGCACAGTGTTTGGTAGCTGTTGGTTATTCATATGCAGCATAGATAGATGCGTTGGTTTGGAACAGTCGTACTGCCTTGTTGGCCAAAGTCAAGGGTAGGTACGGGTGGATTCAAAACAACCTGGAGAATGATGGGTAGAACTTGACATGTGACTTATGATTTGTTGGCCAAAGTCAAGGTCATAAGAGCATGGGGTAAAAATCACATCGGGAGTTTCAAAAAAACTGAAACTTGCCAGATATGCGCATACCTTCTGGAGTGTGATACCGTGAGCGGATTCCATCACGTTATCATGCGATGATAGTTGGATCCCGATTCCCACTGATGAGTTAGTTTACTCCTCGGGTGACCCCGACTAATTCTTCTTTCAGGTTTGGAGGAGAATTTGAGGTACAGTGGGAGGATTCCAGATTAGATAAATTGGTAACCATTCTGATCTAGGTTAGAGTGCACGCTGAGTGTTTCTTTTCTCTCTCTCTTTGGCAGCGACCATTGACCCGACCCTAAGACCATGACTCAGTGACCAAGTTGACCGAACCTTCTTAAAACACTGGTTTTTGGATTGTCAGAGTTGCAAACCTCATTGCCACTCCTACTTTTACCCTTTTCTCCAGGACACCCCGTATTACTACGAACGTCCACTTCCATTGGACAAAACCATCGTATGGTTAGATACGAACTCGAAAGAATTTATTCGAGGATGGTTTCAGGTTCTGGAGAAAACGGATAGGACTATTCAGTTGTCTTTTCCATTTTACCTTCTCTCAAGTTGCGAGTACTCCTTGGTTTAGGAGATAGTACACCTATTACGCAAATTGGATAGTCTTCTTCCAAACCATAGACAGGTGCCGACCGGTAGGGAATGAAGAAAACCAATTAGCATAACGATGGTGTGCAGAAGGTATTAAGTTAAGACAAAGCAAGGGATTAGTAAGAGGGCAAAGTAAATTGCAACAGATATTCACGGCCAAACCAAGTATTTCTTCGCCAATCCTAAATCACCTTTGTGTTTCTCCAGGACACTCCGTATCACTACGAAGATCCACAGTTTATTGGATACTCCATCGTATGGTTATATACGAACTCGAAAGGAACTTGTTCCAGTTCGGGGATGGATTCTGGTTCAGGAGAAATAGGAATAAGATTTATTCAGGTGTCTTTTATCTTCACCTTCTCTCGCATTGCGAGTGTTCCTAGGATTAGGACAGTACACCCATTATGCTTATTGGATAGTCTTCTTCCAAACCATAGGCTGGTGCCGAACGGTAGGGAAGGAAGAAAACCATTTGGCCTAAGGGGTGTGCAGAAGGTAATGACTAAAGACATGTGAAGGGATTTGGAGAGGTGGCAAAGAACTATACGGTTACAGTCGTGAATCTGGAAGAGGCATTACTAGGAATACCAGAATACCCCATCGAAACGTTTCAATGTTTCAGTTTCACTGTGTACTGTTAAAAGAAAACTGATTTCCCGATTAGATACTTACTCCAGGGTATGTATTTACCAGGTACGATTCTCACATCTGTATGGTTTTACAGATGATGAGTGGGAGTAAGTTATTGGGAATTGGGTGATCATCCTCATTATATCGGGATTCGTTGTAATCGGTGATATTTGAGGAAATCACCTGGGCTGTTTGCCGGTCGGCAAATATTTGGTTTTGAATATCCGCTGTTGTGCACCAATTTCAAATTGATATATCTGTACGTCTATTTTCATAGAGTGAGATATACCTTTTGATATTATGTCTGTGACATTTACCTATATCAGTGGATGGTTAGGTAAGGAGCATTAAACAGCGGTGTAATTCTTCTTAACCATAAGTACAGTTTTCAACCTACGACACACAGTGAATGAGTTATCAGACTCAAGGGACTTATACAGAGTATTGTATGTTGTCCAGGGTCCATTAGGACAGAGGGGTTGGTCTTCGTACTATATTCGGTTTACTTATGACTTCTCTAGTTTTTAGATAGGTGTTTCGCGGAAACACAGGGTCTGAATTTTGAGAAGTTATAGGTATTTGAATAGAGTAGAGAACCAGGGGTAGCAAGTATCGGGATTCTTCAAAGCAATCGAAGATGTAGACACTTGTGCATGGTATTCAGATGATAGTAATGATAAAGAGAGCATGCTTCTCTTTCAGGTTACTCATAATTGGAAGCGTTCCTAAGTTGAGTAACGCTGATCAGCCTCCTTCCATTTAGTTGACATGCACTGGGGACAGCTGCATGATTTGAATCTGGTTCAATTAAATCAGTGCCTCTGTTTCTATATGGGATATAGTACAGTTCATATCTTAACATTGTTAAGGTACGGGGAGTTGTCCGGCTTATGATTAAAACCAGACTCTGGATAACTCAAGGCACGTTTCTGTAGTGGCTGTTTGTGGGTTGACCCAGGCTATGACGAGGGTTGACTTTCTACCATCTGGATGAACAATAGCAATATTGTTCTAGACTCGCCACAGTTTTATTAAAAATGGATTTTTTCAGAAAAACAGTAGTGGGAGTATGGTAGAACTGGAAGTGATTCCAGAACCACAAACGATTACTGAAGATTTGACAGGAACCTAAGGATTCAATCTGGATTGACATTCCATTGGCCACTCCGCAGATTTGGTGGGTAACTTCAGGCACCCGAGAGGTACTACGGTAGCCTCAAGGACGGTGACAGGGAAGTTCTTGTTTACCCACAATTACCATTGCTGTTGTTCCAGACTGTGAGACCCGGCAGGAGGATGAGTATAGCGTCGTTCTAAACTAGTTTTAGAAGTGTACGTCTATATGACTCTGCCAGAGGGTTGTCGTAGTCAGTGGGAGCAGCGGAAGCATTGGTGGACAGGCAGCTTATGTCTATTTATAGACTAGAGCAGATGTAGCGGAGATAGATCATCAATTTCTGACGTGACAGTCATGGGTTTGACTTCATCAGAATAGGGGATGGATCTGTTGAGAAGGTAGTAGGGTGTGATGTCATGGTATTTGGATGACATACACAGAGTAGGAAAATAAACTCCTATACTACAATTGGTTATACTTTGGTCGTCACACAGTGGTTTCTCCATAAAAGAAATGGATTTTATATCAGACATACTGGTTACTAGATCTATGGTTTTAGATCTAGATTTGGGTGGTTTCCCAATCAGGGTACTTGACAGCATTCTAAGAGTATTTAGAATGGACGACTCCTGGCACGGTAGTGTACCTGCAGGTAATGGAGTCACCCTCTCTAAAGGTGTCTTACAGACTAAAGTAGAGAGGGATGTGCATGATTGGCAGATCACTTGCTCAGGCAATTGAGTCAATCATGAGATATCAAGTACCACACCAGATGTTGTTCTTGCACTAGATGCAATAAGTTGACATTTGATCCAATCCTGGAGAAACAGTCGGAAGCAGTTTTAGAACATAAGTGGATGTTCTAGGGATATGATAGCGACAGCCTTATTCGGGAAACAGTTATCATTCCAGGCTTCCAAGGTGACATGGACGACAAGGAGGTTGTCAGAGTTATAGTTTTCCTTCTGATGAGGGGCAGTATTTTGGACAGGTGGTCCAAGGCAATACTGAGGGTGGCATGGCGCAGGATACTGATTAAGTTCAGTTGACGATACAGTATAAGAAGTTTGGATTTGGAGTTCATTTATGAGCTATGTCCCATCAGACATCCAGACACATTCTAAGACAGGTATTGCTCTTTTCGGGAGATGGCTTTCTCCGCGAACTTGAGATATTCAGAGACATAGAAAGAAACATCAAGGCGGATCCACTCACTGAGGCTATTCCTCGAACGCAATAGTTTCCCAAACATGCTTTGAGAGACTGACTAGTAGAGGAGTTGGGTGTTCGGTATCACACGGGCTGTGAGTATGCGACATCGCAATAATTAGCCTTGAGTGCAAGTGGGAGATTGTTGGAGATTGTGCCCTCAGAGTCAATTATTGGATCACAGGCACGTGATTGCAATGATTGAGGGAGGACCAGTCCCGGTAGGACAGTCTTACTCGAGATGATAGTATGCTATCTGGTTTACCTTTATCATCGTGTACTGCTTTAGGTGACCTGACAAGTCGCTATTACACGTTGGTAGAGCCCCTAGGATTCTTGCTTGACCACCAGCAGTATGAGGGCGATCATATAAGTGGGAGCTGGGGTCTATAAGCATATCCTTAAATGGTCCCTAGTCGTGTGAGTTTCGAGACAGGGCATCGATACTCCATTGTAGACTAGTATATACAGTCGAGACCCCGACGAGGGGCGGTGGCCGGTCTCACAAGCCACTGGTGTCAGTTGGATCACCTAAGATGTATACAGGTGCTCATTGGGTTATGAGTACACCGGACAGGACTCGCCGGGAACATGCTAGTTGGTCATATACCAGACGTCAGATGGCAGTTCCCTGGTGACATGTGTGCAGGTTAGTTCATCGACCTGGGGATCGTCATTTGTCTCGTGTGAGTTCCCACTGTACTTTGATTACTACCCTACCACGGCTCAAAGGAGTCGTGCAAACAGGTTTTAGTTGGGTACAGTCCCGAGCCACATGGAGGCAGTGAGCGCATCTTCAGGGGTTCGTCTCTCCCGGTATTGGGGGTGAGGTCGTGCTGTGTCTAGGAGAGCCATTACACAAAGTCCTTGGCCAAGGCAAGGAGATTTACTGGTAGGTATTCCAGTAGTATCTCAGGGTGTTCTGGGCTACACTCCGACACGACTTGTACCGCTTTTGGGGGTCTGACTTTTACCAACCCCCTAGGCCCGCCATGCGATGCTCATAGACGAACGGACCGGACTGTACGGATATTGTCACTGACAGGCTCAGTAGGGTTGTCAGGCTGAGTTCACTCACGGACGTCCCTTTTAGTCAATACCTGGTAGCCCGTTACGTATTGGCTTATACCTCTAACGTGCTAGTGGTTAAATCCACAACCAAGGTGTTGACGAGTCTTTAGAGTCCCCCACCTTCAGTTACTCAGCTTTCGGGCGAAAGGTTGTAGAGGCCGTATGGAGATATGGCAAGGTCCGATCAGATACGTGTGGTATTGCACGGATCGGGATCGGACAGTTTGTACTATAGGCCGTATGGTTATATGGCAGGGTTCGATCAGATACGTGCGGTATTGCACGGATCAGGATCGAACAGATATTACTAGCCGGTTCTGGTATAAGCCGGATCCTAGTATAGTACAGTGTAGATTTTGTCTCATTGCATTTGTATTTCGGTCGGAATACAAATGCGGGTGTGTATGCACAGTATCGGGGTTTTCCTGTAATTTATTACGGGACCAGTTTTCTGGAGTTGCCAGTTTGCTTTCCGTTTCGGCCGATTTCCTTTGTATCGTTCATTGGCCGAAGATTGGTGGAGGAGGGCTTATTTGCATTGTTGCAAATAAGTATTTGTGGAGGGGTTCTTTGCATATTCTTGTGTCATGATGGTTGCACTCTTCTTTGACCTTTTGACTTCATGATGGTTCATGATGGGTGGACCATACCTTGACTTTGTGTTGATGATTTGGTAGTTGGAGTGAGGTTATTTACTTGCAATCATTTCTTGATATCATGAGCTTTTCTCTCTCCCTTGTATTATTGTGTGAGAACCTCCCTCATGCTTTGCACTCTACACCCTCTCTCTCCCTCTTCATGTCATGGCCGGCCCAAGCTTCAAGGGGGCTGTCCAAAAATTTGAGTAGGGGATTTTTGCTCTTTTGCTCTTGCAAAAATCCCACAAGATCAATCTCAAAAGCTCCAAGTATCATTCCTCCACCAAATGGCAATTCCACAACCCCAAAGTGAGACTTGAGTACTACACATTCTACAGCAAACCTTGGGCACGTCGACTAGCCAGCTTCGTGCCCGAGTTGCCTCGGCATTGAGGTGGGAGCCCGTAAAAGAAGTAGGCGATGTGGTGCACTTCCGGCGACAAGGAGGAGACGGGACATTCCGCAGGAGATTGGGACGACGACGAGAAGACCGGAGGACTCGGATCTGTCGGTATATCTCTCTTCCCTTTCTTGTAGATAGTTAGGACTAATTAATGGTTCGATCCGGGTATTAGTGCGCGGAGGTTTGCCAGTTCAAGAAAATTTAAAGTTTTTCACCGCTTCCGCTTTTGGCCGTCGGATTGACGGCCGGGGCGCCGCCGTGCACTTACAATAATTCGCCCTAAACTCCGCATAGTCAAACCTAGCTTCGAACCAAAGTTAAACCTAACGCTCTGATACCAACTTTGTCACGACCCGGAAAAAGGCATGTGACTGGCACTTGAATCATGTGAAATCTTTAGGACCCTACCTAATTCAAGTAAGTCAAAGCTCAGAAATCTAAACCTTTTTAGGGAAATAATAGAGGTGAAGTTTTTAAATTAAAGATATAATGAAATCGAGTTTTCCTTTAAAATACATAGGTGAAAATGCAAGTGGATTATACTATAGTTGAAAACATTTTTCGTTTTTAAAAATTTGGACAGCACTTCCTTTATATATTTTGATCCAAAATCACATACAAGCAATATATATAGGCATCCCCAAGCGGGAGCTAGCTCTTCGCCAATTGGCGGAATCACAACTACGAAATAAACATATATACGATACCCTACGGCGAAAATCAAACAAGAAAGAATAAATAAGGCAAGACATCATCATCTCAAAGAAGAGAACATACACCCATCGCTCTAAGTTTCGCAAATACAAGTCTGACTAGGTCTACCAATATACAAATTCTAGTTTCTGACTTATGGAGTTTATCTAGATACAATAGAATATAAAGGGTACAAGAGTGGTCACGATCCAGCGTGTGTCCCACCTACCAAACCAAAACACCCAGAAGGAACTGTGGGCCAGCGATGCCGCTACTGATCCAAGCGGTCAAACTTACAAGAAATCTGTGGCACAACGTGGGTGAGTTACCAACTCATGAGTAGAAAATATCAGCAGGTAGAAATCGAATAAACAACGATTTCTAGGTCCGACTATATCATGAAGGTAATACTATGATCTCTAGGATGACCATGTATGCATATATGTCAACAATAGAGTCAAAGTCAATGGCATATACAAATAAACATCTGAAATCATATGCATGTATGCATGTAGATATCATCCACGTGTGTCCATCAACGAAACGATCAATATCATGGAACCTGAGTGTCCAATATCGATACTCGAATCATCATGAAAACATATGCCTGTATTATGAGGATATCGACCAACGTGTGTCCATCAACGACACATCAAAATCATGGAACCTGAGTGTCTAACATCGACACTCGAAATATCGTGAATCCCGTGTCCAGCATCGACACATAAATCCTTATATCTCGGGCTCCATCAGTCCGGATCGGTGCATATCCATCTCACGATTTCGGTTGGTATCCTCTGGATAACCGCCGGGTCCAAACTATCACCAGTAGGTAGTGCTCCCTCTTGCAGGGCTCATCATCATCCCCACGATCTTCTTGCCCGGGGTATCTTACCGGGTCCACCATGTATCCGCAGACGGTTCATCCAACTCCTCGAATCGGGTCTCGAAAACAAGCTCAGAACCGAGAAAACTCATGGTGGACGTCTCGAAATCATATATCAAGAGAAACCGCGTTTTTAAAACAATTCATAATTTCCTTTGAAATATAACCGCGGTTCTCAAATCCAGAAATCTCATGAAAACAGCATCTCAATGCATATAACCATAAGTACGATGTATGCAAACATAGAACAGTAATATGAGCATATCAAGTATATCATGCAAGCATATCAAGTGATAGTACTGAATAATGAATGTACTTTACGGTTATGAATAATATCATGATATAGCAATTCTACTGTGTAAGTGGCCAACAAGCTAAGATATACCTCGATATACGAGCCATACAATTTTCGTATCTAAAATAACATGAATCTTTATTTTTAGAAAAGTAGGGACTACGGTGTTCATAAAAAAAGCAATAGCTTTGAAATCTATAGCGTCCCTCGGTTTATCCTTTGAATGTACACGATTTGTTAGTTTTGAAAATAGATATGACTCGAACTCTATTCTAACATCTGCTTAGGTAATTAAAAGACTAAAAGGCTAAACTAATCTCGAGTCGAAAGTACGGATCAATCATCATATATACATCTCATACGGTATAGTCCATCATACGGCCTCCTCAAAATCGAGGGTACGGGTCAAATATCATATATCATAATTCGTACGGTATAATCCGTCGTACGATATCATAAACAAGGGTATGGATCTAAGGTCACGTACAAGATATCACTCTTTATTCTCATACACACACACACATAACTCATGTCACATTTATATCAAACCCATATCATGTCTTGGCAAAATTATCTATATTCTCATATCGTCTCACATTCGTATATTGACATATTAAGCCAAGTTATTTTATTTCATCACATTCTCTTTTCATCATATCAATGTCCCTCATCAAGTCATCTTGTGTGTGTGTATATATATATATCATATTTTCAGTTGTATGTATATATAATCTCACACCATCTATTGGCATATAAATATAACATGTACATTACCTTGCATCCTCAAGCCAACATATCCACTAATGTCATCTTTTATCATATCATCTCATACTAAAATCATTAATCATATCCATAAGTTCGTAGCATATCTTTTCTCCAAATATAATTTATATATCGATTTTCCATATCAATGGTTGCGGGGGTGCTATACGCCATCCATCCGACTTCGTCCGTATATATAAATCTACTCACCTATAAAACTCCTCGCTTAGCTGAATTCGATGTGCTTCGTCATCTCGAAAGTCTATGCGAAAGTACCTACAAATCAACACATATCATAACGTTATTAAGACCAAGTCCGAAAACCGATACAGCACACGGAGTGCTCATAGGTTAGAACCTATAGTCTACGCATGCAAAAATAACCAAATAACCCTCGTCGTTGACGTACAAATGTCCAATGACCAAATCACGTTGGGAAATTCATAAATCCAAGTTTCATATATCGGAAAACATTGTCAAAACCAACTGAAAATGCTCCCAGATTCTAGCACAGTTAGACTAGGACAAAACAACCAATACAGTAGCTAGCTTGTAAGGAGTGTGAGCTATAGACCAAAACCCAACACCAGACACCAAAACTTACCCGACGAGATGGCTAAAATACCCGGCGTCGCCGGCCCCAACAAGGAAATTGGGTCTCGTTCTCCTGTGGTGGTCCTCTAGTGGTCTATC
This sequence comes from Agapanthus africanus, assembly GCA_030015575.1. Lineage (NCBI taxonomy): Eukaryota > Viridiplantae > Streptophyta > Magnoliopsida > Asparagales > Amaryllidaceae > Agapanthus > Agapanthus africanus. The sequence continues at coordinate 339,613,574 of CM057338.1, read as the reverse complement.
TAGGTCAATATAGCTGTTTTTTTTTCTTATAAATATCCCAAGTTGCTCCAGATTCCATTTAATCCTCAAGAATTCCACAAAACCGACATTGGAATATTTCAGTTTTCGTATATGGGGTTCTAGCTCAAGTCAAGACCAGAATTTTAACATTAAAAGGGTTTGTGGCCACTACTAAACCTCAATTACACATTGTCAACTCAAAGCATTCCCTAAACTTTATCTTGGAAATTCTAAGATCATCAAACCATATCGGTTTAACTCTAAACTAATATAGGGCATAAGAAAAACTAATAACAAGACTAGAAGTGTAGGATTATACCTCATTTGCAACTGAAGAAAATTCTTGAGTTGCCTAAAAGCCTTAAAGTTCCAACTTGATTCTTTCATAGGGTTTGTAGTAAGGTTAGAATCATTTTTCATGAAGGAAGTATGGTGTTTTGGGGTGTTTTGGAGGGGGGTGCATGGTGGATGAGGAGGTGGAGGGATGAAGGAGAAGGAGGTGGAGAAGAAAGATGGAGAAGAGGATGAAGTGAAGTGTAACATTTCAGAAAAATAAAATATTATTTTTGGGAATTTTTATAATTAAATAATAAATATATTGAATATTTTATTAGTGCGGTATAATTAAATACCGATAAATCGGGAAATATTTGGAAAATTATAGGAATTACCGAAAAGAGAATGTTTTATTTGATTTAAGCAAATTATGAATTTTTATAATTAATTATACACCATTTTAATGCTAATCGCGATTAAATATCGCTAATCTTGCGTTAATCCAGTTTTGTGCACATGACATGCACCATGTCACATTTTTCACACTTATTGCATTTTCCTACATAGCTTTTCTTTGTTTTGGTTTGGGTTTTAAAATGAGAGAGAAAAGAAAAGAGAAAAGAAAAGAAAAGAAAAAGAAAAAGGAAAATGATAAAGAATGGAGGTATGGGCAAGAGAGAGGGGGGGGGGGGTGAGGGGTCAACCTTGGGCTTGGATCATTCTTACTTCACTCATTCACTCATTCCTTTCTCCTTCTCTTTCATCATGCAGCCCCCATCTCCCTCCTCCACAAAACCCTCTCAAACATCACCAAAAACAACCCAAAACATCAACCCCACTTCATTAAAAACATGCACAAGCTTCCTACAAACACTTTGGACCAAGAAATATCGGATTTTGAAGACTTGGGGCAACTCAAGAAAATTCTTGAGTTGCCAAATGAGATAATTTCTGCACCATTAGTGCAATAGTTCAATTCCTTAAGCATCCATACATGTTTTGTATCGATATTGAGTGGTTTTGTGAACTTAGAAAATTCCTAGTTAGGGTTTGAGGGATTCTTGAATTGCTATGGTGTAATTGAGATTAGTAGAGACCATACAACCCCTTTAAGGTGTGATTAGAGGCTTAAACCATAGACTTAAACCCTGCAACACGAACCTAGAAACCCCGATACCGTATTTTTCTGGAAATTGTGAAGGGAAATTGATATCTGCTAACACCCGGGGACACTAGGATTTATTTTCAAACACTGTGAGTCATGCAGGCACCCAGGAAGCTACCACAAAGCCCCGAGCCCCAATGCCCTCCACTTGGCTGCAATTTTATTCATCTTGGCCGCAAATTGCGGCTAGGTTAGGATGGTTTGGCCCCTTGTTTCTTCTGTAGCTCCTAAATCAGTTAATTAGACCCCTCCTGTATGCAAAATGTCCAAATTGTCACCTGAGGAAAATCTGGAAGTGTTTTACATAGTTTCTGATTTCGTTTTGCTGCTTTTATTGAATTGGGATTTGGTATTTGATATTGTATTCCGTCGTGTGGCGTTTGAACGTCAACGACCAGGGTTTTGGTCGTGTTTTGCATGCGAGGCTATAGGTTTCAACCTATGAGCGAAACGTGTGCCGTTTTGGTTTTCCGACTTGATTTTAATACGCATTTGCGATTGTGTATTGGTTGTAGGTACCCCCATGTGGATTTCGAGACGACGAGGATGAGTGTGGGGTCATCGTCTTCGGCAAGCGAAGATCGAAGTGAGTAGATATATATCTACGGGGGAAGTCGGGTGGATGGCGTATAGCACCCCCGCAGTTCGTAGTGTAGTGTATGGTATCTATTATATGGATAAATTTATATGTTTATTGTGAGATTACGATTATCTAGATAGATTTTGGGAGTCATGGATAACTTTAGTGTAATTGAATGATAGTGTCGTAGTTAGTTTCTTAGTCGTGAAACCTAGAATAAGGTTCTTATACACACACACTATGCATACATTTTATTACTTGTGCGTATATGGGGGTATGTATACACACACACACACAGGTATGGGACTATGTATATACATATACGTACACATATACATGGATGATGAGAATAGTATATGGTACTTAGAGATGAGTCGATGAGATTTGGGCATGATGCCATGAGATCGGTGATATGTTTTGGTTCGTATTGCGAGATACGACATGTTGTTATAGAGGGTCTTTAGGTGATGTGTTTTCATACACACGCACACATACATATGTTGGTGGTATCAGTTTGTACTAGACTTAGATCAGTACCCCTAGTTCATGAGATATGATGATAAGGATACCAGATAATTGTTGAGATAAATGTGATATTCGACCCGTACCCAGATTTGGGATGCCGTACGATGGATTTACCATACGAGCTATATATTGATGATAGATTCGCACTCTTGACTCGAGCATGTCATATTGTATATTGTATCGTATGTGCTACTATTGAGGCGAGATCACCGACTATTATATTTATATGTATCGACTCAGAATTAGGTGATTTCCGTACCTTTTCGATTAGCCTGTTAGTTTAGTCATGTAGTTACTTGTAGACGTTAGATTAGACTCGAGTCATACCTATTTCAAAACTAATGAATCGTGAGTATTTTAAAGACAGGACAAGGGATTCTACGGATATTTCAAAGGACGTACCCTTTTTCTTAAAAAAACCCACAGTAGACCCTATTTTTCCAAACACTACGATTCGTGTGATTTCAAATGACAAACTGTATGACTCATATAACTAATGTAGATTTCTTATTGTTGCATTTACCTTCCAGTTTCATATATTCATGTTGTTATTAGCGCATTGCATGCTTATATACTTGTGATTTATGTTATATTAAACCCATGCTGTCAGGACACCAACACTATTATCGATGATGCGTATGCTCCACGTACGCCTGCTTGCCGGCTCACACACTTCATCATCGATAATTGCCATGTCACTACACAGTAGGATTGTTGTATCAGGATATGACTCCTTGCATGACATACTTGCGTACATACATATTGTACACCCATACTTGTGTACATACATATTGTACACTCATACTTGCGTACATACATATTGTACACCTATACTTGCATACATACATATTTGCACATACATAGATGATTCTGGCTTGATTTTGGAGATTTGGGAACCGCAAGATATATTTTAAAATTGTTGAAAGAGCGTTTTTCTCTTGATATGTGCATATTACTGTTCCATGTTGCATGATATACGGATATGCTTACATTTCTGTTAGATGTCGCATACATCATGCTTTATGATTATACGTATTGAGATATGTTGTTTTCATGAGATTTCTGGATTTGGGAACCGTGGTTATTTCAAAAGAGAGTATGTATTGTTTTAAAAACCCGGTTTCTCTTGATATGATATTTCAGTACGTCCACTATGTGTTTTCTCGGTTCTGAGAGTGGCATGTGAAACCCGATTCGAGGAGCGGCAGGCACCGTCTGCGGGTACATGGTGGACCCGGTGAGGTACCCCATGGCAAGAAGACTCGTATTGTTAGACGGTGAGCCTGACAGGGGAGCACTACCTACCGGTGATAGTATTTGGGACCCGTCGGTTATCCGGAGGATACCGACCGGAGTCATGAGATGGATATGAGGGCCGACCAGACTAGGCGGCGCTTGAGGCGAGATATATATGAGGGCCGATCCAAGAATGCGGTGCCTGAGATATATGAGGATTTACGTGTCGATGCTGGACACGGATTTTATGATGTTTTGGGTGTCGATGCTGGACACTCAGGTTCCATGATTTTGATGTGTCGCGAGGGACACACATTGATTTATATACTCATACTTTCATGCATATGATTTTATGACTTTTACATGCATGATTTTGTTGTGTCATTGGTTGACAAGTGGACGAGATCCACATGCATACAGGCATTGATTTCATAGTTGGATGATATCCACATACTTATAGACTTCATGATATAGTTGATACTGATTCATGTTGATTATATTGATCATACCTCATATTTATGATATGTTGCTACCTGAGGCACTGACACGAGCACTTGGTATTACACTTATGTATAGATGTTTACCCTTGCCACCTTATCGTGCTTCAGACTTTATCATATTGAGGACATATATTACTGATCGTATTGACCTAGGATTGAGTCATACATGCGATTTCTGCTCTGTGATGTTTTCTACTCACGAGTTGGCAACTCACCCCCGTTGTACCACAGTTCTTGCAGGTTTTTGCCGTACAGGTTTCATCGCGGCTTTCTGGCATACTGCTCCCATTCTGGGTGATTGCTTTGGTAGGTGGGTTCACTCACATCGTGACCACCGTTGTATATTTATATTCATTTGTATCTAGTAAACTCCATCAACCAGACTTGTATAATTATTTCGACCTTAGAGTCGCGCGTTGTATTATTATGGTTTTCTTGATGAGTTAGAGTTTCCTTTTGAGTTTTGATCCTCGCCCTTAGCGTTGTATATTATATTGCTTGCGTGGTTGTGACCGTTAATTGACGAGGAGCTAGCTCCCGCTTGGGGATGCCTTTATTCATGTTATGCATGTTGTACCCTTTTTGGTGGCCAGTATTTACAAAGGAAACTCTGCCGAAATTTTCAGAAAAGACTTGAGGTTTTAAAAATGCATACTTCAGCTTATGTTATTAAAACCACTTGCTTTAAAATAAGTTTTCTTCACTTCTTCTTTAAAATGGTTTAGATTTCTGGGATTTTGGCTTACTTGAATTAGATGAGGTCCTATAGACTTCATATGATTCAAGTGCCAGTCACGTGCCATTCCGGGTCGTGACATGAAGAAGAGCCATGGCTAGAAATATCCCCCCTCTCTCTTCTCTCCCTTGCCCATACCTCATGACTATGCCTCCTTGTCCCCTCTCTTGCTTTTCCTTTTGTTTTGTTTTTAAAAAAAACCAAAATCTAGAAAAGGAAAGAAGCCATGGTTAATAATAGAATGCAACAAGTGTTTTGCAATATGTTTTGTTACATGCCATATACATAAGCAAGATTAATGCATGATTAGTGAAAATTAATCAAGTTTAGCATTAACATTGTATACAAATAATTATATAATAATCTATAAATGCTCAATTCACATAATTTCTTTCAAAATCAATAATTCTTATTAATTTTCCAAATATTTTCCAAACTATCGGTATATAATTATACCATTTTACAAAAACCCCAATTCGCAAATCGAATAGTTTTCGTGAAATATATTATTTTATTACTTAAATTCAAAAAATAATATTTTATATTTCTGTATTGTTACAGGACGGTCTCCAAATTGAGTACCGTACACAATCCATGGGCGACTCGCAACAAAGTTGCATCCAAAATATCCTCCATTTGCAAACCAAGCTACCACTGAGGAGAAGACCCACTCATGTGTCCACACGACACATGAAGGAAAAACCACTTGCGAGATCCTCTCGACTCGTAAGCAGAAAACACACTTGCGAGTTCCTTATAACTCATAAGGGAAAAGACACTTAGGGGTCCCTACGGATCCTAAGGAGAAATTACACTTACGAGATCCTCACAACTCGTAGGGAGAAAATATTTTTATGAGACCTTTATTGCTCATAAAATTGAAAAGTCTTAGGTGACAGGACCTAAACCTATTTCATAAGCCATCGATACCTTATGAACGGTCTTCAAATGACTACCGTATACAATCTATGGGCTACTCGCAACAAAGTTTTATCAAAATGTCCTCCATCAGAAAACCAATCTACCGATGAGTAAAAGACCCACTCAGGTGTCCTCATGACACATGAGGAGAACGACACTTATGAGATCCTCTCGATATCGACCTCGGACAACCATCAAAGCACAAGTCTCTTGTAAGAAAAACATACCTTCGAGGGATCCTTACGACTCACAAAGGAAAACATACTTAGGGATACTCGTGACTCATAAGAAGAAAATACACCTATGAGATCGTCTCGACTCATAGAGAAAAAATACTTTTATGAGTGTAGAGTGTTTTTCATCACCCCACTGAGATGGGAATGTGTGCGCTTAGGCTAAGGTTTATTGATTGTGGGGATCCGAATCTCCGGCAGCTGCGGACTAAACTGTCGTTAATTGCTCTTCGCATTTAGAGCGAAGGAACCTTCGATTGACGGGTCAAACTGGTCATGCAAACTCAATGTGCAATGTGCGTATGTTGTTTTTTGGACGTATCAGAGGCCTCGCAAAGTTTATGGGGGTCCCGCTATCTCGATAGCTAGTTGGGGGTCAATGGGGCTAGCATCCCCCTTACGGGGTGTGGGGCAGTGCCCAGTTAGAAATTTGTTTCTAACGGAGGATCTGTTTTGAGTGTGGAGCATGTGGGAAAAAGAGGGGTGAGGAGCGTCCTAAGTACGCGTGAGACAACACATGACCGCTAGGGATTAGCGGATCACGTGCGTGGCGCATGGGCGCTGTGCACCGGTGGGTCAAGTGTTAGCGCATGGGTATTGGATGCCTGCGGGTTACGTGCTAGGCGTGTTGGCGCTGGGTGCCAGCGGGTCACGTGCATGGCGCGTAGTCGTAGGGCGCCAGCGGGTCACGTTCTCTGCGTGTGGGCACCAGAGGGTCACGTGCCAGGCGCGTGGGCGCTAGATGCCAGCGGATCACGTGCTTAGCGTGTGGCCGCTAAGCGCCAGCGCGTCGCGTGAGCGGCACGTGGCCGCTGGATGCCAGCGGGTCACGTATGCGGCACGCAACTGCTGGAAATACCAGCGGAAGAAGGGGCTAAGCCCTTGGTCTTGGAATTGAACTCTTGAACAGAAATTGGATGTGGATTTGGATTTAAACTTCCAAAAGATTTGGATTTGGAGTTAAACTCCTAAAAGATCTAGATTTGAAGTTAAACTCCTTTGAGAATTTGGATCTTGGAGTTGAACTCCTCAAAAATTGATTTGGAGTTAAACTCCTTAAGGATTTAGATCTTGGATGATGAAAAGATGTCATTTTTCTTCTTCTTTAAGCCTTGGACTTTCTTAAAACAGGTTCTTTTGAGATGGGTTTCCTTCTTCCTCCTTTTTTTGTTGGATCTTGGAGAAAAGAGACGATGAGATTAAAAATCTCCCTTTTAGAGATTTGATTGGAGATCTGAGCTTCCCTTCGAGGGTTTTATGGTGAAAAACTATTTCATTTTAGGAAAAGAAGAGTTAAACTCTTTATTTAATTCAAAAAAGAAGAAGAAGGTTTAAAACCTTGAGGAAGGAGAAGAAGGCACATAACCTTAATATTTTTTTAGGAGAATGAATCCTTTTTCATTTCACCATAATGTTGCCTTATATATGTTTACAAATTTACACATAGCCCCTTAGGCTTTATAAAATAGCATTTTGTCGATCTCATACCCATGTTCTTATTTCTTTTTACACATAAGCCATGCGTTTTACAAAAATTTGGCTTTATGCCCATTTTCCTTACATTTATTCATAAAAATTACATAAAAATTATTTATTACATAATTTTCTTCTTGGCATGGGGGAGGCTAGCCTCTTCATGTTTGGGCTCGATTTGGACATGGGCCCACTTAATCTGGGCTTGGGCCCACTTGACTTGGAGTTGACCTTGACTTGGTCAACTTGGATGTAATTTTTGACCCCAATAAAGTGCCCCCATCAATATATGCACACCGTGTATATGAGTTGTGTACATGAAATTGATGGACCTTATTCCGTGTGAAGTTTGACTTTAAGGTGGAGCATCATTCCGGAGGCGGAACATCCTTCCGGGAGCATAATTCCGGGGGTCAGAGCATCATTCCGATGTGCGGAATATAATTCCAGGGGTTCGGAGCATCATTCTGATGTGCGGAGCATAATTCCAATGTACGGAGCATAATTTCGGGATCAGAGTATCATTCCGAGGAGCATAATTCCAGGGTTGGGGTATCATTCTGAAGAGCGGAGCATAATTTCAGGAGGAGGATATATTCTGAGATGAAGTGTAGTTTCGATGCAGGGTTCCGGGACGAAGCATAATTCCAACGTGGGATGGGTATATCCTGAGATGAAGCATAATTCCGACACAGTGGTAAACATTCTGAATGAAGCATAGTCCCGATATAGAGGTTGATTCCGAGTTGAAGCATAATTCCGACAGGGAAGACAGATACTCCGAGGCGAAGCATGATTCTGACACGGGGCATATTTACTGAGACGAAATATTGTTTCGACGCAGAGGTGGATATTCTGAACGAAGTATAGTTCCGATGCAGATGTTGATTTCGAGGCGAAGCATGATTTCGACACGAGGTACACTCTGAGATGAAACATGATTCCGACGTAGAGGTTAATTCCAAGGCGAAGCATAATTTCGATAGGGAAGGTAGATACTCTGGGGTGAAGCATAGCTCCTACGTGGGGCATATTCTAAGACGAAGCATGATTCCGACGTAGAGGCTGTTGGTTGACTTGATTCCGAGATGGAGCTTGATTTTAATGGGGAGGTCGTTGGTTGACTTGATTTCAAGGCGGAGCTTGATTCTGACGGGGAGGTTGTTGGTTGACTTATTGATTTGATTTGATTTGGGAGTTTCTTATCCATCCAATGGGGCTTTTGAGCCTGGGACTTAGAATTTAGGTTTTTGTTTGGTGTCAGCATCGCTACACTGGAATATGGTATCAGGAGCGAATCATCATTTGCCATAGAGAACATGGGATTTGGGTTGGCATCAGCATAGCTACACTGGAATATGGTACCAGGAGCGAATCATTATTTTCCATAAGAACATGGGATTTGGGTTAGCATCAACATCGCTGCACTAGAATATGGTACCAGGAGCGAATCATCATTTTCTATGAGAGAATTTGAGAATTTTGGTTTTGGTTTGGCATCAGTATCGCTATACTGGAATATGGTACCAGGAGCGAATCATCATTTTCCATGAAAGGATTTCCCTCGTTCCCAGTTTAACGACTTTGGGGTCATATATTCCCAATTTAACGAATTAGAGATTATCTATTCCCAGTTTAATGACTTAGGGGTCTATTGGATCGAAAGTTTGGAATTTTGGGGTTGGGGTTAGTATCAGCGTCGCTAACACTGGAGCACAGGTGCTAGGAGCAATTCATCATTTGCCTTTTCCCATTGAGGAGTGATGGCTTAGTAAACAGGTTTAGGTCTCTATCATCTAAGGCTTTTCAATTTTATGAGCCGTAAGGATCCCATAAAAGTATTTTCCCCCTACGATTCGAAAGGATCTCATAGGTGTATTTTCTTCTTAGGAGTCGTAAGGACCCCCAAGTGTGTTTTTCCCTTGTGAGTCATAAAGATTTCACGAAGGTGTTTTCTTACGAGTCGAGAGGATCTCGTAAGTTTTGTTCTTCTCATATATCGTAAGGACACATGAGTGGGTCTTCCCAAATGGAGCATAATTCCAATAGCGGAGACCAGCCGTGGGGCTGGTGATTGCGGTGGGGCATGAATATGATTTAGCTTGTTTATGCCCGTTTATTGTATATGGTAGTCAATTTGGAGACTGGCCATAGGGCTGATGTAGTGGAATTTGGTTGGGATGGGGATCATTTGTGCCCGTAGATTGTATACGGTGGTCAGTTTGGGGACCGACCGTAGGGTTGGGAGAATTTGGAGAATTTAGAATTTCGTTGGCGTCTGTATCGCTAACACTTGAATGGTACCAGGAGTGACTCATCATTCACCGTTGGGATATTCAGGGATTTGAAATTTTGTCAGCGTCTACATCGCTAATATTGAAGTATGGTTTCAGGAGCGACTCATCATTCGCCTTTGGAGGGGGTTGAAATACTTATTTATATATAATTTTTTTACCGTGATTTCTCCATCACTTCAGCTTTTCTTATCGTGAAGGTCGCGATTGCCCTATCATTTCGGCTATTCATTCACGGATGCCCCATCATTTTGGCTTTTTAAAAAAATTTTTTACTCCTTGATTTCTTTTTGCGAGTTGCCCCATCATTTAGGCTTTTTTTTATTTGTTTATACATTTCCCTTCCCCTTTTTTACACTCCCAGTTTAACGACGTAGGGGTCGATTGTTCCCAGTTTAACGACGTGGTTGTCATTTGTTCTTAGTTTAACGACGTGGTGGTCAATTGTTCACAGTTTAACGACGTGGTGGTCAATTGTTCCTTTGATTTTTGCGAAATTGGATTGATGACCGTAACTTGGTGGTTTGCTGGTACATCCGAGAAAAGTGCGGTTTTCTAAACCTTATATTGGTCCTCCACCCAGTCTTTAAACATGCAACAGTCCTCGATAGTATGACTCACCACCTTATGATATGGGCAGTATATAGGATTGTTAGTCATATTTGCTTCATGTGGTCTTTTTGGAATAGGCATCTGCAGATTGTTGTTCAAGGCGTTCTCGAATATTTGCGGACTTCATCCCTCCTGAAGGAGTAGACTTTCTTCTTTCTCTCCATTAGAGTCGGTGTCTTTCCCGGCACTGGTCTTTGAGGCCGATCGGTCTTTAGTTCACTTGTTGCTAGCTTACCCCGGTCAGTACGCGCCTCGAAAGGGCTGGAGGCTGATCGCGGTCGACATTGTAAAGATGTTCCGCTCTTAGGCTGGAGAGAGTATCGGTTGGATGTTTCAGGATATCAATCCCTGGCTCATGAACTAAATTTTGATTTTTCTATAATTGCAATCGAGCGACTTGGGTTGTGAGATCTTCCACGACGTTTACCGGCTCATCGACTTTGGAATGGACCTTGGCCAACTTCACATCCCTATCCCGAAGCTTCTTTTCAAGCCATTGGAATATTGCTTGCTCTATAATTCCAGGTATGATAACCGGGTTATCCTTACTTCCTGAGCTCGATTCCACAGGCACCACGGGCTCCTTTTGCTTAATGGCCTGAGCGGGCTCTTAATCATCTAGAACGAGCCGGTGTTGGATGGCAACAACCACATCATTGTCATCGCTATGAGGCGTAGGAAGACTTGTTCCTCTGGGATCCACCATGTAGACCGTATGGGTTGTGTACCCGTCTATTGCTTCTTCATTGGCAAACTTGCTCGTTAGGCTTTTGGCTTGTTGCCTTAGTCCACACTTTTCATAGAAGGGTAGACGACTATGGGAAACAGGTTCCCGAAGAGCTTCGGTATCTTTTTGTATGAAATTGGCGGTCGCAGCTTGACTGTTTGTTAACATGCCTTTAGACAATTCTATCTCTCCTAGCTTGTATTGTTTTTCGACCCAATTTTTAAAGACAAGGCAGTCCTCAATGGCATGACCTATCACTATGTAATAGGGACAATATTTGGGGTCGTCGGTCGTATTCTCTTCTTGCGGTCTTTTTTATTCTAGCAAATGTAGACCATTTCTTAGGGAATCTTTGAATATTTTACGGAATTTATCCCTTCTGAAGGAATATACCTTATCCAGCTTCTCTTTCAGGGGTGATTCTCCTCCCTCTCCCAACACTGATTTCCGAGGCCGGTTGGAATTAGGCCCGTTCATCCCTCGCTTATTTCGGTTAGCCAAAATGTTAAAAGATTCAGCATCGTCATAATTCCACCTTTGCGATTATCGTCCTTTCGGTTTCTTTAGGATTTATTGTTATTTTAGGAATCCGAGGAATATTTATGCTTTGAACGTTCCAATATTTGAACTTTCTTGGTCAGTGATTGACACAAAAAAGTGTTTGTTTGTAGTTGTTAACCGCAATCAATAACGGTATCGCACGTAGCTAGACCGAGATGAGTACGGGTCGTCCTCTGGGAAACGTGGAACCTTTTATTTTTACTTTAGATGTGTTGAGAAAGAGAGGAGGGATAAAGAATTTTATAGAAAGATTTGTAGATCTACGTTAAACAAGAATGTAAAATATAGATCTAGATTATTTTAAAGATGTAATTAATATAATAAGGGGGCTTGTAGAGTTCGTTAGGATTTAGTAGTTAAGGACGATTAATTAAAAGTTACTCTTTTTATCCATTAATAGATTTAGAACTAGAACGACGATGATGCGTGTAGATTAGGGTTTCTGGAGGGAAAAGGAATCCCACTCTTAACCCTTATCTCGACACGGAACTCCGTTCATATCTAGCCTTTACCAAAACAATCATTAATCTAATCTCTAATCGCGGTCGGAACTAGCAAAGAATTGCTAGCGCGCCCGATTAGGATGTTAATGATTCTTTTGATAAAGTTCCTAAACTTTATAGGACTTAAAAAGGGTTTAATTATTTTCATCGTCCATTAGCCTACCCTAATCCTACGAACCCTAACAAGCGGAGAATTACTCACGCATGTTGGGAGAAGAAGATGAAAAGACAGAGAGGGAAAACATAATGTAAAATGCAAAAACAATTAAATAAAATAACTACCTTTATTAATCAACTTGAACAATCTACACTTTGATTCCTTAGAAAATAATTACAAAGACTAGTTTGCTTCTCGATCTCTTCCAAGGAGGTAGATGAACCGTTGATGATCAGCCTGGATGCGTGAGCCGTCTTGGACTTCGTGATCTCTTCGGCTTGATAGCTTTTCCAAGAGGCCCTCGGTGCCCTTTTATAGTGCAAAGCCAGAATCTTTTAGTTGGAAACTTGGTAAAATTCAGCAGAGATTTACTCCACAAAATTTTAGCACACAATCTCTCTAGATTGTCGCGGATCCGCGGCCAACAGGGGGGTTTGGCCGCGGTTCCGCGGCCAATGGTGAGGATCTCTTCACCAATTTTCTTGGGCTCTCTGATTTTGACATTTGGCAATCCTAGGCATCTTTAGAATTCAGAAATCTTCTCTCGGTTGCTCCCAGACTTGGTCTCCAAGTTTTGCTTCTTAATTTGGCAAGTTTTCTTCAACAAATTGATTTGTTTGATAAATTCTTCATAACAACTTGGAAATATTCTACACAACAACTCAAATAAGATTTTAGTAGACTTTGTTCTACTAGGATTAGGTCAATAATATTTGCATACATTTTCCTACCAAATGATAATTAAAATATATTAACACATGGAAAATAATGTTTTTACACATAAACCCTCATATGTATAATATATTATAATAAAGTCCCTTTTTAATATGAAAATGGTAGGAAAAATGTAATACAAATGTGCAGTTTTATCAACTGAACAAATACCCCCAAACTTATCTTTGATCGTCCCGAGAAAACTAGTTTATTCAGGAGGAGAAAAGGAAATGAGAAAACTAAGCACACTTTCGTAGGCAGACACGATTGCACTGAGCATGTGCAACAAGCTGTTAAACCTCTAGGTGTCCCTAGTAGGAGGAGTGTTGTCTCCTGAGGGTTTTCAGCGGATTACACCCACAAAATCCTATAACAAAAGAAAGATGTTGAAATTTACATATAAAGATAAGAACCATAAAAGAAAGACTTTGAAAAGAAGTGTTTCCAACTACACTAGCTTTTCAGTTGTTATGAGCCCTATCTTAATAGTCATGAAAAGATGTTAGAACTCACATCATCCCTCAATAAAACATCGTCTTTATTCTTCATTCCTACCTTTCATCCAAACATGTATCATATAACCCTACGTGTGTGTAAAGAACATCCCTACACTCGGAGAATTCAATTCAAGCTATCATACTATTGTCCATCTACCTTAGTACTTTTTAATTTGATGAATATTAAGATTTGTTCACACATTTTCATGCGACCGTTAATACTTCTTGAGGTACTAACAGACCGATTACTCGTGTGCTTGCTGATTATGTGATAGTATTTTCCTCGTCTTGCACCACCTAAGGTTTAGCAGTGACTCCCAGACCAGTTGGCCTTAGGGCACTAGGTGAAGAGGCACCCTCGCTATATTTTTTTATTGCTGCCTTGGTGATACAAAACAAGTGTTCATTTTTTTTCTTTTCACCATTTTTATATTTTCTTCATTTTTTCTTTTTTTCTTTTTTTTATTTCCTTCATACTTTGGCTTTTAGACAAGAGCATTTCAAGGTATTCTCTACTATCCCGAGTTTCAAGACGTGTGTAAGTGCATATTGTAGGGTATCAACATTCAAATGTTTGGCTTCCAGAATAGAAACTATTTTTCAGACTTATTTTTATCCTCAGATTAGTGACTTCCTTCATTTTACTAACCCTTGGGACAACAGCTCATAACTACTTATTACCAGTTCGTGTAAGAAAACTTCTAATTTTCTTGGTTTTCTTAAACTATTCCTATCTTTTGGATGTAACTTTTCACTTTCTATTCTTTTGTTATAAAATTTTTTTTTTAATGCCCGGTGTCAAAGATAATTTAATGAATACAAACCTCCCCCCAAACCTGTTTTCAGCAGTGTCCTCACTGATGTAGCCTTTTGAGAACATGGACCTGTATACTAAGGGAGAGATACAAGGGGTAAAATAATAGTTAAATGAAAAATTCCCCCAAACTTATTCTTTGACACGCACAGATATTCAATCAAATCCATTTTTTACTCACCTCCATTTTTAAAATGAGAAAATGATATAAAAACATGGAGGTGAGGCGGAGGAAATTTAGTTTTGATAAAGCGGCTCCTGTAAAAACAGGAGCTCCTCCGCGGGGTCAGCAGAAAAATACGGTTTTAATCTATGCCCATTCACTTTAAAAATCGAACCGTTTTTCAAATTTTCGACCTCAACTGCCCCGTGCGGGTGTACATACCGCACCACAAAAGATCCTTTCCAACGAGATTTAAGCTTACCCGGATGAAGATGGAGACGGGAATCGTAAAGAAGGACTTGTTGCCCCGATGTGAAGGTTTTTCTACAAAGATTTTTATCGTGGAACACTTTAGTCCTATTCTTTACTATCACCGCATTATCGTAAGCTTCATCGCGGAGTTCGCTTAGCTCATTCAATTGCAGCTTCCGATAACTGCCTGCATGATCAAGATCAAAATTAAGCTCTTTAATAGCCCACATTGCCTTATGTTCAATCTCGACAGGGAGGTGGCATGCCTTCCCAAACACAAGACGGTATGGAGACATACCAAGATCGGTCTTATAAGCGGTGCAGAATGCCCAAAGAGCATCCGTCAATTTGGTTGACCAATCCTTACGGTTTTTCGAAACCGTCTTCTCCAAAATCTGTTTGATCTGTCTATTTGAGATCTCAGCCTGCCCGCTTGTTTGGAGGTGATAAGGCGTAGAAAGCTTGTGAGTGATTGAATATTTTCGCATCAAGGCCTCGAAAGACCTATTGCAGAAATGTGTCCCATTGTCGCTAATGATAGCGCGAGGGTGTCCGAATCGCGAAAAGATATTTTCTTTAAGGAACTTAATGACAACTTTGTTGTCATTAGTGCGACATGGTACAGCTTCCACCCACTTCGAGACATAATCAACCGCTAACAAGATATATAGATTCCCAAAAGAGTTGGGAAAAGGGCCCATAAAATCAATACCCCAAACATCAAATATTTCCACAACCAATATAGGTTGGAGCGACATCTCATTCCTTCGTGAAATCCGACCCAAATGCTGACATCGCGGACAAGTTTTGCAATGTTCAAATGCATCTTTAAATAATGTTGGCCAATAAAAGCCACATTGCAAAACTTTCTCCGCCGTTTTTCGAGGTCCAAAGTGACCGCCGCAGGCCTGATCATGACAAAATGATAACACGCTCTTGAATTCATCGTTAGGGACACACCTGGGAATGATTTGATCGGAACAATACTTGAATAGATATGGTTCATCCCAGTAAAAATATTTTACTTGGGATAAAAATCGAAGTTTGTCTTGTTTCGACCAATCGCTAGGTATAAGTCCCGTCGCAAGATAGTTCACGATATCCACGAACCAAGGTTCGTAAGATACATTCAAGAGCTGTTCGTCGGGAAATGAGTCATTTATCGGCACGGTCACAGTTGGCGAAGAAGTGATGCGTGAAAGATGGTCGGCTACAACTTTTTCACATCCACTCTTGTCTTTGATGACAAGATCAAATTCTTGTAACAATAGGATCCAACGTATTAGCCTGGCCTTCGCATCCTTCTTCGATAAAAGATGTCGTAGGGCGGAGTGATCTGTGTAAACCACAATAGGCGAGCCAATCAAGTAGGGCCTGAATTTCTCTAATGCAAATACAACTGCCAAGAGTTCTTTCTCGGTAGTTGTGTAATTTATTTGTGTATCATTCAAGGTCCTACTTGCATAGTAAATTACATGTGGCATCTTATCAATGTGTTGTCCTAAGACCGCACCAATAGCAAAATCTGATGCAACATACATAAGCTCGAACGGGTGGTTCCAATCCGGAGATGATAAAACGGGGGTTGTAGTGAGTGATTCTTTAAGTGATTCAAAAGAAGCCTCACAATCCGAATCGAAGTGAAAAGTAGTGTCCTTGGCTAATAGAAGGGTTAAGGGTCTAGCAATTTTGCTAAAGTCCTTAATAAATCTCCTATAAAATCCTGCATGACCAAGGAAGGATCGTATATCTTTGACGCAATTGGGACGAGGGAGGTTTTGAATGACATCTATTTTAGCTCTGTCGACCTCAATGCCTTTATGTGAAATTATATGTCCAAGTACAATACCTTCTTGGACCATAAAATGGCATTTTTCCCAATTCAAAGTCAAGTTCTTATCCTTACAGCGGGTAAGAACAGCGTCAAGATTACGAAGGCAGTCCTCAAAGGAGTCCCCAAAAATGGAGAAATCGTCCATAAAAATTTCTAGAAAATTTTCCACCATATCTGAAAATATCCCCATCATGCACCGTTGAAATATAGCGGGAGCATTGCATAACCCAAAGGGCATGCGTCTATAAGCAAAAGTTCCGAAAGGACAAGTAAAAGTGGTTTTATCTTGATCCTTTTCGGCGATGGGAACCTGGTTATAGCCAGAGTATCCGTCCAAGAAACAGTAGTATTCGTGTCCCGCTAATCGTTCTAACATCTGGTCAATGAAAGGTAGAGGGAAGTGATCTTTCCTCGTCGCGGTATTGAGTTTCCTGTAATCGATACATACGCGCCACCCAGTTTGGGTGCGTGTTTGGATTAACTCATTAGCCTCATTAGTGATGACCGTGATGCCAGACTTTTTAGGGACCACATGAATTGGACTTACCCATTGGCTATCAGATATGGGGTAAATTATTCCACTATCAAGGCACTTGACGATTTCTTTCTTTACCGCCTCCTTCATAACGGGATTTAACCGTCTTTGTGGGTCTCGGGTTGGTTTGGCTTCATCCATCAGATGTATGTAATGTTCAACAATTAAGGGACTCACCCCTTTGATGTCAGCCATTGTCCAACCAAATGCTTCCCGATTCGATCTCAACACTGCCAAAAGTGCATTCTCTTGCTCTACGGCTAGAGAAGCGGATATAATCACTGGCAAAGTCTCATTCTCTCCTAAATATGCATATTTAAGATGAGAAGGTAGCGGTTTGAGATCAAGAATTGGCGGAGAGACAATAGAAGGAGGGGTAACGGAATGATATTCGGACTCCTTAAGAGCTTCAAAACTTGCATAAGATATTGACTCGGAAAGTGCTGCTGACTTTTGCAACGAGTCAACGGGTTCAATCTCAAGGTCGGACTCATTGAACATATCCTCACTGTGAAGTGGTGCAAGATCAAACGATGTCTCATTTATGTTGTCGAGAACATCAAAGCAAAGCTCCTCATCCATGCAGCTTTCGGAAGCTATCTCGTGGATGGAACAAACATCCAGCAAATGAGCAGAAGGTTCTGATGGCTGACTTCCTAACTTGTAAATATTAAGCTCAATTGTCATTTTCCCGAAGGATAAGTTCATAGAACCGTTACGACAATTAATCACAGCGTTAGAAGTTGCTAGGAAGGGTCGACCAAGTATCACCGGGATTTGATTGCGTGGGTTTGCCACAGGTTGTGTATCTAAAACAATAAAGTCCACGGGAAATATGAATTCCCCGACTTTAATTAACACATCCTCTAGTTCGCCCCGAGGTTTGGTGATGATCGGTCTGCCATCTGGAGAGTACAATGGGCGGGTTTTAACTCTCCAATTCCTAACTGCTCGTATACTGAATAAGGAAGCAAGTTGACGCTAGCGCCTAGATCGAGTAAAGCACGATTTATATTTTTACCCCCAATAGAAATAGAGATTGTAGGACAGCCGGGGTCCTTACGTTTCTTTGGTATTTGTTGGGTAAAAGCTGTGCTAACATTACTCGTCATGAAAACCTTTTTAGGCACTTGAGTTTTTCTCTTCCTAGTGCACAAGTCTTTAAGGATTCTTGCATAAGATGGGACTTGTTGAATGTCATCTAGGAGAGGAATATTCACGCTAACTTGCTTAAACATTTCCACAATCTTCTCCATTTGCGGGTTAGGTCGGTTGGCCCTTAATCGGTTTGGAAATGGAGCTCGATCAATAAGTTTTGGGTCTAACGTTTGTGGAGAAGACTGTGGCGACGGATTCGATCCCAAAATTGGAGTGCGAATCGACTTAGATAGATTTGGTGAAATGTTTGAGCCTTGGGGAAAACGGAGAATAGGCTCGGACGAAGGTGGGAGACTAGATGAATTAGGGGAAGAAGAAGAAGAAGGGGTATCAAATGTGTCACTATCATCAAATTGCTCACCCACTCGGTTGTTCAGCACTCTCCCCGATCTCAACGTAGTGACAGCATTCACATTATGACTTTGTGAATGGCCAGGATTCGGTAGGGGTTGAGATAGAAGTTTCCTTTTCTCTCTCGCACTCATTGCGGCGTTTAATTGTGTGATTTGGTTTTCTATTGATTTGATACTCTCACCATGGGAGGAGGAGTTTTTCGTTAGGGCATTAATAGAAGACCTCATCTCAGCCGAAATTTGCATGGATTGTTTCAAGAACATATCCAAAGTTTGTGCAAATGAGTTGTCAGTACCGGCCACTTGTGGTGTAGAAATGTTGGCCGGATTTTAGAAATTCTGTGACTGAAAGGGGGCTGATTCTGTAGTTGTGGTTGCTGTGGAGGAGGCCTTTGATAATTGCTTTGTTGGTTTTGACTCCAAGCAAAGTTAGGATGATTCCTCCATCCTTGATTGTACGTGGAAGAATACGGATCGTTTCTAGGTCGCTGCTGGAAAGCAGCATTAGCTTGAAACGATGCATTCATAGGACATTCTTCCGTTAAGTGTGAAGGATCCGAACAGCAACCACAAACGGTCTTAGGAAGCGTGACCTGATTTAGGGAGAATGATGAAAATTTGTTCTCAATAGCATCGAGTTTCTTCTGCATCACTGCCATTTCGGCTTTTACTGCGATAGAAACATCGAGCTGGTGAATACCTCCCTTAGTTGTAGGTGGTCTTACGCTTTCCCACTGCAACGTGTGTTCAGCAAGGTCTTCCAGATATTTCCATGCTTCGCCGTCATCTTTAGACATGAAATTGTATTGACACATTGTTTCAAGCATCTGCTTTGTCGCTGGATTAATGCCCTCATATATAATCCGACATAAATCCCATCTTTGTATTCCGTGATGGGGACATTGGACAAGCAGATCTTTGAAACACTCAAAGCACTTCCAAAATGGTTCATTAGGAAGCTGGGTGAACTGGTTGATCTCGCTCCTAATTTGGGCAGTCTTATGATTTGGGTAAAACTTCTTAAGAAATGCTACGACGAATTCATCCCAATTAGTGATAGAGTGTGCGGTAGTATTGTAAAGCCATTTTTCTGCCAAGTTGCACAGTGTGAATGGGAGAAGACGTAAGCGCATAGCATCTAAGTCAATTGTGAAGTACCCATCATTGCGCATACGTTTTCGAATTTGGTGATGAAAACGTACGCGTCTTCCGACTCAAGCCCGTGAAATTTGGGCAGCAGGTTGATGTAGTGGGGTTTAATTTCGAAATTATCCCCATTAGGTGGTGGAAGAGATAGACAAGTGGGAAGAGGACCACGGATAGGATAACATCTCTCTTGGAGAGAGATGCGCGGTGGATTCTGCGTACCTACGGGTGATGGCAGCGTGGTGTTATAATCTGATGGAGTGCTGTCCATCACGGTCGATGTGGTGTATGGTGGGGGAAAAGAAGATGAAGAAGTACCGACTTCGGCGTCGATAGCAGGAACGCGGACAAGACGGGCACTAGGATCCCGTGTCCAGCCGAGCATGCACTAAGCGGGTTTAGTGCAAGTGGCAGCGTGTGTGTGATTTAAAATTGGCTTGTTTTGAAAAAGTGGGACTCGACAAATCACCCTAAGATGCACAAGCAACCCTAGAACTAAGGTCACCTAAGTCAGTCTCTAGACCGCTCCTAGACTTCCAAAGGACAAGCCGCAGGATCAATCCTCTGCCGCCTCCGTACTACCCTTGTAGCCAGGTAAGTGCTAGGTAAGTGGGAAGGAACTACGTCGTGGGCCTAATTAAAAACCACTAGCTTTTGTCACACTTGCCTAGGCACTACAAAAGTAATGCGGATAAACGATAGATTACCCACGACCTTCCTCTATCCTTATTGAGCGCGACAGTCCTTAGAGTCTGGTCTAGATATTTTTTAAATTAATGAAGGGTTGATCTATATGCTCGGTTTGTGATTTGTGGGGCTTAGGAAGGGTGATGAAATCCCCACCTAATCTTGATTTGTTCTTTGCCCTTTAAAGTCCATATTAAATATGCAAAACAAAACCAATCACAAAACTTTTGCAAAAAGATTTTTTAGCGGCGCAATTTTGCAAAGAATCATGCAGAAAATAGATTTTATTGGATTTGAGGAGAGAGAGAAGGAGTTAAGAAAGATACCAGAGAATTCTGTGGCCCTAACTCTTTTATCCTGCCGCGATTCCGCCGCACAAAGTGCCTTTATGCCGCGGTTCCGCCGCGTGGCAGAGGGATCACTTGATGAAAATTTTTGTATAGCCTTCTGTGCTCCTCTGGATCTCTAAAAATGTCTCTGTTTCCTGTTCCCCTTAATTCTGTGTCTCCAGATCTCCTTGCAAAACTTCACGCACAAATCGTTAAATATGCAATTTGCAGTTTTTTGTTAATAATGATATGACTCGTCTAAGAATTCAACACAAATAGTAAAAATAAAAAATTACGCATGTATCCCTGGCAACGGCGCCATTTGATTGACACGAAAATTTATGTGTTTGTTTGTAGTTGTTAACCGCAATTAATAACGGTATCGCACGTAGCTAGACCGAGATGAGTACGGGTCGTCCTCTGGGAAACGTGGAACCTTTTACTTTTACTTTAGATGTGTTGAGAAAGAGAGGAGGGATAAAGAATTTTATAGAAAGATTTCTAGATCTACGTTAAACAAGAATGTAAAATATAGATCTAGATTATTTTAAAGATGTAATTAATATAATAAGGGGCTTGTAGAGTTCGTTAGGATTTAGTAGTTAAGGACGATTAATTAAAAGTTACCCTTTTTATCCATTAATAGATTTAGAACTAGAACGACGATGATGCGTGTAGATTAGGGTTTCTGGAGGGAAAAGGAATCCCACTCTTAACCCTTATCTCGACACGGAACTCCGTTCATATCTAGCCTTTACCAAAACAATCATTAATCTAATCTCTAATCGCGGTCGGAACTAGCAAAGAATTGCTAGCGCGTCCGATTAGGATGTTAATGATTCTTTTGATAAAGTTCCTAAACTTTATAGGACTTAAAAAGGGTTTAATTATTTTCATCGTCCATTAGCCTACCCTAATCCTACGAACCCTAACAAGCGGAGAATTACTCACGCATGTTGGGAGAAGAAGATGAAAAGACAGAGAGGGAAAACATAATGTAAAATGCAAAAACAATTAAATAAAATAACTACCTTTATTAATCAACTTGAACAATCTACACTTTGATTCCTTAGAAAATAATTACAAAGACTAGTTTGCTTCTCGATCTCTTCCAAGGAGGTAGATGAACCGTTGATGATCAGCCTGGATGCGTGAGCCGTCTTGGACTTCGTGATCTCTTCGGCTTGATAGCATTTCCAAGAGGCCCTCGGTACCCTTTTATAGTGCAAAGCCAGAATCTTTTAGTTGGAAACTTGGTAAAATTCAGCAGAGATTTACTCCACAAAATTTTAGCACACAATCTCTCTAGATTGCCGCGGATCCGCGGCCAACAGGGGGGTTTGGCCGCTGTTCCGCGGCCAATGGTGAGGATCTCTTCACCAATTTTCTTGGGCTCTCTGATTTTGATATTTGGCAATCCTAGGCATCTTTAGAATTCAGAAATCTTCTCTCGGTTGCTTCTAGACTTGGTCTCCAAGTTTTGCTTCTTAATTTGGCAAGTTTTCTTCAACAAATTGATTTGTTTGATAAATTCTTCATAACAACTTGGAAATATTCTGCACAACAACTCAAATAAGATTTTAGTAGACTTTGTTCTACTAGGATTAGGTCAATAATATTTGCATACATTTTCCTACCAAATGATAATTAAAATATATTAACACATGGAAAATAATGTTTTTACACATAAACCCTCATATGTATAATATATTATAATAAAGTCCCTTTTTAATATGAAAATGGTAGGAAAAATGTAATACAAATGTGCAGTTTTATCAACTGAACAGTCAGCTCTTGAAATGTCTTGAGACCCGCGGTGTATAGAAAATGATTCATCCAGGTGCCAAGATTTTCGATAAGGAGATTGACGGACCGGTCTTGCTCCAATGGTGGCTCACATTTGATGGAGAGATTGCGCCATCGGGTTATAAAGTCCGTGATGCTTTCGTTGTTCTTTAGCTTGGTCCTTACGAGGTCAGCAATGGTGATCTTCTCGTTAACATTCATGAACCTTTATCAAAACAGAGATTCTATTTGGATGAAAGTATTAACAGAGCCATCCGGTATGTTCGCATACTAGTCGAAAGCGACATCGGTTAGGCTATTAACGAACCGGCGAAGAAGAAGCACTTCATTGTCCTCGGTATTTCTGCATGAGGCTTTAAAGGGGGACAATGTGTTGATTCGCATTTCCCGTCCCATCGAACCTTCTGAATTTATGGATAATATAGCCACCAGAAAACTCTACCAGATCATACCGAGCAGGATATGGTCTCCTACTACTGCGGACATCTTTTTGCACTTTGGCCTTGGCCACCAATGTTTTTGTTAGGGTTCCTAGCGCCGCGGCTGTCGACCGCGGCCGTTGCGGAACGAAAAATTTTGGTGTTTAAAAACATGGTGCTAGAAACAACTACCTAGAATCGAAACCAAATATGAAACCAGCAAACTACAAAGAGGTTATCTACTGTGATAGAAGCGTTATACCGAAAGACTCGTGTCCTTTGGTCTTCTATCCTCTTCCTTAGCTCCTTGAGGTCTCCTTGATCGAGCTTGACCGCCGGTCTTCCTCCGTCGAAAATGATCCACCCGAGGGATGTGGTTCATGGCTCTAGCTCCACAATAAAAATCTAGTGGAGCAATTAGAGACTCTAGATTGCTAATCTAGAGTGCTTAGGGATGTAGTGAGTTGCTCTAAGTGTATATCTACCTCTCTTCTATCCTTGATTCTCAACACATGAGATGGTAGGGTAAAAGATGAAGAAGAAGGAGGAGGAGCTCAAGAAAGGTTAGAGAAGAGAGATAAGCAAAATGGTGAGAATGTTTTTCCAAATGACCATTCAAGAGAGAGAAAACCATGAAGCATGGTTTTGTATATCTCATTTTCCAAATAAAAATATAGCAACCATACTTGAATAGTTTGCACAAATGAATTGAAAATTCATTTTTCAACACTATTCAAGCATGGTTCTCACTATTCTCTCTTCTTTACCTTTACACATCATTTCCATTTAATTTAATAAATGGATAAACCAAAATGAGGTGTCCACCTTTTATAATGTTTTCCGTATAAATACGGATTACACTTTACTGTATATACATACCCGTATTCGTACCAAAATACGAATACCCAAAGAGATAGAATAACACAAAGAACATAATACTAGAATATACATATCGAAATATATATACGTAAATTATTAAATCAATACCTGATTTAATAATCTGGCTCAAATCCGAGCCGACTAGTATCATCAACCGTCCGATCGAAAGTCCGGGTAATTAGTACAATCATTCGATCGGAACCCTGCACGTATCTAAATATGACTACTATATCATTTCGCCTGAATCAGGAAAACCCTCTGCGTGGGACTCTAAAGGCTTGTCAATACGCTGGCAGTGGGTTTAACCACAAGCACGTCATCAGTACTAGCTGTACGTAACGGCTATCCAGGTATTGAGTGAAAGGAAGGCCGACGAGCAAACTCATCCGAACCCCTACTGTGCCTGTCTGTGATAATCTCCGTACAGTCCGGTCTGTTCGTCTAAGAGTACCGCATATTGGGTATAGGGGGTGGATCAAGTCAGACCCCTAATAAAGCAATATTTCGTGTCGGTGTGAAGCCTATCACCCACTGAGAAACTACCGATCTAAATCAGTAATTCTCGTTTACCTTGGCCAAGGATTTCTGGTGATGGCCACCCGTGCACAGCGCGACATCAACCCCCAATACCGGGAGAGACGAATCCCCGGCGATCTGCTCACTGCCTCTATGTGGCTCGGAACTGTACCCAACTAAAACCTGTTTGCATGACTTCTTTGAGCCGTGGTAGGGTAGTAATCAAAGAAACTCACACGAGACAAATGACGATCTAAGGTCGACAAACTAACCTGTATTCATGTCATCTAAGAACTTCTATCTGATAATAGGTATAATACCATCTAGCATGTTCCCGATGAGTCCGTCCAGTGTAACTCATAACTCAATGAGCACCTGTATACTATCTTAGGTGACTAACTGACACCAATGGCTTGTGAGACCAGCCATCGCCCCTCGTCGGGGTCTCGAAAAGTATACACTATTCTACTCCGGAGTATCGATGCCCAGTTTCGATACTCTCTCGACTAGGGACATTTAAGGATGTGCTTATAGACCACCCAGCTCCCACATATATGATCGCCATCATAATGTTGGTAGTCAAGCAAGAATCCTATGGGCTCTATCAACATGTAATAGTGATCTGTAATACCACATAATGCATGTACATGATGATAGAGACAAACCAAATAGCATACTATCATTTTGAGTAAGACTGTTCTACCAGCATAGGTCCTCCCTCAATCATTACAATCGCGTGTCTGCGATTACAATAATTGACTTGAGGGCACTATATCCAACAACCTCCCACTTGCACTTAAGGCTAATTATTGCGATGTCGCATATTTACAGCCCGTGTGATACCGAACACCCAACTTCTCTACTAATCAGTTGCACAAAGCCCGTTTGTGAAACTATTGCATTCGAGAAATAGCCTCAGTGAGTGGATCTGCTCCAATATTTCTATTTTTATCTCTGTCATGATCCGGAAAAGGCACATGACTGGAACTTGAATCAAGTGAAGTCTATAGGACCCCACCTTATTCAAGTAAGCCAAAAGCCCAGAAATTTAAACTTTTTAAGGAAAAATAGTGGAGGTGAAGTTTTGAAATAAAGGTTTAATGAAATCAGGTTCTTTCTTTAAGAAATAAATAATATCATAGGAAATACAATATTTTGTAACTATCATGAAAACATTTTTCTTCGTTTGAAATTTGGGCAGCACCTCCTTTGTAAATTCTAACCCGAAAACAATACAATCAATAATGATAATATGCATCCCCAAGCGGGAGCTAGCTCTTTGCCAGTTGGTAGAAACAACCACGCAAATATATAAATATACAACGCCGAAGGCGAGGATCAAAACACAGAAATAAAGCAAAGAAAACAAAGCATTATCAAGAAAACCAGAAATAAGAATAAATACATGAGCGTGACTCTAAGTCCGAAAGAATATACAAACTGCGATTCTGGGTCTACTAAATATACAAGTCTGGTTGATGGAGATTTTAACTAGATATAACTGAATAATATAAAAGTGCAAACGGTGGTCACGATGTCAATGCAATCACCTTGAAGAAAACGGTGTGCCAGACAGCCACTACTGGATCTGTGCGGTCAAACCTGTAAAAAAACTGTGGCACAACGGGGGTGAGTTTCCAACTCGTGAGTAGAAGACATCACCGAGTAGAAATCGAATGTATGACGCTCGACTTGGTCATACAATAAAATAGTAATAATATAGAGACATCGAGTGATAACAAGGGTAACAATATAAGTATAAGTGTGATATCAAAGTACTCGTGTTCGTGTCATAAAGTAGTAACATATCATGTGTATCATGTATGAATGCATCATCCAACGTATGTCCAGCAACGACACACTAAATCATAATAAAACCTCAGTACCAAGTATCGAAACTCGAAAACATCATGAAAACCGTGTCCATCAGTGACACATAATCCTCATATCTCGGGCTTCATCAGTCCGTATTGGAACCATATCATCTGATCTCACGACTACGGTCAGTATCCTCTGAATATCTACCGCGCCAAACTATCACCGGTTGGTAGTGCTCCCCTGCCGGGCTCATCGTCCCTCTATACAATCTTCTTGCTCCGGGGTACTGCATTGGGTCTACCATGTACCCATAGACAGTGTCTTCTCGCTTCTCGAATCGGGTATACATATATGCCCAGAACCGAGAAATTTTATGGTGGACGCCACACATCATATCACGAGAAGCCGCATTTTTTTCTTTTAAATTGAGCATTAGTTTTCAAATTTACATGTGGTTTCCCAAATCCAGAATTCTCATGAAAAACCGAAATCTCATAATCATGAGTCAATAATGAGAAAATGAATACCGGCATAGAGCCAATCTATAGTGCATAACCTGAATATATATATATATATATATATATATATATATATATATATATATATATAAATGCATGTGATATCTAAGTAAGAAATGCAAAGTCTAAACTAGCATGTGAGAGCAAGAATGCTAACAATACTACTAAGCTACAATTTCGGGTTATACGAATGAAGTAACGGTTCCATAATGTGTACGTGGTATGGCAATTACCGATGATGATGTGTGTGAGCCGGCAAGTAAGTGTATGTGCAACATACACATCATCGGTAATGGTGCATGTGTCCTAGCAGATGAGATCATGACAGCTAATGAAAAAAACATGTATAGATAATTGAAACGAGAACAATATGAGTACAATATGAGTATAGCGGAAAAGTGAACAGTAAAAGCAGCAATAAGATATATAAATCTATATATGAGCCATACAGTTATTGTATTAAAATAGCACAAATCGTTGTTTTTAGAAAAGTAGGGGCTACGGTGTTATTGAGAAAAGAGATATCTTTTAAAAATCCGTAGCGTCCCTCGGGTTGCCCCTTGAAAATACTTACGATTCGTTAGTTTTGAAAATAGGTATGACTCTAACTCTATTCTAATATCTACTTAAGTAATAAAAAACTAAGCTAAAAACTGTGTCGAAAGTGGTAAGAAATGTATAACATTCCGAGTCGATATATCTAACAGTTGGTGATCCAGCCTTATAGCATCACATACGGTATAGTCCATCGTACGGCATTCTCGAGTCAAGAGTGCAGATCAATCATATATATATATGTATATATATATATATATATATATATGTGTGTGTGTGTGTGTGTATATATCTCGTACGGTAAAATCCATTGTATGTCATCCTTAAATCGAGGTTACGGGTCAAATATCATATATATCATAATTCGTATGGTATCATCCATCGTAGAATATCATAATTAAGGGTACGGATCTAAGGTCACGTACATTCTATTATCTCATCAAATCACATGTTATCACATGTTATGTATATATCGCCCAACGATCCTTTTATATATATCATATCATATATGATGTCTCAAACTCAAATCGTATATCAAAATCTCTTGATATCATATCCGATCATATCGACTCAAAACCATATAATATATCATACCCTCATCTTACATGTATATGTATACTATATATATATATCAACATATCCATACACACACACACACACACACACACACTTATATACATATACACACGTATCATATCAAGTGCGCGCGCGCGCGCGGGCAACAAATAACCAACGACTCACGACTAAGGAAATAACACTAGGGATAGACCTTCCTATGAGTACGCATAATCTAACCTAAGGTCTCCTAGAACCCTATTTACTAATTATCCATATATCACATTACTATATATACACAATATAAAATAAATATCCTATTCTACGGTTGCGAGGATGCTATACGCCATCCACCCGACTTCCCTCATAGATATATATCTACCCACTTTCAATCCTTGCTTGCCGAAGTCGATGACGCCTTGCTCTCCCTTGTCGTCCCGAAGTCCACGCGAAGGTACCTACAGTTTAAACATGTCGTATTGTAAACACGAATTGAATACGACAACCAATGTGGCACATGAAACATACATAGGTTAGAACCTATGGTCCACGCATTCAAGAATAACCAAACAACCATCGACGCTGATGTACAAACGTCAAACGACCGAGTCAAAACCCAATTACAAAAATTCAAGCTAACAAAACTCGCAAAACGAAATCAGCAACTTGGGAAAACACCTCCAGATTTTTCCTCAGGTGAAATTAGGATATTTTGCATATGTGGAGGGTCTAATTACTGGATATAGGAGCCGTGGACCAAGCACGAGGCAAAATCATCATGCCAAGGCCGCAAATTGTGGCTATAATAGTTAAATTGGCGACCAAGTTTTGGAGTGGGGATCTCGGGTTTCAGGGGTAGCTTCTTAGTCACCTGCACGTCTCACTGTGATTGCCAAATAATTTTCAGAGCTCAAGAGTTATAGCAGATTCCAATATTTCATTACAATATCCAAAAAATCCGATATCGGCCAATTCCAAGTTCATGGTTTGGGGTTTCTAAACTCAGCTTGGTCCAGAATTTAACGCTAAATGGGTTTTGTGGCTACTACTAAATCTCAATTACACTTTCACAATTCATAATATACCCTAAACCTCAGCTTGGAAATTTCCAACATCACAATTCTTCACTTGATTAATTCTAATACACTATAAGAGGTTAGGAAAACCAATAACTTAACTAAAAGTTTAGGATTATACCTAATGTGGCAACTCAAGAAACTTCTAAGGTGGCCAAAGGTGCTCAAAGTTCCAACTTGCTCCAAGCATGGGGTTTGTAGTGAGGTTTGGAGTGATTTTTGTGAAAGAGGCTTGGTGTTTTGGTGGAGATTTGAGGGTGTTTGTGGGTGGTAGTGGAGGTGGAGGGATGAGCGTGAAGGAGATGAAGAAGAATGAAGAAGATAAATGGAGGAAAGATATGAGCCATGAGTGTAGAGTTCTCCCTCCCCCCCTCTCTCTCATCCAAGGCCTATGCCTCCATGTCCCCTCCTCAAAATATCTCCATGTCACCCTTTTCTTTTCTTTTTCTTTTATCTTTTATCTTTTCATTTTAAAACAAAACAATTTTTAAAACAAAGATGAAGTCATGGTTCATGACAAAAATGTAACAAGTGTTTTGCAACATGTTGTGTTGCATGCCATATACATAAATAAGATTAGTGTATAATTAGTGAAATATTAATCGAGTTTAGTATTAAACGTGTATACAAATAATTGTATAATAATTTATAAAATGTCCAAATCACATAAATTCTTTCAAAGTCAATAATTCATATTAATTTTCCAATTATTTTCCAAACTACGAGTATATAATCATACTATTTCATTAAAACCAATCTCCATACTTTTATAATATCCATAAAATTTATTATTTTAATTATTTAAATTCCAAAAAACAATATTTTATTTTATAAAATGTTACAATCTTCCCCCTTAAATAAATTCGGTCCCCGAATTTAAATTTAAACCCCCCAAATACTTAAAACATTTCAGCAAAATAGTCAAGTCAACGGGGCTCCAAAATCACGAATACATAAGACATATGATAGCGCAATACATACGTATGAAAACGAGCGCAAAACTCAAAATCGAAACTCCATCAAGCGTCATTCCATCATAGGAGTTAATGTGAAAATGCCAATTTCAAAATCCATTACGAAAATCAAATATGATATAATTAGGACTATAACATACATATAGTACGCATCGTTGTGAAATCGTCAAAATGTCTGAATATAAGTGTATGCAGAATCCTTTTCAAATTGCCGTGCGATGTGCAAATCATGGCACAAGTAGCGGACGTGCATTATAAAGAAAATAGCTATATATATCCTTTGTTCAACATATACGTCCCGCCTTTGAAAATGATTTAGAAGGGTTTTCTTCGTAAAATTTTCGTGTCATCATGGACACGTAGGAAATTATTAAGACCATAGCTCATTTTGAAAATCCCCTCGGTAAATATCGACGCATGCAAAATATTCAGGTACTGTCCTCAGACTAGTCCTGCTCGGTTATTATATAATATAGCACATGTCATGAAAACATAATGCTCAAAAGGAAATCAATCCAAGAATATATACAAAGAATGCCACGTGCGTCTAGTGCTCACGGAAATCGAAATCAAATATAGGAGCCACGAATGTGCACAGAAACAAAACTAAGTGCAACGGGTGTGCACGAAAGTATCTGTCAAGTGCAACGGGTGTGCACGATAACAATACCAGGTGCATCTGGTATGCACGAAGAATCTCGATTAAGTGTATCTGGTGTGCATAAAATCACATCAAGTGCGCCAACTGTGCGCAAGAATCTCAATCAAGTGCACAAAGTGCACGAAAACATAAATCCATTGCACTAGGGTGCAAGAAAATAATTATCGAATATCAAAATCGAAGTCAACGGTATACGACATACACCAAATCAAATTCAAGTATATCGTGGCATATGAACTCGTAAACGTGTGCCACTGCAGGCATAAAACCTATATCAATGTACTGAAAGTGTGTGTAAACTACACCGAATGCATAAGCCAAAATCATGTGCATGCTATATGCACGAAATCAAATCAAATATATCGGAGTGTACAAAATCAAAACCGAGTGCCAATGGGTATGCACGAATACAAAATCAGTACCATTGATAAATAAAAATACGAACCAAGTGCAACTGTGGTGCATATAGGAAATACCAATCATAAAACAAACCGTCAAATCGAGATCAAAACGATAAAAATGTGATATCAGAATCACCAAGTCGCAACTCATAATAACTGCCGTTGAGGTGCCCCTCCTTCAATGTCGAAATGTACCGGTGCATCCAAGGCTAGCAGAGCAAGAATATTTACTTGCCTCTTGCCCATGGTCTGATGTCCTCTGCTCTTAGGTTCTCGTTTCTCTTTGCGGATTACTAGTTACATGACTCCTCATCTCGACATCCTGATTCGGAGTAATGATGGAAACAACCCCGTTCCGGCGCTTCTCTGAAGATCTCTGTTCATATCAGAATTTTGCATTATTATATCACCCATTCTTAATCACATTACATATAAATAGGTGCTTTTGATCCATGTCTGCTAAATAGTTGCAGGTTACAGGTTTTCAGATCGTTACAGTGAAATTCATGAAAAAATTGCTACAAATGTGAGACTATGACCAACAATAGATGAATCCGTATGATACCGCCTACCAGTTCAAGGAACAAATGAAAATCATTAGACAGTTCAATGCATAAAGCACAAGGGCAGCACAAGATTCAAGACTTCAACGCGAAGCTCAAGACAAAAGTCCACATCATTCTGCACTGTTGGAAATCTGGAAGAAAATAGAAGAGATTCTGAGGAATCAAGTGAAGAAAACAGAAGGAAAAAGCAACATGAAGCAACCCTGAAGAATTGATCCCAAGATCCCACCAAATGGCCGCGGAACCGTGGCCAAACAGGCCTTTCTGCTGCGGAACCGCGGCCGTATGGTGCACGTGTCGGTGTATGTGTCGGTGCTTTGACTCGGCTTCTTAGGGTAGTTTGGTAAATTCATGTATGGATCGGAATGTAACCTAGGGTTTTTTCTATCTATAAATAGGAAAGCTAGAAGCCTAATTAGGCATGCCTCTCTTTAGTTTTTACTCTTTTTAATTTCTAGATTTAAATTCCATTGTAATGCGTTGTTGAGAGGACATAAATAAAGTAAGTTTTCATTTGATCTCGCATTCTTTTTATCTGAATTTTAATTCCTGCATTTTCTTATCTGTTCTTTTATTATCTGCAATTTAGTTCATGTTTTAAAATAAAAAAAAATGAATTTTATTGTTATCTTCCTAATGAGTGAATAATTCCTCACTTGTCAGGGATAGGAGAGGGACGGTTTGAGAGAAGGAAATCTCTCTCACTCCTTTCTTTGCCCAAATAATTTTAAAATACGGACTTCCTTTAAATCAACCATAATCCGCTCACTATGGCACCCTATCCTATATGATAGCGGTAATTCCCTAGTTAGACCGGTTGTGGTTGAATTAACTGAAGGTTAGGGCTAAGAGACAAGAACGGACGGACAAGGACCAAAAGGAAGAAACTAAGTTTCTTCCTAGTCGTGCTAATCCCCGTTGTTGACTATTACCCT
This sequence comes from Agapanthus africanus, assembly GCA_030015575.1. Lineage (NCBI taxonomy): Eukaryota > Viridiplantae > Streptophyta > Magnoliopsida > Asparagales > Amaryllidaceae > Agapanthus > Agapanthus africanus. The sequence goes on along the minus strand of CM057338.1, from coordinate 339,580,914 downwards.
AACACCTATATTCTTAACTAGGGCATTGATAGAAGTGAGAAGAATCCTTATTTCGAACTAACCTAATCCTAAGCCTAGCAAGCTCTTAAATCAATTTATTCCCATTCTTAGATCTTAAAACAAAACTTACCAAAGTCATGACTTAACTAGTTAGAACATAAAGAAAAGGACACCATTTCCCTGTGGATCGACCCGTACTCAACCGGCTAGTTACCAAGCAACACCGTCTTGATTGCGGTATTTTTAAACTTAAAACGCAGAAAAACTCTAACAATCAAATGGTGCCGTTGCCGGGGAAACGGTAGTTTATTTCTTTTTGTAATTTCTGGTTAATTAAATAAAAAATATAAAAATATAAAAAAATTAAAAACATAAAAAAAATCATCTTGTTATTTTTGATTGGTTTTTGTGTGAATTGTGCAGGAAAGGAAGACGGACTAATTCAGATCTGGAGCAAGCTCAGTGAACAAATCCAGAAACAGAGGATCTGAACAGACAGAGGAGAACCAAATCAGCACAGAGAAAATTTTTGGAGATCTAAACCTACTGATCCGCCGTGGAACCGCAGCAGATTCAAGCAGTTGACCACAGAACCGCGGTCAACCTGTGACGTTAGCATCCCATCTTCTCTGTGAGTATCTTTCCTTTTCCCTCCTATCCTCTGAACTCCACTGAAATAATTTTCCTGCAGGTATTCTTTGCACAGCAACTTCTTCTCCCTCTACAATAAATCATTTTATGCAGGATTCTTTGCGCCGCAAATAAAAAGAAAATTTTTTGGCAAGTGTTTTAGATTTTGGTGTGTTACTGCTTTGCATATTTAAAACGGAATCTAAGGGGCTATAACACCAATTAAGATTGGGTGGGGATTTCATTACCCTTCCTAAGACCCCAGAAATCACTAAAAGCATATGCATCACCCTTGAGCTAATTAAAAAATATCTAGACTTAGCCAATTAAGGACTGTCACGCTCATTAGGACAGAGGAAGGTTGTGGGCATTCAGTCATTTATCTAAACCTGACTTTGTGGTGCCTAGGCTAGACAAGTGAGAAAGGTAACTTTAAAAGGCCCGTCTCACGGTGATTCGTGAGCGGATCTCTCCTTTCTTCATTTGTGCTTGCCTGGCCACAATTGGCGGTGAAGAGGTGATTTGAGGGATATCTCACAACTTGTCGCTTTGGAACAGTTAGGAGTAGTCTAGTTGACTTAGAAGACCCTACCTCTAGGTTTGATTGTGCATGTTTAAACTGTGGTTGTTTGAAAGTGTGCCGTAGTTCCGTACAAAGTTTTGCAAAACTCTTTATAAAATAAAATTATAAAAAAAACACAAAACAAAAATTCTTACAAAAACTTGCCCTTTGTCGCTAGAATCCCATTGCACCCACCTTTCATCCTGACATTTCCCCATTGACGTTTTCTTACCCTCACATTCTACGTTTTGACCATACTACAACTCGTTTAGTGTATGTCCGGTTGGACCAGGGACACCAGTGCCCGTTTAGTCCGTGTTTTGTTAGTCGCTACCGACTACGCGATCGACTCCGAAGTCGAAACTCCCTCCACTCCTTATTCATCCTTACCTTTACCGGCCAACTCTGACGTTGACCGGAATTCTATCCATTCACCTTCATCTTTACATTCATCATCTTCTAAAGAGATGTCAGGATTCAATCCTAACAACGCTTTACCTACCTCGGGACTGATTCCACCTCAACTGGGTGCGAATAACCCGTAACAACCTCCTGTTGAAGCGCCACAGCGAATCACGCTCCAGGATCGTTTCTATCCTACCCGCTCCACATTTCCTACTTGTCTTTCACTACAGCCGACAAATGGGGATAATTTCGAAATTAAGCCGCACTTCATCAATATGTTGCCCAAATTTTACGGGCTGGAATCTGAAGATGCATATATCTTCATTAACAAATTACAGAATGTTTGTGCAATGATGAAGACCACCCAACTATCCGACGATACTATACGGCTATGAGTCATTCCTTTCACTTTGTGTGACCTAGCTGAAAAGTGGCTGTATAGCACCGCATCACATTCCATAAACAGTTGGGAAGAGTTTGTTAAAGCATTTCTTAAAAAGTTTTACCCACATCACAAGACCGTGAGTATACGTAATGAAATTAACCAATTTTCCCAGCTTCCTTCCGAACCTTTTTGGAAGTGTTTCGAACGATTCAAAGACCTTCTTGTTCAATGCCCTCATCACGGTATTGAGAGATGGCAACTGTGCCGGACCTTATACGAAGGATTGAACCCAGCAACTAAGCAGTTGCTGGAGACCATTTGTCAAGGCCACTTCCTAACCAAATCCGACGAGGAGTGGAAATTTCTCGACGATCTTGCTGAACAAACGCTTTAGTGGGAAAGCACTAGACCGACCACTTCGTCCATTTCATCTACTTCCTTCGGTCCGTCTAGGGCAGGCGTTTATCAACTCGATATGTCAATTGTAATGAAAGCCGAAATGGCAGCAATTACATGAAAATTGGAAGCAATTGAGAGCAAATTCTCACCGCCTTCTCCTACCCCTGCTTTACCCCCTCGCACTATATGCGCTTGTTGTTCGGATCCATCCCATTTGACCGAAAAGTGTCCTTACAACCCACCTGCTCAAGGACAGGATCAAGTCAATGCTGCCTTTCAGCAAAGACAAAGAAATGATCCATACTCTTCAACGTACAATCCTGGTCGGAGGAACCACCCCAATTTTGCTTGGAATCAAAATCAACAACAATTCCGAGGCAACAACAATTTTCAGAGGCTTCCTCCTCAACAACAAGCTACTCAACAAACTCAATATCATCAACCTTTCCAACCCCAACCTTACCAAAATCAAATGAACAATTTTGCACCCAACAATTCTTTTCCTCAAAACAATTTTGTTCCACCAAATAACGATAAGGTTTTCTCGTTAGAACGAAGTCTGGAGGCGTTTTTAAAACAATTAAATCAATCCTCAGCCAACATCCAGTCTTCTATTTAGTCTTTGGTGCAACACACTGCGTCACACGGGCAAAGTATCAAAACCATTGAAGCCCAGATTGCACAACTGAATGCAGCTTTAAGCGAGCGAGAGAAAGGGAAGTTTCCATCTCAACCACTCCCAAATCCTGGTCACCCAAAAAATGCACATATTGCTCTTGAACAACAAAACCATAATGTGAGTGACGTGACTACATTGAGATCTGGAAGGATGTTGCACAACAATGTTGGCACTGATGATGACACCCCGACCGCCGCTTCTTCTTCTTCTTCTTCTTCTTCTTCAGAGTCTGTTCTCCATTCTTCACAAGCCTCCACTTCTTCTGCTACTCCGAACGGACCCACATCTCACTCCACGAAAACACCAGCACTGGGATCCATTCCAACTCCACAATCTCCTCCATAAGTATTGGACTCAACCAATTTTCAAAATGTTCCATTTCCAAACCGGTTGAGATCCAATAAACAAAATCCACAAATGGAGAAGATTGTAGAGTTATTTAAACAGGTTAGCATTAACATTCCCCTCTTGGATGCAATCCAACAAGTCCCTTCTTACGCAAAAATCTTGAAGGACTTGTGCACCAAGAAGAGGAAATCACAGGTACCTAAGAAAGTTTTCTTGGTTAGTGCAGTGAGTGATGCTCTTACCCAACCTTTACCTCAAAAATGAAAGGACCCTGGTTGTCTTATGATTTCAATAACTATTGGGGAATAAGAACATCCACCGCGCACTTTTGGATCTTGGTGCCAGTGTTAACCTGCTTCCCTATTCGGTATATGAGCAACTAGGCGTTGGAGAGCTGAAACCTACACATTGTACTCTCCTAATGGCCGACCGATCCATCACCCATCCTAGGGTTGAGTTAGGGATGTGTTGATCAAAGTTGGGGACTTCATATTCCCCGTTGATTTTATTGTTCTTGATACACAACTTGTAGCTAACCCCCGGAATCAAATTCCGGTGATACTCGGTCGACCATTCCTTGCGACTTCGAATGCGGTGATCAATTGTCGAAATGGTTCGATGAACCTATCTTTTGGAAACATGACAATTGAACTCAACATTTTTAAGTTGGGGAATCAGCCCTATGAACCTAATGCTAATATACTTGATATTTGCTCGATCCAAGAGATCACCCAGGAGGACTGTGAGCTCGAGAAATTTCTATTCGATCACAGCAATTCTGACGCCACTAGTGCGTTCCTCCTTGAACATGATACTGCTTTCACACCTGATAATGACTATGAGTGTTTTACTTTCTCGAACGATCTTGAACAATCACCACCCGAGTTTGAATCCTCTGAATTTTCAGATGAGTTAGCTGAACCATCCGACTCGGTTGCTTACACTCATTTTGAACTTCTGTTGGAATCTTTTGAGTTTGAGACAATTTCACCGATTTTACCTTCAATTGTTTCACCTCCAACACTCAAACTCAAGCTATTGCTGTCTCACCTTAAATATGCTTACTAAGGTGAGAATGAGACCCTTCCTGTTATCATATCGGCTTCTCTAGCCCCAGAGCAAGAGAAAGCCCTTTTGACGGTCTTGCAAAGCAATTGGCAAGCTTTTGGCTGGACTATGGCGGACATCAAGGGGATTGGTCCCCTAATAATTGAACATCGTATTCATATGATGGATGATGCCAAGCCAGCAAGGGATCCACAGAGACGACTCAACCCAGTCATGAAGGAGGCTGTTAAAAAGGAGATCGTAAAATGTCTTGATAGTGGTATCATTTACCCTATCTCTGATAGCCAGTGGGTTAGCCCCATACATGTTGTCTCTAAGAAATCGGGCATAACGGTCATAACTAATGAGCCGAATGAGTTAATACCTACTCGCAGCCAAACTGGGTGGCGAGTATGCATCGATTATAGAAATCTCAACGCCGCAACACGGAAAGACCACTTTCCATTACCTTTCATTGACCAAATGCTAGAACGATTGGCTGGGCATGAATACTATTGCTTTTTGGATGGCTACTCCGCCTATAATCAAATTTCCATCGCCGAAAAGGACCAAGACAAGACCACATTCACTTGTCTTTTCGGTACGTTTGCTTATCGTCGCATGCCCTTTGGGTTATGCAATGTGCCCGCTACCTTCCAGCGGTGTATGGTGGGTATTTTTTCAGACATGGTGGAAAAATTCTTGGAGATCTTCATGGATGATTTCTCCATTTTCGGCGACTCTTTTGAGGAGTGTTTGCTACATCTAGACGCAGTCCTTACTCGGTGTAAGGATAAGAACCTTACTTTAAATTGGGAGAAGTGTCACTTCATGGTACGAGAAGGTATTCTCTTAGGACATATCATCTTGCAAAATAGCATTGAGGTAGATAAAATGAAGATTGAAGTCATTTCCAATCTCCTTCCTCCCAAATGCGTCCGAGACATTCGAGCCTTCCTTGGCCATGCTGGTTTCTATAGACGGTTCATCAAGGATTTTAGCAAGATTGCTAGACCCTTGACTCTTTTGTTGGCCAAGGACACCACATTTGATTTTGACTCAAGTTGTATGAACGCGTTTGAGTCATTGAAAAACTCACTTACTTCTGCACCCATTCTTTCGTCTCCTGACTGGACGCATCCATTTGAAATTATGTGCGATGCAATTTTGACATTGGTGCTGTCCTTGGACAGCACATCGATAAGATGCCGCATGTAATCTATTACGCCAGCCGAACCTTGAACGAGGCCCAATTAAATTACACAACAACCGAGAAATAATTCTTAGCTGTTGTGTTTGCATTAGAAAAGTTCAGGCCCTACTTAATCGGCTCTCCAATCATCGTATACACTGACCATTCAGCTCTTTGCCATCTTTTTGCGAAGAAGGATGCTAAATCTCGGTTGATACGTTGGATCCTCTTACTACAAGAGTTTGACCTTGTCATCAAAGACAAAAGAGGATGCAAAAACGTAGTCGCCGACCATCTTTCACGCCTCCTTTCTTCGCTGACGCTTCAATTTCCTATAAAAGACGTTTTTCCAGATGAGCAGCTCTTGCCTGTATCATGCGAACCTTGGTTCGCAGATATTGTGAATTATTTGGCCACAGAACTTATACCAAATGAATGGACTTATACCAAATGAATGGTCGAATCAGGACAGACTCCGATTCCTATCCCAGGTAAAACATTTTTACTGGGATGAACCTTATCTATTCAAATACTGTCCCGACCAAATTATTCGTCTGTGTGTCCCCGACAATGAATTTAAGAGCATGCTGTCATTTTGTCACGATCAAGTATGTGGTGGGCATTTTGGCCCTAAAAAGACAGCCGGAAAGATCTTGCAGTGTGGCTTCTACTGGCCACAACTTTTTAACGACGCACATGATTACTGCAAGACATGCTCCCGGTGCCAACACTTGGGCCGGATATCTAGGAGAAACGAAATGCCGCTCCAACCAATATTAGTTGTGGAAATTTTTGATGTTTGGGGGATTGATTTTATGGGTCCGTTTCCCAATTCTTTTGGGAACTTGTATATTCTCCTCGCTGTTGATTATGTTTCTATGTGGGTCGAGGCTGTGCCCAGCCGAACTAACGACAACAAGGTTGTCATTAGATTCCTTAAAGAAAACATTTTCTCTCGGTTTGGGCACCCCGAGCAATCATTAGTGACAATAGAACTCATTTCTGTAATAGGACTTTCGAGTCCTTAATGCGGAAATATTCCATTAATCACAAGCTATCAACGCCCTATCATCCCCAAATGTGTGGGCAAGACGAGATTTTAAATCGGCAAATTAAACAGATATTGGAGAAAACGGTTTCCAAAAACCGTAAGGATTGGTCTTCAAAACTTACTGATGCCCTTTTGGCATTTCGAACTGCCTATAAAACCGATCTTGGCATGTCTCCTTATAGGCTTGTTTATGGAAAGGCTTGCCACCTTCCAGTTGAAATTGAGCATCGCGCATTTTGGGCGATAAAAGAATTGAATCTATCTCTCGGAGATACGGGCAGCCATAGAAAGTTGCAATTAAATGAATTAAACGAGCTTCGGGATGAAGCTTATGAGAACGCAGTTGTCGTCAAAAACCGAACGAAGGTGTTTCACGATAAACACGTTATGTGCAAATCATTCAAACCTGGTCAACAGGTTTTATTTTACGACACCCGGCTACATTTCCATCCCGGCAAGCTTAGATCTCGATGGAAAGGGCCATTTTTGGTACGCACTGTATATCCGCACGGTGCGGTTAACTTAGAGAATCCGGAGGACGATTCACTATTTAAAGTGAACGGACACAGGCTTAAATCGTTCCTCACCGAAGACCATTCGGAGGAGCTCCTGCTATTGTAGGAGCCGATTTACATTAACTGATCTTCCTCCACCTACCCCCAAATTTCGGTTATCCAGCCATAAACAGTGGAAACACTGTTTCAAATAAGTTTGGGGATAGGTCACACTTGTAATTATATAAAATAATAATAATAATAAAAAATAATTTAAAAAAAACATAAAAAAACATAATAAAATTTTTGGGGGTATTTTTTTGAATTTTCAGTTTTAATAAATATTAAATAAAAAAATAAATATTTTTTTTACAAATAAATTCCTCTTTTTAAGAAGTCCTTTTTGCAAATAACCAAAATACCCCCTATAAATACAACCCAACCCCCTCTCTGAATTTTGATAACCCTAATTTCTCATTTCCTCAAAACCCTAGCCGCAGCCAAAGTTCTGCAGTGAGATCTCGCTAGACCTCCGCCCAACCACCGCAAAACCTTCCTCTGCGCCGCGCTTCTGCCGCCTCTTGGTGTCGTCGCCCTTTGAAAACTTCAGAGGAGGTTTGCGTTCTCTGATCTCTTCTGTTAAAATTTTTAAAAATAATCTGCACTTCTCTGTGATAGCACCCACTTTGCAATTTGAAAGGGATTTTCCCCAAATCTTTGCACACACGGTCTATGGTAGTTATTTCGGTGATGAGATTCGAAGGCGTGGGTGGAACTTTTTACTTTTTAACCATCCAAATTCCTTCGCGCTTCCAGATCTTGTCACCCGATTTTACGAATGCATGGATGAGGGTAGTCTTGCCCAACATGGGTACCTTAGCTTAATGTGGGGGGATAGGGAAATAATAATCGATAGGGACTTCATCTATGAAGTCACCTTAATACTTAGACTACCTATTCATAATCAACCCCTCCGTTTCGAGGACTACCTACCCTTGATGGGTAACGATTGTTCAAGTGAGCCACGAAAAGGCATCCAGGCTAGAAACCTTTTTGCGAATGTATTAACTGTGTGCCGTTGGGCACAAAATAATATTTTTGGTAGTTCGCACAACACGACATTTTTCACACCATCTCTCCATATAGTGCATACCCTTATGACTAGAAATCCAAGTTATGATATGTGCACTGTTTTACTTCACTCAATTATGCGGGCAAAAGGGCTGCCAACTATCCATGCCCTATGATGGTGACACAACCGTGTCGTCATTTCCTCCCTGTTGAGGAATTCGAGTTTTATATGCATGGTGGAATTCCAATTCGACCCCTTCTTGAGGGTGTCTCCACGTCTTATACACGATTACATGATTTATGGTCGCGCACCGAGCCGACCGAAGACGTGCCCGTAAAGACACCCAGCTCGAGCTCGACAGCAAGCGATGAAGAGCTTACCCCCGCTGCGCAAGCGCGCTTGATGCGAAGAACAAATAGGGGATAGAAAAATTGATAGGGATGGTGACCAACCTTGGTCAGCGAGTGACGAGTTTGGAGTAGGGCATGACCACCCTGCTAGCGAGAGAGGAACGATCTCGCTCACGATCGAGGGGACGGCGAGGCTATGAGCAGTGAGGACACTGCTTTCGATAAGTTTGGGGGTGGAGGTTTATTGTAAATAGTTCTCTTTGCATTGCATCTGCATATTTTTATTTTTGTACATATTTGTTTTTTTTCTTTCTTTGCATATTTAATTCCGCATTGCATCTTTAGAAAAATATAAAAACTAAAAAAAAAATATAAAAATAAAATCAAATAAAAAATTGAAAAATTTTAAAATTATAAAAATTGAAAAGTTTACTTTTGGCCATATTTGACTTAAATTCAACATGACAGTTGAATAGTAGGGAAAAACTAGATCCTAAACTTAGTAAATTAAATACCCTAAAAATAACCTTTCTTAAAGTTTAACTGTAGAAAATATATGTCCTTGTAGTTTATTTAGAAATAAGCAAATTTTGAGTTCAGTTCTTGGGCTACGTCAAAATAAGGGAAGAGTATTGAAATTTTATTTGAAGTGTAAGTCTGAAAAATAATTTTGAACCTTAAGTCTAAATCCTGAAAATATATACCCTACAACTTGCACGTACACGCACCTTGAAGCTTGGGATAGTAGAGGATATCTTGAAATGCTCTTGTCTAAAAAACCTTAGTATGAAGGAAAATAAAATAAAAGTATAAATCGTGAATAAAGATACATAAAAAATGAACACTGGTTTTGTAATTGCTTAAGGCAGCATAAAATAAAAAATATAGCGAGGGTGCCTTATCACCTAGTGCTTTAGACCAACTGGTTTGGGAGTCACTGCTAAGCCTTAGGTATTACAAGACGAGAAATTACGCCTAAATGCGCAAGCATATTTTGTAATCGGTTGTTTAGTACATCAAGAAATATTAACGGTCACATGAAAGATGTGTGAGCAATTTAATCACCAATTAAAAAGTACTTTGGACGATGGACAAGAGTAAGATAGTTTGAATTTAATTTCCAAGTGTAGGAGTGATAATTACACACACGTAGGGGTATATAATTGGGGTTAGGATGAGAGATAGGAATGAAAGATAAGCTTTATATCTTCAGTAAAGATGATAAAAATTCCTGAGTTGAGATTGCAACTTAGAAGGAAAATTCAAAAGATGCTGAAAGCTTAATAAATTTGCAAAACATATATGATCTTAAGTTAAATGAAGAGTGAGTATGAAAAATACGGGTTGATGATTTCTAAGTTAACGATAATAGAATTTCTTGCTAGAATACCGATTGAAGAATTATAGTCAATGGACAAATTGATCGGATTTTGTGGGTAGTATCCGCTGAAAACCCTCAGGAGACAACACTCCTCCTACTAGGGGCACCTAGAGGTTTAACGGCTTGTTGCACGAGCTCAGTGCAATCGCGTTCCCTGCGAAAGTGAGGGTAGGAATTTTTTGAGAATAAATTTGGCTTTGCTCGGGATGAGCAAAAGATAAGTTTGGGGGTATTTGTTCATATCAGAATTTTGTATTATTATATCGCCCATTCTTAATCACATTACATATAAATAGGTTCTTTTGATCCATATCTGCTAAATAGTTGCAGGTTACAGGTTCTCAGATCGTTACAGTGAAATTCATGAAAAAATCGCTACAAATGTGAGACTACGACCAACAATAGATGAATCCGTATGATGCCGCCTACCAGTTCAAGGAACAAATGAAAATCATTAGACAGTTCAATGCACAAAGCACAAGAGCAGCAAAAGATTCAAGACTTCAACGCGAAGCTCAAGGCAAAAGTCCACATCATTCTGCACTGTTGGAAATCTGGAAGAAAATAGAAAAGATTCTGAGAAACCAAGTGAAGAAAACAGAAGGAAAAAGCAACATGAAGCAACCCTGAAGAATTGATCCCAAGATCCCACCAAATGGCCGTGGAACCATGGCCAAACAGGCCTTTCTGCCGCGGAACCGCGGCCATATGGTGCACATGTCGGTGCATGTGTCGGTGGGTGTCGGTGTTTTGACCCGGCTTTCTTAGGGTAGTTTGGTAAATTCATGTATGGATCCGAATGTAACCTAGGGTTTTTTTTCTATTTTTAAATAGGAAAGCCAGAAGCCTAATTAGGCATGCCTCTCTTTAGTTTTTACTCTTTTTAATTTCTAGATTTAAATTCCATTGTAATGCGTTGTTGAGAAGACATCAATAAAGTAAGTTTTCATTTTATCTCGCATTCTTTTTATTTGAATTTTAATTCCTGCATTTTCTTATCTGTTCTTTTATTATTTTCAATTTTTTCATCTTTTAAAATAAAATATGAATTTTATTGTTATCTTCCTAATGAGTGAGTAATTCCTCACTTGTTAGGGATAGGAGAGGGAAGGTTTGAGAGAAGCAAATCTTTTTCACTCCTTTCTTTGCCCAAATAATTTTAAAATACGGACTCCCTTTAAATCAACCATAATCCGCTCACTATGTTACCCTATCCTATATGATAGCGGTGATTCCCTAGTTAGACCAGTTGTGGTTGAATTAACTGGATGTTAGGGCTAAGAGACAAGAACGGACGGACAAGGTCCAAAAGGAAGAAACTAAGTTTCTTCCTAGTCGTGTTGATCCCTATTGTTGACTATTACCCTAACACCTATATTCTTAACTAGGGCATTGATAGAAGTGAGAAGAATCCTTATTTCGAACTAACCTAATCCTAACCCTAGCAAGCCCTTAAATCAATTTATTCTCATTCTTAGATCTTAAAACAAAACCTACCAAAGTTAGGACTTAACTCGTTAGAACATAAAGAAAAGGACACCATTTCCCTGTGGATCGACCTGTACTCAACCGGCTAGCTACCAAGCGACACCGTCTTGATTGCGGTATTTTTAAACTTAAAACGCAGAAAAACTCTAACAATCAATATCCTGACCAATTTACATGGCCACTCATAATTACCACGTCAACGATGGCAATCTTTGGCCCACTGAGTGTGCGCGATACAATCAATCTTGGTATAAGTCTTTATCGTGATGTACTCCCGAAAGATCTTGTCAGGGTCTCTTCCCAATTTCATCTCTGCAGGATTGTCCGAAAGTTGGCACTTTTTACTAAATCCGTTTTTCTTTCCAAGACATTTGCATTCTCGTCAAGACCTTCCTCAAGAAATTATGGCCGTATCCAACGCCTCTGCGTGCGTATCAAGGTTCTGACATCAACGGGAAGGAACGTCAACTCGTAAAGATCTCGCACAAACCTCTTACTCCGCTTCTCTTTACTATGGACCAATTCGGAATCATCTCACATAGCTGTGTGAACTGCGCTCCAATTGGCTATAGTCATATCCATAGTCTCTTTCGAAGCTATGAACTCAGAATTTCCAATATTCTGTAGAAGGTGTCTGGCCAATTACATCATCGGGAACTCTCCAAGTCATCGGAGTAATGCGCTTTTGCTCGTCCTTTCTCGATTGACTCACCACACGTCTGAGTGAGGTCCCCTTCTAACTAAAACCAGTCAATTTGATGACCTCGCGTCGGAGCATCCGAACGAACAAAATGTCCTAGTCACTTATCCAAGGGTGACTAGCGATCTTCTATCACATCTCCGTGTATAAACTCATGATGCATTAGCTTCAAAAGTCTGAGGGCGATATCTTGTCCAACTCAGCAACAACTGACTCGTCTGTCTGCACGGTAGATAATGCCTCAATCATCTGGAATAGACAGTATGCTAATAGTCTTCACAATCTGGCTGGCCTCTAACAATGGCCCGATCATCTGGTGCAGATCCCAAACGCTCGTGTCAATGGAAAATCCTAGTAAAACAATAAATCAATGCGTTCGTACGTCACCCGAATACATCCTGGTTAGTCCTCATCCCTGATGAGCTCGCTCTGACCGCATCTCTAGCCGCAGCTCTTTCTGCTCATGTAACCAAGGTAACGGAAACCAAAATCAGATATCGATGAGGTTAGATTATAGGAACGAATAGAAATATGGTGCATAAGAAATGTATATCCTAAGGCTACTTAAGCGAAGTAGCGTATTGTAAGTATGTCACGGAACATACACACGGTACGCCACTGTACTTAAGTCACCTACTCCATCAGCCAAGGTGAACCTATGCGATGAAAGTTTGGGTCTAATACTCTCTAGGCCAAGTCTAAGTTCCGTAAGGTCAAGCTTAGGTTCCGAAATATATATACGCCCTAGACTCTACATAGTCAAACCTAGCCTCGAACCAAGGTTAAACCTAACGTTCTGATACCAACTTTGTCATGACCCGAGTCATGTGACTGGCACTTGAATCAAGTGAAGTCTATAGGACCCCACCTCATTCAAGTAAGCCCAAAGCCCAAAGATCTAAACCTTTTTAGGGAAAATAGTGGAGGTGAAGTTTTGAAATAAAGGTTTAATGAAATCAGGTTCTTTCTTTAAGACATAAGTAATATCATAGGAAATACAATATTTTGTAACTATCTTGAAAATATTTTTCGTCGTTTGAAATTTTGGCAGCACCTCCTTTGTAAATTCTAACCCGAAAATATTACAATCAATAATAATAGACATTCCCAAGCGGGAGCTAGCTCTTCGCCAATTGGCGGAAAAAACCACGCAAAGATATAAATATACAACGCCGAAGGCGAGGATCAAAACACAGGAATAAAGCAAAGAAAACAAAGTATCATCAAGAAAACCAGAAACAAGAATAAATACATGAGCGTGACTCTAAGTCCGAAAGAATATATAAACTGCGATTCTAAGTCTACTAAATATACAAGTCTGGTTGATAGAGTTTTTAACTAGATACAACTGAATAATATAAAAGTGCAAACGGTGGTCACGATGCAAGTGTATCCCACCTATCAATGCAATCACCCTGAAGAAAATGGTGTGTCAGAAAGCTGCTACTGGATCTGTGTGGTCAAACCTACAAGAAAACTGTGGCACATTGGGGGTGAGTTTCCAACTCGTGAGTAGAAGATATCACCGAGTAGAAACTGAATGTATAACGCTCTCCTATGTTATACAATAAAATAGTAATAATATATAGACATCTAGTGATAACAAGGGTAACAATATAAGCATAAGTGTGATATCAAAGTATTCGTATCCGTGTCATAAAGTAGTAACAAATCATGTGTATCATTTATGAATGCATCATCCAACGTGTGTCTAGCAACAATACACTAAATCATGATAAAACTTGAGTGTCAAGCATCGACACTCGAAAACATCATGAAAGCCGTGTCCATCAGCGACACATAATCCTCATATCTCGGGCTCCGTCTGTCCGGATCGGCCCCATATTATCTGATCTCACGACTATGGTCGGTATCCTTCGGATATCCGCCGCGCCAAACTATCACCGGTCGGTAGTGCTCCCCTACCGGGCTCAACTTCTCTCTATATGATCTTCTTGTCCCGGGGTACCGCACCGGGTCCACCATGTACCCGCAGACGGTGTCTCCTCGCTCCTTGAATCGGGTATACATATATGCTCAGAACCGAGAAATCTCATGGTGGACGCCACACATCATATCATGAGAAACCACATTTTTTTCCTTTTAAATTGAGCATAAGTTTTCAAATTCATATGTGGTTTTCCAAATCCAAAAATCTCATGAAAAACCGAAATCTCATAATCACGAGTCATTAATAAGAAAATGAATATCGGCATAGAGCCAATCTACAGTGCATAACCTGAATATATATATATATATATATATATATATATATATATATATATGTGACATCTAAGTAAGAAATGCAAAGTCTAAACTAGCATGTGAGAGCAAGAATGCTAACAATACTACTAAGCTACAATTTCAGGTTATATGAATGAAATAACGGTTCCCTAATGTGTACGTGGCATGACAATTATCGATGATAATGTGTGTGAGCTAGCAAGTAAGTGTACGTGAAACATACACATCATCGGTAATGGTGCATGTGTCCTAGCAGACGAGATCATAACAGCTAATGAAAAGAACATGTATATATAACTGAAATGAGAACAATATGAGCATAGCAGAAAAGTGAATAGTAAAAGCAGCAATAAGATATATAAATCTATATACGAGACATACAGTTATCGTATTAAAATAGCACGAATCATTGTTTTTAGAAAAGTAGGGGCTACGGTGTTTTTGAGAAAAGAGATATCTTTTGAAAATCCGTAGCGTCCCTCGGGTTGCCCTTTGAAAATACCTACAATTCGTTAGTTTTCGTCAACTGTCTAGCCTTTGCTTTCTTGTCGTGCAAGGCGGTCTTCTCAGCTTTGACAAGATTATTCTATTCTAACATCTACTTAAGTAATAAAAAGACTAAGCTAAAAACCGAGTCGAAAGTGATAAGAATCTATAACATTCTGTGTCGATATATTTAACAGTCGGCGATTCAGCCTCATAGCATCACGTACAGTATAGTCCATCGTACGACATCCCCGAGTCAAGAGTGCAGATCAATCATCATATATATATATATATATATCTTGTCCAGTAAAATCCATCGTACGACATCCTCAAATCGAGAGTACGTGTCAAATATCATATATATTATAATTCGTACGGTATCATCCATCGTACAATATTACAATCAATGGTACGGATCTAAGGTCACGTACATTCTATTATCTCATCAAATCACATGTTATCGCATGTTATGATATATCTCCCAACAATCCTTTTATATATATCATATCATATACGATGTCTCAAACTCAAATCGTATATCAAAATCTCTTGATATCATATCCGATCATATAGACTCAAAACCATATAATATATCATATCCTCATCTTAGACGTATATGTATACTATATATATATCAACATATCCATACACACACACACACACAAATACATATACACACGTATCATATCAAGTGTGTATGTGCGCGCTATAAAATAAAACTAACGACTAACGACTAAGGAAATAACACTAGGGGTAAACCTTCCAATGAGTACGCAAAATCTAACCTAAGGTCTCCTAGAACCCTATTTGCTAATTATCTATATATCACATTGCTATATATACATAATATAAAATAAATATCCCATTCTAAGGTTGCGGGGGTGCTATACGCCGTCCATCCGATTTCCTCCGTAGATATACATCTAATCACTTTCGATCCTCGTTTGCCGAAGTCGATGACGCCTTGCTCTCCCTTGTCGTTCCGAAGTTCATGCGAAGGTACCTACAGTTTAAACATGTCGTATCGTAAACACGAATCGAATACGAAAACCAATGCGGCAAACGAAACACACATAGGTTAGAACCTATGGTCCACGCATACAAGAATAGCCAAACAACCCTCGACGTTGACGTACAAACGTCAAACGACCGAGTCAAAACCCAATTACCAAAATTCAAGTTAACAAAACTCACAAAACAAAATCAGCAACTTGGGAAAACACCTCCAGATTTTCCTCAGGTGAAATTAGGATATTTTGCATATGTGGAGGGTCTAATTACTGGATATAGGAGCCATGGACCAAGCACGAGGCAAAATCATCATGCCAAGGCCACAAATTGCTGCTATAATAGTTAAATTGGCGGCCAAGTGTTGGAATGGGGATCTCGGGTTTTAGGGGTAGCTTCCTAGTCACCTGCACGTCTTACTGTGATTGCTAAATAATTTTCAGAGCTCAAGAGTTATAGAAGATTCCAATATCTCATGGTTTGGGGTTTCTAAACTCAGCTTGGTCCAGAATTCCACAAAATCCGATATTGGCCAATTCCAAGTTCATGGTTTGGGGTTTCTAAACTCAGCTTGGTCCAGAATTTAACACTAAATAGGTTTTGTAGCCACTACTAAATCTCAATTACACTTTCACAATTCATAATATACCCTAAACCTCATCTTGGAAATTTCCAACATCATAATTCTTCACTTGATTAATTCTAATACACTATAAGAGGTTAATAAAACTAATAACTTAACTAAAAGTGTAGGATTATACATCATGTGTTAACTTAAGAAACTTCTAAGGTGGCCAAAGACGCTCAAAGTTCCAACTTGCTCCAACCATGGGGTTTGTAGTGAGGTTTGGAGTGATTTTTATGAAGAGGGCATGGCGTTTTGGTGAAAATTTGGGGGTGTTTGTGGGTGGTAGTGGAGGTGGAGGGATGGGGGTGAATGAAAGAAGAGAAATGGAGGAAAGATATGAGCCATGAGTGTAGAATGCTCCTTCTCTCTCTCTCTCTCATCCAATGCCCATGCCTCCATGTCCCCCCTCTCAAAATATCTCCATGTCACCCTTTTCTTTTCTTTTTCTTTTATCTTTTATCTTTTCATTTTAAAACAAAACAATTTTTAAAACAAAGATGAAGCCATGGTTCATGACAAAAATGTAACATGTGTTTTGCAACATGTTGTGTTGCATGCCATATACATAAACAATATTAGTGTATAATTAGTGAAATATTAATCGAGTTTAGTATTAAACGTGTATACAAATAATTGTATAATAATTTATAAAATGTCCAAATCACATAAATTCTTTCAAAGTCAATAATTCATATTAATTTTCCAATTATTTTCCAAACTACGAGTATATAATCATACCACTTCATTAAAACTAATCTCCATACTTCTATAATATCCATAAAATTTATTATTTTAATTCCAAAAATAATATTTTATTTTCTGAAATGTTACAATCTCTCTATATTCAACTTCGCGGAGAAATACTATCTCCTGAAATGAGCGATACATGTCTTAGAATTTGTCTGGATATCTGATGGGACCCAGTTCATAAATGAACTCCAAATCCCACAAACTTCTTAGACCGTATCTTACACTGAATTTAATCAGTATCCTGCGCCATGGCTTCCTCAGTATCCGCTTGGACCACCTGTCCAACATACTGCTCCTCAAAACAGGGAAAACTATAATTTTGACAGCCACTCTGTCATCTAGGTCACCTTAGAAGCCTGAAATGATAACCGCCTCTTGAAGGAGGCTGCCGTTACCATATACCAAGAACACCCACTTATGTTCATAACTGCTTCCTAATGTTTCTCCAGGATTGGATTAATGTATATTTATTGCAGCCAGTGCAAAAGCAATATCAAGTGTGGTACTTGACATTTCATGATTAACTCAATTGCCTATGTAAGTGATATGCCAATCATGCAAATCTCTCTCCTCATCAGTCTAGAAGACATCTCTTTATAAAGAGTGACTCCATCACCTACGGGGACACCACCACACCAGGAGTCGTCCATTCTAAAACACTTTAGAATAGTATCAAAGTACCCAAATTGGGACACTTCCTAAATCTAGATCTAAAACCATTGATCTAGTGACCAGAATCTTTGATATTTTATCCAAATCCTATATGGAGAAATACCTTATGACAACCACAATATAACCGATCGTAGTATAGGAATATCAGTTCCTATCAAGAGTATGCCATCCAAATACCAGGACATCACTCCCTACTTCCTTCTTACCAGGTCTATTTATTATTCTGATGAAGTCAAACTCTATGACTGTCACATCAAAAATAGATGATCTATCTCCGCTATACTTGCTTTAGTCTATAAATAGACATAAGCTACTGGCCCACCATGCTTTCGCTGCTCTCACTGACTACAACAACCTTCTGGCAGAGTCATATGCACGTGCACTTCTAAAGCTAATTTAGAACGACGTTATACTCATCCACCTACCCGATCTCATAGTCTAGAACAGCAGCAGTGGCAATCTTGGGTCATCAAAACCTCCCCGTCACCATTTTTGAGGAGACCGAAGTACCTCTTGGGTGGCTGAGGTTACTCACCAAATCTGCGGAGTGGCTACTGGATTGTCGAATCTAATTGAATCTTTAGGTCCTACTAAATTTTCAGTAATCGTTTGTGGTTATAGATTCTCTTACAGTTCTACCATACTCCCACTAATATTTTATTATCTTGATGTCAAACTTATTTTATTATCTTCATTAATGTTTAATGGTCATGACATAAGAGTTTTGTATTATTGTGTTTAAGAAAAATAGAACTTTTTAAGGAAAAACCGAATCAGAAGTTAGACTAACTCCGCTTCCGTCAGATTTTAGTTTTGAATGTTTTTAGAATAGTGAAAAGAGGAAGAAGTAGGGACTTACAGGTTGATTAGCTAGAGAAGAAAAAGAGGAAGAGATGGGAGTTTCCAGTGCATCGTTTTGTCGTCGGAATCTTCTCGAATCGTTGTCGGAAGTTCGTCGGAGCTTCGCCCTTTGCTAACTCCACTTGCACACAAAAGACTTGGGAATTTTCTTAAGAGTTTGGGCAGGAATTTGGGAGTGAGGAGGGGTGATTTTAGGTGTGGTATTTATTGGAAAAATTAGGGTTTAGGGTAATGAAAGGGTGTATTAAAATTTTGTATTAAAATGGATTAAATGTGTGTTTTAATTTGCTCTGTAAATGTGCAGGGAAATTAAATAATACAGGGGTTATGAGGGGAGTTCAAGGGTCTCATAGGTTAAAAGAATTTAGGGTTTGGGCTGAGTCGGGCCGGAAGCGCCGGCTGAGTCGGGTGAGTCGCCGGTCCGAGTCGGGCCGCGTCTCCTTGCCACGTGTCCCCGACCCTTGGTCTTGACTCGTGGACCAGTTTGTTTATTTTATAACTTACCCTATTACGTGTAGTGCACATGTAGACTCTTGGGCTTCTAAAAGATTAAAATAATTTTAAATAAAAATAATGTGTGGCTGATGGAATTTGAACTCTGGTGCTTTGGTTCAGCAGTGCAAGGTCTTACCATTGAGCTACAAGCTCCTTCTTACTGTTCAAAATTGAATCAAATACTTATAGTACTCACAGGAAATGTAAATACCTAAAGTATACATTAACTTTTAGTCAAATTTATGTACACAAGAATTGGAGTTGTTACAGTCTACCCTCCTTACAAAAATTTCGTCATCGAAATTTACAATTTATTTTAAGGACTAGTTTACAAATAGATGAGGATATCTTGTACGCATCTCATCTTCCCTTTCCCATGTCGATTCTCCTGGAATGTCTTTTCTCCACATCACTCGAACTAAATTGACTTCCTTGTTCCGAAGTGACTTCACTTTCCTATCCAAGATCTCAACAGGTTGTTTCTCACAAGATAAGTCAAGCTGTACAGCGAGCTCGGAATGATCGAGAATATGGCTGGGGTCACTCACATAACTCTAAGTTGGGATATGTGGAACACATTATGCACTCCTTCCAATGAAGGTGGAAGTGCCAAGCGATATACCACTTCACCGACTCGTTCGAGTATGTCGAACGGTCCAATATATCTCGGACTTAGCTTACCCCGTCTTCCAAATCGAATCACTCTACGGTTTGGAGATATCTTAAGAAATACATGATCTCTCGGCTGGAACTCCAAATTACATCGTTTCGCATCAGCCCAGTGCTTCTGTCGATCTTGGGCTATGCGTATTCTTTCCTTGATAGTGCGTACCACATCTACGGTTGCTACTATCATCTCAGGTCCAAGAAGTTCTGTATCACCGATGCCGTCCCAACTTAATGGCGATCGACACTTCCTTCCACAAAGTGCTGCAAAAGGTTCCATTCCGATACTTACTTGGTAGCTGTTGTCGTATGAGAACTCCACAAGATGTAGGTGATCTTCACATGATCCTCCGAAGTCTAACATACACACTCTGAGCATATCTTCCAAGATCTGAATAGTTCGTTCAAACTGACCATCTGTTTATGGATGATAAGCTGTGCTAAAGTTCAGACTTGTTCCCAAGCTCGCTTGCAGACTCTGCCAAAATTGTGATCGGAACCTGATGTCACGATCGGAGACAATGCAGACCGGTACTTCATGAAGTCTCACAATTTCCTGTATGAGTTCATGGGTATCAGATATAGTACATTTTGAAAAGTTTAAATATTACTTATATTCTTACCTCCATGTACTACTTAGCTAATATCTCAATTGATTGGCCAACTCAAAATGGGATGAAGTGAGCCGACTTCGTGAGTCGATCCACAATAACCCATACCGCATCATTACCCTTTGTGCTGCGAGGAAGTGCAGTCACAAAATCCATTATGATGTGTTGCCACTTCCATTCTGGGATAGGTAACGGTTGAAGTAATCCAGCTGTCCTGTGATGTTCAGCCTTTACTTGCTAACACACCGAGCATTTAGCGACGCTTCTGGCTACTTCACGCTTCATTCCATGCCACCAGTAATTCTGACGTAGATCTTTGTACCTCCAGGGTGTACTGAATAGGGAGAGCTGTGAGCTTCCTTCATTAACTCTTCCCGAACAGAACCTTTTGGTACACACAATCTACTACCGTATCTTAAAGATCCATCTTCATGGATGATAAAATCTATTCTGAGTCCATTCTCTACTTGTTCTATGATCTTTTGCAACTTAGCATCACTTGCTTGAGCTGCTTTGATCTGATTGACAATAATAGATTGAACTTGTAAGTTCATCAAACTTGAAGCGTTACCTGACATGACTACTTCAATCTCCATCTGATGCAAATCCTATTGAAGCTTCCACTGGGCGGTGAGATTCATTGCTAATGGTTGGTGACTAAGAGCATCAGGTACCACATTCACCTTCCTTGGGTGATATTGCAGGTTGATGTCAAAGTCCGCCATGAATTCTAACCATCGTCTCTGCCGCATATTAAGCTCCTTCTGAGTAAACATATCTTTCAGACTCTTGTGATCTGTGTATATGTTCACTCGTTCACCAAGAAGAAAATGACGCCAAATCTTAAGAGCAAAGATTACAGCCGCCAACTCCAAATCATGCGTCGGATAATTGCGCTCATGAATCTTCAACTATCTTGAAGCATAAGCCACAACCTTTCCGTGTTGATGTAGAATACATCCTAATCCCTTACCGGATGCATTACAATGCACTTCAAAACCTCCAGTTTGGTCTGGTATGGCAAGAATAGGCGCTGATGTCAACCTTGACTTGAGTTCTATGAAAACTTGCTCGCATGCTTCTGACCACACAAAGTCTTCATCTTTACGTGTGAGCTTGGTTAGGGGTGTTGCTATCTTTGAAAAGCCTTCAATGAACCTTTTGTAATATCCAGCAAAACCCAAGAAACTTCGAATGTCCTTCACTGACTTTGGTGTCGGCCATTCGCTTACTGTTGAAACTTTCGCTAGATCAATAGAGATTCCATCGCCTGATACAATATGTCCGAGAAAACCAACTTGATCTAGCCAAAACTTGCATTTGCTGTACTTGGCATATAATTGATGTTGTCGTAGAGTTTCCAGGACAATTCGTAGGTACTTGGCATGTTCTTTCTATTAGTTATATGTATGCCCTAGAGGCCATTACTGTATATGCGATATATATTGTAGTGGATGTTTGGACATACATAGGGAGGACTTTCTTGCTCGACATGATAGTATACTATCTGATTGCACTTTACCTTAACATGTACACTGATTATCTCTATGTTACATATTGATAAGGCCCTTAGGATGAGTACTTGACTACCAGGATTATGATGCAGATCATACTAGTGGGGACAGGGTAGTCGGCAAGTACAGCCTTCAAATGTTCCTAGTCGTGGGAGTATCGAGACAGGGCATCGATACTCCAGAGTAGACTAGCGTATACGCTTCTCGACCCATATGATGGGCGATGGATGATCCTATATCCATTGGTGTTTGACATCAGAGATAGTATACGGGGGCTCAGTGGAGACTGGGTACACTGGAAGGACTCGCCGAGAACTCCCAGATGGTATTATACCTCACGTCAGATGGCAGTTCTCTGGTGACACTGGTACATGTTAGTCTGTAGACCCGAGATCGTCATAGAGACTTGTGTGACTCCCACTGTGCTTTGATTTCCACCTTACCATGTTCAAGAGAACGTGCAAAACGGCGGCTTTTGGGTACAGTCCCGAATCACATAGAGGAAATGAGCGATATGAGGGGTTTCGTCTCTCCTGGTATTGGGGGTTGATGTTGCGCTATGCTCGATTGGCTATAACAGGAAGTCCCTAGTCAGGGCTGATTCAGAGATATACTGGTATGTGTTATAAGTAGTTTCTCGACCCGTTATGAGCCTCACATCGGCACGACTTATCGAGTTACTAGGGTCTGACGTTTACCACTCCTAGACGAGATATTCGACATATCAGACGAAGAGACTGGACTGTACGGTAGTGTTACTGATTGGATTCGCAGGAGTATGAGCAGGCTTGTTTGTTGATCTTCTGATGGCTTAATACCTGGGTGGCCGTTACGTTTAGTAGACCGCTTGCGACTTGTGGGTGTTTGATATGTTCATCGCCTACTGCCGGCGTATTGATGAGTCTTTAGAGTCCTACAAAGAGGTTTCCTGGCTCAAGCGAAACGGAGTAGGAGCACATATGTGATATGTGCGGGACCGAGATTAATACGATATGTGATACCGTATTCTATTCTCGCGATTTGTGACATAGGTCTGTTATATGTGATATAGCCGGGTTATCGGATCAAGTGTTGATTCGATAAGTTATTACATTTAATATTAGTCTGTTATATGTGATATAGCCGGATTATTAAATTAAGTGTTGGTTTAATGATTTAATGTATAATTATATATTTGATATATTAAGTTGCATTAACTAATATTCATTCACATAAGATTTATTTTCTCACTTGTTTTGTGCATGTACATATGTGATATATATTAGTGTACAAAGTTATGTGTCATGCTTGATGATACATAGTTCATGGGTGTGTGTGTGACTTACACCATACAAAATATAATTTAGGGTTTTTAATGGATTAAGTAATTCAAAAATTGGTGGCATTTTGGTCATGGCTAGATGCTTGAATATCCTTGATTAAGTCCACTCATTTTGTTTTACTTAAGATATTTGTTAAACCCAACCATTGTTATTAGCCATGGTTAAGTCTCTACAAAGGTTAACATATGATATTAACTCACCCATGGTTGCCATTCTCTACTTGATAATTTTCATGAGAGCTCTTCATCTCCTTCTTCTAAGCTTTCTAGCTTCAAAGGAAATGGTGAAAAATAGTGAGAAAAATATTTTTAAAATGAGTAAAATTCCTACTTCATCATCCTCTAGTACTTTCCATTTAGTATAGGGTGTTTGCTTCACTAATTCCATAATTACTGAAGGGGTAGCTGGGGTTAGTGTCTCCTCGACATAGATCATTTTCGGTTTCGAAGACTTCGATGCAAACTTGTTCATTTCTTCATGGGAGCATCTTTAGAGTCCGGGAGTTCATGATCGTAGCGAAGGGACTACTACACGGAGCTATTGAAGTGAATGACCGGTCTACAAAGGTTGTATTCCTTGTTCACTTCTTATGCAGTTTTTTGTATTATGTTTCGTCGGATTTTCTAGTAACGATTCTAGGGTTAGGGTTAGCTAGAACGGCAAATGTTTAAATTTGGCATGGACGATGGCTCTCGAAACTTTCCTACTGTTCTAGACAACCCTGCAGTGGTATCAGATCCATGCCAGAAAATTAGACGGATTTTGCTAAGATTACGAAACAAAAACTACTCCGAAACTTGCAACATGAAACCCTAGTTTCTGTCGATTTTAAAAGGTCTTCAAATTTTTTTTTAAACAAATGCAGAATGTTGTATGGGATGCAACATGAACACAGTAGAAATTTCAAGCCCCCTCGCCGGAATTTGGCCGGCCACATTGATAGTAAATCCGGCCTTCTCGGCCAGTTTGAAGGATTTGGGCTTAAAATTTTTACAGTGTTCCAGTGACTGGGTTTTGGTGTTTCAGGTGTTTTTTTTCTTAAGTTTGCATTTGATGTGATCTTACACTTCAAGCAATTCGGAGTGTTTCATATTCGTAGTTTTAACATTGTTTCGGGTTATCGCATATTGTCTAGGCGAAGTTAAAAAGTTTGAACGATTATCAAAAACCCATTTTCCAAGTTTAACGTATTTGGAAAATCATGCAAGTAATTCTGTGAATTCTCTAGAAGAATAAAACTCTAACTCGACATAATGACCATGGAACCGCTTTCGAAGCTTAGGGTTTGCGGCAGTTCCGCGGAGCCATTAATGAGACTTGGGTCTGCCCTTCTACGGCTGGTTCACAGGTACTGTGGCATATTCTGGGTATTAATAAACTGTACTCAAGAGCTGTCGGGGAATTGTGGGACTTTGATGAATCAATCGAAAAGTTTAACGTCGTCCAGATATCATGTGATGGGATACAATATTTGGAATCCACAAGAAAACTAATTTGAATTTTGTAAATCTAGCAATTTAGTCTCATTTGATCGGTTGCCACGGGATTTTGATGTGATAAAAAGTCTGTCGTAATCATGTAGCATACGTGGATACTCGCTGGGTAACCTTACTAGATAGCCACGCCCTATAGCCCCGACCAAGTGACTGTAGGAGAACCCCGTCGCCAAAAGCATCCGTTCGGGTGCTCGCGGCAGTGGTGTTCTGCCTAAGTGCACTTCGTCGACGGCATGGGGGTGTAGGGTTCTTGGGCACAACCACAAGGTTTCACAAGACATCAAACATGCTATATTAAAAAATTTAGTGTGCCAAACAACCCTAACTTAGGATCTAACTAGAGTTTTAGGAGCAAAACTAGAAAGTAAATTACTTTACTTCTAAGTGATAACGGAATACAACCTTTGTAGACCGATCCTTCACTTCAATGGATCCTTGTAGTGGTCCCTTCGGTGCGATCATGGAACTCCCAGACTCTTGCATGGCTTCTCAAGGTGAAAGGAACGATCTTGCTTGAAGTCTTCGAGGCCGAATATGATCTACGTCGAGGAGACACTGACTCAAGCTACTAGTTCACTAATGAGAGATTAGTGAAGCTAACACCCTATACTAAAGTGCTAATCTAGCAGAGGATGATGAAGTAGGAAGTTGGCTTACTTTAGTTTTATTTTTCTCACAATATTTTCTCACTTTGGAAAAACCTAGCAAGCTTTTTTTTTTCAAGGATGAAGATGATGAAGCGAAGAGATGAGAATGAACTAATGAGGTGAGAGAATCAACCATGGGTGAGTTTGTATCATATAGTTAACTCATGTAGAGACATAACCATGGCTAAATTATAATGGTTAGGTTAATAAATATCTTAAGTAAAACAAAATGTGTTGACTAAGTCAATGCATCCACAAGCTTCTACAAGCTTCATGCATGTGACTAATTATCCACTAATTTGGATTTACTTTAAATATTTAAACCTCACATTATAATTAGTATGGTGTAGGTCTCATACACCCATGTAGTGTGTATCAACAACCATGACACAAAAGAAAACACAATTAATATATATCACATATATATTAAGTGTGCACATGTGAGAAAATAAATACTTAAGTGAGCTAATATTAGTTAATATAAACTGGTATATCAAATTTACAATTATACACTAAATTATCAAATCAACACTTGATTTAATAATCCGGTTATATCACATATAACCGACTAATATCATATGTACCATCTTATCGAATCAACACTTGATTCGATAACCCGGCTATATCACATATAACCAACCGATACAAAAATCACGAGAATAGAATACGGTATCACATACTCGTATTATTCTCGGTCCCGCACATATTACATATGTACTCCTACTTCGTTTTACCTGCTAGTAAAACCTCTATGTAGGACTCTAAAAACTCGTCAATACGCCGGCAGTAGGTGATGATCATATCAAACACCCACAAGCCGTCAGCGGTACTAGCTGGACGTAACGGCTATCCGGGTATTGAGCGATCAGAAGATCAACAAGCAAGCCCGCTCTAGATCCTGTAAAGCCTGTCAGTAACACTACCGTACAGTCCGGTCTCTTTGTCTATGATGTCGCATATCAAGTCTAGGGGTGGTAAACGTCAGACCCCATTAACTCGATAAGTCATGCCGATATGAGGCTCATAACGGGTTGAGAAACTACTGATAACACTTACCAGTAAATCTCTAAATCAGCCCTGGCCAGGGACTTCCAGTTATAGCCAATCAAGCACTGCACGACATCTACCCCCAATACCGGGAGAGACGAAATCCTTTCCTATCCTTCATTACCTCCATGTGACTCGGGACTGTACAAAAAAACCACCGTTTTGCATGTCC
The DNA here is from genome assembly GCA_030015575.1 of Agapanthus africanus. Lineage (NCBI taxonomy): Eukaryota > Viridiplantae > Streptophyta > Magnoliopsida > Asparagales > Amaryllidaceae > Agapanthus > Agapanthus africanus. The sequence goes on along the minus strand of CM057338.1, from coordinate 339,554,112 downwards.
TCTTGAACGTGGTAAGGTGGAAATCAAATCACAGTGGGAATCATACAAGATTCTATGACGATCTCGGGTCTACAGACTAACCTCTACCAGTGTCACCCGTGAACTGCTATCTGACGTCAGGTATCATACCATCTAGGGGTTCTCGGCGAGTCCGTCCAGTGTACCCAGTCTCCACTGAGCACCCATATACCATCTCTGATGTCAAACACCAATGGATATGGGATCATCCATCGCCCATCACATGGGTCGAGAAGCGTATACGCTAGTCTACTCTGGTATATCGATGCCCCGTCTCGATACACCCATGACTAGGAACATTAAAGGATGAACTTATGGACTACCATGGCCCTACTAGTATGATCTGCATCATAATCCTGGTAGTCAAGTACACATCCTAAGGGCTTTACCAATATGTAACCATAAGACATTATTAAGAGACAAGTATACATGTTAAGATAAAGGGCAACCAGATAGCATATTATCATGTCGAGCAAGAAATTCCTCTCTATATATGTCCAAGCATCCACTATAATATACATCATATGTACAATAATGGCCTCTAGGGCATACATACAACTAACAATCTCTCACTTGCACTGGGGCCAGCTGCTGTAGTATCGCATACCCAACATCCCGAAGAGTCTCTCAAACTGTATCTGGGGAATGGCCTTCGTGAGTGGATCCGCTGTGTTATTCTTCGTGTCAACTCTCCTGACCTCGATCTCCCGGCGATCAACGATCTCCCGGCGATCAACTATCTCCCGGATCAGGTGATACCGCCTAAGAATATGCCTGGATCGCTGATGGGACCTGGGTTCCTTGGCCAAAGCCACCGCTCCATTGCTATCGCAATATAAAGATATTGGATACTCAATGGATAGAACCACTCTAAGTTCAGTTATGAACTTCTTTATCAAGATAGCCTCTTTGGCAGCATCGTTGGTAGCGATGTATTCAGCCTCCATCGTCGAGTCTGCCACGGTTTCCTGCTTGGAACTCTTCCAGCATACTGCCTCTCCATTGAGGGTAAAGACAATTCCCGAGTGCGACTTAGAGTCGTCCTTATCACTCTGGAAGCTCGAATCGGTAAATGAATCCACTTGGAGTTCTCCGTTACCATACACCAAGAGCATCTCTTTAGTCCTTATTAAGTACTTAAGAATGCTCTTCACAGCTGTCCAATGACTCTCTCCTAGATCTGCTTGATACCTACTCACTACACTTAGTGAGTATGCTACATCGAGTCTGGTTCATAGTATCGCGTACCTGATAGAGCCTACTGCCGAAACATAGGGTATCCCTTGCATGCGAGCTTTCTCCAAATTAGTCTTGGGAGACATCTTTTTGGAGAGAGTGAGTCCTGAGATCGTGGGTAAAAAGCCACGCTTGGATTCTTCCATACTAAACCGCTTTAGTATGGTGTCAATGTACCTGGATTGGGACAATCCCAGTATCCGTTTAGATCTATCTCTATAGATTTTAATCCCTAAGATGTAGGAGGCATCCCCAAGATCTTTCATTGAGAATCTTTGTGATAAGAAGAGCTTGACCGATTGCAGCATAGGAATATCATTTCCTATCAAGTGTATGTCATCTACGTACAATACGAGGAAGGCAACCTTACTCTCTGCCACCTTCTTGTGTATACAAGGTTCATCTACGTTTTTGACGAAATCAAACTCTTTGATAACGACATCAAAATAGATGTTCTAGCTCCGCGATACTTTCTTTAACCCGTAAATGGATTTAAGCTGCTTGCACACCTTTCCGCTGCTCCCACTGTCTACAAAGCCCTCAGGCTGAGTCATGTACACGCACCCTTCCAAATTACCATTTAGAAAGGCGGTCTTAACATCCATTTGCCAGATTCATAGTCATGGTATGCAGCGATGGCAAGCATGATCCGGATGGATTTAAGCATAGCCACCGGAGAAAAGGTTTCGTCATAATCCACACCTGGTCGTTGACGAAAACCCTTTGCAACAAGTCTAGCTTTGAAAGTCTCCACTTTCCCATCTACACCAAGTTTTTTCTTGAAGATCCACTTGCTCCCAATGGGTTTTACCCCTTTAGGAGCATCTTCCAAAGTCCATACTTTGTTGGTGTACATGGATTCCATCTCGGACCGCATTGCATCCAGCCATTTCACAGAGTCTCCACTCATGATGGCCTGCTTGAAACTAGTTGGGTCATCATCCTCTATGATGCAATCCTCGCTACCACCATCAATGAGAAAACCGTAGTATCTCTCAGGTGGATGAGGAACCCTACTAGATCAGCGGAGAGGCTGAGGTTCGTTGGGAGCTATTGAATCTTCTGGTTCTACCAAATCATCTGTCGTAGTTTGTATTGCTGGAACTTCTTCCAGTTCTACCTCCTCGCCACTAATTTCTTTTGCAAGAAATTCCTTTACTAAAAAGGTGGCATGTTGGGCAAAAAACACCTTTTGTTCCTCAGGGTGGTAGAAGATATGTCCACGCGAATGCTTGGGATATCCAACAAACTTGCACAGAACAGACCTTGCCCTGAGCTTTTCCGGATTTTGCTTTTTAACATAGGCCGGGCAAACCCATATCTTAATAAAATTAAGATACGGTCTCTTCCCCTCCCATATCTCATATGGAGTGGTAGGCACGGATTTGGTTGGAACTCTATTCAATAGGTATATGGCTGTCTCAAGCGCATACCCCCAAAAGGAAATAGGTAACTCAGCGGTGCTCATCATAGAGCGCACCATATCTAATAGGGTGCGATTCCTCCGTTTCAATACACCGTTGTGCTGTGGTGTATACGGAGGAGTAAGCTGAGAGAGAATCCCATTCTCTTTTAGAAAGTCCAGGAATTCTGTGCTCAAGTATTCACCTCTTCGATCAGAATGTAGAATTTTAATACTTTTACCTGTTTGGTTCTCGACTTCGGACTTATATTCTCTAAATTTTTCAAAAGCTTCAGACTTGTGTTTCATCAGGAACACATGTCAGAATCTAGAGAGATCGTCAGTGAATGTAATGAAGTACGAGGAACTATTCCTGGCATGAGTAGATATAGGACTACATACATCACTATGTATCAGTCCCAAGAGCTCACTAGCTCTTTCTCCGTGTCTTGTAAATGGAGTTTTGGTCATCTTGCCTTTGAGACATGACTGGCAAGTGTCATAAGATGAAAATTCGAATGGATTCAAATATCCATCCTTATGCAATTTAGCAAGTCGTGTCGCATTGATATGATCTAGTCTACAATTCCACAAGAAGGATTCGTTCATCTCTGAACTCTTCCTCATATGTGTGTTTGTTATGCTCAGAACTGTTGATTGATTTAGAACATAAACGCCATTGCACAGCGTGCCTGATCCAACCAACTTTTGGTTCAGGAAAATGTTCATAACATTATCCTGTAATACAAAATTATATCTCTCTTTACTTAATAAAGAAACTGATATAATGTTGCATATCAGGTTTGGCATGTAATAGCATTCGTTCAGAATCAACGTATTACTACTTGGTAATACAAGGTGATATTCCCCGACGGATTTAGCTGCAACAATTGCACCATTTCCAACCCTTATGTCTTTATCACCTTCTCCTAGTTCTTTACATTTCCTTCGCCTATGTAACAGATTACATATATGGGATTCTGACCCGGTATCCAATACCCAGGACGTATAGCAAAGGGAGAAACAGTTCTCTGTAACGAACACACCCGAAGAAAATGCATCAACATGTACTTTCTTCAATTGGGTGGCATGGGAATCCTGTCATTCCCCTATATCCTGTTCAGTCTTATAACTCTTATAAGAAAGAACGAAACCAACGTTCTCCTACACAGTATAACATGCGGGTTCGGTCAATACATCCATATTATTATCTTGATTAAGACGTGACATGGTCGCTACCTGGAGAGAGAGAGAGAGAGAAGAAAACACTTTAGCGTATGCTCTTGCAAGATCAGATTGGTTATTATTTTATCTAATCAGGATGGCTCCCACTATTTTTATCAAATCTTCCTTCAAACCCTAGAAGGAAAGACTAGCCGGGGTTAATTACACCCTACAACTTCGCCAATCTTTCAGCCAGGGCAGTGCCGGTACTTTGAGGGAGGTTCCCCGTGCTTTCGCACGGACCTAATTAAAATAAACCTCGTTTTCCCATGGGCGTAACCCCGTTGACACCTTTCTAGACATCTACTTGATTGACTAATTGTCTTGTGTAAAACTCTCCCAAGAGTAACACTTACTCGCAGTGGGTATCGGGATCCAACTAACTCATAGAAGGTATGCAATCTCATTGCAAATTTCAACACTTGAAATTCCCGATAATATTTTTCCTCTAGCGTCCTATGACCTTGACGGAGGTCAACAAACCATAGGCTGCTAGTCAAGTTCAACCCATTATTTCTTGATTGAATTAAACCCACCCGCAGACCCTTGACGGAGGTCAACAAGGTCGTACGACTACCCTAATCCAATCTGCATCATATGCATAAGCAGATAAATACTATTCAGCTACCGCACACTACGCTTTGACGGAGGTAAACAAACGTAGCACGAATACTAACTAGGACTTATCTGAAATGACGGAGGGCTACGACAGATTTTTCTGAAAACCTTTTGCGTAATGAACTTGATATCGTTGCGGAATCGAGTGATTTTGAAAAGGAGTGTTTTTGAGGCTTTTGCTAGTTTCTCTAAAGAGGTCACTCCCGGTGAAGAGATCTTGGCTCTTTCCTTATCGAATAAGGTGCAGGATATATCACATATATCACTATGCAAAGTAAATACTCCAAAAGCAATCAAAAGACAAACCGTGTGTTGTATCATCTTCCAGTTATTGCTAAAGAGGACACTCCCGGTGAAGGGATCTCGGCTCTTTCCTTATCGAATAAGGTGCAGGATATATCACATATATCACTATGCAAAGCAAATACTGTAGCTACCCTTTTTGAAAATTTGATTCCACAACATCTTTTAGGTTTTTTTTCTTTCATTAATCATATAAATGAAGTCCCATCATTTAAGCTTCCTAAGAATCACAGAAGAAACGAAAATACAACGTACGCTTATACCATCCGCATTCGCCACAGTGTCCCGTTATGCACCGTTAGGTTACTTAACTAACGGCATACCGGGACGGGACTAGCGCGGGTGCAAAACATAAGCAACGTCTACTATATATCTCATATATAATGTATATCCATTCGTCTCAGAATCCACAGTGATCACATCACAGAGCAGCAGGAGAAATATACGAAATATTGGATATACTAGGGGGTCTGTGTTTTATTTTGAGCCTGTATAAAAGACGGATTCCACGGTCGCGATGAATAGCCAAAACCACATCCCTAGACCCTTACGAGAGCGGCAAGCAACCCTACCAATTCTTAGAGTTAGGAGACCCGGACTCGACTCCTCGAGTTGGTCTCCCACTGGACTCTAGAACCCGGTTACTCGTGCTCCCCTCCTTGGGTCTATCCTAATGCGGAAAAGTAAATAATATACAACAATGGTGACATCATCCTCAACCCGGAAGTGCCCTAATAAAAGAATATTACATACATTGAATTTTACATGAATGAAAATAAAAAACTCTCATCTTACATAAAAAAACCCCCGGCTATTCAAAACGCGACAATCCAATATAACATATCACAGCAACACATAACATCACATGTCATCAACGTAAGTAAATATGCGTATCCCAATTGTCGTTGACATATAGCAACGAAACCGGTGATACACCACATATTACACTTACGGTCGCAGAAAAGAAAATATCAAGCTACAACATTTGGAATCCATAATAACCTTAGACATCATAAACCCAAAATATCACATACTTTGGATTTCATGCCTAACAATACGAATTCCACATATTGTATCACATTGCAGATAACTAGACGATATTAAACCTTTCGATCGAATCAACGAATTCCCCAAATTTTCCCAGAAAAACTCAACACTTGAGCAATATCAAAAATACCCAGAAGCATCCCCCAGTAGCTATGGACCAACCGTAGAAGTATCGACCCAAGCCTCACACATGGCGCCGCGGAACCGCCGCCAAACCCATGGTTCGGCCGCGGTTCCGCGGTCATGTTGTCAAGTTAGGGCTTCGTTCTTTTAGAGGGTCCATAGTTTTACCTGCACGGTTTTCTAAGGATTTTTAATGTGAAAAATTCCAACATTTTGAAAAATTTCCAGAAAGTGGGAAATATCGGGTTTTCGGAGTTCGTTTGAACTTCTAACTTCGCCTAGACAACTTCTAATGCTCTAGCAAGGCTCTCATACCACTGTAGGGTTCTTGGGTACAACCATAATGTTTCACAAGGCATCAAACATGTTATATTAAAAAATTTAGTGTGCCAAAGAATCCTAACCTAAGATCTAACTAGAGTTTTAGGAGCAAAACTAGAAAGTAAACTACTTTACTTATAAGTGATAAAGGAATACAACCTTTGTAGACCGGTCCTTCACTTCAATGGCTCCTTGTAGTGGTCCCTTCGCTGCGATCATGGAACTCCCGGACTTTTGTATGGCTTCTCAAGGTGAAAGGAATGATCTTGCTTGAAGTCTTTGAGGCCGAAGATGATCTACGTCGACGAGACACTGACTCAAGCTACTACTTCACTAATGAAAGATTAGTGAAGCTAACACCCTATACTAAAGTGCTAATCTAGTAGAGGATGATGAAGTAGGAAGTGGGCTCACTTTAGTTTTATTTTTCTCACAATATTTTCTCACTTTGGAAAAATCTAGCAAACTTTTTTTTTCAAGGATGAAGATGATGAAGCAATGAGATGGGAATGAACTAATGAGGTGAGAGAATCAACCATGGGTGAGTTTGTATCATATAGCTAACTCATGTAGAGACATAACCATAGCTAAATTATAATGGTTAGGTTAATAAATATCTTAAGTAAAACAAAATGAGTGTACTAAGTCAATGCATCTACAAGCTTCTGCAAGCTTCATGCATGTGACTAATTATCCACTAATTTGGATTTACTTTAAATATTTAAACCCCATATTATAATTAGTATGGTGTAAGTCTCATACACTCATGTAGTGTGTATCAACAACAATGACACAAAAGAAAGCACAATTAATATATATCACACACACACACACACACACACACACATATATTAAGTGTGCACATGTGAGAAAATAAATGCTTAAGTGAGCTAATATTAGTTAATGTAAATTAGTATATCAAATATACAATTATACACTAAATTATCAAATCAACACTTGATTTAATAATCCGGTTATATCACATATAACCAACTAATATCATATGTACCATTTTATCGAATCAACACTTGATTCGATAACCCGGTTATATCACATATAACCGACCGATAAAAAAATCGCGAGAATAGAATACGGTATCACATACTCGTATTATTCTCGGACCCACATATATCACATATATGCTCTTACTTCATTTTGCCTGAGCCAGTAAAACCTTTATGTAGGACTCTAAAGACTTGTTAATACGCCGGCAGTAGGTGATGATCATATCAAACACCCACAAGCCGTCAGCGGTACTAGCTGGACGTAACGGCTACCCGGGTATTGAGCGATCAGAAGATCAACAAGCATGCCCGCTCTAGCTCCTGTAAAGCCTGTCAGTAACACTACCGTACAGTCCGGTCTCTTCGTTTAAGATGTCGCATATCAAGTCTAGGGGTGGTAAACGTCAGACCCTAATAACTCCATAAGTCATGCTGATATGAGGCTCATAACGGGTCGAGAAACTACTGATAAAACTTATCAGTAAATCTCTAAATCAGCCCTAGCTAGGGATTTCCAGTTATAGCCAATCGAGCACTGCACGACATCTACTCCCAATACCGGGAGAGACGAAATCCCCTCCTATCGCTCATTGCCTCCATGTGACTCAGGACTGTACCAAAAAACTACTGTTTTGCACGTCCTCTTGAATGTGGTAAGGTGGAAATCAAAGCACAATAGGAATCGCACAAGACTCTATGACGATCTCGGGTCTACAGACTAACCTGTACCAGTGTACAAGAGAACTGCTATCTGACGTCAGATATAATACTATCTAGGAGTTCTCGGCGAGTCCGTCCAGTGTACCCAGTCTCCACTGAGCACCCGTATACCATCTCCGATGTCAAACACCAATGGATATGGGATCATCCATCGCCCATCCTATGGGTCGAGAAGCGCATACGCTAGTCTACTCTGGTATATCGATGCCCCGTCTCGATACACCCATGACTAGGAACATTAAAGGATGAACTTATGGACTACCATGGCCCCACTAGTATGATCTGCATCATAATCCTGGTAGTCAAGTATACATCCTAAGGGCTTTACCAACATGTAACCATAATACAATATCAAGAGACAAGTTTACATGTTAAGATAAAGAGGAACCAGATAGTATACTATCATGTCGAGCAAGAAATTCCTCTCTATATATGTCCAAGCATCCACAATAATATATATCATATGTACAATAATGGCCTCTAGGGCATACATACAACTAATAGGGGGTGCGGCCGTCTGCTAAAGTTTTCGACGAGCATTCGATCAGAATGTCGGGAATCTTGTTGAATTTCCTGACTTGTTATTGAAAAGTGTTTCCGATATCAAGACTAAAATGCAGGGTTTATGATTGTTAGGCATGTGATGTCTAAGGAATTCATTTAGTTAGGCATGAAATCGAAAGTATGTGATATTTCGGGTTTATGATGTCTAAGATGGTTACGGATTCCAACTGTTGTTGTTTTTCACTTTCTTTTCTGCGACCGTAAGTGTAATATGTGGGGCATCGCCGGTTTCGTTGCTATACGCCAACGACAATTGGGATACACATATTTACTTACGTTGAGGACATGCGATGTTATGTGTTGCTGGGATATGTTATATTGGATCGTCGTGTTTGAATAGCTGGGTTTTTTTTTATGTGAGATGGGAGTTTTTTATTTTCATTCATGTAAAAGCTTGTATATAATATTCTTTTATTAGGGCACTTCCGGGTTAAGGATGATGTCACCATTGATGTATATTATTTACTTTTCCGCATTAGGCTAGACCCAAATAGGAGAGCACAAGTAACCGGGTTTTAGGGTCCAGTAGGAGACCATCTTAAGGAGTCGAGACCGGGTCTCCTAACTCTAGAATTGGTAGGGTTACTTGCCGCTCTCGTAGGGGTCTAGGGATGTAGGTTTGGCTATTCATCACGACCGTGGAATCCGTGTTTTCTACTGATTTGATATAGAACACAGAAATCCTAGTATATCCAATATTTCATATATGTTCTTCTGCTGCTTTGTGATGTGACCACTGTGTATATGTTCAGACGAATGCCTATATTATTTATATGAGATATAATTAATATTGCTGCTTTCGTTTCATATGTGATGCTTAGGAAGCATATTATGATGGGACCTCATTAATGAGATTAAAGAAATAAAAGAAACCTAAAAGATGTTGTAGAAACTTGTTTTAAAAACTGGTAGCTCTAGTTCTTTCTTTGAATAGCGGTATTCCTTGTAGAATATCCAGCACCTTATTCGATAAGGATAGAGCCGAGACCCCTTCACCGGGAGTGACCTCTTTAGCAATAACTGTCAGATGCTGCAACCCTCGGTTTATCTTTTGATTGCTTTTCTTGTTCTTGCTTTGCATAGTGGTATTGCGAATATCCCGCACCTCATTCGACGAGGAAAGAGCCGAAATCCCTTCACCGGGAGTGACCTCTTAAGCGAAACTAGCAAAAGCCTAAAAAACACTCCATTTAAATCATTTGATTCTACAACGATATCATGTTCATTATGCAAAAGGTTTTCTTAAAAACCTGCCGTAGCGCTCCGTCATTTCAGATAAGTAGTATTTAATATTCGTGCTGCATTTGTTGACCTCCGTCAAGGCGTAGTGTGCGGTAGCTGATTAGTACTTATCTGCAGTATGAGATGCGATTGGATTAGGGTAGTCATGCGGCCTTATTGACCTCTGTCAAGGGTCGCGTGGGTGGGTTTAATTCAATCATGAAATGTACGTATAGAACTTGACTAGCAGCCTATGGTTTATTGACCTCCGTCAAGGTCATAGGACGCTAGGGAAAAAATATTATCGGGAATTTCAAGTGTTAAAATTTGCAATGAGATTGCATACCTTTTATGAGATAGTTGGATCCCGATACCCACTGCGAGTAAGAGTTACTCCTGAGAGAGTTTTGCACTTTACAATTAGCCGATCAAGTAGGTGTCTAGAAAGGTGTCAATGGGGTTACGCCCCTGAGAAAACGAGGTTTATTTTAATTAGGTCCGTGCGAAAGCACGAGGAACCTCCCTCAAACTACCGACACTGGCCTGGACAAAAGATTGGCGAACTTGTAGGGTGTAATTAATCCCGGCTAGTCCTACCTTTTAGGGTTTGAAGGATGATTTGACTAAAAACAGTGGGAGCCATCCTGATTAGATAAAATAATAACCAATCTAATCTTGCAAGAGCATACACTGAGTGTTTTCTTCTCTCTCTCTCCAAGTAGCAACCATGTCACGCCTTAATCAAGATAATAATACAGATGTATTGACCGAACCCGCTTGTTATACTGAGCTGGGGAACGTTGGTCCCGCTCCAACTTATGTTATAAGACCAAGCAGAAAATAGGGGAATACCAGGATTCCCGTGCCGCCCAAACGAAAAAAGTACATGCTGATGCATCTTCTTCGGGTATGTTCATTACCGAGAACTGTTTCTCAGTATCCTCTACATCTTGGGTATGAGATACCGGATCAGGATCCCATATATGTAATCTGTTACATGGGCTATAGATAGGTAGGGAACTGGGAATAGGTGATAAGTTTCAAGAGTTAGAAACAGTGCAAGTGTTGCAGCCAAGCTTGTTGGTAGTTATCATCCTGTATTACCAAATACATTGCTTCTGAACGAATGTTATTAGATACCGAACCTGATATACAACAAGAAGGATATAATTTTGTATTGTTGGATAATGTTTTGAACATTTCTTATATCAAGAGTTGATCGGTTCAGTCACATTATCTAAAAGCATATATGTTTTAAATCAAACTACAGTTCTCAACGTACAGAACACACACAAGAGAAAGAGTTCAGAAATGAACGAATTCTTCTTGAGGCATTGTAGACTAGGTCATATCAATATGACCCGACTAGCTAAGTTATATTAAGATGCATATTTAAATCAGTTTGAATTTACATCTTATGAAACTTGCCAGTCATATCACAAAGATAAAATGACCATAACTCCGTTTACTGGAAACAGAGAAAGAATTAATGAACTCTTGGGATTGATATATGATGATGTATGTAAGTCCCCTGTCTACACATGCCAGGACCGGTTCTTTGTACTTCATTACATTCACTGATGATCTCTCAAGATTCGGACATATGTTCCTGTTGAAACACAAATCTGAAGCTTTTGAGAAATTTAATGAATATAAGTCACAAGTAGAGAACCAAAAAGGGTATAAGTCTTATGTCCTTTGATGTGATCAGGGAGGAGAATACTTGAACACGGAGATCCTGGACTATTCTAAAGGAGAATGAGATTCTCTCTCAGCATTACTCCTCCGAATACACCACACCACAACGGTGTATCGGGGCGGAGCAATAGCACCCTATTAGATATGATGTGCTCTATGATGAGTACTACTGAGTTGCCTATTTTCTTTTGGGAGTTATGCACTTGAGAAGCTACATACCTATTGAATTGGGTTCCAACCAAATCAGTACCTACCACTCCATATGTGATATGGTATGGGAAGAGCCCATGTCTTAAGTAAGTTAAGATTAGGGGTTGTCCGACCTATGTCTAAAAGCAAAATTCGGACAAGCTCGAGGGAAGGTCAGTTCTGTAGAAGTTTGTTGGATATCCCAAGCATTCGCAAGGGAATATCTTCTACCGCACCGAGAAACAAAAGGTGTTTTATTTCTCGGCATGTCACCGTTTTAGGAAAAGAAATTTATTTTAGAAACAAATTTGTGGTCATGAGGTAGAACTGGAAGGAGTTCCAGCTAAACAAACTACAGCTGATGATTTGGTAGAACCGGAGGATTCAATAGCTCCCAAAGAACCTCAGCCTCTCCGCCGATCTGGTAGGGTTCCTCACCCACCTGAGAGATACTTCGGTTTTCTCTATGACAGTGGGAGCGAGGATTGCATTATGAGATGATGACCCAAATAGTTTCGAGCAGATCATCAGGAGTGAGGACTCTGTAAGAATGGCTGGATGCTAAGCGATCTGAGATAGAATCCATATACACCAACAAAGTATGGATTTTGGTTGTTTTGTCTGAAGGGTTAAATCCCCATCAGGAGCAAGTATATCTTGAGAAGATTACTTGGTGTAGATGGAAAAGTTGAGACTTTCAAAGCTAGACTTGTTATAAGAGGTTCTCGTCATCGATCAGGTATGGATTATGATAAAATCTTTTCTACTACCTATGCTTAAATCCATCCAGATCCTACTTGCCATTGCTACATACCATGACTACGATATCTGGCGGTTGGGTGTCATGACTGCTTTTCTAGATAGTGATTTAGAAGAAAGCGTCTATAAGTACACATCCAGAGGGCTTCGTAGACAGTGGGAGCAACGGAAACGTGTGCAGTTGCTTTATGGGTTAAAGCAGGTATTGCGGAGTTGGAACATCTGTTTTGATGTGATAGTCAAAGTGTTTGACTTCATCAAAATGGTAGATGAACCTTGTATATACAAAAGGGTAGTAGAGAGTGTGGTGGTCATCTACGTATTGTACGTAGATGACATACTCTTGATAGGTAAGATGTTTCCTATGCTACACTCGGTCAATCTCCTATTATCACAAGGATTCTTCATATAGGATCAAGGTGATACCTCTTAAATCCTGGGTTTTAGATCTATGAGATAGATCTAATTGGATGTTAGGATTCTCACTAGGTGTAGTGAGATGGTATCAATCGATCCTGGGGAGAATCACTGGATAGCTTCCAGAGTGGTAAGCTCGACCGAAAGTCAGTCACAGGCATTGTCTTTACCCTCAGTGGAGGGACGATATGTTGGAAGAGTTCCAAGCTAGATACCGTGGCAAAACTAGACGATAAAGGATGGATACATTGCTACCAAGGATACTTCCAAAGAGGCAGTCTGGGTGTATATAGGTTCATGAGATGAACTTCGTTCCTACCATTGTGTGACAATGGAGTTGTGGTTTTGGCCTAGGAACCCCCGTCCCATCAGCGATCCAGACATATTCTAAGGCTGTATCACCTGATAATGGAGATGGTTGATCTCTAGGGAGATCGAGGTTAGGAGAGTAGACACAGAGGACAACACGGCGGATCCACTCACAAAGGCCTTTTCCCAAAAGAGACTCTTATGGGATGGTTGAGTATGAGATACTACAACCATTGCTATATGATGGTCCCAGTGCAAGTGGGAGATTGTTAGTTATATGTATGCCTCAGAGGCCATTACTGTACATGCGATGTATATTGTAGTGGATGCTTGGACATACATAGGGAGGACTTTCTTGCTAGACATGATAGTATGCTCTCTGGTTGCACTTTATCTTAATATGTACACTGATTATCTCTATGTTACATGTTGATTAAGCCCTTAGGATGAGTACTTGACTACCAGGATTATGATACAGATCATACTAGTGGGGACATGGTAGTCGGCAAGTACATCCTTCAAATGTTTCTAGTCGTGGGAGTATCGAGACAGGGCATCGATAGTCCAGAGTAGACTAGCGTATACGCTTCTCGACCCATGTGATGGGCGATGGATGATCCCATATACATTGGTGTTTGACATCAGAGATAGTATACGGGTGCTCAGTGGAGACTGGGTACACTGGACGGACTCGCTGAGAACTCCCAGATGGTATTATACCTCACGTCAGATGGCAGTTCTCTGGTGACACTGGTACGGGTTAGTCTGTAGACCCGAGATCGTCATAGAGTCTTTTATGATTCCCACTGTGCTTTGATTTCCACCTTACCACGTTCAAGAGAACGTGCAAAATGGTGGCTTTTGGGTACATTCCCGAATCACATGGAGGCAATGAGCGATAGGAAGGGTTTCGTCTCTCCCGGTATTAGGGGTTGATGTTGCGCTGTGCTCAATTGGCTATAACAGGAAGTCCCTGGCCAGGGCTGATTCAGAGATATACTGGTAAGTGTTATTAGTAGTTTCTCGACCCGTTATGAGCCTCACATCGGCATGACTTATTGAGTTATTGGGGTCTGACGTTTACTACCTCTAGACGAGATATGCGACATATCAGAAGAAGAGACCGGACTGTACGGTAGTGTTACTGATTGGATTCGCAGGAGTATGAGCAGGCTTACTTGTTGATCTTCTGATCGCTCAATACTCGGGTGGCCGTTACGTTTAGCTGACCACTTGCGGTTTGTCGGTGTTTGATATGATCATCACCTACTGTCGGCGTATTAACGAGTCTTTAAAGTCCTACACAGAGGTTTCCTGGCTCAAGCGAAACGGAGTAGGAGCACATATGTGATATCTGTGGGACCGAGATTAATTCAATATATGATACCGTATTCTATTCTCGCGATTTGTGACATAGGTCGGTTATATGTGATATAGCCGGGTTATCGGATCAAGTGTTGATTTGATAAGTTGTTACATTTGATATTAGTCGGTTATATATGATATAACCGGATTATTAAATCAAGTGTTGGTTTAATGATTTAATGTATAATTATATATTTGATATATTAAGTTGCATTAACTAATATTCATTCACTTAAGATTTATTTTCTCACTTGTTTTGTGCATGGGTATATATGTGATATATATTAGTGTACAAAGTTATGTGTCATGCTTGATGATACATGGTTCATGGGGGTGTGTGTGACTTACACCATACAATATATAATATAGGGTTTTCAATGGATTAAGTAATTCAAAAATTGGTGGAATTTTGGTCATGGCTAGAAGCTTGGAGAAGCTTGAATATCCTTGACCAAGTCCACTCCTTTTGTTTTACTTAAGATATTTATTAAACCCAACCATTATTATTAGCCATGGTTAAGTCTCTACAAAGGTTAACATATGATATTAACTCACCCATGGTTTCTATTCTCTACTTGATAATTTTCATGAGAGTTCTTCATCTCCTTCCTCCAAGCTTTCTAGCTTCAATGGAAATAGTGAAAAATAGCGAGAAAATTATTTCTAAAATGAGTAAAATTCCTACTTCATCATCCTCTAGTACTTGTCATTTAGTATAGGGTGTTTGCTTCACTAATTCCATAATTAGTGAAGGGGTAGCTTGGGTTAGTGTCTCCTCGACGTAGATCATCTTTCGGCTTCGAAGACTTCGATGCAAGCTATCCCTTCACTAATTGTGGAATTAGTGAAGCAAACACCCTATACTAAATGGCAAGTATTAGAGGATGATGAAGTAGGAATTTTACTCATTTTAGAAATAATTTTCTCACTATTTTTCACCATTTCCATTGAAGCTAGAAAGCTTGGAGGAAGGAGATGAAGAACTCTCATGAAAATTATCAAGTAGAGAATGGCAACCATGGGTGAGTTAACATCATATGTTAACCTTTGTAGAGACTTAACCATGGCTAATAACAATGGTTGGGTTTAACAAATATCTTAAGTAAAACAAAAGGAGTGGACTTGGTCAAGGATATTCAAGCTTCTCCAAGCTTCTAGCCATGACCAAAATGCCACCAATTTTTGAATTACTTAATCCATTAAAAACCCTATATTATATATTGTATGGTGTAAGTCACACACACCCCCATGAACCATGTATCATCAAGCATGACACATAACTTTGTACACTAATATATATCACATATATACCCATGCACAAAACAAGTGAGAAGATAAATCTTAAGTGAATGAATATTAGTTAATGCAACTTAATATATCAAATATATAATTATACATTAAATCATTAAACCAACACTTGATTTAATAATCCGGTTATATCATATATAACCGACTAATATCAAATGTAACAACTTATCAAATCAACACTTGATCCGATAACCCGGCTATATCACATATAACCGACCTATGTCACAAATCGCGAGAATAGAATACGGTATCATATATTGAATTAATCTCGGTCCCGCACATATCACATATGTGCTCCTACTCCATTTCTCTTGAGCCAGGAAAGCTCCGTGTAGGACTCTAAAGACTCGTCAATACACCGGCAGTAGGTGATGATCATATCAAACACCCACAAGCCGCAAACGGTCTGCTAAACATAACGGCCATCCGGGTATTGAGCGATCAGAAGATCAACAAGAAAGCCTGCTCATACTCCTGCGAATCCAATCAGTAACACTACCGTACAGTCCAGTCTCTTCGTCTGATATGTTGCATATCTCGTTTATGGGTGGTAAACGTCAGACCCCAGTAACTCGATAAGTCATGCCGATGCGAGGCTCATAACGGCTCGAGAAACTACTAATAATACTTACTAGTATATCTCTGAATCGGCCCTGGCCAGGGACTTTCTGTTATAGCCAATCGAGCACAGTGCAACATCAACCCCTAATACCGGGAGAGACGAAACCCCTCCTATCGCTCATTGCCTCCATGTGATTCGGGACTGTACCCAAAAGCCACCATTTTGCACGTTCTCTTGAACGTGGTAAGGTGGAAATCAAAGCACAGTGGGAATCACACAGGACTCTATGACAATCTCAGGTCTACAGACTAACCCGTACCAGTGTCACTAGAGAACTGCCATCTGACGTGAGGTATAATACCATCTGGGAGTTCTCGGCGAGTCCGTCCAGTGTACCCAGTCTCCACCGAGCACCCGTATACTATCTCTGATGTCAAACACCATTGGATATGGGATCATCCATCGCCCATCTACATAGGTCGAGAAGCTATACGCTTATCTACTCTAGTATATCGATGCCCTGGCTCGATACACCCATGAGTCATGACTAGGAACATTTGAAGGATATACTTACCGACTACTCTGTCCCTACTATTGTGATCTGCATCATAATCCTGGTAGTCAATTACTCATTCTAAAGGCTTTATCAATATGTAATAGAGAGACAATAAGTGTACATGTTAAGATAAAGGGCAACCAGATAGTATACTATCATGTCGAGCAAGAAAGTCCTCCCTATATATGTCTAAGCATCCACTACAATATACATCGTATGTATAGTAATGGCCTCTAGGGCATACATATAACTAACAGTAATGACCATAGCGAGTTCTGATTGTTGTTTTATGAATATCAGCTTCCTTGACCTTCACCTAATGATAACCTGAACGAAGATCTAATTTGTAGAAAACACAAGATCCACTTAGCTGATCGAATAAATCGTCGATACGCGGTAGGGGATACTTATTCTTTATCGTTACTTCGTTCAAGGCTTTATAATCGATGCACATTCTGTATGAACCTTCCTTCTTCTTCACAAGCAGTACTGGTAATCCCCAACTTGACGTGCTGGGACGAATCCATCCTTTCGCCAATAATTCGTCCAACTGAGTTCAGACTTCCTTCAAACCTTCCGGACTTAATCGATAAATTTCTTTGATCACCGGTTGTGCTCCTGGTACTAAATCAATGCTGAATTCAAGAGCTCGATCGGGAGGCAAACCTGATATATAGTCAGGAAACACATCTTCGAACTCTCGAACCACTTCTGGCTTTGATCCTTCCTCTGCTTGAATTGCCGCAATAACTGCCTTCTTTGGTTTCGCATTGTAAGTACTTGGTTCCAGGGTACGGTCTCCACGTTTGAAATAGAAAACCAGATGGTCTGGAATCTCGAATACACCCTCCTTTAACGACAGTCAATGGTAGCATAGAATGTTCCGAGCCAATCCATACCTAGAACCACATCGAAGTTCGGTATGTCTAGCACCTTGAAGTCAGCATAGAATTCTCTGTTGCAGACGACTACTAGACACAAGATGTATCCCGTTGTTGCCTTTAGAACGCCGTTCCCTGAACTGACATTCCAACTGGATACAAGCGGTGTGACTGGAATCGCATGAGTTCGGACGAACCGTTGCGACATAAAGCAATGAGATGCTCCAGTATCGAATAGTGCTAGTGCAGAAAGTGAGGCTACTAAGATTGTACCTAAGGCATGTGGGATATGTTTTAGGTATAGGAAAAATATGTAGGTAGGTGTTTAAGACTGAAAGAAAAACTTGAGAAGAAAGGGTTATCAGTGATGACTTGGCCAGCGGCCTAAGTTTTTTCTACGGTCATCGTGAAAGCCTGTCGCTGTGGTACATTCTTCCTGGCAGGAGGAGCATTCCTCGGAACGTTCCATTGAGCTTGATGGAACTGACGAGGAGGAGGTGCAGTCGGTGGTCCTCTAGGTGGTGGAGCAGGAAGAGCGAGTCTTGGAGCAGGTGCCTGAAGGGCTGGCCTCTGCTGGTAAGTGATTGCTGGCCTGGGTGCAGCAATGTAACATTTCAGAAATATAAAATATTATTTTTGGAATTTAATATTAAAATAATATATTTCGCGAAAACTATTTGAATTGCGAATAGAGATTTTTCGTAAAATGGTATAAGTATATACCAATATTTGGAAATTTATCGAAAATTAAAATAATTTATTTATTTTAATGATATTATCGGATTTTTGGTCAAATCCGTGTTTTTACATTTTTCCGTGACTTGTGCACCATGTCATGTGCATGTTGGTTTTTGTATGTATGACTTGTGGCTTGTGAGAACAAAGAGAAGTTGTGTGAATGAGTAAAGAGAAAAGAAAAGAAAAGGAAATGAGAAGAGTTTGAGTGTGAATGGAATAAAATTGATGCCATGAGTTATGTGAAAGAAACAAAATTGATATTTATGAGAGAGTTAGTGTATGGGAGATATTTGTGAGAGAGAGCGAGCCTAAGAGAGAGACTTGGCTGCCCCATTCCTCTTTCCCCATTGTTTTCTCCATGTTTTCTTCATCTCCTTCAATCACCTCACTACCTCCATGCACATTCTCAAATTCCTTGTCAAAACCTCATGCCCCCTTCATTAAAAACATGCACAAAGCTATTCTAAACCCTTAGAACCATTCAAGTTTGGATTTTGAAGACTTTAGGCAACTCAAGAATTTTCCCAAGTTGCTAATGAGGTGATCCATACACTTTAAATTAGTGTTTATGTTAAATATGCTAATTTAGTTTAGAATTTGATATAAATAGGATATGTGATCTTAGAAAATTCTAAGTTGCTGTTAAGTGGTTAATTGAGATTTAGTGGGTGTTTTCAAGACCTTAGAGATTGATTTAGAGGTCTGGAAATAAGTTTAGAATCCAATATACGAAGTTAGAATTGTTTCGTGTCGGTTTTGTGACCTTAAAGGCCTACAGGGTATTTGGAGCTATCTGGGGAATTTTTGAGAAAATCTAGAAAGTCTATAGACCTAGGCAAAAGACCAGAAGACCCCCACCCAAGTTCAAGCCAATTCTGCCCTTGTATGGCCGGAGAGCTCAGATTTAGTAGGGATGTCACCGGATTTTTAGTGGATTCTGGGGTTGGGTTTTTTCCTGTAGCTCCTAATCCCTATAAACAACTCCCTATATCTGTTTGTTTTGTCCCAATTAACCTGAGATGAAATTTGGGAGTGATTTCCTAGGTTGCTGAATATGGTATTTATGATTTAGGATTTGGTATTCGATATTGTATTGGGTCGTTGGATATTTGTATATCAACGACTAGGGTTGTTTGGTTGTTTTTGCATGCGTAGGCTATATGTTCTAACCTATGAGCGAACTGTGTGCCGTATCGGTTTTCCAGACTTGTTTTTAATAGCATTGCGACTGTGTATTTATTGTAGGTACCTTCGTGTGGATTCCGAGACGACGAAGTACATCGACTACGGCTGAACAATGAGTTCCGCAGGTGAGAAGATTTATATCTACGGTGGAAGTTGGGTGGATGGCGTATAGCACCCTCGCAAACATTGATATGTGATTTATAGTCTGGAGACAAGATATGCCATGAATTAAGGTTATAGTTATGGTTTAGTGTGAAATGATATGATAGAAAGGATGTCTCGAATTGATATATAAGGATGTGAATCACGATATATACATATGTAGTTGCAAGAGAATTGTTAGATATATGTATGCCCTAGATGCCATTATATGTATAGTGGATGCTTGGACATGTATATATGATTTTAGATGACTTTCTCACTCAACATGATAGTATGCTATCTGGTTTACTTTATCTTGACATGTTAATTTGATCATGCTTTTATTCATTTGCACATGTTGATAAAGCCCTCAGGATATTTGCTTGACTATTGTGACTGTGATGCGGATCATACTAGTGGGGCATGTGTAGTTTATAAGCATATCCTTGAATTGTTCCTAGTCGTGGGTGTATCAAGACGGGGCATCGATATTCCATAGTAGACTAGCGTATACTATTCTTGTCCCATATGATGGGCGATGGATGATCCCATATACATCTGGTGAGGTGACACCAAAGATTGTATGCGGGTGCTCAGTGGAGACTGGGTACACTGAACGGACTAACATAGAACTACTATGTGGTATTATATCTATCGTCGGATAGCAGTTCTCAGGTGACACTGGTACATGTTAGTCTGTAGACCCAAAATCGTCATAGAGTCTTGTGTGTCCTCCCACTGTACTTTGATATCCACCCTACCACGGCTCTACTGAGTCGTGCAAACAGGTGGACTTTGGGTACAGTCCCGAGACACATAGAGGCGATGGGCGATAGGAGGGGTTTCGTCTCTCCCGGTATTGGGAGTTGATGTTGTGCTATGCTTGATTGGCTATAACAAGAAGTCCCTGGTCAGGGCAGCTGAGATTTACTGATAAGAGTTATCAGTAGTTTCTCGATCTGTTATGAGCCATACAGCAGCATGACTTATTGAGTTATTGGGGTCGACGATTCCATCCCTAGACTCGATATGCAACATATCTGACGAAGAGACCGGACTGTACTGTTAGTTATATGTATGCCCTAGAGGCCATTACTGTACATAGGATGTATATTGTAGTGGATGCTGGGACATATATAGGGAGGACTTTCTTGCTCGACATGATAGTATGCTATCTGGTTACCCTTTACCTTAACGTGTATGCTGATTGTCTCTCTGTTACATGTTGGTAAAGCCCTTAGGATCTGTACTTGACTACCTCGACTATGATGCGGATCATACTAGTGGGGACATGGTAGTCCATAAGTACATCCTTGAAAGTCCCTAGTCGTGGGTGTATCGAGACGGGGCATCGATATACCAGAGTAGACTAGTGTGTACCTTCTCGACCCATACAGATGGGCGATGGATGATCCCATATCCATCGGTGTTTGACATCAGAGATGATATACGGGTGCTCAGTAGAGACTGGGTACACTGGACGGACTCGCCGAGAACTCCCAGATGGTATTATACCTCACGTCAGATGGCAGTTCTCTGGTGACACTGGTACAGAGTAGTCTGTTGACCCGAGATCGTCATAGAGTCTTGTGTGGTTCCCACTGTGCTTTGATTTCCATCTTACCACGTCCAAGAGGGCGTGCAAAACGGTGGTTTTTGGGTACAGTCCCGAGTCACATGGAGGCAATGAGCGATAGGAGGGGATTCGTCTCTCCCGGTATAGGGGGTTGATGTCGCGCTGTGTTCGATTGGCTATAACAGGAAATCCCTGGCCAGGGTTGCTGAGATTTACTGGTAAGTGTTACCAGTAGTTTCTCGAACAGTTATAGACCTCATATCGACACGACTTATTGAGCTATTGGGGTCTGACGTATACCACCCCTAGGCGAGATATGCGACATATCAGACGATCAGACCGGACTGTACGGTAGTGTTACTGGTCGGATTCACTGGAGTGTGAGCGGGCTTGCTCGTCGATCTTCAGATCGCTCAATACCCGGGTGGCCGTTACGTTTAGCAGACCGCTTGCGGCTTGTGGATGTTTGATATGATCATTATCCGCTGCCGGCGTATTGACGAGTCTTTAGAGTCCTACACAGAGGTTTCCTGGCTCAAGCGAAACGAAATAGGAGCGCATATGAGATATGTGCGGGACCGAGAATAATACGAGTATGTGATACTGTATTCGATTCTCGCGATATGACATTGATCGGTTATATGCGATATAGCCGGGTTATCGGATCAAGTGTTGATTCGATAAGATGTTACTAATGATACCAGTCGGTTATGTGCGCATGACCGGATCATTGAATCAAGTGTTGATTTAATGATTTAATGTATAATTATATATTTGATATATTACTTAGCATTAACTAGTATCGGTTCACTTTAGACGGATTTTCTCACTTGGTTCGTGCGCATTGCATATGCGATATGTTATTGTGCACTTGTATGTATCATGTTTGATGATGCATGCTAACTTGAGTTTGTGTAAAGATTAAACCATGGTTATTCAAATGGTTAGGGTTTTGTTTTTCAAACCTATTTATTTATTTATTTATTTATTTTCATTTTGGAAAAAGAAATGAGAAGAATGGTGGCTTTATTTGTTTTGTAGTTGAAGATTCTTGAACCTTTGACTTTGTCCACCATTCTTATCTCATGCTTAACCTAACCATTTGTTTTAACCCTAGTTCACTCTCTACAACTAACCATGGTCATGTTATGATAAGAATGAGTTTCTTTTCTAATTAAACTAATTCTTATCATAACAATTTCCTTCTTCTTCTTCCTTGCTTCAAGTGAAGAAGCTTGAGGTCATCAATGGTGGATTGATGTTTTGAGTGAGAAATCCAATTCTAAAGTTAACCCACTTCCTATTTCTTCATCCTCTACCTCTTGCCAAGTAGTAGAGTGTGTTTCCTTCACAAGTTTCATGACTTGGTGAAGTGAGAGCTTGATCTTGCGATGCTTCGACGTAGATCATCTTCGGCATGGACATCGACGACCTAGCTTGCCCATTCTCCGACGAAGCCGACTCTAGAGCCCGGATTTGATTTGGACAGCGGAGACGACCTCGTTGCGGAGCCGTGGAGGTGGAGGACCGGATCTACAAAGGTTGTATTTCCGTATTCTCATTAGTTTATGTGTTAACTAATACTTGTTCGCCTAGACATCTAGTTATCGATCCGTAGTTTAGGGTTTGTAGGCACTATAATTTTTGAAATTGCCATGGTTGATGGCTTGGGAGACCTCACTAGTGTGCCTAGGAACTCTACAGTGGTATCAGAGCCTAGCTAGAGCCTTAGGCGAAGTCCAGACGGAAATTGAAGTCCGAACGAACCCGAAACCCCGAACCAAAAGCGCTCTCTGTACTTTTTCTAAAAACAGGGATTTTTCAGCATTAAAAATATTCAGAAAAACATGCAGGAATATCTAAGAGTTACTGTGAAGTCGTAAGCCCTAATTCCATTAAAGCGCCGCGCTTGCGCGGCACGAGCATGTCTCGTGCGGCGGAAGCGCGGCCGTTTTGTCGTTATGTGAGACGAAGTTTACACAGTAACTCCTAGTTTCCAGTGTTGGTCTTCCTGGGTATTTTTAATATTTTTTCAAGAGTTGAATTTTTCTGAGTTGATTTGGGGATTCGGTATTTCGATCGGGGTATCAAATTTTGTCTGTGTGGCTTTCCGGATAAATTTTAGAATATGTTAAAAAGTTCGACCGGATATAAATACCCAATTTTTCCCCTGTCGGGAAATTTCCTAGTGTTGGATTTTTCCGTAGTTTAACGACATTCTAAGTAGTGCAAGTAACGCGATGGTCCCTCTAGAAGACACAAACCTTAACTCGATTATGTGACCGTCTTGAACTGCCTTTTGAACCTTCGGGTTTGGGGCAGTACGGCGTGCCACATGTGAGGCGTTGGCTTGACCCTTCTACGGCTGGACCGTTGGTACTGAGGTACGAACTGAATGTTGTTAGACTTATTTCATCTGTGAGTATCGGGAAAAGTTGGGTGTTAGAATGTTCGATCGGAAAGTTTAACATTTTCTGTTTATCTGGAATGTGATACAATAATTGGAATTCACAAAAAGTTATGAGATAACTAAATGAATGTTATAAACGTAGAAATTTAGTCTCACTTGATCGGTTGCCACGGAATTTTGATGTGATCAAAAGTCCGTCGCAATCACGTAGCGTACGCGGATACTCGCCGGGTAAACTTAATAGACAGCCTCACTCCATAGCCCCGACCAAGTGACTGTAGGAGAACCCCGTCGCCGAAAGCATCCGTTCGGGTGCTCGCGGTAGCGGTGTTTCGCCTTGGTGCACTTCGTCGACGGTATCGGGGGTGCAGCCGTCTACAGAAGTTTGCGACGAGCATTCGATCAGGATGTCGGGAATCTTGTTGAATTGCCCGACTTGGTATTGAAAAGTGTTTTCGATAATGAGACTAAAATGCGGGGTTTATAATTGTTAGGCATGTGATGTCTAAGGTATTCATTTGATTAGGCATGCGATGTCTATGCAGATTGCGGATTCCAACTGTTGTAGTTTTACACTTTCTTTTCTGTGACCGTAAGTGTAATATGTGATATCGCCGGTTTCGTTGCTATATGTCAACGACAATTGGGATGGACATATTTACTTACGTTGATGACATGTGATGTTATGTGTTGCTGGATATGTTATATTGGATCGTCGTGTTTGAATAGCCGGGGTTTTTTATGTGAGATGAGTGTTTTTCATTTTCATTCATGTAAAAACTTGTATGTAATATTCTTTTATTGGGGCGCTTCCAGGTTGCGGGAGTTGTCACCTGTTGTATATTATTTACTTTTCCGCACTAGGATAGACCCAAGGAGGGGAGCACAAGTAACCGGGTTCTGGAGTCCAGTGGGAGACCAACTCGAGGAGTCGAGTCCGGGTCTCCTAACTCTAGAATTGGTAGGGTTGCTTGCCGCTCTCGTAGGGGTCTAGGGGTGTGGGTTTGGCTATTCATCACGACCGTGGAATCCATGTTTTATACTGGCTCGTATTGAAAACACGGACGTCCTAGTATATCCAATATTTCATATGATTCTTCTGCTGCGATATCTGTGATTTGATCATGTGATGTTCTGTGATAGATACAATATATAGTATATATGATATATTATATAGACGTTACTTATGTTTTACACCCGCGCTAGCCCTGCCCCGCTCTGCCGTTAGTTACCTAACCTAACGGTGCACGAGGGGACATCGAGGCGAATGCGGATGGCATAAGTGTACGTCATATCTATCTGTAATGATTAGGTACTTAAATGATGGGACTTCATTAATGTGATTAATGAAATAAAATAAACCTAAGATGTTGTAGAATCGAATTTCAAAATAAAACAGGTAGCTACAGTTCTTGCTTTGCACAGCGGTATATATGATATATCCTGCACCTTATTCGATGAGGAAAGGACCGAGATCCCTTCACCGGGAGTGACTCCTTTAGCAATAACTGGCAGATGCTACACACTCGGTTTGTTTTTTGATTGCTTTTAAGTGTTTTTGCTTTGCACAGTGATATATGTGATATATCCCGCACCTCATTCGACGAGGAAAGGACCGACGATCCCTTCACCGGGAGTGACTCCTTTAGCAAAACTGGAAAAGCCTCAAAAGCACTCCATTTTAAAACCATTCGATCCTACAACGATATCAAGTTCATTACGCAATAGGTTTTCAGAAAAACCTGTCGTAGCCCTCCGTCATTTCAGATAAGTATTAGTTAGTATTCGTGCTGCGGTTGTTTGGCATGCGTCAAGGCGTAGTGTACGGTAGCTGACTAGTGCTTATCTGCTAGCATATGATGCGATTGGATTAGGGTATTCGTACGGCGTTGTTTGGCATGCGTCAAGGGTCGTGCGGGTGGGTTTAATTCAATCAGGAAATGACGGGTTGAACTTGACTAGCAGACTATGGGTTGTTTGGCATGCGTCAAGGTCATAGCGAGCTAGGGGCAAAATATTATCGGGAATTTCAAGTGTTGAAATTTGCAATGAGATTGCATACCTTCTATGAGATAGTTGGATCCCGATACCCGCTGCGAGTAAGTGTTACTCCTGGGAGAGTTTTATACATTACAATTAGCCGATCAAGTAGGTGTCTAGAAAGGTGTTAACGAGGTTACGCCTCTGGGAAAACGAGGTTTACATTAATTAGGTTCGTGCGAAAGCACGGGGGACCTCCCTCAAAGTACCGACACTGGCCTGGCTGAAAGATCGGCGAACTTGTAGTGTGTAATTAATCCCGGCTAGTCTTTCCTTTTAGGGTTTGAAGGAAGATTTGATAAAAAGCAGTGGGAGCCATCCTGATTAGATAAAATAATAACCAATCTATTCTTGACAGAGCGCACGCTGAGTGTTTTCTTCTCTCTCTCTCCAGGTAGCGACCCTATCACGCCTTAATCAAGATAATAATACGGAATATTGACCGAACCCGCTTGTTATACTGAGCTGGGGAACGTTGGTCCCGCTCCAACTTATAATTGTTATAAGACAGAGCAGGAAATTGGGGAATACCAGATTTCCCGTGCCGCCCAAACGAAGAGAGTGCATGCTGATGCATCATCTTCGGGTGTGTTCATTATACGGAACTGTTTCTCAGTATTCTCTACGTCCTGGGTATGTGATACCAGATCAGGATCCCAGATATGTAATCTGTTACATAGGGCTACAGAAAGGTAGAGAACTGAGAACGGGTGATAAGTTTCATGAGGCAGAAAACGGGGCAAGTGTTGCAGCCAAGTCTGTTGGTCACTGTCACCCTGTATTACCAATACATTGATTCTGAACGAATGTTGTTAGATACCGAACCTGATATACCAAATCATATCACTCTCTTTGTTAGAAAAGAAAGGATATAATTTTGTATTGTTGGATAATGTTTTGAACATTTCCTATATCAAAAGTTGATCGGTTCAGGCACGTTATCTAAAAGCATTAATGTTCTAAATCAAACCACAGTTTTTGTATACAGAACACACACAAGAGGAAGAGTTCAGAAATGAACGAATCCTTCTTGAGGCATTGTAGACTAGGTCATATCAATGTGACCCGACTAGCTAGAGTTACATATAGATGCATATTTAAATCAGTTTGAATTTACATCTTGTGAAATTCGCCAGTCATGTCACAAAGATAAGATGACCATAGCTCCGTTTATTGGAAACAGAGAAAGAGTTAATGAACTCTTGGGATATGATACATGTTGATGTATGTAAGCTCCCCTGTCTACACATGCCAAGATTGGTTCTTTATACTTCATTATGTTCTCTGATGATCTCTTTAGATTCAGACCTATGTTCTTGTTGAAACACAAGTCCGAACCTTTTGAGATATTCACGGAATATAAGTTAGAAGTAGAGAACCAAAACGGGTATAAGTATTATGTCCTATGATGAGATCAAGGAGGAGAATACTTGAGCACGAAATTCCTGGACTATTCTAAAGGAGAATGAGATTCTCTCTCGGCATTACTCCTCCGTATACACCATAGCACGATGGTATATCGGGGCGGAGCAATCACACCCTATTTGATATGGTGTGCTCTATGATGAGTAATACTGAGTTACCTTTTTCCTTTTGGGTGTTATGCACTTGAGAAGTTGCATACCTATTGAATAGGGTTCGAATCAAATCAGTTGCCTACCACTTCATATGTGATATGGAATGGGAAGAACCCATGTCTTAAGTTAGTTAAGATTTGGGGTTGTCCGGCCTATGTCTAAAAGCAAAATCCGGACAAACTCGAGCAAAGTTAGTTATGTAGAACTGGAAAGGTTCCAGCTATGCAAACTACAGAAGATGATTTGATGGAACCAAAGGATTCAATAGTTACCAACGAACCTCGGCCTCTCCGCCGATCTAGTAGGGTTCCTCACCCACCTGAGAGATACTTCGGTTCCTCTAAACAGTGGGAGCGAGGATTGCATCATGAGATGATGACCCAACTAGTTTCGAGCTGGCCATCAGGAGTAAGACTCTGTAAGAATGGCTGGATGTTTAGCGATCTGAGATGGAATCCTTATACACCAACAAAGTATGGACTTTAGTTGCAATATCTGTAGGGTTAAATCCCCATCAGGAGCAAGTATATCTTGCGAAGATTACTTGGTGTAGATGGAAAGGTTGAGACTTTCAAAGCTAGACTTGTTAAAGGTTTTCGTCATTGACCAGGCGTGGATAATGATGAAACCTTTTCAAGTAGTTATGCTTAAGTCCATCCAGATCCTACTTGTCACGGCTACATACCATGACTACGATATCTGGTGGTTGGGTGTCTTGACTGCTTTTCTAAATGATGATTTAGAAGAGTGCGTCTACAAGTACACAGCCAGAGGGCCTCGTAGACAGTGGGAGCAGCGGAAACGTGTGCAAGATGCTTTATAGGATAAAGCAGGCATCGCGGAGTTGGAACATCTGTTTTGATGATTTAGTCAAATAGTTTGACATCATCAAAATGGTAGATGAACCTTGTATAAACAAAAAGGTAGTAGAGAGTATGGTGACGATCCTCGTAGAGTACGTGGATGACATACTCTTGATAGGGAAGTAGTTTCCTATGCTACGCTCGATCAATCTCCGCTTATCACTATGATTCTCCACATAGGATCAAAATGATACCTACTAAATCCTGGGTTTTGGATCTATGAGATAGATCTAAATGGATGTTAGGATACTCACTAGATGTAGTGAGATGGTGTCAATCGATCCTGAGGAGAATCACTGGAAGTGTTCCAGGATGATAAAGACGACTGAGTGTCAGTCGCAGGCATTGTCTTTACCCTCAGTAAAGGGACGGTATGTTGGAAGAGTTCCAAGCTAGATACCGTGACATACTAGACGAAAAAGGCAGGATACATCGCTACTTAAGATGCTACCAAAGAGGCTGTTTGGGTGTATATTGGTTCATGAGATGAACTATGTTCCTCCCATTGTGTGATAATGGAGTTGTGGCTTATGCCAAGGAACGCCCGTCCCATCAGTGATCCAGACATATTTTAAGGCAGTGTCACCTGATCATGGAGATGGTTGATCTCTAGGGAGATCGAGGTTAGGAGAGTAGACTCAGAGGACAACACAACGGATCCACTCACAAAGGCCTGTTCCCAGAGAGAGACACTTTTATGGGATGGTTGAGTATGAGATACTTCAAACCACTGCTACAGATGGCCCTAGTGCAAGTGGGAGATTGTTAGTTATATGTATGCCCTAGAGGCCATTACTGTACATAGGATGTATATTGTAGTGGATGCTGGGACATATATAGGGAGGACTTTCTTGCTCGACATGATAGTATGCTATCTGGTTACCCTTTACCTTAACGTGTATGCTGATTGTCTCTCTGTTACATGTTGGTAAAGCCCTTAGGATATGTACTTGACTACCTCGACTATGATGCGGATCATACTAGTGGGGACATGGTAGTCCATAAGTACATCCTTGAAAGTCCCTAGTCGTGGGTGTATCGAGACGGGGCATCGATATACCAGAGTAGACTAGCGTGTACCTTCTCGACCCATACAGATGGGCGATGGATGATCCCATATCCATCGGTGTTTGACATCAGAGATGATATACGGGTGCTCAGTAGAGACTGGGTACACTGGACGGACTCGCCGAGAACTCCCAGATGGTATTATACCTCACGTCAGATGGCAGTTCTCTGGTGACACTGGTACAGAGTAGTCTGTTGACCCGAGATCGTCATAGAGTCTTGTGTGGTTCCCACTGTGCTTTGATTTCCATCTTACCACGTCCAAGAGGGCGTGCAAAACGGTGGTTTTTGGGTACAGTCCCGAGTCACATGGAGGCAATGAGCGATAGGAGGGGATTCGTCTCTCCCGGTATAGGGGGTTGATGTCGCGCTGTGTTCGATTGGCTATAACAGGAAATCCCTGGCCAGGGTTGCTGAGATTTACTGGTAAGTGTTACCAGTAGTTTCTCGAACAGTTATAGACCTCATATCGACACGACTTATTGAGCTATTGGGGTCTGACGTATACCACCCCTAGGCGAGATATGCGACATATCAGACGATCAGACCGGACTGTACGGTAGTGTTACTGGTCGGATTCACTGGAGTGTGAGCGGGCTTGCTCATCGATCTTCAGATCGCTCAATACCCGGGTGGCCGTTACGTTTAGCAGACCGCTTGCGGCTTGTGGATGTTTGATATGATCATCATCCGCTGCCGGCGTATTGACGAGTCTTTAGAGTCCTACACAGAGGTTTCCTGGCTCAAGCGAAACGAAATAGGAGCGCATATGAGATATGTGCGGGACCGAGAATAATACGAGTATGTGATACTGTATTCGATTCTCGCGATATGACATTGATCGGTTATATGCGATATAGCCGGGTTATCGGATCAAGTGTTGATTCGATAAGATGTTACTAATGATACCAGTCGGTTATGTGCGCATGACCGGATCATTGAATCAAGTGTTGATTTAATGATTTAATGTATAATTATATATTTGATATATTACTTAGCATTAACTAGTATCGGTTCACTTTAGACGGATTTTCTCACTTGGTTCGTGCGCATTGCATATGCGATATGTTATTGTGCACTTGTATGTATCATGTTTGATGATGCATGCTAACTTGAGTTTGTGTAAAGATTAAACCATGGTTATTCAAATGGTTAGGGTTTTGTTTTTCAAACCTATTTATTTATTTATTTATTTATTTTCATTTTGGAAAAAGAAATGAGAAGAATGGTGGCTTTATTTGTTTTGTAGTTGAAGATTCTTGAACCTTTGACTTTGTCCACCATTCTTATCTCATGCTTAACCTAACCATTTGTTTTAACCCTAGTTCACTCTCTACAACTAACCATGGTCATGTTATGATAAGAATGAGTTTCTTTTCTAATTAAACTAATTCTTATCATAACAATTTCCTTCTTCTTCTTCCTTGCTTCAAGTGAAGAAGCTTGAGGTCATCAATGGTGGATTGATGTTTTGAGTGAGAAATCCAATTCTAAAGTTAACCCACTTCCTATTTCTTCATCCTCTACCTCTTGCCAAGTAGTAGAGTGTGTTTCCTTCACAAGTTTCATGACTTGGTGAAGTGAGAGCTTGATCTTGCGATGCTTCGACGTAGATCATCTTCGGCATGGACATCGACGACCTAGCTTGCCCATTCTCCGACGAAGCCGACTCTAGAGCCCGGATTTGATTTGGACAGCGGAGACGACCTCGTTGCGGAGCCGTGGAGGTGGAGGACCGGATCTACAAAGGTTGTATTTCCGTATTCTCATTAGTTTATGTGTTAACTAATACTTGTTCGCCTAGACATCTAGTTATCGATCCGTAGTTTAGGGTTTGTAGGCACTATAATTTTTGAAATTGCCATGGTTGATGGCTTGGGAGACCTCACTAGTGTGCCTAGGAACCCTACATGTACGGTAAGTGTTGCCAGTTGGCTCGTCGGGAGTTTTGACAGCTTCGCTGGTTTTCTTCTGATCGCTCAATACCTGGGTGGCCGTTACGTTTAGCTGACCGCTTGCGGCTTGTAGGTATTTGATATGATCATTACCTACTGACGGCGTATTGACGAGTCTTAGAGTCCCACAATGAAGTTTCCTGGCTTAGGCGAAAAGATGTGGTGTGCATATGAGATATGCGCGGGGACCCGATTAAATACGGATATGTGATACCGTATATTAATCGGGCATTTTCTATTGGTCGGGTCGTATGTGATATGATCGGTTTGCAAAATCAAGTGTTGATTTAACAAATGACTTTTAGATTAATTCTTTAATTAAACCCTTTTTCTATTTTTGTATGCATGCATGTATGCACATGATGATGTGCATGGACACATACATACATACATTGTATCATGGTTGTTGATACATATTTGGTGGCAATGCAAGACTCATATTGTAGCAATTATCTATTTATTTATCATTTTGAATAAAGGAAAGGATAATTCACACATGGTTAATGTTTATCATCTTTGACCATGCTTCGACCACTTTTTAACCTTGAGTTAATTATCCTTTTGCCTTTTAACTCATTCGATAAAGATCTAGATAATTGCTAACCATGGTTGAAGTGAGAAGGATTAATATGGATTATTCTTTTCTCATTTTAATAATTCACTCATATCATTTTTCTTTTGAGCTCAAGCTTAGCCACCACCTTCTTCTTCCTCTCTTGAAAATTTCTTTGAGTGAAGTTGATAAAAAGAAAGGGTTTTGATTATAGAATACAAACCACATCATCATACTACACACATCTAGCCCATTTGTGTAGGGTGTTTGCTCTACTTCATTCAAATATCAAGTAAAGCAAGGAGCTTTGGGCAAAGGGACTTCGGGTGGATCTTCGTGGACAAGGAAGGCTTCCATCGATCCGTTACAAACTCTTAAAGTGCCAAGGAGTCACCAAGGGAGGTCTACAAAGGTTGTAATCTCTACTCTTACTGATACTTTTTCTTTTGCATGTGATGCTTAGTCAAAATAAACCCTAAATTTCTAGTTATGATTCTTTGCAAGTTCACTTAGCACCTTAAAAATTTGATTTTGGCATATGTGATGCTTCTAAATCCTTGATGAGGTGCTAGGTATACCCAACAATGGTATCAGAGCCAAGCTAGAGATTTAGGCGAAGTTTAGGCGAAGTTAAAAACTCCGATCAAACCACGAAACACGGAATTAGACCCTTCTCTGGACATTTTTTAAAACTGTGATTTTTTCTGAATTAAAAATACTTAAAAAATTCAGCAGGGAAATATAAGCATAACTGTAAAAAATTACGCCACAATCCGTACAAACCGCCGCGGAACCGCGGCCATACCTTGCACTGGCCGCGGATCCGCGGCCGTACAGAAGCATTATGGCATCTTTTTTGTACAGTAATGTTCGTAGCTGCTTGAATTTATTTTTGGGTATTTTTAATCTGACTCAAGTGTTGAGTGTTCTGGGGATTATTTTGAATTCGTTGATTCGATCGGGATGTTTAATTTCGTTCTATTTTCAGGTATTTAGAAAGTATTAAAATGTTCGAACGGATATCATTAACTCATTTTTCTCGGCATGAAAAACTTTCAAGTGTTGATTTTTTCTCGAGTTTAAATCTTTCGGAAAAACGTGCAAGTAACATGGTGGACCCTCTAGAAGAACACAAAGCTTAACTCGATTATGTGACCGTATGAACAGCCTTTAAACCTTAGGGTTTGGGGCAGTACGGCGTGCCACATGTGAGGCGTTGGCTTGACCCTTCTACGGCTGGACCACTGCTACTGTGACATGTTCTGGGATTTTTGAACTCCGCTCAAGTGTTGAGTTAATTAGGAAATCTTGGTTATTTGATTATTCGATCGGAAAGTTTAATACTGTCTATTGATCTGGAATGTGATACAATACGTTGAATTCATATAATTAGGCATGAAATGCGAAGTATGTGATATTTCAGATTTACGATGTCTAAAGAGATTGCGGATTCCAAATGTTGTAGTTTTACACTTTATTTTTTGTGACCGTAAGCGTAGTATGTGGTATCGCCGGCTTCGTTGCTATACATCAATGACAATCGGGATACGCATACTTGCTTATGTTGATGATATGAGATATTATGTGTTGCTGAGATATGATGTGCAGGATTGTCGCGATTGAATAGCCGGGTTTTTTTTTTATGTGAGATGAGAGTTTTATTTTCATTCATGTATAAATCAATTGTATGTAATATTCTTTTATTTGGGGCACTTCCGGGCTGAGGAAGATGTTTCCATCATTGTATATTATTTACTTTTCCGCATTAGGATAGACCCAAGGAGGGGAGCACAAGTGACCGGGTTCCAGGGTTCAGTGGGAGGCCATCTCGAGGAGTCGAGACCGGGTCTCCTAAACTCTAGAATTGGCAGGATCACTTGCCTCTCTCGTAGGGGTCTAGGGGTGTGGGCTTGGCTATTCATCGCGACCGTGAAATCCGTATTTTCTATTGTTGGCTAAATAAAAAATACAGACATCCTAGATATCCTTTTATTTTCATATGTGCTTCTGCTTTTGATATTCTGTAATGTGATTACTTAGTATCTGAGACGAATGGATTATTATTATATATATGATATATAATAAACGTTACTTATGTTTTACACCCGCACTAGTCTCTCCCCGCTATGCCGTTAGTTAAGTAACGTAACGGTGCATAACGGGACACTGTGGTGAATGCGGATGGCATAAGTGTACGTTCTATTTTCGTTTCTTTTCTGTGATGGCTTAGGAACTTAAATGATGGGATTACATTAATGAGATTAATGTAAAGAAAAAGAAACCTAAAAGATGTTGTAGAATCAGATTTGAAACCCACTCGGCCTTTTTTTTTAATGAAAAATGCAAGTTTCAAAAGATGTGGAGCTTAAGCCACTCCTTTTCTAAAAACTGTTTTGATTCTACAACGAGATCAAGTTCAAAGCGTTAAAGGTTTTCATAAAAACCATTCGCAACCCTCCGTCATTTTAGGAAGCAGAGTACTTAGTATTCGTGCTGCGTATTTTGATTATAGTCAAGGCGTAGTGTACGGTAGCTAAGTGATGTCTTCCTACAAAGTATATGATGCGATCAGTTAGGACATTCATGTGATTATGTTGATCATAGTCAAGGGCCATATGGGTGGGTCTAGGTTATCTCGAAATGACGGGTAGAACTTGACTAGTACTTATGATATTTTGACCATAGCCAAGGTCATAAGTAACTAGGGGTAAAAACCATATCGGGAGTTTCAAGAGTTGAAATTTGCAATGAGATTGCATACCATCTATATGATAGTTGGATCGCGATCCCACTGTGAGTAAGTGTTACTTCCAGGAGAATTTTATACTTTACAATTAGCTGATCCAGTAGGTGTCTAGAAAGGTGTTAACGGGGTTTTGACCTCTGGGAAACGAGGTTTACTTTAATTAGGTCCGTGCGAAAGCACGGGGAACCTCCCTCAAGTACCAACACTGGCCTGGCTGACCGGTTAGCGAAACTGTAGAATGTAATTAATCCTGGCTAGTTTTCTTTTCAGGTTTTGAATGAAAATTTGATTAAAGCAGTGGGAGACATCGATTAGATAAGATAATAACCAATCTAATTCTTTGCAAGAGCATTTCGCTGAGTGTATTCTTTTCTCTCTCCTAATGGCAGATACCTATGACGGGACTTAAGCTTCTACTAGAGAAAAATAAACTGACCGGACCGAACTATAAAGAATGGTTGAGGAACTTGAACATCGCACTTGCATATGATAAAGTATCATATGTCCTCACAACCCAAGCCCTACCCGTCCCAGGACCTGAATCATCTGTCTCGGATAGGGAGATCCGAAAAACTTGGGATGCTGATTGTA
Source organism: Agapanthus africanus (assembly GCA_030015575.1). NCBI lineage: Eukaryota > Viridiplantae > Streptophyta > Magnoliopsida > Asparagales > Amaryllidaceae > Agapanthus > Agapanthus africanus. The sequence continues at coordinate 339,518,824 of CM057338.1, read as the reverse complement.
ACACGGCCAAGTGCCTCGCGCTTGCTTCTATGGACAATATCCATCAGAAGCAACACGAGAATATGGATGTACAATCCTTCTTTCTTCACACAAAGGACTTGTATGAAGAGCAATCTCGTACTTTAAGATACAAGGCATCTCGAAAACTGTTTCAGATGCGAATGGCCCCTGGTACATCAGTAGGAGACCATGTTTTGAAGATGATTGGTCTTATAGAAGAACTTGAGGAACTGGGATGGACCATGGACAATGAGCAGTATACAGATATTGTTCTACAGTCTCCCCCTTGCCTTTGCTCCGTTCATAGTGAACTTTAATATGAATGATTTAGAGAAATCATTACCTGAACTTCTCAATATGTTGAGAAGTGCAGAGAGCACGTTGAAAACAACGAGGACTTCCGCTCTGCTTGTTGGGCCATCCTCCTCTTCATTCCCAAAAGCCAAGGCCAAGGGAAAGAAAAAGAAGAAGTCCATCAAACAGAAAGGTGGAGTTAAAAAGGCAAAGGGGAAAGACAAATCCGGGGCTACGTGAAGCGGGAAAGGAGAATGTTTTTACTCCCACAAATCAGGACATTGAAAACGCAACTGTGCTGTGTATCTTGCTGATCTCAAGAAGAAGAAGCATGCTGATACTTCCACTTCAGGTGTGTTTGTAACTGAAAACTGTTTTTCTTTAAACTCTGCATATTGGGTATTAGATACCGGTTCTGATTCTCACATCTGCAATTGTACGCAGGGATTGAGAAATAGTAGAGTTTTGAAGACAGGTGACCATACTCTGCGGGTTGGAAATGGTTCCAATGTACATGCTGTATCCGTGGGAGAGTATCATCTTGGGTTGCCTTCGAGTTGTATTTTGGTTTTGAACCCGTGTTATTTTGTACCAAGTATGCTATGTAATATAATATCCGTTTCTTTGTTGGATAATGAAGGATATAATTTTGTATTGCAAAATAATGTTATGAACATTAACTTGAATCAAGAGTTGATTGGGTATGGTACATTAAATAACGATATTTACGTCCTGAACCAACACACAGTTTTCAATATACAACATACTAATAAAAGAAAATTTTCAGATATAAATGAAGCTTTTCTTTGGCATTGTAGACTTGGTCATATTAATGAAACAAGATTAAACAAACTACATAAAGATGGATATTTAAAGCCTTTTGAATATAAATCTTATGCAACTTGCCAGTCTTGTATCAAAGGTAAAATGACCAAAATTCCGTTTACTGGACACGGAGAAAAAGCTGTGGAACTCTTAAGCCTCATACATAGTGATGTATGCGGACCAATGTCTACACATGCAAGAGGTGGTTTTTCATACTTCATTACTATTACGGATGATTTCTCAAGATTCGGACACGTGTTTTTGATAAAGTACAAATCCGAAGCTTTCGAGAAATTTAAAGAGTACAAACTTGAAGTAGAAAAACAAACAGGCTTGAGCCTCAAAAAACTTCGATCAGATCGAGGTGGAGAATATTTAAGTACAGAGTTTTTAGACTTCTTAAAAGAGAATGGGATTCTCTCTCAGTTCACTCCTCCTTACACACCACAGCACAATGGTGTGTCAGAACGGAGGAATCGTACCCTATTAGATATGGTACGATCCATGATGTGTGATGCTGAGTTACCGCTTTCCTTTTGGGGGCATGCATTAGAGACAGCGATGTATGTATTAAACAGGGTTCCAACCAAGACCGTGTCTACCACTCCATATGAGATATGGAGTGGAAAGAGACCATCTCTTAAAAGAGTTAGGATTTGGGGTTGTCCGGCTTTTGTTAAAAAGCAGAATCCAGACAAACTCGAGACACGATCGGTCATGTGTAAATTTGTGGGGTATCCAAAACATTCGTATGGATATCTATTCTACCACAAGGAGGAACAAAAGGTGTTTGTTGCTCAGCATGCCACATTTTTGGAAAATGAGATCTTTACAGACAGTACTGATGGCAATGCGGTAGAACTAGAAGAGCTTCTAGAGACACAAATTACTCAGGACGAATTGGTTGAAACTGATGTTGCAGTAGAACTTCAAGAACCTCAGCCGCTCCGGAGATCTGGTAGAACTTCTCGCCCACCAGAGAGATACTATGGGTTTCTCATTGGTGGTGATAGAGAAGATTGCATCATGGATGATGATGATCCTACTAGTTTTTAGCAAGCTATCACGAGCGGTGACTCAGTGAAGTGGCTGGAAGCCATGAGATCTGAAATGGAGTCCATGTATACCAACAAAGTATAGACTTTGGACGTTGCGCCTCCTGGGATAAAACTCGTTGGGTGCAAATGGATCTTTAAAAGAAAGATTGGTATAGATGGACAGGTAGAGACCTTTAAAGCAAGGCTAGTTACGAAAGGTTTTCATCAAAGACCAGGATTGGACTATGATGAAACTTTCTCTCCAGTAGCAATGCTTAAATCCATTAGGATCCTACTTGCTATTTCTGCTCACTATGATTATGAAATCTGGCAGATGGACGTTAAAACTGCATTTCTAAATGGTGATTTAGAAGAATGCGTTTTTATGGATCAGCCAGAGGGCTTCATTGACAGTGGGAGCAGCGGGAAAGCATGTAGATTGCTTAAATCCATTTATGGATTAAAGCAGGCCTCACGGAGCTGGAACATCTGCTTTGATGATACAATTAAAGAGTTTGATTTTATCAAAAATATAGATGAACCATGCATTTATAAGAAGATTGTAGGGAGTACTGTCATATTTCTCGTATTGTACGTAGATGACATTCTCCTGATAGGAAATGATATTCCTATGCTACAATCGGTCAAACTATTCTTATCACAAAGGTTCTCCATGAAGGACCTGGGTGATGCCTCATGCATTTTGGGCATAAGGATCTATAGAGATAGATCCAAGAGGTTATTGAGATTGTTACAATCAAAGTACATAGACACCATCCTAAAAAGGTTTAGTATGGAAGATTCTAAGCGTGATGCCTTGCCTGCTTGTCATGGAATCACTCTCTCCAAGGACTTCTGTCCGAAGATTGATGAAGAGAGAGCTCGCATGAGCGTTATACCCTACGCTTCAGCCGTAGGATCTATAATGTATGCGATGTTATGTACTCGCCCTGATGTACCTTATGCACTAGCTGTAGTAAGCAGGTATCAATCCAATCGAGGGAAGAAACATTGGATAGCAGTGAAGAACATTCTTAAATACTTGCGAAGGACTAAAGAATTGTTCTTGGTGTATGGTAATGGGGATCTCCACATGGAGGCCTTTACCGATTCCAGCTTCCAAAGTGATAAGGATGACAGCAAATCTATCTCAGGGTTTATATTTACCCTCATCGGAGGGGCAGTTAGTTGGAAGAGTTCCAAACAGGATACCGTTGCAGACTCTATGATGGAAGCTGAGTATATTGCTGCAAATGATGCTGCCAAGGAAGCCGTCTGGATGAGGAAGTTCATCGCGGAACTAGCAGTAGTTCCAACCATTGTTGATCCAATACCATTGTATTGTGATAATAATGGAGCTATGGCGTTAGTTAGCCAAAGAACCAAGGTCCCATCAGAAATCCAGACACATCCTGAGGCGATATCATTTGATCCGGGAGATAGTAGATCGCCAGGAGATCGAGATTCGTAGAGTAGATACAAAGGATAACACAGCGGATCCACTCACCAAGGCCCTTCCACAGCCGCAGCATGAGCGACTTTTTGAGATTTTGGGTATGAGATACGCCAATAACTGGCCTTAGTGCAAGTGGGAGATTGTTAGATATATGTATGCCCTAGAGGCCATTATATGTATAGTGGATGCTTGGACATGTATATATGGTTTTAGATGACTTTCTCGCTCAACATGATAGTATGCTATCTGGTTTACTTTATCTTGACATGTTAATTTGATCATGCTTTTATTCATTTGCACATGTTGATAAAGCCCTCAGGATATTTGCTTGACTACTGTGACTGTGATGCGGATCATACTAGTGGGGCATGTGTAGTTTATAAGCATATCCTTGAATTGTTCCTAGTCGTGGGTGTATCAAGACGGGGCATCGATATTCCAGAGTAGACTAGCGTATACTATTCTTGTCCCATATGATGGGCGATGGATGATCCCATATCCATCTGGTGAGGTGACACCAAAGATTGTATGCGGATGCTCAGTGGAGACTGGGTACACTGAACGGACTCACAGAAAACTCCTATATGGTATTATATCTATCGTCGGATAGCAGTTCTCAGGTGACACTGGTACAGGTTAGTCTGTAGACCCAAGATCGTCATAGAATCTTGTGTGTCCTCCCACTGTACTTTGATATCCACCCTACCACGGCTCTACTGAGTCGTGCAAACAGGTGGACTTTGGGTACAATCCCGAGGCACATAGAGGCGATGAGCGATAGGAGGGGTTTTGTCTCTCCCGGTATTGGGAGTTGATGTTGTGCTATACTCGATTGACTATAACAGGAAGTCCCTGGCCAGGGCTGCTGAGATTTACTGATAAGCGTTATCATTAGTTTCTCGATCTGTTATGAGCCATACACCAGCATGACTTATTGAGTTATTGGGGTCGACGATTCCATCCCTAGACTCGATATGCAACATATCTGACGAAGAGACCGGACTGTACGGTAAGTGTTGCCAGTTGGCTCGACGGGAGTTTTGACAGCTTCGCTGGTTTTCTTCTGATCGCTCAATACCCGGGTGGCCGTTACGTTTAGCTGACCGCTTGCGGCTTGTAGGTATTTGATATGATCATTACCTACTGACGGCGTATTGACGAGTCTTAGAGTCCCACAATGAAGTTTCCTGGCTCAGGCGAAAAGATGTGGTGTGCATATGAGATATGCGCGGGGACCCGATTAAATACGGATATGTGATACCGTATATTAATCGGGCATTTTCTATTGGTCGGGTCGTATGTGATATGACCGGTTTGCAAAATCAAGTGTTGATTTAACAAATGACTTTTAGATTAATTCTTTAATTAAACCCTTTTTCTATTTTTGTATGCATGCATGTATGCACATGATGATGTGCATGGACACATACATACATATATTGTATCATGGTTGTTGATACATATTTGGTGGCAATGCAAGACTCATATTGTAGCAATTATCTATTTATTTATCATTTTGAATAAAGGAAAGGATAATTCACACATGGTTAATGTTTATCATCTTTGACCATGCTTCAACCACTTTTTAACCTTGAGTTAATTATCCTTTTGCCTTTTAACTCATTTGATAAAGATCTAGATAATTGCTAACCATGGTTGAAGTGAGAAGGATTAATATGGATTATTCTTTTCTCATTTTAATAATTCACTCATATCATTTTTCTTTTGAGCTCAAGCTTAGCCACCACCTTCTTCTTCCTCTCTTGAAAATTTCTTTGAGTGAAGTTGATGAAAAGAAAGGGTTTTGATTATAGAATACAAACCACATTATCATACTACACACATCTAGCCCATTTGTGTAGGGTGTTTGCTCTACTTCATTCAAATATCAAGTAAAGCAAGGAGCTTTGAGCAAAGGGACTTCGGGTGGATCTTCGTGGACAAGGAAGGCTTCCATCGATCCGTTACAAACTCTTAAAGTGCCAAGGAGTCACCAAGGGAGGTCTACAAAGGTTGTAATCTCTACTCTTACTGATACTTTTTCTTTTGCATGTGATGCTTAGTCAAAATAAACCCTAAATTTCTAGTTATGATTCTTTGCAAGTTCACTTAGCACCTTAAAAATTTGATTTTGGCATATGTGATGCTTCTAAACCCTTGATGAGGTGCTAGGTAAACCCAACAAGAATAAGTATGAGATTATAGTGGCATGTAATGACGTAAATAAATATGACATAAGATTTATAAGATGACTTGATGTGAGATATTGATGTGATGAAAAGAGTATACGATGAGATATGATGACTTGGTTGATTAGTCGTTATATGGATGCGAGTCGAGATGAGATAATTGATACCTTTGTCGGTCCCATGAGATGAGATTGATACGGATGTAACCTGAGATATAGGTATACATATATATAATGATGTGAATAATGAGTGATATGCCATACGAGACGTTAGGCCCGTACCCTCATTGTCCTATTAGGTTGATAGAATCCCTAATTGTTTAATGCCGCCGTACAATGGGTTACCGTACGTGATGAGTTTTATCTGATGATTGATCCATACCCTTGACTAGAGGATGCCGTACGATGGATTGTACTGTACGTGATGTTATGAGGCTGATGCCGATTGATAGATTCACTGACTCGGTTATGTTATAGATACGTATACCTTGTAGCATTTTGCTTACGATGTACTTTATGCTACATCCATGATATTCTCATTGCATTACATATACCTGTGCTAGTATAACTACACCATTATCGATGATGCGTATGTTACAATTATACAGATTGGCCGGCTCACACACTTTCATCATCGATAATTGCTATGTCACTTACACAGTAGAATTGCCACATGACTCGTTTGCATGACATACTTGCTATGCTCACATCATTATGCTATGCTGCATGATATATTGCTATGCTCACATCACTATACTATGTCGACTGATATACTTGCTATGCTCACATCATTATGCTATGTTGCATGATATATTGCTATGCTCACAACACTATACTATATCGCATGATATACTTGATATGCTCACATTTTTTTTCTATGTTTGCATACATCCTGCTTTATGACTATACGCATTGAGATGCTGTTTTCATGAGATTCTGGATTTGAGAATCGTGGTTATATTTCAAAGGAAATTATGTAGTGTTTTAAAAACCCGGTTTCTCTTGATATGATATTTCGAGACATCCACCATGTGTTTTCTTGGTTATGAGTTATGTGATACCCGATTCATGGAGCTGGATGATGCCATTTGCGGGTACATAGTGGACCCGGTATGGTACCCCGGGGTAAGAAAGGTATGTTGTGCAGTAGACGATGAGCCTAGCAGAGGGACTACTGCCTATCAGTGATAGTATTTGGACTCGACGGTTATCCGGAGGATACCGACCGGAGTTGTGAGATGATATGGGCTGATCCGGACCGACGGAGCCTGAGATATGAGGATTTACGTGTCGATATTGGACACGGGTTTCATGATGTTTCGAGTGTTGATGTTGGACGCTTAAGTTCCATGATTTTGATGTGTCGTTGATGGACACACGTTAGTTGATATCCTCATATTTATATATATATATATATATATATATATATATATATATGCTTTCATGATGTTTCGAGTGTCGATGTTGGACACTCAGGTTCCATGATGTTTTTGTGTCATTGATAGACATATGGATGATATCCACATGCATACAGGTATTGATTATATTATTGGCATATATGCAGACACAGTCACCCAAGATATCATAGTATTACCTTTATGATATAGTTGACCTAGGATTCGTTGTTTTATTCGATTTCTACCTCCTGATATTTTCTACTCACGAGTTGGCAACTCACCCCGTTGTGCCACAGTTCTTGCAGGTTGACCTCATGGATCAGTAGCGGTATCGCTGGCACACAGCTTGTTTTCGGGTGATTTGCTTTGGTAGGTGGGACATATTGGATCGTGCCCACTATTGTATTATTATTCATGTTGTATCTAGTTAACTCCATCAATCAGAAACTAGTAATTGTATAAGTAGTAAGATTTAGCAAGACTTGTGGTTGCGAGACTTAGAGCGATGGGTTATATGTTCGCTTGGTGGGTTGATGTCTTGCTTCATTTATTATCCTTTGTGTTGATCTTCGCCGTTGGGTGTCGTATACATATATTTTGACTTGCGTGGTTGTGATTCCGCCAATTGGCAAAGAGCCAGCTCCCGCTTGGGGATGCTTTTTATATTATCATGTATATGGGGTTTTGGATCAAAATATACGAGGGAGGTGCTACCTAAATTTTTAAAAAAGACGGAACATGTTTTTCAACTAGTAAAATCCACTTGCATTTTTCATGTTTCATTATCTATGCATTTAAGAAAACATTTGATTTCATCATACCTTTATGTCAAAACTTCACTTCTTTTATTTTCTTTAAAAGGTTTAGATTTCTGGGCTTCGGCTTACTTAATTTACGTTACGCCTTTAGACGTGGCATGATTTAAGTGACGGTCATGAACTAAATTTTGGGTCGTGACAAATTTGGTATCAGAGCGCTAGGTTTAACCTTGGTTTGAGTCTAGGTTTGACTTTGTGGATTCTGGGGCGTAATCTGTTTCGGAACCTAGGCTTGACCTTACGGAACTTAGACTTGAACAAGGGGATATTAGACCCGAACTTTCGTTACATAGGTTCACCCTGATTGATAGAGTAGGTAACTCAAGTAGAGTGATGTACCGTGCGTATGTTTCGCGGCATACTTACGATACGATACTCCACTTAAGTGATCTTAGGATGTACATAACTTGAGACTTATAATTCTCTTCGTTCCCTTGATCATACATCCATTTGAGATCCTTGATTCTATTCGTTTCCATGATTATACTCTCACTGATTCTGTTCCTCCTTATGATCATGTGTCCATTCTGGATCTGTTGATTCCTTTCTTTCCTTTGATCTGTTTTCATCGATACATACTTGAGGTTCCTGTCACCATGGTTTGAGTACAGATTGAGCTGCTGCTAGTGATGCGGTCAGGGCGAGCTCGTCATGGACGAGGACCGACCATCGTGTTTTCTGGTGACATGAGAACGTATCGATTTAGCATTTATGTTGTGACCTCTCGTTTGAGGCGAGTGTTCGGTTTTGCAACGGATGATCGGGACATTGTTAGAGGCTGCCTGTTGTGAGAGGACTCTTGATGTACAACCTACCTCAGAGATCATGATGTCGTCTACCTTGCAGACAGATGACCCAGCTGTTGCTGAGATTTATAGGATGTCACATCCAGACTTTATGAGCTGAGATTGCTGGAGCTTTCAGGCAGAGATGCGACAGAAGATAGCTAGTCTATCTTGAGTTGAGTTGAGCGACTGAGATGATTCGTCTGATTTGATGCGTCGACGCAGGCCCAGTTGAGTTGAAGATTTCCAGTGTGGAGAATCTTACTCAGATCTAGAGTAGATCGATCCAGAGACGACGTTGTTCGTTGGATGCTCTGATAGGAGATCAGTAAGTTGACCAGTTTCGGATAGAGGACCTCATCCAGAAGCGTTGTGAGTTGATCGAGAATGAACGAATGTCGAGTATTTCCTCCGATGGTCGGGACGAGTTCCCGAGGACATGTTCGACTAGATATCTTCTACAGAGTGATGAAGATACCGAGTTCATAATTTTGAGTCCGTATAAGAGACTCCGGATTGACTGTAGCCGAGAACAATTGCAGTACGCAGATAGCATGACGTGACGTCGAAGTGGACGATAATAAAGACGAGTGGAACAAGAGGTTCATGCGATATGCTGACGAGCTGTTGTTACTCTCCGTTGAGATTAGAGATTGGATATATATACACAGGCGTTGGGATACAGCTAGTTTCCAAGGAAATGCTGTGCTTAGAACGCAGGTGTCCAGAAAACGAGAAAAGATTATATAAGAGTAGCAGCCTCCGTATAGTTCGGCATAGACGAGATCGGAAGAGACCTTGAGCAGGTTCCTTCCAGGACACTGCTGCGATAAGATTTGCACCGAGGATCAGTTGTGTCATGTGTATTCATAGGGCCAGAGGCCGACGCCAGTGACGTTGTGCTTTACGAGTGGTCATACTAATTGGCCGAGAAATGACCAGAGGAGTGCCGGAGCGGAATTGTTTCCGTTAGTACACCTGACCGGGCCGACTGTAGGGTGTTTTTTGTCACCCCATTGAGATGGGAATACACACGCGCTTGTCAGGCGCATTACAGATTCCCCTGCCTAGGTTAGGCTGGGGTTTATTGATTGTGGGGATCCGAATTTCCGGCAGCCGCGGACTAAGCTGCCATTAATTACTCCTCGCATTTGGAGCGAGAGAACCTCCGATTGACGGGTTAAACTGGTCATGCAAACTCAATGTGCAGTGTTATGTTTTGAAGGGGTTTGAGATATATCGGGGGCCCCGTAGAGTTTTTACGGGAGTCCCGCTACCCGGATAGCGGGCTGGGGTCAAGGGGGCTAGTAGCCCCCTTGCGGGGTGCGGGGCAGCACCCCGTTAAATTTTTTTTCTAATAGGGACGGTGTTGTGGAGTGTGTGTATCTATGTATATACAGGTATACATATATATAAAAAGGTCAAAAGCGCCCAAAGGACGCGTAGGGCCAGCGCCTCACGTGCCTAGCATGCGAGCGTTGGGCGCTTGAGCGCTGTGCGCTTAGGCGCAGTGCGTACCACGTGTCTAACACGTAGGCACTGGGCGCTCGAGCGCTAGCGCACCACATGCCTGGCACGTAGGCGCTGGAGCGCAGTGCGCTTAGGCGCAGTGCGCTTAGGCGCCAGCGCACCACGTGTCCGATACGTGGGCGCTTGAGCACTAGGCACTCGAGCGCGAGCGCACCACGTGCCCGGCACGTAGGCGCTGGGCGCTTGAGAGCAAGGCGCTCGAGCGCGAGCACACCACGTACCCGACACGTGGGAGCTGGGCGCTCGAGCGCTTGGGGCGCTAGGCGCTCGGGCTCTTGGGCGCCGGCGAGGAAAAGGGGCTTTTAGCCCCAGAAATGGGATTTAAACTCCCGAAAGAGAATTTAGAGTGGAGTAAAACTCCTAAGATGTTTTTGGAGATACTGAAACGGGCTTCTCCCTTGAGCTCTGGATCTTCCCAAAGTGGGATTTTTAGGATGGGTCTCCTTCTTCCTCCTCTTTTGGCTGGATCTTGAAGAACAAGAAGTATGAGATTTTAAAAATCTCTTATTTTTAAGATCTGATGGGAGATCTGAGTTCCCCTTTATGGGTTTCGTGGTAAAAAACTATTTAGTTTTTGGAAAAGGAAGAGTAAAACTCTTGATTTAATTCAAAAATAAAAGAAGGTTTTTAGAACCTTGAGGAAGGAGAAGATCACAGATCTTGATTCTTTTTGGAGAGAGAAAAAAAGTTGTGGGGATATTTTCATTATCCTTGCCTTTATAGGTTATACACTTTATATATAGCCCTTTGGGCTCTACAAAAATGGAATTTTGCCCATCTCATGGCTCATGTACCATTTCTTTTTGCACATAAGCCATGGGCTTTATAAAAATTTAGCTTTATGCCTATTTTTCTTACATTCATTCATAAAATAGAATAAAAGTAATACACCAAAATTATTTATTACAAAATTTTTATCTTGGCATGGGGAGGCCGGCCGCTCCATGTTTGGGCTTGACCCGGGCATTGGCCCACTTGACTTGGGCTTGGGCCCACTTGGCTTGGGTTTGACTTTGATTTTGACTTGGTCAACCGGAGTGTAAATTTCGACCCTAACAAATTGCCCCCTATCAATAAGTGCACACCACATATGTGGGTTGTGTGCATGAAATTGATGGATCTTCTTTCGCGTGGAGGTCGACTTGATCTGGTTCGTATTTTAATGACGTGGAGGTCGATGCTGCCTTTTTAGCGACTTGGATGGTCGGTGCTGCCCTTTTTGCGATTTGGATGGTCGATGCTGCCCTTTTAGCGACGTAGACGGTCAATGCTGCCCTTTTTGTGACTTGGACGGTCGGTGCTGCCCTTTTAGCGACGTGGACGGTCGGTTCTGCCATTTTTGCGACTTGGACGGTCGGTGCTGCCCTTTTTGCGACTTGGACGATCGGTTCTGGCCATTTTGTGACTTGGACGGTCGGTGCTTCCCTTTTAGCGATATAGACGGTCGGTTCTGCCCTTTTTGCGTCTTGGACAGTCGGTGCTGCCCTTTTTGCGATATAGACGGTCGGTACTGCCCTTTTTGCGACTTGGACGGTCGGTGCTGCCATTTTAGCGATGTGGATGGTCGGTGCTGCCCTTTTAGCGACGTGGACGGTCAGTGCTGCCCTTTTAGCGACGTGGACGGTCGGTTCTGCCCTTTTTGCGACTTGGACGGTCGGTGCTGCCCTTTTTGCGACTTGGATGGTCGGTTCTGCCCATTTTGCGACTTGGACGGTCGGTGCTGCCCTTTTAGCGACGTGGATGGTCGGTTCTGCCCATTTTGCGACTTGGACGGTCGGTTCTGCCCATTTTGCGACTTGGACGGTCGGAGCTGCCCTTTTAGCGACGTGGATGGTCGGTTCTGCCCATTTTGCGACTTGGACGGTCGGTGCTGCCCTTTTTGCGACTTGGACGGTCGGTGCTGCCATTTTAGCGACGTGGACGGTCGGTGCTGCCCTTTTAGCGACGTGGACGGTCGGTGCTGCCCTTTTTTGCGTCATGGACGGTCGGTTCTGCCCTTTTTGCGACTTGGACGGTCGGTGTTGCCCTTTTTGCGACTTGGACGGTCGGTGCTGCCCTTTTAGCACGTGGACAGTCGGTGTTGCCCTTTTAGCGACGTGGACGGTCGGTGCTGCCCTTTTTGCAACTTGGACAGTCGGTGCTGCCTTTTTACGACTTGGACTGTCGGTGCTGCCCTTTTAGCGACTTTGACGGTCGGTGCTTGATTTGAGTTGCTCCGCTTCTTGCGATGTCAGGGATTTGACTTGTTTCCAAGGTGGAGCTTGATTCCGCCAGGGGGTCGTTGGTTGTTTTGCTGATTTGATGCGATTTAGGTTAACATCAGCATCGCTACACTGGAATATGGTACCAGGAGCGAATCATCATCTGCCATGAATGGATTTAGGGATTTTGGTTTCGGTTTGGCATCAGCATCGCTGCACTGGAATATGGTACCAGGAGCGAATCATCATCTGCCATGAGGAGATTTCCCTCGTTCCCAGTTTAACTACTTAGGGGTCATCTGTTCCCAGATTAACGACTTAGAGGTCATCTGTTCCCAGTTTAATGACTTAGGGGTCTATTGGATTGGAGTTTGGAATTTTGGGGTTAGGGTAGGCATCAGCGTTGCTAACACTGAAGCACATGTGCCACGAGCAATTCATCATTTGCCTTTTCCTGTTGGGGATCGATGGTTTAGGAGACAGGTTTAGGTGCCTATCACCTAAGGCTTTTCAATTTTATGAGCCGTAAGAGTGCCATAAAAGCATTTTCTCCATACGCGTCGAAAGGATCTCGTGGGTGTACTTTCTTCTTAGGAGTCGTGGGGACTCCCAAGTGTGTTTTTTCTTTGTGAGTCGTAAGGATCCCACGAAGGTGTTTTCTTACGAGTCGTGAGGATCCCGTAAGTTTGTTCTCCTCATGTATTGTGAGGACACATGAGTGGGTCTTCCCAAATGGAGCATAATTCTAAGGGCGGAGACCAGCCACGTAACTGGTGGTTGCGGTGGGGCATGGGTATGATGAGAATTATTTGAGCCCGTGGATTGTATACGGTAGTCAACTTGGGGACCAACCGTAGGGCTGTGACAATTTTGGGAGATTGGATTTTGGTTGGCGTCTGCATCGCTGCACTGGAATATGATATCAGGAGCGACTCATCATTCGCCGTTTGGAGACATAGAATTTGGATCTTGTTTGGCATCAATATTGCTGCACTGGAATAATGCTAGGAGCAACTCATCATTTGCCTTGGGAGGACTTAGAATTTGGGTTTTTTGGTCGGCATCAGCATCCCTAACACTGAAGCGAAATGCCATGAGCGACTCATCATTTTCCGTTACCCGTTGGGGAGTGATGGCTCAGGAGACAGGTTTAGATCCTTATCACCTAAGGCTTTTCAATTTTATGAGTCGTAAGGGTCTCATAAAAGCATTTTCTCCCTACGAGTCGAGAGGATCTTGCAGGTGTATGTTCTCTTTAGGAATCGTAGGGATTCCTAAGTGTGTTGCTCCTTTATGAGTCGTAAGGATCTTACGCAGGAATTTTCTCCTCACAAGGTCGAGAGAACTTTGCAAGTGTATTTTATCTCTTTTCACGAGTTTGCGCCCTTTCGGCTTTTCATAAAATCGCCGGCAGTCCTGCTGTTTTTACTCATGGAGCCTTTTCGGGTTTTCATCCGTGCCCGTTTTGCTTATGGACATACCCTTTTTTTCGCTGGTGGGACTTTAAAAGTAGTCTCACCAGCAGGATTTGGGAGAGATATGGGTCGTTTACGCCCATGGATTGTATACGGTTTTACAGGATGTATGATCTAGACCGTAAGGCTGGTGTGCTCAATTTGCCTGCGACTTAGAGCATTCACGCGTAATATTTCTTGAGATATCGGCCATTGATGGGTGGCATGGGCCTTTCTCCCTCGGCACTTATTAGTTGGTAGGATCCTCCGTCAAACACTTTCTCGATGACGTACGGTCCTTTCCAGTTTGGCTCGAATTTTCCCTTGGCATGTCGATTGGGGATGATCGATCTTTTGAGGACCAGCACTAATTTGCCTTTCTTGAAAGCGCAGAGATGAGTCATCTTGTCATAGGCCCGTGACATTTGGGCTCGGTACAGCTCCAGATTTTGCTGTACTGCTAGCCTCTTTTCTTCGAGGGAGTCGAGCTCTTCAAGCCGAAGGAGCACGTTTTCCTCCGTCAACTCGTGCTGAATGGCCATTCTTAAGCTTGGAACTTCGACTTTGAGGGGGAGGACCGCCTCCATTCCGAAGAGCAATGAGTACGGAGTGGACTGAGTTGGAGTACGGTACGCGGTACGATATGCCCACAACGCTTCGTGAAGCTTGAGATTCCAGTCTCTCATGTTGGCTGAAGCATGTTTTCTCAGGAGCTTGTATAGAGTCTTATTAAAGGCTTCGGCTAGCCCATTGGCTCTTGGATTATACATGGAGGAATATCGCCGGTCTATCTTGTGTTGAGTAGCGAATCTTGAGACTTTGAAGCTCTTGAAAGAAGGCCCGTTGTCAGAAATGATTCTTCTTGGTGTACCAAAGCGGTATAGAATATTATGCCGGAAGAATGTCAGAATATCTTATTTCTTGACTTCTTTTAGCGGGACAGCTTCAACCTATCTGGAGAAATAGTCAGTTGAGGCCAATATGAACCGGTGGCCTTTGGATGACGGAGGATCAATTAGGCTAACAATGTCGGTGCTCCAAACTTCGAAAGGCCACGACGCCACCGTAGGATGCAACAGATTGGGATGCTTGTGAATGAAATCACCATGAATTTGGCAGATATGACATTTCTTTGCATGCTCTCCGCAATCCCGTATCATGGTGGGCCAGTAGTACCTAAGCCGTTTAATTTGAAGTCGCATCTTGGGGCCAGATTGGTGAGCACCGCAAACGCCCGAGTGAACTTCTTTCATAACCTTTTGGGCTTTGGCCAAAGACAGACACCTAAACCAGAGTTGGTCATATGACCTGCGGTATAGCGTGTTATTTACAAACACGTATCGGAGAGCTCTCTTCTTCAGCTGAATCCTCATAAATTTTCCTTCGGGAAGCTTTTCGTATCGGAGGTACTCTATGAAGGGTTCTCTCCAATAGGGCCCGTCTTGAATGATCGAAGCTTCTTCGGCAGGACTGCTCTTCTGTTCCACGCTTTCCTCTTCTCATAGAGAGACTGGGGGTAGAATTTGCTGGCTTCTGACTGTGATTAGAATTTCATCCATATCAGGATCAGCTAGCTCCTTAGCTAGGCGAGCGAGTATGTCGGCTTTTCCATTCAATGCTCTAGGGACTCTCATTATTTCAATGTGAGTGAATCGTTTCATGAGTTCCACCGCTCGGCTTCTATATCGAGCTAACTCGGGTTTGTATATCTTATAGACGCCGCTTACTTGGTTGACGACAGGCTGGCAATCACCGTAGACTCATAACCGAAGGATTTCCATTTCTATGGCGAGCTCTAGACTAGCTATCAGAGCTTCATACTCAGCCTAGTTATTCGTGCGAGGCTCGGTGAGAGCAAAGGAACGCTGTAGGGTTCCCATCGATGGCGTGATGAACACCAATCCTATCCCTGCTTTTATCCCCAGGATGCTTGATTTACTGGAGGTCCTTACTGATGAGGCTCCATCGAAGTAGAGCTCCCAACATGGCTCGTCATCCTTGAGGTGCAGCACTTGTTCGTCAGGTAACTGTTCATATCAGATTTTTGCATTTTCATACCGCCCAATTTTTATCACATTGCATATCCGTAGATACTCTTGAGCCGTGTTTGCTAGTCAATTACAGGATACAGGTTCTCGGTTCTAAAACGGTGAAATTCATGGAAAACACGACAAATTCCGGGTTCCTGCCAACCACAGATAAAACACGGTCTCCGCTCTTCATCCGTATGTTGCCAGATACCAGTTTAGGAGACAAAAGGACAAATCAATTGTCACCTTCATGCACAAAGCACTATGGCAACACCAAGACCAAGAGATCTACGCGGAGCTCGAGGCAATCATGACAAAAACACTCACAAAAAGTCCACCTTTCCTCAACAGAAATTCTGGAAGAAATGTGAAAGTGTTTTCAGAAAATACATATACCAAACAAGAGGGGACAGAAGACCAGGGAAGTACACAGAAGCCGACACTCCAACTCACCCATAGGGCCGCGGATCCGCGGCCAAAGGGGGGTATAGGCCGCGGATCCGCGGCCGTTTAGGCGCCAAATATGCAGATCTTTGGGGGGTATTTTGGTCATCTTGTTTGGGTTCTGGTGGTTGCCCTAGGTTTTCATTTTTTGGCCTATAAATAGCCCAGAACTTTGTGAAGGAGGGGGTCCATTCTTGTATTTTCATTTTTGCCTAGGTTTAGTGTTTTGCTTCTTCCTCTTCTCACCTCTTCTCCATTAAACTTGTAGTGAGCTTTTGAGTGAAGAGTGATGAATAAAGAAGAACTATTTATTATCATGCTTGTCTCTTTACTTTGTTAGTTGTTGTAATTTTAATTCGTTAAGTAGTTGTTGTTATTTCCTTGTTGTTTCTTTCTTCTCTCTTTTTCTTTATCATTCATACGACAATGATGCTTACGCTCGATCCTCGCCAAGGTGAGGTCGCAAATAGCTAGTCGTATTCTTCTAATCTCCTTCTTTCTATCTTCCTCTTTTGTTTTGTTTTGTTTTTCCTTATCATGAAGTGTGAGTAGTTTTATACTTGTTAGGGTAGGATAAGGGAAGTTTGAGAGAAGGAAATCTCTCTCATTCTTTCCTTGCCCAACAGCTTAAATCGACTCCCGTTAATTGAACCACAATTCGCTCCTTACGGCACCCTATCCTACATGATAGCGGTGATTCCGTAGTGAGACCGGTTGTGGTTGAATTAACCGGAGGTTATGGATAAGAGCCAAGAACGGACGGACAAGCACCAAAAGGAAGACTTATGCGTTGGAAAGCCTAGCTTATACTCGCAAAGTCCTTCCTAGTCGTGCTAATCCCCGTTGTTGCCGATTACCGTAACACCGATATTAAGAGGGGCAACGAAAGATGAGGAGACTCCTAACTCAAACTAACCTAATCCTAACCCTAACAAGCTCTCTTTAAATATCAACTTAACACTTAGATAACCACAACAAAATCTGAAAACAGGACTTAACTCGTTAAAACACTTTGAAAAAGACTCCCATCTCCCTGCGGACGACCCGTACTCAACCGGCTAGCTACAAGCGAAACCGTCTTGATTGCGGTATTTAAACTAGAACTTGAACACGCACGTATTCTGACAATCAAATGGCGCCGTTGCCGGGGAGACGGTAGTTTATTTCTTTGTGTAATTTCGGGTTAATTTGTAAGTAAAAAAAAAAAAAAAAAACTTTGTAAAAGAAACCATCTTGTTATTTTTGATTAGCTTTTGTGCAAGTGTGCAGGAAAATACAAGGTTCGAGTTCAGTGGCCAAGACGTTGAAAATACGGAGTTCAAGTACAGTGCCAAAGACGTGGGAAGATAGACCCACATTTCGCGGCTACACCACGACGGACCAAGACGGAACAAACGGTCTACTGTCAAGATCTGGAGCAAGTACAGTGAGACAATAAAATTTCAGAAGATCCATACAAGCAGAGGACACCAACAGGAGGCCACAACAGAAAAACGGAGCCCCAACTCCTTTACCTTGCCGCTGATCCGCGGCATATCCTGGCTTAGGCCGCGGATCCGTGGCCACTTGGTGGCTTCAGAGCCCCAAAATCTCTCTGTAAGTCTCTCTTTCTCTCTCCACTCCTCTGAACTCCACTGAACTGTGTTTTCTGCAGATTTCTTTGCGCAAACTCTTCTCCCCCTTCCAATAAACTGTTCTTGTGCAGGATTCTTTGCGCCACAAATAAAAATTGTTTGCAGTTGATTAGTTACTGTTTTGCATTCTTTAATACGGACTTAAGGGGCTTGAAACCAATCCAGATTGGGTGGGGATTTCATCACCCTTCCCAGGACTCCGGAAATCACTAAAGCATATGCATTGTCCATTGTAAATTAAAAAATACTAGACTTCAGCCCTAAGGACTTCGCGCTCATTAGGAGAAGATAAACCTTGTTTAGAACCTCGCTTAACCGTATATTGTTTACGGGGTGTCTAGGAAAGTGTTAAAGGCGCAACCGCCGAAAGAGAAAGGGTTATTTAATTAAGGAACTTCGCGAAAGCGTTGGACAACCTCCCCTTATCTCTGCACTTACCTGGCCTCGTGATCAGTGTATTTTTAAGCCCGTTTCTCGACACTGTTTAACTTCGACAATCAAGTTCAGGAGCAGGTCTAGTAGACCTAGGTTACCCTAGATCTAGGTGTGATTGTGCATATCTTGTTTGTGATTGCTTAAGCCGTATTTCTGTACATATTTCTGTAAATCTCTTTCTAAAAACAAAAACAAAAAAAAAATCAAAAACTTTTATAAAAACTTGCCCTTTTGTCGCCAAATCCATTTTCACCCACCACCCATCGCCTTTCTCCATTGACGTTTTCTTACCCTCACCTTCTCCGCTTTGACTATACTAAACTCGTTTAGTGTATGTCCGCTTGGACTCGGGACACTAGCGCCCGTCTAGTCCGCGTTACGTTAGTCGCGACCGACTACGCGATCGACTCCGAAGGCGACACTCCGTCCACTCCTCTTTCACCCCTTCCTTTGCCGGCCAACTCCGACGTTGACCGGAATTCTGTTCATACATCTTCACCTTCACCTTCACCTTCACCAACCTCTTCTTCCGCGATGTCGGGATTTAATCCGAACATCTCTTTGACCACCGCTGGATTGGCTCCACCTCCTACGGAGACCAATATCCCACCACCTCCGCCTGTTGTAGCGCCGCAGCGAATCGCGCTCCAGGATCGTTTCTATCCCACCCGTTCTGCACTTCCCACCTGCCTTTCTCTTCCTCCGGCCAATGGGGATAACTTTGAAATTAAGCCCCATTTCATCAACATGCTTCCACGTTTTCATGGGCTTGAATCTGAAGATGCCTATATCTTCATCAATAAATTTCAAAACGTCTGTGCCATGATGAAAACCACCCAGCTGTCGGACGATGCTATACGTCTACGGGTCATTCCGTTCACTTTATGCGATCTCACTAAAAAATGGCTGTATAGCACCGCTTCCCACTCAATCACCAGCTGGGATGAGTTTGGTAAAGCGTTTCTGAAAAAATTCTATCCAAATCATAAGACCGCAAGAATTCGAAATGAAATCAACCAATTCTCCCAGCTTCCTTCTGAACCCTTCTGGAAGTGCTTTGACCGATACAAAGACCTTCTTGTTCAGTGTCCTCACCACGGTATAGAGAAATAGCAGCTCTGCCAAACCTTATACGAGGGACTGAACCCAGCAACGAAGCAGTTGCTGGAAACCATCTGTCAGGGCCACTTCCTATCGAAATCTGACGAGGAAGCGTGGCAGTTCTTTGACGACCTTGCGGAGCAAACGCTACAGTGGGAGAGCACCAGACCGACTTCTTCTTCTTCTACCTCCACTTCTACCGGTCAGTCTAGGGTAGGAATCCACCAACTTGACGTCTCTATTGCGATGAAAGCTGAAATGGCTGCAATAACAAGAAAGCTTGAAGCGATAGAGAGCAAATTTTCTGCTCCTGCCCCTGTTCTCCCCCTTCATACCATCTGCGCTTGTTGTTCCGATCCTTCCCACTTGACCGAAGAGTGTCCTTACAATCCACCCTCGCAAGGACAGGATCAGGTTAATGCTGCCTTCCAGCAAAGACCGAGGAATGATCCATACTCTTCCACCTACAATCCCGGTTGGAGGAACCACCCCAATTTCGCCTGGAATCAGAATCAGAATCAATTCCAAGGCAACAATTTCCAAAGGGCCCCTCCGCCGCAACAACAAGCGCAGCAACAAACTCAACATCAATATCAGCAGCCCTTCCAACCCCGACCTTTCCAAAATCCGACGAACAACTTTACACCCAACAATTCTTTTCCACCAAACAACTTTGTTCCGTCAAACAACGATAAGGTTTCCTCGCTCGAACGAAGTCTGGAGGCGTTTGTTAAACAATCGACTCAATCCACCGCCAATATCCAGTCTTCGATTCAATCTTTAGTGCAACACACTGCCGCACACGGGCAAAGCATCAAGACCATCGAGGCCCAGATTGCACAGCTAAACGCGGCCTTAAGCGAGCGAGAGAAGGGGAAGCTCCCGTCCCAGCCACTTCCAAATCCCGATCACCTACATAATGCACATGTTCCTCTTGAACAACAAAACCATAATGTGAGTGCCGTGACTACACTGAGATCGGGGAGGATGCTGCAAAACAACATTGGCACACGGATCAACGATGACACCCCGGCCGCTGCTTCTTCTTCTTCTTCTTCTTCTTCTTCTCCTTCTTCTTCTTCGTCTTCTGAGCCTATTCTCCGTTTTTCACAAGGCTCCCCTTCCTCTTCTTCTCTGAACGGACCCACTTCTCACTCCACGAAAACACCTATTCTGGGATCCGTTCCAACTCCACAATCTCCTCCTCCAGCATTAGACTCAACCAATTTTCAAAATGTTCCATTTCCAAACCGGTTGAGATCTAATAAACAAAATCCTCAAATGGAGAAGATTCTGGAGTTATTTAAGCAAGTTAACATTAACATTCCTCTTTTAGATGCCGTCCAACAAGTCCCGTCTTACGCGAAAATCTTAAAGGACTTGTGCACGAAAAAGAGGAAGTCTCAGGTACCCAAGAAAGTTTTCTTGGCTAGTGCTGTGAGTGATGCCCTTACCCAATTTTTACCACAAAAACGGAAGGACCCTGGCTGTCCTACGATTTCAATTACTATTGGGGATAAGAACATCAACCGCGCACTATTAGATCTTGGTGCCAGTGTTAACCTGCTTCCGTATTCAGTATACGAGCAATTAGGCGTCGGAGAGTTGAAACCCACACACTGCACTCTCCAAATGGCCGACCGATCGATCACCCATCCTAGGGGTGAGCTAGAGGATGTGTTGATAAGAGTCGGGGACTTCATATTCCCCGTTGACTTCATTGTATTAGATACACAGCCTGTAGCTAACCCCCGGAATCAAATTCCGGTGATACTCGGTCGCCCATTTCTCGCAACCTCAAATGCTGTGATCAATTGTCGCAATGGTTCGATGAACCTCTCTTTTGGAAATATGACGATTGAACTCAACATTTTTAGGTTGGGGACTCAGCCCGCCGAACCTAATGCTCATATACTGGACGTCTGCTCGATCCAGGAGATCACCCCAGAAGAGTGTGAATTCGAGGAGTTTCTGTTTGATCACGATAATCTTGACGCCACTAGTGCGTTTCTCTTCGAACCTGCTGCTGTTTCTGCGCCCGACAACGACTACGAGTGTTTCACGTTCTCAAACGATCTTAGCTGCGCACAACCCGAGTTTGAATCCTTCGACTTTCCGGATGAGTTACCCAACTCGGTTGCCTACACTCGCTTTGAACCTTTGCTGGAGTCCTTTGAGTTCGAGACCTTTGCACCAGTCTTGCCTTCCATCGTTTCACCTCCAACGCTCGAACTCAAGCCGTTGCCGTCTCACCTTAAGTATGCTTACTTAGGTGAGAACGAGACCCTCCTTGTCATCATCTCGGCTTCTCTAGCTCCAGAGCAAGAGAAAGCCCTTCTCGCGGTCTTGCACAGCAACAGGCAAGCTTTTGGCTGGTCCATGGCGGACATCAAGGGGATTAGTCCCCTGATCGTTGAGCATCACATTCATCTGATGGATGATGCCAAACCAGCCCGGGATCCACAGAGATGTCTCAATCCAGTCATGAAAGAGGCTGTGAAGAAGGAGATCGTCAAATGTCTAGATAGTGGTATCATTTACCCTATCTCTGATAGCCAGTGGGTTAGCCCCATTCACGTTGTCCCCAAAAAGTCGGGCATCACGGTCATAACCAACGAGGCGAATGAGTTAATCCCTACTCGCACCCAAACTGGGTGGCGAGTTTGCATTGATTACAGAAAACTCAACGCTGCAACGCGGAAAGACCATTTTCCGCTACCTTTCATTGACCAGATGCTTGAACGATTGGCCGGACACGAGTACTACTGCTTTCTTGATGGCTACTCCGGCTATAATCAAATTCCCATCGCTGAAAAAGACCAGGACAAGACCACTTTCACTTGTCCTTTCGGCACGTTTGCATATCGACGCATGCCCTTTGGGTTATGCAATGCGCCCGCTACCTTCCAGCGGTGTATGATAGGTATCTTCTCAGACATGGTGGAAAAATTTCTGGAGATTTTCATGGATGACTTCTCCATCTTCGGCAATTCCTTCAACGAGTGTTTGCTGCATCTTGACGCTGTCCTTACCCGGTGTAAGGACAAGAATCTCACTTTGAACTGGGAGAAATGCCACTTCATGGTGCGCGAAGGTATTGTCTTAGGACATATCATCTCGCAAAATGGCATAGAGGTTGATAAAGCAAAGATTGAGGTCATTTCCAATCTGCCTCCTCCCCGATGCGTCAGAGATATCCGAGCCTTCCTTGGCCATGCCAGTTTCTATAGACGGTTTATCAAGGACTTTAGCAAGATTGCTAGGCCCTTGACGCTTTTGCTGGCCAAGGACACGCCTTTCGACTTCAACTCGAGCTGTGTGACTGCATTCGAGTCACTGAAACGCTCACTCACTTCTGCTCCTGTTCTTTCTTCACCTGACTGGACGCACCCATTTGAGATTATGTGCGATGCATCCGACTTTGCCATTGGTGCTGTCCTTGGACAACACATCAACAAGATGCCACACGTAATCTATTATGCGAGCCGAACCCTGAACGACGCCCAACTCAATTATACAACAACTGAGAAGGAATTCTTAGCTGTTGTATTTGCTTTAGAAAAGTTCAGGCCCTACCTCATCGGCTCTCCAGTCATTGTCTACACAGACCATTCTGCTCTGTGCCATCTTTTTGCGAAGAAAGATGCAAAATCTCGGTTAATCCGTTGGATCCTCTTGCTTCAAGAGTTTGACCTTGTCATTAAGGACAAACGAGGATGTGAAAACGTGGTTGCCGACCATCTCTCACGACTTCCTTCTTCGCCTTCGCTTCCAATTCCGATCAATGACGTTTTCCCGGATGAACAGCTCTTGACAGTATCGTGCGAACCCTGGTTCGCAGATATTGTGAACTATTTGGCCACGGGATTACTACCGACCGAATGGTCGAGTCAGGACAGACTTCGCTTCTTATCCCAAGTAAAACACTTTTACTGGGACGAACCCTATTTGTTCAAGTACTGTCCCGACCAGATTATTCGTCGGTGTGTCCCTGATGAGGAATTCAAGAGTGTGCTGTCCTTTTGCCACGATCAAGCGTGTGGCGGGCATTTTGGGCCCAGAAAGACAGCTGAGAAGATCTTGCAATGTGGTTTCTACTGGCCACAACTTTTCAAAGACGCTCACGACTATTGCAAGACTTACTCCCGGTGCCAACACATGGGCCGGATATCCCGGAGAAACGAGATGCCGCTCCAACCGATCTTGGTTGTGGAGATTTTCGATGTTTGGGGGATAGATTTCACGGGGCCGTTTCCCAACTCTTTCGGGAACTTGTACATCCTTCTAGCTGTTGATTACGTCTCTAAATGGGTCGAGGCTGTGCCTAGCCGGACTAACGACAACAAGGTTGTCATTAGGTTCCTTAAAGAAAACATTTTTTCCCGGTTTGGGCACCCCCGAGCGATCATTAGCGACAATGGAAGTCATTTCTACAATAAAACTTTCGAAGCCTTGATGCGGAAATACTCCATAAATCATAAGCTCTCTACACCCTACCATCCCCAAACCTGCGGGCAGGCCGAAGTTTCAAATCGGCAAATCAAGCAGATACTGGAGAAGACGGTTTCCAAGAACCGTAAGGATTGGTCGCTGAAACTCACTGATGCCCTTTGGGCATTTAGAACCGCTTATAAGACCGACCTTGGCATGTCTCCCTATCGGCTTGTGTACGGAAAAGCCTGCCACCTACCTGTTGAAATCGAGCATCGCGCATTTTGGGCGATAAAGGAGCTGAATCTGTCTATCGAGGACGCGGGCAGCCATCGGAAGCTGCAGTTGAACGAACTGAACGAGCTTAGGGATGAGGCTTACGATAACGCGGTTGTCGTTAAGAATCGAACGAAGGTGTTTCACGATAAACACCTTTTGCGCAAAACCTTCATACCTGGTCAGCAGGTATTGCTTTACGACACCCGACTTCACTTCCATCCTGGAAAGCTCAGATCTCGCTGGAAAGGGCCGTATTTTGTGCGGAATGTGTATCCGCAGGGCGCTGTGGATTTAGAAAATCCAAAGGACGGTTCACTCTTCAAGGTAAATGGACACCGATG
The DNA here is from genome assembly GCA_030015575.1 of Agapanthus africanus. Classification (NCBI taxonomy): domain Eukaryota; kingdom Viridiplantae; phylum Streptophyta; class Magnoliopsida; order Asparagales; family Amaryllidaceae; genus Agapanthus; species Agapanthus africanus. The sequence continues at coordinate 339,494,144 of CM057338.1, read as the reverse complement.
CAAACCGTACCTTAGCGCCGAACTAACAGAGGAGCTCCTGTTCTTACAGGAGCCGGTTTACCATGCATGATCTTCCTCTGCCTACCTCCAAACTTCGGTTATCCAGCCAAGAACAGTGGACACTGTTCCAAATAAGTTTGGGGGTATGTACAAACCATTTTGTATATATTTGTGTATATTCTTTTTCTTTTCTTTAAAAACAAAAAAAAATAAAAATCTGTGTATCACTAACCGACAATTTTGACCCTTCCAATGATCTCTTCATGCAACGACAGTGAGGACACTGTCCAGTTTAAGTTTGGGGGTACGCTCGGTACGCATTTCTTACCTTCGCATTCATATGTATATTTTGCATCTGCATATTAATATCCATAAAATCCATAAAAATTTGAAAATTTTCTAAAAATATAAAAACTTTTCTGTCAAGTTAGCTAGTGGAAGAACTCTGATTCAACATTTCGACGGTTTTGTTTAAAAAAATAGGAATAACTAAATCTTATGTTTAGATTTTGAAAACCTGAAAGATAACTCTCCTTTGAAGTTAACTATAGCTGATATACGTCTTTACATCACACTACACGTGTCGTGAATTTTGGGAATTAGATGACAAGTCTTTCATGTTTAAACTTTTAAACAGATAAATGATTTTCTGAGGATCAAATAGGTTTGTTCTGAAATAAGTAATGTCAAGAATAGTTTATGAAGTAAAGCGAATATGAAGGAATGTTATTGATGCCGTAATTGGGGTTAAGTCTGAAAAATAACCCATCTGAAACTTGATTGGAATGATTACACACCGAACCCACTAAACACGTCTTTTGTCCAAAAAAATATTTGAACTGCCGGTTATATCTCCGTTCGTATCAAATCATCTGATTTTTACGCCAAACTGTCTTTTGTTTTTGGACCTAGGTAACTTGAGTAATTAAGTCCGCTGGGGTGTTTTTACACCTAATGCCCTAAAACCAACTGGTTTGGGTGCATTGGCCCAAAGCTCGCTAAGAAGCCTAGAAAGTCCAGTTTAAAACAAAGTCAAGCAAGTGTTCTCTCCGAGTTAAAATTCCTAACGGTTCTTTGTGTGAGAATAATCTTGATAAAAGACAGGCTTTTATAAAAAAAATTTTTAGCGGAGATATGAAGGTTTTATTCTATGATAAAGACTATTGCACGTTCACAGAGGTGTGTATGAAATAAAAACAAGAAAAAGGTGGAGTGAAAAATACGACCTAGTTTCCTGTTAGGGAAGATAGAAATTCTGAAGTTGAAACCTTACTGGAAAACGAAACTTGAAAAATGCTTAACTCTTTATAAAACTTATGTGATCCTTTTAAAATTGTTATCTGGGCTTTATTGTGCGACATGATGACTTTAATCGATCCTTCTGGAACTTAACGACACTATTTGCACTGCACGTAAAGACATATAAAATCTGTAGTTAAATAAGAAGCGAGGTGTGAAAAATAAAGGTTCGATAGTCCAGACTTAGGATTATAGAATTGTTATTTTCTAAAACAAAACTTTAGGATTTGAATCTTAGTTATTTTACAAAACCAACTTGACCGGATTTTGTGGGTAGTATCCGCTGAAAACCCTCAGGAGACAACACTCCTCCTACTAGGGACACCTAGAGGTTTAACGGCTTGTTGCACATGCTCAGTGCAATCGCGTTCCCTGTGAAAGTGAGGTTAGGAAATTTTTTTTCAATAAATGGGCTTTGCTCGGGACGAGCAAATGATAAGTTTGGGGGTATTTGTTCATATCAGATTTTTGCATTTTCATACCGCCCAATTTTTATCACATTGCATATCCGTAGATACTCTTGAGCCGTGTTTGCTAGTCAATTACAGGATACAGGTTCTCGGTTCTAAAACGGTGAAATTCATGGAAAACACGACAAAATCCGGGTTCCTGCCAACCACAGATAAAACACGGTCTCCGCTCTTCATCCGTATGTTGCCAGATACCAGTTTAGGAGACAAAAGGACAAATCAATTGTCACCTTCATGCACAAAGCACTATGGCAACACCAAGACCAAGAGATCTACGCGGAGCTCGAGGCAATCATGACAAAAACACTCACAAAAAGTCCACCTTTCCTCAACAGAAATTCTGGAAGAAATGTGAAAGTGTTTTCAGAAAATACATATACCAGACAAGAGGGGACAGAAGACCAGGGAAGTACACAGAAGCCGACACTCCAACTCACCCATAGGGCCGCGGATCCGCGGCCAAAGGGGGGTATAGGCCGCGGATCCGCGGCCGTTTAGGCGCCAAATATGCAGATCTTTGGGGGGTATTTTGGTCATCTTGTTTGGGTTCTGGTGGTTGCCCTAGGTTTTCATTTTTTGGCCTATAAATAGCCCAGAACTTTGTGAAGGAGGGGGTCCAGAACTTTGTGAAGGAGGGGGTCCATTCTTGTATTTTCATTTTTGCCTAGGTTTAGTGTTTTGCTTCTTCCTCTTCTCACCTCTTCTCCATTAAACTTGTAGTGAGCTTTTGAGTGAAGAGTGATAAATAAAGAAGAACCATTTATTATCATGCTTGTCTCTTTACTTTGTTAGTTGTTGTAATTTTAATTCGTTAAGTAATTGTTGTTATTTCCTTGTTGTTTCTTTCTTCTCTCTTTTTCTTTATCATTCATACGACAATGATGCTTACGCTCGATCCTCGCCAAGGTGAGGTCGCAAATAGCTAGTCGTATTCTTCTAATCTCCTTCTTTCTATTTCTATCTTCCTCTTTTATTTTGTTTTGTTTTTCCTTATCATGAAGTGTGAGTAGTTTTATACTTGTTAGGGTAGGATAAGGGAAGTTTGAGAGAAGGAAATCTCTTTCACTCTTTCCTTGCCCAACAGCTTAAATCGACTCCCGTTAATTGAACCACAATCCGCTCCTTACGGCACCCTATCCTATATGATAGCGGTGATTCCGTAGTGAGACCGGTTGTGGTTGAATTAACCGGAGGTTATGGATAAGAGCCAAGAACGGACGGACAAGCACCAAAAGGAAGACTTATGCGTTGGAAAGCCTAGCTTATACTCGCAAAGTCCTTCCTAGTCGTGCTAATCCCCGTTGTTGCCGATTACCGTAACACCGATATTAAGAGGGGCAACGAAAGATGAGGAGACTCCTAACTCAAACTAACCTAATCCTAACCCTAAAAAGCTCTCTTTAAATATCAACTTAACACTTAGATAACCACAACAAAATCTGAAAACAGGACTTAACTCGTTAAAACACTTTGAAAAAGACTCCCATCTCCCTGCGGACGACCCGTACTCAACCGGCTAGCTACAAGCGAAACCGTCTTGATTGCGGTATTTAAACTAGAACTTGAACACGCACGTATTCTGACAATCAGTAACTCGCAATTGAGCGGTGACCCTTCCGGTATGGGGTGAGCAGCAAGAAAGTCGGCGAGGGCTTGCCCTTTTATTGCTTTCTGAGGAGTATAAATTATGTCAAATTCAAGCAGCATGACAGCCCATCTCTCCATTCTACCGGCTAGGCTTGCTTTGGTCATCAAGTGTTTGAGCGGGTCGACCTTGGAGATCAGCATAACCCGATGAGCAAGCAGATAGTGCCTCAGCTTCTTCACAGTGAATATCAGAGTCAGGCATTGCTTTTCGATCGGGGAATAGTTGTGTTTCACCCCGACTAGAGTTCTTCTGAGATAGTAGAGGGCATTTTCTTTTCCCTCCTCGTTGTTCTGGGCAAGGAGCGCACCGAGTGATTCATCTAGCGCGGCAGTGTAGAGAATCAACGGTTTATTTAGAATAGGGGCAGCGAGCACTGGAGGGTGCAACAGGTACTGTTTGATATTTTCGAATGCTTCTTGACATTCAGCATCCCAGACAAAAGGAGCTCCTTTCTTCATGAGCTTTGAGAAGGGCCTACATCTCTCCGATAAATTTGAGATAAACCTTCATATATAAGCAAGCTTTCCTTGAAAAGATCTCAGATGCATCAGATTCTTTGGAGGGGGCATTTCTATGATGGCCTTTATCTTGGATGGGTCAACTTCGATCTCCCGATGTCCCCGATGAAACGCCAAAAGCGCACTTCAGAGGATTCATCTTTAGATCCTATTCCCTCAGTCTGTTGAGAACGATCCTAAGATCTTGGATGTGGTTCGCTTTGGCTTTAGTCTTGACGACCAGATCATCAACATAGCATTCGACGACTTTATGGATTAGGTCATCAAAGATATTGGTCATTGCCCTTTGATATGTAGCACTTGCGTTCTTCTGTCCGAACGACATCACTTTGTAGCACTATATTCCGATCGGGGTTCGAAATGCTGTGTGTTTCTCATCCTCAGGCGACATCTTGATCTGATTATATCCAGACGAGCCATCCATAAAGGTGAACAGTCAGTAATTTGAGGTGTCATCGACCATCATTTCCATGACCGGTAGCGGGAAGTCGTCTTTAGGACATACCTTGTTGAGGTCCCTGAAATCGACACAAACTCGGATCTGCCCATTTTTCTTCTTCACTGGGACTACGCATGCGATCCAGTCCGCATATTTCTCTTCTCTGATGAAGCCAGCATCGATTAGTTTCTTAGTTTCCTTGATGACCTTTCTTTCTAGCTTTCTTCTTATTCTTCAAGGAGCTTGTTTGACTGGCTTAGCATCAGGAGATATAGCCAGCTTATGCACGGCCACTTCAAGGGAAAGTCCAGGCATTTCTTTATACGTCCACGCGAAGCAGTCGACGAACTCGTGCAGCAGGGCAATTATCTACACTTTCATTTCTTCTGACAAGAGTGAGCTGATGTAGGTCGGCCTTGGATTATCGGGCGTTCCTAAGTCAATCTCGTCTAGCTCGTCGAAGGTTGCTTGTCCACCATCTTCGAGCTCTTGAGGAGCCTCTTCTGGCTCGGCTATCTCGCCATAATCATTTGATCTTTCGCTGGCTTCACCAATATGGATCATGTAACACGCTTTGGAATCAGGTTGAATGAAGCCTATGCCCCGCCTATCTGGAATTCGTCCATCGATGAGTGCTCGGACCTGAGGTGGATGCCATAGCCCTTCGTAAAACTTTGCTTCGGACTCCGTTTGATATAACCGGCATCCGCACATTTTAAAGTATTCCCGCATCTCGGGCGCATAGTATCTGGGATTGAGGACGGCTCTTATGCCTCTCTCAAATGGAAGGCACGCGACAGATAAATCGTCTGGGTGCACAACAGGATTTGACCCGTAAAACAGGATGCCTTTCTGTCCACTTTTCTTTCCGGGAACATAGAAAGTTTTCAGCTGGTCAACGGTAGAGACAGACAATGCATCGAGCTCTTTGCACATCCATTTCGGTGCCCTTGTAATGGCCAAGGACCCTTCTGCAATTTTGAAGGTCTCTCGTAATTTCGCTTGTTGCATGGGGGTCCAATCTGCGCAGCTGTTGCAAGGCAAGTCTTCTTCCTCCGACTCTTCAGTGTCGCTGCCAAGATGAGGGCGGACTTTGCTGCTAGATAGGCCTTCAGTATCAGATTCGTCCATATCACTACCGAAACGGGGGCGAGTTTTACGGAAGGACGGACTTCCAGTGTCGGACTCGTCAGTGTCGCTACCGAAACGCGGGCGCACCTGGGCGTTTTTGCTTCTGAAAGTGACCGCTGGCTCAAATTTGCTTTTGAGTCTTGGGGCCGCTCTGTCCTCAGTCGGTTGCAGCTTAGCATTTTGGTGATTCATAAAGTACCGAGAGTCCTCATATCGGACTTCGTGCACACCGAACGGCTGGATGTCTCCGTCAATGCGTCTTTCTTCGCCATTTTTAGTATACTTCATGTATTGATGGAGAGTTGACGGAATGATGCTATAATCGTGGAGTCACGGCCGCCCCAAGAGAATTTTATAAGACGTGTCAGCGTCGATCACTTATATCTTAGCTTCGGTCTACAGATCAAATTTGATTGGCAGAGTTATGGACCCCAGAATTTGCTGGCAATTTTGGTTGAAGCCTTGAATGACAATCCTTTCCCTTGACAGGTGTCGGACGTCCATTGACAAACTCTTCAGAGTTCGCAAGTTCATGATGTTCACTGAGGACCCTGGATCAATCAATATGCGATTAATCCGATCTCCGTCGCTGTACCCGGTCACGTAAAGCGGCCGATTATGCTCAGCCGTTCCCAATAGAAAGTCTTCATCCTTAAACGTGACTGCGGCGGATTGCAAAGTGTACTGAACTTCTTTCATATTAATTTCCGCAAAGCGAGCCTGATACCGCTCCGGGTTTTGTAGAGCATGAATGAGAACATCTCTAAGCTCTTGAGATAGAACCAAGGCATCATAGATGCTAAGGAGAGACGGAAGCTTTCGGAGGTGAACCAAGACATTATAGTCTACTGGGGAAGGACTCGAATCTTCATGAGCAAGTTCTCTGCCATCTTCTTCATTAGCGACTTGTTTTTCCTTCCCTTTTGTGGCATTGCCCTGATTTGGCGGTAGAGCCCTGCCGCTTCAAAGCTGGATTTGGTTGGCCTTTGTGGCGAGCTCCTCGTCCTCTTCGGGAAAACAGAGCTCCTCCTCCGAGTCGCTGCCATGATGGATGGCGTAGCAGAACACTACTGGGATCTATTCATTAGAGTCTTCTTCTAACTCCTCCAGAATTTCAGCCGCTCGTACAGGGAGGAACTCCTTCAATTGAATCAGAGTTCTTTCCTTCTGTTTATATTCTTCTAGGGAATCGATATATTTTTGAATGGTTGATCTCCTTGCAGACTCCTTTTCGCGCCGAGCTGCACTTTTCTTCTTCTTGAGCTTTCGAATTTTGAGCCTGATGGAGCCGCCTTGGCGGCTAGAAAGGTAGGCTTCTTTTTCCCTTCCCATTCCGTCTTGGGCTCTTTCTGAAGTAGCTTTAGTATCTTCTTCGTCTTATTAGATATGTGCTTACTCCAAGGAGGCCGCGATGTGTCTGTTTCATTTCTTAGGACAGCAGGCTCGGTTGTCTGCTCCCAGAAGGCTTCGGTTTCTGTCTGTATAAAGTTGGTGGTTGCAACTTGATTGTTCACCAACACACTTTTGAACAGCTCGATCTCTCTAGCCTTGTACTGCTTCTCGACCCAGTCCTTGAAGATATAGCAATCCTCGATCGCATGGCTCACTACTTGGTGGTACGAGCAATATAAGGGATTGTCGGTCATTTTTGCTTCTTGAGGCCTTTTCGACTCCGGCAATTGTAGACCGTTGTTCAAGGCATATTTAAATATCTTGCGGACCTTGTCCCTTCTAAAAGAGTAAACCTTGTTCTTTTTCTCCTCTAGGGAAGGCCCATCTCCTTCCAGCAATGGCTTTCGACACCGGTTGGTTTTGGATTCACCCGCCCTTCGCTTTTCATCATTGTCGGATGCATTGAAGACATTGGTACTGTTGGAACTCCCGCTTCTACGGTTGTCGTCCCGCCTGCTTTTCCAAGTCTTGTCTCTCTGAGAGTCCCGGGGTAGACTCTTGCTTCGAGCGTTCCAGCATTTTGACTTTCTTGGTTAGCTCTTGAAACGTCTTGAGAGCTGTTGTACACAAGAATAAGACCATCCAATTGCTGAGGTTCCCAATGAGAAGGCTGACAGACTGGTCCTGCTCCAGCAGCGGTTCACACTTGACCGTGAGATTACACCATCGGGCGATAAAGTCGGTGTTTCTTTCATTCTTCCCTGGCTTGGTCCTCACAAGGTCAGCGATGGAGATTTTATCACTGACACTCATGAGCTTTTGCCGAAACAGAGACTCCATTTGGGCAAAGGTAATAACGGACCCGTCTGGTATACTCGCGTACCAGTCGAAAGCGACACCGGTTAGGCTGTTGACAAACTGACGAAGGAGGAGCGCATCATTGCCCCCTGTATTTCCGCACGATGCTTTAAAGTGGGCGACGTGCTGATTTGCATTTCCTGTCCTGTCAAATCTTCCGAACATGGGAATGATGTAGCCGCTTGGGAACTCGATCAGATTGTACTGTGCGGGATATGGTCGCCCACTACTGCCAATTTCTTTCTGAGCTTCAGCTTCGGCCACTAATGTATTAACCTTGTTGGTGACCAAATCCATTATTCGATCTTATGTTAGCGGGATAGTGTTATCTGGGGCTAAGGCGTCCCTAGAAGCGGAATGTAGCCGGCTTTCGTGCGGCTCGACGAATCTTGGACCCAAAGGGACATGCATTAGTCGCTTTGGATTGTCATCATCCGGCTCATGAGTAGCGACTTGTGCTTGATTGGGAGGAGCTCGAGCAATTTGAGCCGTAATCTGCATCACAACATTCGTTAAGTCGTCAATCTTTGAATAGAGCTTGACCATCTCTTTATCTTTGCTCCTGAGCTATTTTCGAAGCTCTTGAAGTAGCTCTTGCTCCGCGGTCCTGGGGCGGAAAGTCGGCTCTTCCTCGCTGTCCGAACTTGACTCTGGATGGACTGAGGGGTCTTTCTGCCTATCGTCCTCATCGAGAGGGTTTTCATCATCCAGCGGAGGCGGCTGTTTTTAGGAAGCGACAACCACATTCAAGCCAGATTGGGCTTGGGATGTGGTGGCATCATCCTTGCTTTTGCTGCGAAGGTTGTCGCTGGGGCGCCCACCCGCCATATAGACCGTATGGATAACATATCCAATCGTCTTTTTATTATCGGCGGCTGATTTCACGGATCGCTGTCTTGACCCCCTGTTTCGGTAACGGGCAGTCGATCGAAGGCGGCTGGCCTGGCCGGATTCTTGAATGGTGCTGACGTTTCTTTTCTGGATTTGCCCCGCTGCTTTCGTGCGGCACAGAGCGACTAATAGACTCTTGAAGAGACAGTGTCATACTTTTTCTGTTGGGGCCGGGACACGACTCTTTGTAGCGACATTCGGACCGCTGTCTTCATAATTCTGGCGGTCATGGCATTTTTCTGAACCCACTTCAGAGGTTTGAAGGAATTGCTGATTTTTACGGCCGATTCAGTCGTCGTCGCAGGATGACTTTGCTCTTCGAATCTCATAAGATTCTACCTGGCCGGAGTCCCGGCCCTCTTGTTGGCTCGATACCTGAGCCGCTTCTGTCTCAGCTTATATGTTTTGAGCACTTGGCTGGTCACGGCTCCTCGGGAAGCCGCCGTAGACCGGGCGATGGAGGGCTTTGGAGATACGCCTTATTGTGCATTTGTTGGAGTCATCGCCTGAGCTCGTTCGCAACGTTTGATGATGCCCTTTGTACCGGAAGTCTTGCCCCCAGCTGGAGCACCAGGGAGCCTCTCAGACATCATCTTAAGTTTCGGTTGAGATGCCTTAGCGATCACAACATTCGTCCTCTTTTCCCTTGAGACCGGCTTAGCCGTCTGCTTTGTCGGGATTTCTGCCAGATGAGCACTTTCAGCAGGGTAGATGATGACGAAGCCAAACTGGTGGGGCAGTTCCTCCCACTGTCGACTGAGGCTTGTGGGGAGAACTACACGAGCATTGACCTTGACCACGTACGGGATCGGGGTCACGTTGGAAGCTGAATTCATCTTGGGAGACATTGTCGTTGAAAGTTGATTGCTGCACGGAAAAAAAAACATCATTTCAGTACAGGCAATCGATATGTATATTGATTAAGTTCGCATGAACATTTAACCCGAAATATGGGAGGAGAGAAAGGTCCCACCGGGCGTGCCAGAATCTGTAGGGTGTTTTTTGTCACCCCATTGAGATGGGAATACGCACGCGCTTGTCAGGCGCATTACAGATTCCCCCTGCCTAGGTTAGGCTGGGGTTTATTGACTGTGGGGATCCGAATCTCCGGCAGCCGCGGACTAAGCTGCCGTTAATTACCCCTCGCATTTGGAGCGAGAGAACCTCCGATTGACGGGTTAAACTGGTCATGCAAACTCAATGTGCAGTGTTGTGTTTTGAAGGGGTTTGGGATATATCGGGGGCCCCGCAGAGTTTTTACAGGGGTCCCGCTACCCGGATAGCGGGCTGGGGGTCAAAGGGGCTAGCAGCCCCCTTGCGGGGTGCGGGGCAGCGTCCCATTAAATTTTTTTTCCTAATAGGGACGGTGTTGTGGAGTGTGTGTATCTATATATATATAGGTATACATATATATAAAAAGGGGAAAAACGCCCAAAGGACGCGTGGGGCCTGCGCCTCACGTGCCTAGCACGCGAGCGTTGTGCGCTTAGGCACTAGTGCACTACGTGTTCGACACATGGGCGCTGGGCGCTTAAGCGCTCGAGCGATAGCGCACCATGTGCCCGACACGTGGGTACTGTGTGCTTGAGCGCTATGCGCTAGCGCACCACATGCCCGGCACGTAGGCGCTGGGCGCTTGAGCGCTTGGGGCGCTAGGCACTCGGGCGCCGGCGACGAAAAGGGGCTTTTAGCCCCAGAAATGGGATTTAAACTCCCAAAAGAGAATTTAGAGTGGAGTTAAACTCCTAAGATATTTTTGGAGATGCTGAAACGAGTTTCTCCCTTGAGCTCTGGATCTTCCCAAAGTGGGATTTTTAGGAGATGGGTCTCCTTCTTCCTCCTCTTTTGGCTGGATCTTGAAGAACAAGAAGTATGATATTTTAAACACTCTTATTTTTAAGATCTGATAGGAGATCTGAGTTCCCCTTTGTGGGTTTCGTGGTAAAAACTATTCAGTTTTTGGAAAAGGAAGAGTAAAACTCTTGATTTAATTCAAAAAGAGAAGATGGTTTTTAGAACCTTGAGGAAGGAGAAGATCACAGATCTTGATTTTTTTTGGAGAGAGAAAAAAAGTTATGGGGATATTTTCATTATCCTTGCCTTTATATGCTATACACTTTACATATAGCCCCTTGGGCTCTATAATAATGACATTTTGCCTATCTCATGGCTCATGTGCCGTTTCTTTTTACCCATAAGCCATGAGCTTTTCAAAAATTTGGTTTTATGCCCATTTTTCTTACATTCATTCATAAAATAGAATAAAAGTAATACACCAAAATTATTTATTACAAAATTTTTATCTTGGCATGCGGAGGCCGGCCGCTCCATGTTCGGGCTCGACCCGGGCATTGGCCCACTTGACCTGGGCTTGGGCCCACTTGGCTTGGGGTTGACTTTGATTTTGACTTGGTCAACCGGGGTGTAAATTTCGACCCCAACATCGACGAGCCGATGGATTTCGAGATTGGTAATCCGCAGAGAAATGAGGACCCGGAGACAGAGAATGCCAGACCATGAGCAGGGGGCAAGCAGATGTTCTTGCTCTGCCAGTTGTGGGTGCACCGACTTTTTCGACATTGTAGGAGGTGTACCTCAATTTCATTTGGTATTATTTGCGTTTGTGATCCGAGTATCATGCTTATATCGCTTGGATTTGAGTTTCGATGATTGGGTTTCGTGATTATGTGTTCATGCACCATGGCTGCACCTATTGGATGTTTTCTTTGTGCACAGTTATTGCACTTGATTATATTTATATACCGCTATATCGGTTTGCGATTTGTGCATATCTATTGCACTTGAGATCGGTTTTGTTCCTTGGCTGCACGTGTTTATAATTTCATAGATTTCATACGGTTGATTTGATTTGTACATGTGGTACGCACTCAATTTGATTTTTGCACTCGATATAGCTCATATATGCTTGTAGTGCATTGATACGGATTTTGTGCACATAGTTGCACACATTTTTGATTTTATACACCTTGGTACACTTGGTATTATTTTTATACGCATTTTAGTTATTGATACGTTTCCGTGCACTTGTTGCACCCGATTTGTATTTTGTGCATTTGTGGCACTAGATTTTTATGCCGTGCATTTGTTGCATCGGATTTGTATTTCGTGCATTGGATGCACCAGATTCGTATTTCATGCATTGGATGCACCAGATTTATACTCCGTATTTTAGTTGCACCTGATTTATGTCTTTGAGCATTTGTATTACCAGATTTGTGTTTTTGTGCGTGTTTGCACTTGACGTTCGTTTTCGTGCATGCTACTGCACTAGATGCTTTTTACGGACCTGACGCACATGGATTTGATTTTTGTGCATATTAGGCGCTTGGTATTGGATTTTGTGCGCATCGGATGCACTTGAGTGAGATTTTATTCGTGCATGTTAGATGCATTTGATTTATATTTCATTTGTGCATGACGGATGCACTTGATTTGGATTTTCGCGTATGTCGGGTGCATGATATGAGATGGGATTTTGTGCACACCGGATGCACTCGATTGGGATTTTCATTCGTGCATATTAGTTGCACTGGATTGATATTTTCGTGCACTATAAATGCACTAGATGTTGTTGTGCACACTCGTTGCACTGGACAGATGCTTTTGTGTACACCCGTTGCAGTTAGTTTTGCTTTGGTGCATATCGTAGAACTTGTTTTGGATTTGATTTCCGTGCTCACCAGACGCATTTGATTATTGGATACGCCTTTCGAGGCTGATCTTGCTCTTGAGCACTTTGTTTTCTTGATGGGCACTATAGTATATAGTGGCCGAACAGGACTGATCCGAGGACAATACCTGAGACTTTGCATGCATAAAAAGTTTACCAAGTGGTTTTCAAAAAGGAGGTATAGTCTCGCTATTTCCTACGTGACCGCGAGTGGCATGAACATTTATAAAGGAAAACCTTTTGGGATATTTCAAAAAAGGGCGGAACGTATATTTGAGCAAAATATATATGAACGAATATTTATTACTTTACAAATGAGCGTCCGTCACTTTTGCCGTGAGTTACACATCACACGGCGATTCAGAAAAGATTTTGCATATGTTTTATTCAGTTTTAGGAAAGTTTCCAAGGATGCGTATTATATACATATTATAGTATTCGACTAGTGTATATTGGATTTCAATAGTGGATTTTGAGATCTGTATCTCCATTGCAACTCCGATGATTGCGTGACGCTTGACGGAGTTCGATTTTGAGTTTCATACTCGTTTTCAGGCGCACAAGATACGCTGTGGTATTTCTGTATCTTCCGTGATTTCGGAGCCCCGTTGATTTAAGCTGATTATTGAAATGTTTTAGCATTGGGGGTTTAAATTTAAATTTGAGGACCGAATTTATTTAAGGGGGGAAGATTGTAATATTTCAGAAATATAAAATATTATTTTTGGAATTTAATATTAAAATAATATATTTCGCGAAAACTATTCGAATTGCGAATATGGATTTTTCGTAAAATGGTATAAGTATATACCAATATTTGGAAATTTATCGAAAATTAAAATGATTTATTTATTTTAATGATATTATCGGATTTTTGGTCAAATCCATGTTTTTACATTTTTCCGTGGCTTGTGCATCATGTCATGTGCATATTGGTTTTTGAGTGTGTGACTTATGGCTTGTGAGAACAAAGAGAAGTTGTGTGAATGAGTAAAGAGAAAAGAAAAGAAAAGGAAATGAGAAGAGTTTTAGTGTGAATGGAATAAAATTGATGCCATGAGTTATGTGAAAGAAACAAAATTGATATTTGTGAGAGAGTGAGTGTATGGGAGATATTTGTGAGAGAGAGTGAGCCTAAGAGAGAGACCTAGCTGCCCCATTCCTCTTTCTCCATTGTTTTCTCCATGTTTTCTTCATCTCCTTCATTCACCTCACTACCTCCATGCACAATCATAAATTCCTTGTCAAAACCTCATGCTCCCTTCATTAAAAATTTGCACAAATCTATTCTAAACCCTTAGAACCATTCATGTTTGGATTTTGAAGATTTTGGGCAACTCAAGAATTTTCCCAAGTTTCTAATGAGGTAATCCATACATTTTAAATTAGTGTTTATGTTAAATATGCTAGTTTAGTTTAGAATTTGATATAAATAGGATATGTAATCTTAGAAAATTCTAAGTTGTTGTTAAGTGGTTAATTGAGGTTTAGTGGGTGTTTTCAAGACCTTAGAGATTGATTTAGAGACCTGGAAATGAGTTTAGAATCTGATACACGAAATTAGAATTGTTCCGTGTCGGTTTTGTGACCCTAACGGCCTACAGAGTATCTGGAACTATTTGGGGAATTTTTGAGAAAATCTAGCAAGTCCATAGACCTAGGCAAACGATCAGAAGGCCACCACCCAAGTTCGAGCCAATTCTGCCCTGGTATGGCCGGCGAGCTTGGATTTAGTAGGGATGTCGCCGGATTTTTAGTGGGTTCTGGGGTTGGATTTTTGGCTGTAGCTCATAATCCCTATAAACAACTCCCTATATCTTCTTGTTTTGTCCCAATTAACCTGAGATGAAATCTGGGAGTGATTTCCAAGGTTGCTGAATATGGTATTTATGATTTATGAATTTGGGATATGGTATTCGATATTGTATTAGGTCGTTAGATGTTTGTACGTCAACGACTAGGGTTGTTTGGTTGTCTTTACATGCGTAGGCTATAGGTTCTAACCAATGAGCGCACCGTGTGCCGTATCGTTTTTCTGGACTTGATTTTAATAGCATTGCGACTGTGTATTTATTGTAGGTACCTTTGCGTGGATTCCGAGATGACGAAGCATATCGACTACGGTTGAACAAGGAGTTCCATAGGTGAGTTGATTTATATCTATGAGGGAAGTCGGGTGGATGGTGTATAGCACCCCCGCAAACATTGATATGTGATATATAGTCTGGAGACAAGATATGCCATGACTTAAGGTTATAATTATGCTTTAGTATGAAATGATATGATAGAAAGGATGTCTCGAATTGATATATAAGGATGTGAATCACGATATATACATATGTAGTTGCAAGAGAATAAGTATGAGATTATAGTGGCATGTAATGAGGTCGATAAATACGACATGAGATTTATAAGATGACTTGATGTAAGATATTGATGTGATGAAAAGAGTATATGATGAGATATGATGACTTGATTGATTAGTCATTATACGGATGCGAGTCGAGATGAGATAATTGATACGTTTGTCGGTCCCATGAGATGAGATTGATATGGATGTGACCTGAGATATAGGTATACATATATATAATGATGTGAATAATGAGTGATATGCCGTACGAGACGTTAGGCCGGTACCCTCATTGTCATATTAGGTTGATATAATCCTTAATTGTTCAATTCTGCCGTATGATGGGTTACTGTACGTGATGAGTTTTATCTGATGATTGATCCATACCCTTCACTAGAGAATGCCGTAGGATAGATTGAACCGTACGTGATGTTATGAGGCTGGATGCTGATTGATAGATTCACCGACTCGGTTATGTTATAGATATGTATACCTTGTAGCATTTCGCTTATGATGTATTTTATGCTGCATTCATGATATTCTCATTGCATTAGATATACCTGTGCTAGTACACTTACACCATTATCGATGATGCGTATGTTACACTTACACAGATTGGCCGGCTCACACACTTTCATCATCGATAATTGCTATGCCACTTATACAGTAGAATTGCCATATGACTCATTTGCATGATATACTTGCTATGCTCACATCATTATGCTATGCTGCATGATATATTGCTATGCTCACATCACTATACTATATCGACTGATATACTTGCTATGCTCACATTATTATGCTATGTTGCATGATATATTGCTATGCTCATATCACTATACTATATCGCATGATATACTTGATATGCTCATATTTCTGTTCTTTGTTTGCATACATCATGCTTTATGACTATATGCATTGAGATGCTGTTTTCATGAGATTCTGAATTTGAGAACCGTGGTTATATTTCAAAGGAAATTATGTAGCGTTTTAAAAACCTGGTTTCTCTTGATATGATATTTCGAGACGTCCACCATGTGTTTTCTCAGTTATGAGTTATATGATACCTGATTTGAGGAGCTGGATGAGGCCGTTTGCGGGTACATGGTGGATCCGGTATGGTACCCCCGGACAAGAAAGGTATGTTGTGCAGTAGACGATGAGCCTGGCAGAGGGACTATTACCTACCGGTGATAGTATTTAGACTCGGCGGTTATCCGGAGGATATCGACCGGAGTCGTGAGATGATATGGGCCGATCCGGACCGATGGAGCCCGTAGGCCGATCCGGACTGACGGAGCCCGAGATATGAGGATTTACGTGTCGATGTTGAACACGGGTTTCATGATGTTTTGAGTGTCGATATTGGACACTCAGGTTCCATGATTTTGATGTGTCATTGATGGACACACGTTAGTTGATATCCTCATATTTATATACATATGCTTTCATGATGTTTTGAGTGTCGATGTTGGACACTCAGGTTCCATGATGTTGTTGTGTCATTGATGGACATGTGGATGATATCCACATGCGTACAGGCATTGATTATATTGTTGGCATATATGCAGACACGATCACCCTAGATATCATATTATTACCTTTATGATATAGTTGACCTAGGAATCGTTGTTTTATTCAATTTCTACCTGCTGATGTTTTCTACTCACGAGTTGGTAACTCACCCCCGTTGTGCCACAGTTTTTGTAGCTTGACCGCATGGATCAGTAGCGGTATCGCTGGTATACAGCTTTCTTTCGGGTGATTTGCTTTGGTAGGTAGGACATATTGGATCGCGCCTATTATTGTATTATTATCCCTGTTGTATCTAGTTAACTCCATCAATCAGAAACTAGTAATTGTATAAGTAGTAAGACTTAGCAAGACTTGTGGTTGTGAGACTTAGAACGATGGGTTATATATTCGCTTGGTGGGTTGATGTCTTGCTTCATTTATTATCCTTTGTGTTGATCTTCGCC